>JBANRG010000013.1:0-600000 GCA_037954225.1 Stygiomarasmius scandens | reverse complement strand
CGTGTCAAGTTTAGTTATCCATCAAGGCCGGGTGTTGTTGTGGTCAGGGACCTTTCTCTGAACTTTGCTGCCGGCAAAACTACCGCTCTTGTTGGGGCTTCTGGGAGTGGAAAGTCCACGATTATTTCCCTGGTCGAGAGGTTCGTCTCTTGATATACTTTCAAAATTTCGCCCACTTATTGATTCATAGATTTTACGACCCACTCGAAGGTACGCAGATCATGTTTTGGGACTTTTTCGAGTACTGACGTGAGTTTCAGGTGTGGTCAAACTCGACGGTCGTGACCTTAAGACTCTCAACCTCAAGTGGCTGCGTATTCAGATTGGTCTAGTCAGCCAGGAGCCTGTTCTCTTTGCTACCACCATCAAGGACAACGTTGCTCATGGCCTTATCGGTACTCCAAGCGAACATCTGAGCGACGAGGAAAAGTTCAAACTCATCAAGGAGGCCTGCATCAAATCCAATGCTGACGGTTTTATTTCCAAGCTCCCGTTGGGTTATGATACCATGGTCGGTGAAAGAGGATTCCTTCTTAGCGGCGGACAAAAGCAACGAATTGCTATTGCTCGAGCTGTCGTTTCGGACCCCAAGATTCTTCTTCTCGATGAAGCAACCTCAGCTTTGGATACGCAGAGTGAGGGTATTGTTCAGGATGCATTGGACAAAGCTGCTGCAGGTTTGTTGAACAAAACTATCGAGGGGATATCCATTTATACATCGTCAGGACGAACTACGATCACGATTGCTCATCGGCTATCTACGATCAAAAATGCCGACGTCATATTCGTAATAGGTGCGTGATGCTGTGACATGATGTGACGCTTGATTAACCTAACTACTGATCCCTACTCAGGTGATGGGTTCGTCCTCGAAAAAGGTACTCATGACGAACTTCTAAACGAAAATGGGCCATATGCCAAGCTTGTACAATCCCAAAAACTTCGCGAAGCTGAACGAATTGAAGCCGAGGAAGAGCCCAGTGACGAAAAGAACACGGAGAAACAGGCTGCGGACAAAATTCCTTTGGGACGCAAGAACACCAGTCATTCATTGGCAAGTGAGACCTTAGAGCAGAAGCAAAAAGAAACGGTGCGCAAAGAAGACTACAGCCTTGCATACCTCCTCTACCGTATCGGAAAGATGAACAGGGAGGGTTGGAAAAAGTATGCGATTGGCTCGGTTTTTGCGATTATGACTGGCCTAGTCTACCCGGCGTATGGAATTGTTTTCTGTGAGTAGTACATGCTCCCCGAAATTCCTTCGCTCACTGACTCTCTCTTTAGCCAAGGGTGTTCAAGGGTTTACGAGCAATGACTTGCAACGGATGAGGCACGACAACGATCGAGTCGCCTTATGGTGTGTTCTGTTCTCTGATTGGACTAATCACCCTTAATCCATCTTGCTTCTTAGGTTTTTTCTTATTGCGATTACCAGCATGTTTTCTATTGGGCTTCAAAACTTCTACTTCTCATCGGCCGCCGCTACTGTTACCGCTCGACTTAGAACACTCAGCTTCAAAGCAATCCTCAGACAAGATATCGAGTTCTTCGATCAAGACGAAAACAGCACCGGTGCCTTGACATCCCAGCTCAGTGACAACCCTCAAAAAGTCAATGGATTGGCTGGCGTCACACTTGGAGCGTAAGTAACCCTCAGTCCGACTTGAACTCTTATTGACCGACTATCTTTTAGTATCGTCCAGACGGCGTCAAATTTAGTTGCGGGTACCGTCGTTGGCCTTATCTTCACCTGGAAGATTGGACTTATTGCATTGGGTTTGTCCACTCATTCATTATTTTCTAATGCCGTCAATGACTTATGATACACCCAGCCTGCACTCCTCTTTTGGTCACTACCGGCTACATCAGACTCAGGGTCGTCGTTCTTAAGGATCAAGCCAATAAGAAAGAGCATGCTGCCTCTGCTCAGCTTGCTTGTGAGGCCGCAGGAGCCATTCGTACCATTGCTTCCTTGACACGTGAAGATGATTGCTTGGATCTCTACAGTAAGAGTCTTGAGGAACCTCTCAAAAAATCGAACAGAACGGCCATTTTCTCCAATGGGCTCTATGCTCTCTCCTCCTCTATGGCGTTCTTCGCCATCGCACTCGTTTTCTGGTATGGTTCTCGTCTCGTCTCCAGTTTGGAAATCTCGACTCTCAGGTTCTTCGTCGGTCTCATGGTAAACATAATTCAGTCCATCTCTAGCCCCTCATTCATCACACTTTATCTTAGTCCGCCACGTTCGGTGCTATCCAAGCCGGCAATGTTTTTTCCTTTGTTCCAGACGTTTCTTCGGCTAAAAGTGCAGCCACTGACATCATCAAACTCCTCGATTCCATCCCAGAAATCGATCCAGAGAGCTCGTCCGGAAAACCTGTTGACCCCGCCAAAGTCCTTGGTCAGCTCAGGTTTGACAACGTGCACTTCAGATACCCTACTCGTCCCGGTGTACGTGTTCTCCGTGGTTTGGATATGACCATTGAACCTGGTACCTTTATTGCGTTGGTTGGCCAATCTGGATGTGGCAAGAGTACTGTGTACGCACCTCGCGTTGTTGGTCCCTTCAGAGAAATTCACGAATAATTTTAGAATCCAAATGATTGAGCGATTCTATGATCCTCTAGCTGGCGGAATCTATGTAAGTGTTACTATTGCGCCTCCGACAGACCGACCAATGACTTTACAGCTGGACGGACAGAACATTAGCAATCTGAACGTCTCGGAATACCGCAAGTCTGTTGCATTGGTCTCTCAGGAACCAACATTATACGCTGGGACAATCCGCTTCAATATTCTCCTCGGTGCGATCAAACCAAAGGAAGAAGTCACACAAGAAGAGATCGAGGACGCTTGTCGGAAGGCAAATATCTTGGACTTTATACAATCCCTACCAGAGTATGTTTGCCCCGTTTTGCTCTTGTCATCAATTGGTTTGACTTTGGCGCAGTGGCTTTGATACTGAAGTCGGCGGGAAAGGTTCTCAGCTCTCTGGAGGACAGAAACAACGGATTGCTATCGGTCGTGCTCTCCTTAGAAACCCTAAAGTTCTTTTGCTAGACGAAGCAACATCCGCATTGGATTCGAACTCGGAGAGAGTCGTTCAAGAAGCATTAGACCAAGCCTCCAAGGGCCGCACAACCATTGCTATCGCCCATCGTTTGTCTTCGATTCAAAATGCCGATCGGATGTGAGTTTCCAAAACTTGGATCATGCGTTTCAGAAACTGATAATTTCTTCAGATATTTCATCAAAGAAGGTCGTATCGCTGAAGCTGGGACGCATGACCAGCTTCTAGCTAGAAGGGGCGATTACTACGAATTTGTACAATTGCAGGCTTTAAGCAGGGGAGACTAATGCCTTTCATGTATATACCTTTATGTTACGTGCACTACGCATAAAAACTTCATACATACTTACTAGATAATGGTTGGATTGGGATTTTTCATACAGTAGCGGCAAAAAATACCGAACGGTTACAGTGTCATTCAGTGTAGTGTTTTCGTAAAGCCGGATTCACCTCCCACTCTCCTATTCTGTACAAGGACCTGGCATCATATACTATACTTATGATTAATGAGACATAAAAGTCTATAAAGGTTTATTGAAAAATACGCAAAAAAATTGAAGGTATAGGATTGTAAAACTTGTGTATCTTTCATTTGGTTTACTGCAGGCTATAAGCAAAGAAGAAAATCTGAGAAAATTAATACTTGATGTAGGATGTTCTAACTTTACAGCTATTCTCAGAACATAAGGCACGGCCAAATTTTTCTCGCGCGTCAAAAAATCCCTTTCAATCTTCCGAGCCCAATCTTCCGCAGGCTCTAGCACCGTCAATTATTGCTCTTTCCTCCCAATTCTTGAAAATATGGGATGCCACAGTGTATAGCTAGATGCCCATACCAGAATCATGGTACTCAGGGTAGTACTAAATTCGGACTCTTATATCTACTATGGCTCAGAACATGGAGAATGGCTCAAATACATCAATACATGCCCTGATTTTCAAGAATTGAGTGAAGGGGGGACGAATTCAGATTTGACCATTGGAAGATTGATTGTTTAGAATATTCAGATGCGCGGGAAAGAAATTGGCCGCGCCTTATGTTCTGAGAATAGCTGTAAGTTACACCAAATTTTTGATGTGATAAGTTACTACAAGGCCCTCTGAGAATTTTTACCTTTTGAGATAATTATTTGCAAGTGCCATTCTTCAGCTTTGTTGTATGAAGTTCAGCCTCATAAATTCATTCTGGTAAAGGGACTGATTAAAATGTAATAAACATGTAGCTCCAGCACTGAGAATGAAGGCTAGTTCATCTTGTGAATCCAAGCTCTCAGAGATACCTGTGTATTAGTTGATCACTAGACCACTAGCCCCATGGCACTCAATACAAAGTTCTGGTGAATAAATAAAAATTATTATATGTATTCATGGATTTTTAAAATTAAAGCACTCAACTTGAAACCATCTCCTCCATTAAATGAAAGAGAAAGTGGACCATTGCTTCAATTGCATGGGAGATACAAGGGCTCAAGGCCTCAAGTATGGGGAAATTAACAATTTATTTATTTGTTTATTCTTACAGTCTCCACAACTTTAAAAATATCAGCTATGCCCAATGTCCAACAGGTGACATATTGAGGCAGGCCACTACTAATTACTCCAATCACTGCTGGTGAGAATAAATGTATTATATCAATTTAATTTTGCTGTGGACAAATACAACAACACGAAGTAATTTTAAATATATAATTATTGTTGCTTAATAATGCAGAAAGTTGAGTAGTGAAATGATGTGTTGGAATACTGAAAATCTAGTATCAGTTTTTTCAGTTTGGATGACTAAAGTGTCAGAATTTATTTTAGCTCGCTTTTGCACAGTGTAATCATTTAGCTTTCTTGTCTTCAACCTTCATCTTGTAGGAAAGAATTGGGCCATCGCTTTGCGTGGTAAGTACGAGGCCGCAGAATCTATTCTGAATGTGGTGCTAAATGCTGTCAAAGATGCTGGATTTTAAGGTGTCATAATAAGTAGCTTGTATATGTGGGCCAGCAGAGGCCTGCTGATAATAATGAGTCCTAATATTAAAGTGAGAGCTGTAGCAACATTTAAGATTACTTACAGAAATAGTGACTTGACCTATCCAAATTTGGCCATTTTAAGAATCATTCTTATCTAATTTGCCGTCTCATTCACAGAAAATAATTTGAATGTTCAGTATTGCTCAGAAAGTTGGTGGGATTGACTTTCAATTTTCACTTTCACTTTGGAATCCATTTATCAAGGCTTCCCTTGACTTGAATAAAACAATCAAATGTGTTCCTTTCAAACTTACATTATTTTTTTATTTTAATAAACAACTTGAATGAGCAAACTCCTTAAAATCATTCAATCTCAATTTGCATTGTAAATTTATTAAGCAGGTTTGAATGGTAACAACTTAGATGTTTAGGTATTTTAAAAATAAAAATCATATGCCATAATAGCTGATGTAAAGTATCAAGCTACATCATAACTCCATGAAAAATTTAGTATTTGACCAAATTCAGAGATGGGACCTTTTTAGCTTAAAAGTCCTAAACTGTGATTGATCTCAATTTTCAATGAGAGAAGTTTCAAGTAAAAAGTGTTGGTTTAAAGTCACTAGGTCCAAAACAAATTATAAAGGAAGTAAAGTAGTTTGTCATAAAAGTGCATTAGTTTCACTGTAGTGCAGCTTTCTGTAATTAGAGATGAAAATGAGTTACATGGTAATTTCATAATGACAACATTCAGCTTCAGTCAGATTTAAATTCAAAATTATTCAAATCTGTCTATAAGGGCTGAGGTTATGATTTAAAAAATTCTAATCACAAACTTGGGTATGTGGGCCAGCAGAGGCTGCTGACATCCATGAGTCCTAAAATCAAAATGAAGCTATAGGACTGTTTAAAATTGCTCACAGAAACAGTGGCCTAAAAAATAGACCTGTTTGACACTGGAAAAATTGGAGTTCTTAAAAATCATCCTTATAGCTAATTTCACTGTCTCACATCTGCAGCAGGAAATTTGTTAAGCTTGGATTCATTTAAATCTACCTTGTATGGAGTTGGGGCCCTTCATAAATCCCATTGCCAATGCACTTTATTTGCAGAAAACAATTTGAGTATATTGCTCAAAAATTTGATAGGGTTGACTTAACATTATTACTACCGAATGATCTGCAATACTAATACTTTAACTAGCAGTTTGGGCTCACTCTAGTCCTTTATTACCCATTTTGCATGAGATAATGTGCTTTATCTGCTGAAAATAGCACCAAAAAGGGCGATTTTTGACAGTGTATCACCGGTTAACCGCAAGTTGCCGGCAATTTCACCCTTGGAACACGTGGCCATGTTTAAGCAGTTGTTATGGTATATTTGTTTCTCAGGCTGTCACCATTTGCCCACAGCATTGCGTGCACATCATCAGTATTTCCCTACCTGCCAGTTCTAGAGCTCAAGGCTCTTGTATACACTTCTCCTATTTTTGTGCTTTATCTTTAAATTATATTCAATTACATACACACTTTCTATCTAATGCAGACATGTTCTATAAGCTTTTAATTTATCTTTATAGCTGCCCTGTGTTACAGATTGGTACTGTATATGTTTACTTTGTCTTAAATTTCTAGAGGAATTTAAATATCCTTCAGTCTCAGAAGCTGTAGGCTCTTGATCTCTGTAAAACACCAATGGGTGTGAGACTTACCTGTAACCTTTGCAATTGAATTCTTTAATTCATAACTTCAAATGCTTATACACAGATTTGAATCTTGAGCTTAAAATCTATCTTGAAGCTATGTGCTGTAATTATGAGATTACGAGGCTGAGTTTACAAAGGTCTTGTCTTTACTAAACTTGCGCTCACTAGGCTTCCAAGGACATCTCCATTTAGCATTATTCCCATTTATCCAATAGATATTCACGGCACGACATTAGTTTAGAATCCATCTGCATGATATTATTTCACATGGCTTACAGCCATCAAACTTTAAACTTTACAGCCTCGTATTTGCCACGCGCAGCAATGGCCCACTTCCTTTTCATTATTGTGTAACCCATTTCCATCTCTATCTCTATTTATAAAGTATAAAATACAGTAAGATCAGTATTACAGTGAAATTAATACATCTGATTACTTTATTGGAGAAGCCTTGGTAAATGGATTCTTGGGATCTGTCAGGAAGCTGCACAATCAGCAAGAAATATCAATAAGCAACATAGCTATAGGGCAAGTACAAGTGTGCAGAGTACAAGAGGTCAAGCTGGGGACCTATCTCCAGAGCTATGAAGTATATATGTAAACAGTACAATAAGATGAGAGTAGATCAGAAGATACTGATGGAGATAACCATAGAATGATAATCATGTATCCAAGAGATGTCAATATGTGCAATAACAGATATGATCTGTCAATCAGAAAATGATATATCATAAAGATGGAAACCATATGTCTCGGAATCTGTGATCTAGAACCAAGGTAGTGGAAATAATGATGAAAGTAAAAGAAGCAAGACCAATTCGTGACAGGATCCAGTGAAAATAAGTATGACGGATTACAAGGCCAACTGTAAGGAGGAATTGTCCTTACATGAAACTTTTCACCCAAGTCCATCACTGATGTGGTCCTATTTGGACCAGATGCTGTTGACATCCTCAGCCTGGTAAAAGTTGATGGGCTCAGCCTCATGTTTGCCACACTTTGCATTGGCCTACATTCTTTGTTGTGGTGACTTGATCTCGGGATAAATATGACTTGGACCAACTGGGGATTGAACCCAGGACCTAGGCATAACTAGTGACCTTGCTCTAACCACTGAGCTACTGGTCCGTGAGTGTTCAACCAAGTGTGTGTAGTGACAAGTGGAGGGTTTTACTTGCACAGTATTGTAACTGGTTACAACACACCCCCTCAAGTAATAACCTCAAGTATCACTTGGTTGGGCTATCAGAAGGACCAAGCATACTCAGAGCCCAGGCAGATAAGACCTAACAGGTTGCTGCTACCATGTTGTGGTGACTTAATCTCGGGATAAATATGACTTGGACCAACTGGGGATTGAACCCAGGACCTAGGCATAACTAGTGACCTCACTCTAACCACTGAGCTATTGGTCTGTGAGTGTTCAACCAAGTGTGTGTAGTGACAAGTGGATGGTTTTACTTGCACAGTATTGTAACTGGTTACAACATTCTTTCATAGAGATTTAGCTTATCCTGAATACTATGACAGATGCATTACCAGACAGAACAGTTTATAGTAGCAGACCCACCCTACTGAAGTTACTAGATAACTTCAAATTCCTACTTAAACTATTTGTGTACTTGTTATGACTCAAGGGATTTACAGACCTGGTAATTGAGGTCTGAAGACCAGTAGTAGAGGCCTTGTGATAAATGCATTAGGAGGGTAACGATAGAAAGGAATAGATCTACCAAGGAGTGATCAGACAAGTGACTGCCTTAGAATCAGTATGATTGCAAGTAAGCTGTTGAGATGGGTAGATCACTTCTACTATCTAAAAGTATTGTTCAGTAGTCTACAGGATACTATCGAGGATAGAAATATATAAGAACAAGTAGAGTACCAAGGGTAACACTTGGTACCAGGACTAGAGAGAGAAATCTACTGAGACCAGTAAGAGTAGCATTCAGTAGAACGGGATACACCCAACACAAAGGAGTGAAACAATAGATCAAATGCAACCAATCCACAAGGAAAAGTGTAGGACCAGTGGTACCTGTCTATTAGAACCAATATAATAATCCAAAGAGTGGATATTCCTACTGAGAGAGAGAGAATACTACTGAGGGATACCATTAGGATGGACTTTTGGTAGTGCCATCCAGTAGTACTGAATCTAGCTGGATAATAGACATCTGATTAATCACTCTACTGAGATGATTAGAAGTGACAACTGCAGGGTAGTGGAGTCCTATGATTGCCCACTACCAAGGAAAAAATACTGAAACCAGAGGAAGTAAAAAGCTGTAGGAGCCAATACTTTCCTACATAATCTATAGGGCAAAAATGAGTGAGAAAGGAAAGAATATACTTATAAGGACCAATTAGACTCATAGTTTGTATTATTATGATAGTATTTTAGCAGACATTCAAATATATTGTAGTGTAGGTATAAAAGTAGGTAGGAAGTATAGTAGAAAAGTAGTGATGCTTTGTACAGTACACTAGTGAGAGTCTGGAGCTAATAGCTTTGGGCCATTGTGAATATAACCTACTGGTGTAAGCTCAACTATAAAATAAGCAAACCAAAGGTTGATCACCTCTAAAGTCAAACATACTGTGGAAATATACTATTGTTACTGTTGAATCTGAACTGTCTGTCAGTCTATCTGTCTGTATACTGGACTGCTACTGAATTTGATCTTGACTGAACATCTGTATTGAAATCTGAAGTACTGTTTGCTGAGAAAGTGACTGAACTTGACTTGCCTACTGTTTTGTGGATATACCTTCTGTTACAAACCCAAAAGTCTTGCAAAGCATGTTAAAGCAAAGTTTACTTTTTCCTAAAGAACATTTTATCTGTTCATGAGCACCTGCAACAAACTAAAAGTGTTTTGTTTATTCTTGTGGGGTTCTTTCTACTAAAATAACAACTCATTACTGGTTAAACAATATTGCCGGAATACTGGATGGACAAATAAACCATCACATTCACTTAATCACACCAGAGGGTTCAGATAAAGAATGATTCATTCTGGACTTGTAAATACAATGCCTACATAGTGGCTGTGATATCCTAGGAATCTATGCAGTCAAATTGGTAAGGACAAATCCCTTACAGACCTCGTAATTTGATCTAGAGTACTGTACCATTTCAAAGTAATGTTCATTGGCAGGTGTCACCTGTGACCAATGAACTCCACCAGAAACCTTGTTCATTCATCAGGATTGTGTGTGACAGCCAAAATTTTTAGTTCATTTTGACTAACCAAGGGGGTGGCAGACCAGCTATCCGGTACATCACCTAGGGAGGGGGGGGGGGGGGTCAGGGGTCTCACTAAATTTTTTTAGACTACCCTCAGACCAGTGCCTAGGAAGGGTTTTTGACAGTTCAGTAACATCTTATTATCAATTTGTTGCAAAAACTCACAATGTGAGACCATATGGGTACATGAACTTATCAAATGCTACATACTTATACACCTATACACCTATACTCACTTTAGATGAAGTTCCATAGGAACCCCGACTGCCATACAGGAAACAAGAATGTTCCATCTGAGTGCGGGCTCACTTGGAAATGTGATTCATCTCAAGAGCCACGTTCAAAAGCGACATAAAGTGTAGTAGAGCTTGAGTAGTATATCTTATCACATAATCATATCTTATCACTTTATCTTATCAAATAGATTTACCCAATTAGGAAGGAAGGGGGGGAGGGTCTCACTGCCAGGGCTTAATTTTTTTTTCGAGGTGATGTATAGAAGTTCCAGTCCACCACCCCCTTGTGACTAACTTGTCTACAAATTTTCCTAGTTTTTAGACTGCAGGATACACCTTTTGGTTGGAAAGGGTATCTCAATCCATTAAAAAGACAAATAAAGCCCAAAGTGACAGAAAAAAATGAATTTTTTGATTATTTAACAAAAAGTACTTGGTTGGTCACACAGTTCAAAGTTCACTGCAATCATGACCCTAATAAAACCAATTAAATAGATGAATGCATTAAATGTGTACTTAGACCAGCGTCCAATAGTGATATGTTCATAAGAATGAATCCAGAAGCTCCTTATATGGAAGACTTTTTTCCCTTCTTCGGTCTCCGTGAGATGATGAGGGTTCCATTCAGAAATTGCAAATTAGGGTAGTTACGAGACCAAAGTCTACGGAGGACTACCCTGATGCTTCCTTGATCCACGAGCTTCCCGGAAGCCGGCGTTCAGCACTTGGACCATGTTGGTTAATACTCGCGGCTACCTTGCGTACATCCCCCATTGCATCCATTGGCAGTATTTTTGGCATTACTTATCATCGATAAAAGACGAAAATCCTGTATCCTTTACCTACGAATTCAAGTTGTATCACGGGTTTTGGCCATTGTTAGCTGTTTTCTTTTTCAGATATCTCTCTAAAAAATGCCATATTATAATCATCCATCACCGAAAGGCTTATGGAGATTTTTTTTTTAAGTTTTTGAATACGATGCTCTCGTTGATTCTACCGCCGGTCCGCCTCTCACGGAGTGTCATGTTCAACTTCTTGAGATCAAGTGACCCAGATTATACTACCCCAATACCTACCTACTGTAGAATCTGATTTGGAATGTTCGTCGTACGCATGGCATTCCTTTGACTTTGAGTCAGTCAATCTCACAATCCAATTTGTAGCTCAAGTTGAACTTTAACACTACCAAAAGCGATTGCCCAAGGCACGAAATCCAATTGGGTCCAACGTCACACTTTTGACGCTTTGGTTACAACCATAGGTTACCAGTGGTGTAACATTGACCTTCGTTACAGCTAGCTTATAACCAGATTATATCCGACTTTAACTCAGTTATAACTCGGCTATAACCAAGATAAATGTTATAGCACTTGTGACCTTTGGTTATAACCAAAGTACCAAAATGTGACGAAGATGCTAAGTCGAGTTGGTAGTTTTATTTTTCTACAAGTAAAGGGCTTTCCCCGAAATTTTCGGGACAGTCACTTGCTTCAAGTACTACATATGTTGCATAGAATGAAATTTTCCCTCTCGTAGCTATAATTCTATCATTTCGAACCATGGAAAATTCCACCGGTCCGTCAACTCAATGATACTCACTTTTTGCCAACTCCTCTATCACCGATCCGCCTCTGACGGAACTGTATTCAATCTGAACATAACTTGTAGCTTAAATTGATCACGGGGTGCCTTACAGATTGGAATCAGATTCTGATCTGGAAATATTTGTTACCTTCTCCCCGACTCTGACTCAGGAAAAAAAGCTTGAACTCCGGGCTCATACACAACTACGATTCTGAGTACTATTATTGTAATGCTTGGCCACATGACAGCTTTCCAGTGGAATTTGAGCGCCAATTTTGAATAGTAGCTGACTTAGACTACGTCGTGAATTAGAGAAGAGTGCGAAACAACAAAAAGACTTGAGCTTTTTTTACATCGATTGTATGAATGATCACTCGGCGCACGGTCAAAGGCCTCCAGTTCTGGAATAAAATACATGCGTTCGCTGCTATATTTGTCTGAATAAACATATTGCTGTATATCTTATCTTCTCTGAATACGATGGTCGGACACCTATCGTGTATTTTCTCGTATTGTGCTTAAAACAAGAAGTTTTTCTAGTGCGATCTTAGAGCCCAAGGTTTTGGCAATCAATGCAAGCATAGAAGATAGGAAGAAAGTAACTACCATATCCATAGTACTATTTCTATTGAAGGTGGAAATCATAATTGAATAATAAGGAAAGCCGTGTCTATGGAGGAGCGAATGGCTGTGGGTAGGTTGCAATGACAAGATAAATTTACAGGACAATCCATCGATACTTCCCAAGAAAAAGATATTACAATTTAAAAAAACCACTTTAGTTGAAGGCAAAACGACAAAACGATAGATAATATGACTCTGGTGAGAAGAATGAATTAGATGCAGGGGTTCATCAGTATAATTTAAGCACAGGATTAGACCTACAAGTCTTTTAATACGGCTTCAGCAAAGATTCAGGAAGAGGGCTTGTGCTTGGCTTGTACTGAACATCTCTCCGTTCCAGAACAGGCTGGACTTCCACAATGCATCAACCAAGGCTTGAGAGTTTATACATGTATACGACGCTGAGTTATTCATAGGATAAGAGGCTGGGTATGATGGAGAGTCGATGGGAAGCAAGTATGAATGTAAACTTTGGATCGCTTGATCATCATTTTCGCGACGACTCGACAAGCAATCATACATGTCGAAATCCACGGAAGAATCAAGTGTAAAACACCTAAGCAGTCCTTCATCCCAAGGATCCTGATTTGCAGTTGGTAAGATATCAGTGTCGAACGAGTCATGAGTTGAACCTGAGCCAAGCGAAAACTGTTCTTGGAGGGGGTTGCATACATAAGTTCCGTAGCCATCGTAGCCGGACGAGGTCTCCCTAGCTGGAGAGGACATCGTGTAGGCATCGGAATTAATATCAAAATTCTGATGCATCGAAAGCTGCTCCTGGTCATGATGCAGAGGTGACAGTGCGGAGATGAAATCCTCATAGGTAAACTGATTAAAGTCCATTTCTCCCATGGAAGCTGCAGCTGAATCGACAGGCCATGTGTTTTGATCTAATGACTGTTCTGGGGTAGTCAAGAGCGATACTTCAGAAAGATCTTCCGTAGTGGAAGAAGATGAAGTACTGGCTGAAGACGATGAGACGCTGCCACGGGGATGAATAAAGGGTGAAGTGGGCGTTGATGGCGACCGGCACCGAATTGTACCGGAATTGATACCCATATATCGAGTGATGCTATTGTATCTGAAGATATGTCGGTACTATTTCACTGAATATTGATACAGATCTCTGACCTGTTCTTGGCGGATAACCCAGTCCTTCCCGGAAAATACATTTTAACAATCTTTGTCCAGAACTTCCCGTGTTCTCGAACGGCTTTGACCAGTAGAGCATCCTGAAAATATCCAGTAGTCAATTTAAGTCCACTCATCGGAGTTAACGGCACGTACAGCTTCAGTTGTCCAGCCCGTGCGATCAATAGTGGGATTCAGGGTGTCAGTCCACCGCTTAGCACATTCTACAGTGGGAGGGAACAAATCGTGAAGTGGGAACCATACTGCGGGAACAGAATGAACGTACGGTCGCTATTCCGAGTCTGCACCATAGATGCCACTGATGACCATCTATAAAGGAGATACTTAATTTGTTTTATGATATTAACACGACGGCAACGCATACTTAGTACCGCATTTCTCGATCGCTTCTATCAATTTGTTGTCCTCCTCCGAAGACCATCCTCCCTTGATAATTTCGGTAGCCATGGTTGCGAACCAACGTTTCCTACAGTCTTTGTTTGTTCGGTTTGGTACGTGCTTAGATATAGCATGCCATTTAGAAGGATTTGGGTTGTCAGGATCCTCTATACGACCACAGTAAGTCACTAAATATTTGGGTAGCATGAACACGCACCAAGCTTAACCGCGTCGCGCAGCAGTTGGTCCTCGCTAGCAGTCCAGAATCGACGTTCTCTGTTGAGCATGATCTCCAATATGATGACGAAAGAGTGGGGGCGCTGATCAATCAAGTTTATGTTTCATTTTAAATCATGCTGTCGCAATTTCCCCTTTCAGACTGCAGGAAGAGACCTGGGAGAAGAACGGGATTTAGAAATTAACGAGGATGTATTGGACTCGTTGTAGTTTATATTTACATCTCCATCTAGTACGATTTTCAAGGTGGGACACTGAGTGTTGGTCAGTCGGTTTGATATCCACTCAAAATTATATCATAACGTAGATCGAGATTTCCTCTTTAATGACCGTAGAGATTACTTGAAAGAAAGTGCCGCGGGTCTAAAGTACTATCAATAGAAGTACACTGAAAATTTTTACCTCAATAGAGGCCATAGACATCTGTAGAAAAAATTGTGCTTTGTTGTCACCGGAGTTTACTTATCGACGAGAGTCGGGTATTTTCTTTCGCTGATACCCATCTCGAATTGAAGAAAGGTAGGTAAGTACACTTAAAGAATTGATTGCATACACATTTCATGTAGTCCTGTACACTCCAATTTTAAACATTTGACCCGCAGAATCCCAAGAATCATGTAATGTATCGTGTTAAGTAGCTCAAATTGCAGCAGGTGAGCAAGAAAAAAAAAACTTACCTGCATGCTTAGCACTGAACGATGCTCACTCTTAGATTCGTGGATAAATCTCGTATAGGGGAACGCAATTCCACTTGGTGTGCGACAATCGTTGTGGGCGATAAATCGGACTGGTGGTGACAGGACCCGAGCAATGGGAGGGGATCGTATTCCTGCTCGGACATGGAGAAGAACCTCTGATCTTGAATTCGTGGGTATCAAAACCATTGACCATCTATTAATGGCCGCGGCTCGGCGGTGATCAGCTCTTGCCAGGATGCGAAACGAAAGGAGAAGGAAAGTTTAGGGCGAAGTGCATTGAACCTAAGTATGTCTGTTTACTTATTTTCTGACCCCTTTCTATTTTACATTTTTAGCATTTTAAACATCCCAGCTTGCGAGAATGGACAAATAATCGGGATGAAGAAGGATGATTTTTTGACGATAACAATGACAAAAGGACATATATACACGACCCGTCCTTGACGGAGTTTTACTACATTTTACTGAATACTTTTGATGCTGGAAGAAGAATGGATTGAAAGAAGCGCAAATGGTTGAAAAGTTTGCCTATAGGCAGTTAATGTTTGTCTCTTCCCACCATGATGAAGCCGTCAAACAAATCCTAGGGGTCTATTTCTCTCTCAAAATTTCTCCTCCCACTTCTCAATGGACCATTCTCGCCTCTTTATTCCTTACCAACAATGTCACTGGAGCCATCAAGCCGATATCCATCGCCACCGGCACAAAGTGTCTGCCTACAAGTCGGTATCCGCTGCAGGGAGAAGCTCTGCATGATAGTCACGCAGAGGTATTGGCGCGTAGGGCAGCTACCAGGTGGTTTTTGGAGGAAATTTTAAGAGAAGCGGCGGGCGTAGAGTCCAAGTGGATATCACGTCGAGGAGATGGAAAATACGCGCTGCAGGAGAGTGTAAGAGTTATTTTGTACGTCTCAACCGTCCCATGTATTTTTCTCTTCTTTTTTCTTAATTTCTCTTTTGATACTTACCAAGTTTGTGTCTCCAGGCGGTGATGCATCCACTCGCTATCTCGCTGCATTCCAAGATCCCGGAATGGCTGCTTTGAAAGACTCTTCAATACCTGATACGATAAAGACAGACCCGACCTCCGCTGCACGTGGAAGAGACAACTATTCATTGTACGGGGTGCTTCGAACAAAACCAGGACGCGCAGATTCGCCGCCGACGCTATGCATGTCATGCAGCGACAAGATTGCTTCGTGGAATGTTCTTGGAATCCAAGGCGCGTTACTATCGACATTCTTGCATCCGGTCTATTTGGATGAAGTTGTGATTGGGGAGGTACCGGGGGACATGAGGGATGTTGTACGAGAGGACTGTGAGAGAGCTTTGTGGGGTAGAGTGATCGTTGGGGATTTTGTGAATAGGGTTGAGGGTTTGTAGCTTGTATCATGCATGGTTCTCTGCATTTTTATTGACTTCTTTCGATCAGATCTTCCCGGTAATTATACTTTGCATAAACCGAGAGTCACTTTCACTTCTATTCCTTTCGTTCATTCCCGAGATGCCATGCTAGGCGCCGGTGTCGCCGTTGCTGGGTCTTGTAACGAATGTGAGTCATGAAGCTGTCCTGTATCTAGTTCTCATCTAATTCTTCCTAGCCTTGTGCTGGTTTGCAGATGCACGAAGTCCAGGTTACGAAGTGCTCATCAATGGCTATAAACGTGGAGTCTCCCCAAAACACCGCCTTCGCGACCAATCATTGTGGGTACTCGTCCGTATACATCTCGTACTATAGGTCATACTTTGCCCTTAGACCTCTACTATGCAAGTTGTCGATGCTAAAACTATTCAGCCGTGTTCTATCTGTCACCACTAATCATACTTCCTCCGAGTTTGGCGCCAGCTCGGGCTTTCCTGCTTCGTCATTACACCATGAGCCAACCTATTTTGAAATCAAGCAATCTACTTTGGAGTATCAGAGCGTCAAAAGGTTGCTGACTGAGAATTCTGGCCCGTTTAAGAGATGGGTGAAGAGCGGAGAGAAATGGGAATCTTTTGGTGTTAATTCCTAGAGTGTGCCTTGCAATAGTGTGTTATCGTAGCTGTAGTATGTATACGTTAATGATTACAATCATAATCCACTTTGTATAACCAACTTGACATCGTGCGACTCGCCCTGGGCAAGACGGTCACGTCATGAGTGATATTTTGCCTCTTGACTACCACCTGTAGACGCGACTCTATGCATTTCGACACGAGTATGTTCTCTGCGATAACAAGGAAGACTGTGGCGGGCTCATGACCAGCCATTATTTATATGTAGCTGAAAATATGTACGATAACAAGGAAGACCGGTTCCTATAACACAGCAGCGTCAACTTATCTACCTCAAACCCACATGGATCTCTTGGAATTGCGGAAAGCACGTTCCCGAGCGGGATACGTGCCGATATCAGGGTTGATTGGATATTTGGAAAGAGTACAAGAAGGATAGTCATCGAGTAAGGTGCTGGGTGTCGCGAACATGGCTCTATTGCGAACTGTAACGGCGGCTGCGTTATGGGGTTCTGTTGTCTCAAAAGCCCTGGTTACGAGCGTATCGCGTACCATCATACTTGACGAGATTCCTTTCTACCTTCCGGCAGAGCCTGTTCTTCAACTTCCAAGTCTCATCAATATCGACACTGGGATTCTTCCATTTACGGTGTTGCCTCCTTTGGGTCGGGGGGAGAGCATTCAAGCACTCAGGGATAATTGGACTGCCGTAGACGACGTTTTCAATGATGGGTTTCTTCAAGGTGCGTTCTGAAATGACAATGTATCTGGATTTTACTCAGTTTCTACCAGCCGTCTTGTTTCAGGGTCCTCTTTCGATGCTTTCCCAATCCACTGTCAGCTTTCTACACGAACAAGACGTGACCATCTTGACAAACAATGCGACGTCCTCCCTTTCGGTACCGACACTCCATTTACCCGGCCTTGACTCGGTGCGTCCTCCATTCGTTTCATCATTTCCCGTCCACCGACCTTTGGAAAGCTAGCACCTGGACCTTATGTCCTCGCTCCCGATGCAACAGGAAAATCAGCCGTCTACACACCCCTTCGACTGCATTTTGACCCTTCGCAAAGTTTTTTCAAGTCCGCTGCTCGGAAATCAGATGGTTCTTTCAACGTGGTCTCGGCTTCGCTGGATACCGACTCTTCACCCTATATTGGGGTACCTTCAAGAATCCGAGACTTGAATGCAAAAGGACCGTTGGCCGGGGTGAGAGTTAGCGTTAAGGATATCTATTACTGTGAGCTTTTTTCTGCATTACAATGGGAGGCCATTGTGTAAACTGCACATTTTCTAGTAAAAGGCATTGCTGCCTCTGCTGGAAACAGAGCTTTTTACACTACCTACGGCATTCGTAACGTCACTGGACCCGCTATAAGTCGTCTTGTGGACTTGGGTGCTCATATCGTCGGGACGACCAAGACGGTACAATTTGCTAATGGTGATAGGGCTACTGCTGTGAGTAACTCTACTGGAAATATAAATGCCTGCTGAAAGGTCGAAATCGAAGGACTGGGTCGATTACCATGCATCCTTCTGTCCGAGAGCTGACGGAAATCGTGAACCTTCAGGTTCATCCACGGGAGCTGGTACGAGTATAAGCACTTTGGATTGGTTGGATATATCTATTGGCACTGGTAAGTGTTCGAACTGGAGCCTAATCACGCTTGGCGAATTACTCGAACAGATACTGGTGGAAGCATTCGTGGTCCTGCAAGCTCTAATGGAGTGTACGGTATAAGACCTAGTGTTGGCGCGATCAGTTTGGACGACGTAGTACCTCTCAGTGTGCGTCTATTTCGACTGCAACCAAATCCATCCTTGTTTAACCTAACCTCTCCTCGGATCTGCAGCCCATCATGGACACCGGCGGATACGTTCGTTCCCTTTTCTCTTTTACTTATTACTCCCTGAACTTTGCTCCAGATGACTCGTTCCCCAAAACTCTTCTCAAAATTCGGCAAAGAGTGGTACGCCGAAACCTTCAAAACCTTCCCTTCCTTCCCCAAAATCTTGTTAATGTCTACGGATTTCGACGGTGTTTCGAGGCCTGCAATGACTGTATACAATGATTTCGTAGGCAAGTTGCAACAATTTCTCGGGGGTAACGCTTCGGGTGTCAGCGTGACTAGGGATTTTAGTATCCCTTCATTATGGAATCAAACTTCCGGTGTAGGGATACCGGTTCAGACGTTTGTTAATGAGGTTCGTATCCTCTCGTGGTCCGATTTCACAGCATCTTCGGTTAATATCAAACCTTCTCCTAGACATACCCCACCCTCATTGCCTTTTATCAATGGACAAATGTCGGTAAACCACTCTTCGATGACTATGCCGCTCTTAATGGAGGTCGTAACCCGCACATAAACCCTCAAGTCAAGTTTCGTTGGGAGTTTGGCGAGTCTCAGGGTCTCGATGGGTACAATGCAGAGTTGGCGAAGAGGGAGACGTTTGAAAATTGGACAATGAGTCATTTTGTGAGTCTTTCAAACAAATTCATCCCGGTCGGACGGTGTCTAAATTTGACGTGTAGTTGTTATCGAATTCAGAGTCGTGTTCGGAGAGTATTTATATGTACCCGTGAGCCTACTATTACTCATGCGCTCTTGCTCGGTGCTCAATGGGATACACGTAGTATCAATGCAGGGACGTATTCGAGTCGGGAGACGTACTTTAGTGGATCGTGCGTCTAGTTGACACTTATACTGCGGTAGCTTATCAGCTCATACCCTTTCTCATAGCCCTAGCATTCCCTTTGGATTTTCCAGCGGCCGCGCTTCGAGCCTAGCCAGGGTACCTGAAGTTGTTGTTCCTAGTGCGTTTACTCCACACTCCTTTCCATCTAGCTTTCTTTTTCCGGGCTAATTTTCCCTCGTTTTACCTTCCTCCAGTCGGCCAGATCCCATTCAATTCAACCATATCAGGAATCGAAGAGCAGCTTCCCGTTTCTATAAGTCTGGTCGCTAGTAGGAATTGTGATTTTATGCTGTTGGATTTGGTGGATAAGCTTGCGGATGCGGGGATTGTGAGGGATGTTAAAACGGGAAGGACGGCTTTTTGATTTTGGAGACCCACGCAGGGGCTAGAAATTTCAGTTTTAGGAAGGGAGAGAGGTGAAATAAATTAATTCAAGTAGACGCAATGCACCTTAAACAATCTTTCTAGTATACTTGATAGTATTGATCCAAGCTTGAACGTTGAACATTGACTTCAGCTGCCTGTAATGAGGATTTTGGCGTTTTGGCGGTCTCGAGACATGTCGAAGGAATGTTTCAATTTTGATGGAGTGAACCTATTGAGAATGACTTCATTGAATGCCATAAGTGAAATCATCGGAAAGATTAAGTTCGATTGAAGAAGCGTTGAAGTAGATATCAGTGGCGCTCGATGTATTGCACCACAAGCATCTTAACCAGAAGGCGTGGTGCCAACGACTCTGCGGGATATTTCATCAAGTCACTTTCAGCAAACCTCGGAACACTGACGAAGTGGTTTGCAGCCTGTAAAACCTCGTCAGTATACAACACGACTCATCAGCGAGAGGTCGTGTGCATTAAGCAATTGCCATGAGTTTATTGTCAGGCCAACGCAAGCAGTAATGAATGCTCCTTACATGTTGGTCAAAGGGCATACTTTGGGGAATGAATTCACCGGTTTGATGCTACACCACCCAAGACGTCATTCCCGATATCTTACCGCGAAACGACAGAGGCACAACCTGCAATACGGCAGCTCGTCTATTTCCACCGTGGGTTTGGATCGCGATTGAGAAGTCTGTATAAGCTGGCAGAGGATATCAACGATCCATCTGATTGCGAAGAGTGCTATCCACTAAGTAATCTTTGTCAGGGAAGAATCCGGCAGGGCAGGAGGTGCTGCTAATGTCGACAAGTGTGATTCAAAGAATATCAGCACGTAGTGAGGATAGAACATGATCGGAACAGACATGATTTTGTTTGCAAGCAAAACGAGGATAATCTGCAAAAGATTGGTATTATGAGATACTCATATAGAAAAGCAAATGTACCATTTTGATCAATCCACAGATACTATCGATTTGCATCAGTATTATTCACATCTTCCTAGGCCGTCCACACTTAGGGCCTTTGGGTGATCCCGATAAATCCGGAAGGGTCCGAGAGCAAAGGTCGCCCCATCTGTAAGGCTTGAACCAATCGCAAATGAGAATCGCAAGAGCTGCGATAGTGATCGAAGCTGTAGCGTACCGGAAAGGAACTTTGTGATATTCGGGTTAAGGGGAGGGAAAGCACAGCGACGGCAATGCAGTCATCCGTTTTGGCGAGAATGCTGTAAATTGAAACGAGTCTAAGAAGATCGTGCTCACCCCATGACGGTTCCTTCTGGAAGGGTGTTTTTCATAATCAAGAATGAAAACCATACGGTTCCGATACTAACGACTTTGAGGGGTTGACCGCCGAACCATTGGGTGGTGAGTTAGATATTGGATCCATACCACTGAACGAAGGCAGAACTCCCTGTTCAATTTATGTACGGAAACCATAACTAGCTAATAGAAAACCTGAGACCCAGAAGTCAGGACTACTTAGCTTCAACAATAGAAGTAATTAATTAGCCTCCGGCAGGAAAACAATTTCGTAGGCGGCACACTGCCGAGATTAGTACACTTCGGCTGGGACTTTCTATATGTATACGCTCGTCTAGTGTTGCTCTAAGCCAGCTGGCTCGGAACTTGAGGTCCCAAAGCCGAAGGGTCGGCCGGTTGATGAGGCTTGATGAGACTTGATGCAACGCTTTCTATTCTTTCTGTCACTGGCACGAGGTCACCGGTATAGCTAGTGACCAGTCACTTCTCCGAGTCTGTCGACAGTCGTGCATTGTTGTCGGTATTCACGTCGCGTTAATGCGCATGACTTGGAGCAGGCATTTCGTCGTAAGCTTTTGGAGGGCTGTAGCTTGTCAAATTGAGCGGTACTACGTTACATGAGCTACAGACAATGTGACGAGGGCTATTCCTATTTCCGGTGGCCGGCTCGAGGGACCTTGAGGAGACCACGGCTCAATGCACATCAAGTCCGACTCTTTCCGAGTTGAAGGCATGCTTGACCTTGGCTTAGAGCTGCACTCGTCTTACATTTTACTGTAACCGGTGCCATTATAGGCCTTCGGCTCACAATAAAGTGTGACTAGTATATCTAGTATCGCTCTTCAGTGGGACAATGTTTACAGGCTTATTCACAGAGTAAACACTACTTCAATGTTTTTTAATGCTGCTCTCGTTCAAAGTCAATACGAAGCCATGGGGCAGAAACCCCCTTCGTTGCACCTCCCAATAGAATTGATAGTTCGGAGAGTAGCCGATCAGGCTTCGGACAACTCCGAAATCTGGCTTTTGAGCGCAGCTAATTACCTCCCTGTCTTTGCCATTCATTACAAGAAGCCTCTTCAGAGTAACGACGAAACCGATGATTATTTCTCCAGTGATCCAGAAGCCTGTGGATTCGAAGAACTCACAACTCATCAATGAAATATAAGCTCAGCATAACTTACCAAAAATTCGGACCCAGGGCAGGCAATGTACCCGCACCTGTCCATCCGTAAACATTGAAGCTAGTGACAAGCCAGAATCCAACCAAAGCTCCAAGATCCTCATATTCGCTTTGACGAGGGAAGGAGGACAATATCACGATTTATCTAAGTGTTCAAGTATAGAAGTACAGAAACTTACCCATGGCGTCGGTTCGTACACAGCATCCTTCTAATGAGACACTTGCAACCTCTCCAGTAGACTGGATCGGAATAAGTCCGTGATAATGAAGATTTCTGACCGAGTTCACATACTTTGAAATGTTCATCACGGTGAGGGTAACTAGATAGGTGAAAAGTACACCATCGTCTGGCCATTTAGTAAGATGGAGGATAAAAACTGACGACGGTATTGACGGCAGCAGCCAGGTTGGCTTGTTCGGAATTTACCTTGCGAGGAACGTGATTGATATATGAAACGAAAAATGAAAATTGTGACTGTGTTGCAACTGCTCGCCCCCTCCGATGGGCGGACTAGAGCAATGCGTCCTCAGATCACCACTCGCGGTAATGGCCAACCATATGCTATTAACATGCATAAAATGATAATGTTGGGTTTACATGCGGTAGTAGTACCACGCCTTACACTACATTTTTGATGATGTTGTTCAGTTTAATCCCTATGTCGTCGCTATTATGTGCTTTCCTACAGACACTGGAATGTATGATTCAGGTAAGGCTTGGAGAAAATCAAGGCGCTTCGAATCTCGCTGCCATGCAATAAAGGATCCCATTAGCAGAAAAATTCACGACTTGTAAAGCGACTTCTGCACTTCAACTGATAGCACTTCTGGCAATTTTATATGCCTCGTCTCAAGAAAAGAGCCTGGATACCGCATTTTGCTATTCAGAGGATGAGAGACCAGTACATTATAGACCGGTCTGTTACAGAGTAGGCTAGGTCCGTTCAAGATTTAAAACATTTCTCAGACTGGTCACCTCCAGCCCTATCCCGAACTTATTCAAATGAACTTTAGTATGTGCTTGATTCTCGAGACGATTGTCCGAGCATTCGCTACCTTTACTCTTCTATCATGCTGCTCACAAGAAGTTGAATAGACTTGATCATACATTCCAACTAGATTGGTTTACCTGCTTTGCCAATATACGGCAGACAAGGTAAGCCCTTTCACAATGATCTTATATATACTAATACGCTTGGCGATCAATAATTCTCATGTTCCTCATATTGTTTGATGAGCCAAACTGGTCCGCTTTCATACGACCGACTCGGAGTGGACTTAAGGTTCAGCCTAATCTTATGCCACTAGGAGAGCAGAGTGAGTCCCTCTACCATCGTCAATTCATTTCTCGAGGTAGTTAGATTGCTGTAGACAAAATGCCCCAATTGCAGCCTGAATCTTTAATTTCATCTTACCCGGGGAACTTGAAGATAAATTACAGTCACGGATGAGATATAGATAAGCACTGGAACGAAATATACCTTTATCACCACTCCAAGAAACCTGCTTTTGTCGGGAACGAGCTTTAATGGAACAACGCTAACTTGGATTGTTGTCTACGCCTCTTAGGTGTTGCGGAGCCACAGCTACCCTGTTAAATGCACACTCGACGCGTTCGTGAGGAGAACTTAATGTGGCCAGTTCCAATTCATTCAAGTTGTCTTGGTTAAGCCTGCATGCGCTAGACACGCTGTATATGCTGGGTGAAGTGAAGATCTGACAATATCGTTGCATATGCGCACCTTTGGTCTCTAGTAGTCCAATCAGGTCAATCCTCGAAAATGTCTCAAGCAACTCTGTCTTATTTCACGCTGCGATTGATTACATTTTTCACAAGGTTGACAGTCGAAGCGCTGAGGCCAATAGCTGTGAGTTTTTGAAAGATCGAAACTAGGCTTCCAAATTATTTTTCCTCGATCACTCTGAGCCCCGGCATGTTAGTAACTCTCCCCCAATTGTCCTAAACTCGTTTGATCTGACCCATAACCAGGGTCAAACTAGCAGACTAGCAGTCTTCCGATTTTTTTATCAGCCCAACCACTAGATATATTTCTGGAGTATGCTTGAAGGAGACAGGTTGTGGAAGGTTGGTCTGGCCACGATCAATTTGGTAAAGCCAAAACAGGAAAGGTGATTTAGTTGACCAAACACAACGCCACCGTGCCAAGTCGTAATTTTCAAGATATAAATAAAAAAATAATTGTTTTTGCAAAGTTTATGAACAGCACGAAAACTGTTCAATTTGAGGTTTGTGCCTTTTTTCCTAATTTCCCACTACACTTGGTCAATGCGAGGGTCAAATATGGCTTAAAATCAATTTCATATGGCGTCAAATCTAATCAAAGATGCTGAAATATATCCTTATATCTGAGCGGCGTTCTGTTGCCAGACTAGTTCCTAATTTTGGGTAACTTAGAAGAAAAAAATTCAAGTGTCCTAAAACTTTTGGGGTAGAGAAATCGACGCGATCTCTGCCCGTCGAACGGAAAATCTCAAGCGACAATGTGATCTCGGGGATCGGACATGCGACGGACGGTGTTCACATTACAGCTCCAATGACCTCGAGGAGTGTGTTCGTATCATCCTATGGTTTGTTTCTGTTTTCGCCTGCTCACCTTATTTTATGGGCCCTAGTTCGAGTTGATGGGACACTTTCCTTACCTCACATTGAACCATACCACCACCTATGCCACCCTCTATGACTCCGCTAGAACCTGGGTCAAACGCTGGGATATACAATGGGAAAGCTCCAACTTCGAACTCAACGTCGAAAAATTGGCGGAAACACTGTACAAGTGCAGTCTCGCTCCTTTTCCACCACCTGAGACGACATGTGGGAGTCGGGTTGATATGTGCGGTTGCATATTTCGATCCGTATGTTACTGAATTGTATTAATCCCTAACCGGGTCTCACTGACATTTATTTGCATTGTTCATTTTCAGAGGAAACTGGGGTGTAGATCTCGAGGCAGGATCTAAGTTTGGTTACAGACTACTTTTCGTTATCTTGCTAGCCGGATTATTCGCTATCTTTCTCCAGGTACTTCTTTAATAAATTTTCAATGGCAGTGTTCTCACTCGCGGGTCTCAGGTCCTAGCCGGTCGCTTGGGGTGTGTGACAGGATTGGGTGAGTCTAAGGCTCTTTTTTTTTCATCTATGCGCTTCCCTTTTCGGTGTACGTCATTATCACATCACAGGTCCTAGAACCCTGTAGACCTCGCCGATTCTCCCTCATTTTGTACTCGTACCCACGAATATTCTGATTTTAATCTTACTGATTGACAGACCTCGCCTCCCACTGCCGTCTCTTGCTCTACTCTCACCCAAGACACCCTTTACTTGTTCGATGGACCCTTCTATATCCACTTTATGTATTATCTGAAGTGGCCATTATTGCTACCGATCTCGCGGAACTCCTGGGTTCAGCCATCGCATTATGCATGCTGTTTCCAAAGTTGGAGCTGTGGCATGGAGTGTTGATCACTACCTGCGACGTAATCTTTCTTTTGTGTCTGGGTGATCCTCTGAGAGGAAAGCCATTGAGATGGTTTGAGATCCTCATTGGAGCCCTGGTCAGTTTGTTTTTGATCTCAGTATGCAATCTTTCTGACTACAGAATCCTGTCTAAGGTGTTGGCTGTCATGATCTGCATGTGCATTATTATATCTAAAGTAAACATTGACTGGGCCAGTACGTTCGAAGGGTACCTTCCTTCTAAATACGTCTTTCCAAACGGTGCTGCATACATCTGTGAGTGTATTGGCTCGGTACTTTTTCCTACCAGATTATGGTCACTCACTTTCCTTCATTTTCTATCTCTCACGCGCAGCCGTTGGGATAATTGGTGCAACTGTTATGCCCCACAGCTTGTTTCTCGGCTCTGCACTAGCTACCCAGAACCGACTCTCCTCCGATGAGGAGATTCATTCCTCTTCACCTCCGGTAATGATATCAAATCGATCATTATCCCGGTCTAGCTCCATCACTTTATCTACATCAGCTCTGCCCTCCGATAATGGGAAACCCTTCCAATCAACCTTTGTCATTGGTCGCTTTGTATCTGAATTCATACGAAAAGCCGCGATCTCCCTCTATCGTTCTATCAAGACTGCATTCCGAATTCTTCCTTCTGGCACAGGGGTGAAAGAAACTGCAAAAAGCCACTCTGATTGGAAGAACAATTCTCAAGACTTCGTCAAAAAGCATATATATCATGGAACAGCAGATATTGTGATCAGCCTGTTAGGTTTTGCTGTTGTTATCAATAGTTTGTGAGTCTCTGCTAGTATCAACGCATACATTTCTGTTCTTACCTTATAAACACACAGAATTCTCATTCTTGCTTCAGCCGTGTTTTTCTATGGCGATGGCAATGTAACTGATGCTGGACTGTTTGATGCTTATGATCTGATCAAAAAGTTAATTGGACAAGGTATTTTCTTTCGTCTATCTTCATGCATTCGATATGACAACCATACTATGATCAACAGGAGCCGCGACAATATTTGCATTGGCACTTCTGTTTGCGGGGCAGGTCAGTTCTTAATCACCTATTCCATCACAATGAACGATTCGATCCTATTGATAGAGTTCGTCCATTATCGCAACTATAGCGGGCCAAGCAGTCGCTGAAGGCTTTTTGCATTGGAGAATTTCGGTAAGTTTTACCGTTCTTGCAAAATACTTCCTTTCATCTAACCACTTCAAGCCTATATTCCGCCGCCTTTTGACACGACTGATCGCCGTGATTCCATCCATGGCCGTAGCAGTCGCACTCGGTCGGCCTGGAGTCGATGCGCTGCTCATTGCATCACAGGTGGTACTCTCGGTAGTATTGCCGTTCATATCATTTCCTCTGGTGTACTTGACCTCGAGGAAAGACATCATGACAGTCAAAATCCCAAAAGCTCAGACAGAAGAAGAGAAGGATATCCCATTGGCTAAACCAGGAAATGATATCACTGTCCTAGACTCCGTACCTCATTCAACCATGCCGGAAGCAACTCAATACTTGGAGTCGCAACCATCCGATAGTTTCGTAAGCTATGGCAATAATCTCGTTGTCACACTGCTTGCATTTGCAATCTGGTTGGTGATTGTAGTCGCGAACATCTATGTAATTGTTACATTAGGGAGGTGAGACGTAGTTCCGAACACTTTCTGAGCCGACGAGAATGATGAATCTTCACTGTTATGGTTCAAGTAAAAGTTGTTAGTATATATCTAGTTCTGTTTCTATTTATGGCATTGTATATAACATAGCGGGTCTAGACTATGGAATTTTCGGTACAAAATTTAAGTTTAGTAAACGCGAAATGAGTGCCCACTGACACTGTTCAACCAGCTTTAATGCTAGAACAACAGCTATCATAATACATACTTACGAGTGTCTGTACGTAAGATGCCGATTGTCAAGCTTAGGATACGCGAGTGTCGAGTTTCAACTTGTGCATGCTTGGTTTCATCAGTGTCCATTATCCTTTTATTACTCTCACTCTACTGATACACAGTGAAATAATCTTTATATAGTAATTTTGCATCCAAATTCTGCCTGTTCCGGCAGTGTTTTCGGCATCTTAAATTGTGGGATCCGATGTGTTCCGTACCATTATCTCGTTTTTTTTTTTCGTTTTGAGAGAAGATAAGTTTTTCTTGCCTTCAATTGAATGCCACTAAGATTATAGTAGATATTTCAGGTAAATACATGCTCTCATGCACTATCATTTGAGAAATCTGAAACATTGACCATATACTTAAGAATATAATGAACTATTCTACAACATATAAGGTAAAAAAAAGAACCGGAACATCATCGGTAACATAAGTTTGCGCACCTCCAGATTATAGTTAATTTACACATAATCTTCTATCTTATTTATGTAAAATGACGGTATCCTGGCAAACTTCACACTGACATTTAAATCTAAGATACTCTCAAGTTAGGATTGTGATTTACATTTCAGAAAAATTGGCTTATCAAGAGATTCGGAACAAACAAGATATTCATTTTTGTTGGCAGAACAATTCTAATAATTCAATTACTTACCCAAAGATTTTTAAGAATATACCAGGTAAAGGAATCATAAACTCTATGCAGTAAGAAGTGGTTGTCAACGTTGTAACGAAGGTACAATATTCAATTCAAGGAAAACCATGGGATGGTGCAGCCTCCTGCCAAATTCAAACTCCGCGCATCAATGATACCCTCTACTAATCTAGACTACAAACAAGGACCGTAGTGACCTATAAGTCATAGTAATTGCATGTCGAGGATGATTCGCCGTCCTTTGAGGCGAAATTGTGCTTAGTCAGCCGACGCAAGAAAAACCGCCGCTGCACCATCCCAAAAACCATAATTATAAATAACCGGCGAAGGCCGGCCCAAAAGGCGGCAGAGCCCGCTACCGAGACGCCGGAAACCAGGACGACACGTCAGATTATAGACACCGAAGACATTATTCTACGCAGTATCGAAAGAAAGCAACTCCTGACTGACTGAAACCATCCGCCGGCTGTAAAACTTGAACTTCTCTGACTTCAATATGCTGCCCCAATGCACAGAGCACTCAACTGGTTACTTCCACTCGTATGGATATGCAGATTGATCTTCAAATGCGCTAACGCCCCTTCACGGAACCAGCAATTCACCTCGGCGCATGGCACTGCCAAACCCGCTGGGTTCCGACGGATCCCACTATCTGGAGGTGTTGGTCTCGGGGAATCAGGCCATGAGGTCCGGGGATTGTGAATCTCATCTCATCGTTCTGGGCAGCAACTTCGCTGGTGTTTAAGGGAAAGGAAGTTCTCGTGATACAAATTGGCTAAATGTACAAGCTGCGTAATGACGGATGACTGAAAGTCACTGTTTTTGCAAACGATCGGAACATGATTTCGAGGCTTCGTTCCATAAGACCCTTTACCTTACGGTAACGGGAATTTCAATCTTCCAGTGTGAAAATGTAGACATCAACTTTTTAACACGACTAAGACGCGACTATCCTGCAAAATAACATTTTCTCTTCCATTACGAGGCCGACTGTAATCGTCTTTACATGAAACTTGTTGCCCGAGCTCGTTACCGATGTGGCTCTATTTGGACCGAAAGCTTTTGACTTCCTTGGCCGCTCGTGTTTGCATATCGTTCAAGCTAGGCTCGACTCTGTGCGTCCTCCATTTTCTCGTCAATTCTAGCCTTCGGAAAGCCGTCCAAGTGTCATGCAATAGGTAAGTCAGCTGTCTCGACTGATCCTGCAAAGTTTTTTCAAGTCGACTACTCTGAAATCATGCGATTTTTTCAACATCTGCTCGGCTTTAATAGACATAGACTCATATTGTAAAACTACAGGTATGGAAGAAAGGCCTGTGTAGGCAGCAAGGCAGCAGCCTCCTTAACCTACCTGGGGATTGAGAATAAGAGCTGAGGCGAATAGACGATAAAAGATCTCTGTTAAGAGTACTAGAGTTACAGGATAACTACTGGGGTATTTATACTAAGTAACTACAATAAGTATCATATGATTATCAGCATAAGGCTGTCCGTATCAATATGTACCGGGTGTATGTGGCTATTCTACATACTACGACTGTTCTATCAGAATGATCTGATAGAAGATGTGTTGCCACATAAATGTGGCAATGTGTTGATGGCATCTATAGAAGCGCCAATTCAACACTCCCCCTTGCTAAGCACCATAGTAGTGTGTGCAAGCATAGGTTGGCGCTAAAAGCAGCCAGGATTAGTCTGAGTAAATTTCAAGGCCAAGTTGCGCTCTAAAGCGCTCAAACTTCAGTCTGCCTAGATTTTTCGTGAATAAGTCTGCGGGATTTTTGTCACCATCAACAAAGTAAATTTTGACAAATCCTTTGTCCACAACCTCTCGGATGTAGTGATACCGAATATCGATATGTTTCGATTGTTTTTCAGTAACAGGATTTGAGGCGATGAAAATCGAGCCTTGGTTATCACCGTAGAGTGGAGTAGCATTTAGGTTGAATCCTAATTCACTCATAAGAGTCCGGATCCAAACAACTTGGCGACTACAGTCACTGAGTGCCATGTATTCGGCTTCTGTTGAGGATAGGGCAATAGTAGTTTGAGCCCTTGATTGCCAACTGAAGGTACCGGAAGCAAGCTTCAGGAAAAATCCAGTTTGTGATCGACGAGTAGTTGGGTCAGAAGCCCAATCAGAGTCTGTGCAGGCTGTTAAGCCTATACCTTTTGTTCCATCGTATACAAGAGAATAATTTCTTGTTCCTATGAGATAGCGGCAAATATACAGCGCTTTGTCTAGGTGCTCTTGAGATGGGTTAGCAGCAAATTGCGCTAACTTGGTAACAGCAAAGGCTATGTCAGGACGTGTGCCTAACATTATGTAGAGTAGAGATCCAATTATGATTTGAAATCTCTGGCGAAGTTCTGGGTTAACATCCAAAGGGTTTGGAATTGGATAGAAACCTGCAGGTAGTGGTGTCGGAGCGGACCTAGCATTTTTCATGCCACAGCGTTCAAGAACTTTCATAAGGTATTGGCGTTGATCTAAATAGATCTTGCCGTTTTTCCTTTTAATGTTCATGCGCAAGAATTCCTTGACATCACCAAGATCTCTGCATTCCCATTTCTTCATAAACTTAGCCTTTAGCTCGTTTACAAGACTCTTGTCTGATCCACAGAACAGAGTATCATCTACATATACCACGGCGAAAACTTTCGAGCCATTTGGTGCAGTGTAGACAAATATTCCAGCATCGGAACTGATTCGTTTGAATCCAAGGTCGCTCATGGACTTGTCTAAAGTTCGCCACCATGATAGGCCAGCTTGCTTTAGTCCATACAGAGCTTTTCGTAAACGAAGTACTTTATGCTCTTGACCTTGAGCCTTGAAGCCCTCAGGCTGCTCCATGTAGATTTCCTCTTCGAGATCGCCATACAAGTAGGCATTGCGTACATCAACAGCAGAGATGTGCCATTTGAGTAACGCAGCTAGTGCAAGCATTAAGCGCACAGTTTCGAAGCGGACAACAGGGGAAAATATTTGGTCGAAGTCTAAACCTTCAACTTGTGAAAAGCCTTTACCAACGAGTCTGGCCTTTTTACGGCCATCTGATTTTTCATCAAAGACCCATCGATTTTTAATGACTTTCCTATCTTTAGGTCGGTCAGCGAGGTCATACACCTTGCGCTTGCGAAGTGCCTCAAGTTCTTCGCGGCAAGCGTTTTTCCATTCCTTTTGCTCAGCTTTGGGTAAGCTTGCAATGTCTCGGAAAGTCCATTCGCGAATGTTACGGACTGGATTACGATTTTCGACAGGGACTGCATGCGAAAGCAAGAAGTTGATTAATTCTACTCCCCCTTCACGGCATAGTTCTGCCATGTGTTCTTCAGGGTCTGATACGGGATTCTCAGTATCGTCATGGCGTGGAGGTGCAGAACTAGGTCCGGGAACCTGTTCTGGCTGAGCAGGCGGTGCTGGGTTTGTCGACTTATCCCAGGGTTCATCATCACCTACAATCTCTTGCCACTGAGATGGGTCATCCGTTTCCCGTTCAACGTCTAGAGGGTTCCGATTATCACCATAGACATTATCAGGCCGTTGAGAAGATGGGTTCCTAATACGCGATGATCGCCTTGGTGGACCTGAAGGTGGTTCCTTTGCTCTTCCTCTACCTCTCGGCCTTCCTTTTCTAGGTGGCGGAGGTGGAGCAAGTGGTCTCGGCGTTGCCGGTGGCGTTTTAGGCGGACTCTGTTCCCTAGCGTCGTCACGCGGAGGGTCAGGTCTCCTTGGAGAAGGGTTATCACGTTGTCGAGTAGATGGTGTAAAATCATCATCACTGTCATCGAGCATCGTAGGAGGAATGTCGTCCTCGTGATCTTCCTGATCATTTGGGGGTGAGATAGGAAGTCTCTTTGAACCACGTTTCTCATTTTTGCATCTTGGGAGTAGAGACTCCTCAAAGATTGCATGAGATGAAGTGAACACAACATTGTTCGGACTCCGCATGAACCTGTTTCCGTGACCTCCTGGTGCAACACCAATATAGGTCATTAGTTCGGATTTAGGAGAAAATTTATTCTTTCGAATTTTAGCTGGGATATGTACATATGCTCCACAGCCAAAGACTCGTAAATGGTCAATACGAGGTACTTCTCCTTCCAAAAGTTCATAGGGTGTCTGCCACTTAAGGCGATGTAGTGGTGTCCGATTGTAGATGTGAACAGCTTGTTCAATCACAAATTCCCACCAGGAATCAGGTATGCATGCAAATATGCGCATAGCGTCAGCTTTGTCCATCATAGTGCGCATAAAGCGCTCAGCGCGGCCATTCTCTTGTGGAGTATAAGGCGCACTTCTAAGGATTTTAACCCCTTTTTCCTCAAGTAAATCAAGGAAAGCTTTAGACTTGTATTCTCCCCCTTCATCCGACATCATTGCTTCAACTTTGGTCTTGTATTGAGTTTCGACCATAGCAAGGAAGTTTCGGGTAGCATTAATTGCAGAACCTTTGGATCGCAAATTGTAAGTCCATGCTCGTGAAGTAAAGTCATCAAAGAAGACTATCACATATTTGTACTTGTGGTACGATAATGTGGGGAATTCTTTCAAGTCTGTGTGGACAAGCTCGAAAGCGCGTTTAGCACGCAAGTTTGATCGGGGAAAATTGCGTAAAGGCAATTTACCTTCCAAACATCCTCGACAAAGTGGATTGTCGTTAGGAATAGAGATCTCAGGGAAACCTCTAGTATGATCCTTCATATGGCGAAGAACCTCTTTGGAAGGATGTCCTACACATTGGTGTAGAAGATCGTAGTTCAAAGAATAAGTAAAGCCGTTGTCACACACAGTGTGCAACTGTTGCTTTGAATGTCTCAGCCAATACAAAGTATCTTGTGAGAACAGTTTAACAAATGAAAGGAACTTTGTCCCTTTCTTGTCTTCAAGAGTAATACGTTCATTGGTACCATGACTCTCGTAGCCATCATTTAGGAGTTGTCCTAATGATATGAGGCGTTGGTTTAGATCAGGCACGTAATATACAGGATCAAGTTTGTAAACTTTGTTGTGCTTTTGGATCAACACCGTTCCTCTTGCTGTAATTTTTGTAAAAGAATTTGCAGTCTTTAGAGGTATTGGGTTTTCAAGTTCTTCTATATCGACCAGGTCGTCTTTCACAAAAGTGAAGTGAGACGATGCTCCTGAGTCTAGAAGCCAATGATCCATGGTAAGTGAATCCATGTATTTTTGGAGTTCCTTCTCAATATTTTTCTTTCCCTTACATTTAGAACACTCAGCAAAAGGTACGTTGTGTGCGCAAGGAGACGGATAATATTTATTAAGTACATCCGGTAGATTAAAATCTACCGGTACAGAGCAACGTTCGTATGAAGTACTACATGTCTCTATCCTCGTCTTCGCTGCAAGTGAATGCGCATTAGACAAGGTGTACTGGTTAGAATGAGAAGGTACTCGCCTGTAGTAGACACTCTGGTCATCAAAACCGGCGGCCTCTGCAATATCCTCGTCCACGTCCGACATTGAACCGAGAGAAACCCCCTCGTCCGACAGACTGCGGTCGTCGTCGGCCCAAGTGATAGGCTGGTCCTGGCTCATTCTGCTCAACAATGAAGGAGTAGAGGGACCTGCGACGGGGGCATCCTCGTCCGCATGGTGATGGTACTCCGACATTTTGATGTCCTGAGTTCCATGGACGATGGGTTCGAGGACCTTGATTCGCTGAGTGGATGGTTTAACACCCAAATCACGAATAAGATCAAAAGCGTTCTTCGTACCTGGAAAGAAGCCGTCAAAAGGCTTCTGCGTTTCCTGGAAGAAAGGCTTACGAGGGTCTGGGAGAGAAGCCGTAAGAGGAATTCGAGCAGCGGTGGCGACATGAGAGTGGCCATGGTCGTCATGTTGACGTCCCTTGCCTTTGCCTTTGCCAGCACGCTTGCTACGACCCTTTGAATTTTGGTTCCCCCCTTGGTTCGTAGCATCATTGCCAGAGTTCTGGCGTTGTTGTTGCTTGAATTTTGGGTCCTCCCTTTTCCTCTTTACTGCAGACAGCTTCTGTGCCTGTTTACCAGCATCCTTACGCTTCCCTTTCCCAGTTCCTTCGAAGACCATGACGACACGATTTTTTAAGTTTTCAATCGTACCTTGTTTGACCACAGCAATTTGGTCAGAGGCGACGTTGTCGATGACGGTTTTGTAAGTGTCAGGAAGCTTGGAGAGTAGGATGAGAAGCTGGAGGTGGTCAGGAATTTTGAAGTCCTTGTCAGCTGCCTCAATGCGATGGAAGTACATGATGAGGTCCTCCACATAGTTGGCTGGGTGAGCGTTGGCTGGAACCTGGATATTCATGGCAGACTTAAAGTCAAGAAGAATGGAAGCAACAGTAGGGTTGTCGTAGAGTTCCTTAAGTTTGTCCCAAGTTCCCTTGGCAGTTGTCTGGTCTTCGACCTTGGAGGCGACCGAAGTAGAGAGACGAAGACGAATGGAACCTAAAGCCTTCATGTTTTTGTCTTTCCAATCACGAATTTCCTCCCTGTTGGTGGAAGCGGCAACAGTGGCCGTGGCTTCAGCGTAAGTCCTAGGGGATGGTTCAGCAGTAGTAACAGCGTCCCAGACGCCAGAGTGCATGAGGTATGCAGTCATTTGAGTAGACCAGTGCTTCCAGTTGGTAGCATCGAGGGTTGGAAGGGTGTTGAACGTACTGTTAGAAGACATAGTTGATATATATCTGGGGAAGTCATCCGTCAGCATTCATCCAAAATGCATAAAATAAAGAGTAAAAAATGCGGCAATAAATGCGCAGTAAGACGGTGACAAGAGCCCCTTGCCAATGTACGATGTAATGAGCACAGCGCTAATAAGCAGCAGATTGCTCAGAGCTCCGCGCTAAAAGCAGCAGATAGCTCATCGTTGTTTGGCATAATGTCAAGCCCTTTAAGGCGACGACCAGGTGGGTGGAGTGCGTCGTTGGCAGCCCTTTAAGGCGCTCCTGACAGCGAACTCCGGGGCCCATAACCTGTAAAACTACAGGTATGGAAGAAAGGCCTGTGTAGGCAGCAAGGCAGCAGCCTCCTTAACCTACCTGGGGATTGAGAATAAGAGCTGAGGCGAATAGACGATAAAAGATCTCTGTTAAGAGTACTAGAGTTACAGGATAACTACTGGGGTATTTATACTAAGTAACTACAATAAGTATCATATGATTATCAGCATAAGGCTGTCCGTATCAATATGTACCGGGTGTATGTGGCTATTCTACATACTACGACTGTTCTATCAGAATGATCTGATAGAAGATGTGTTGCCACATAAATGTGGCAATGTGTTGATGGCATCTATAGAAGCGCCAATTCAACACATATATCGATGTATCTTTGATTCGTGATGCAACAGGTCCGTTGGCTGGGGTGTCCCATGAAAGATATGGGCATCACCTTCGGCATGACAAGAACGAGGCCGGAATTTACCGGCAGATTATATTTTCTCGGGTCGAACGGAAGTAGCATCGTGGAAAGCCGTGATTTAATTGATGGGCTTGCCCGGCTTTTTGGCTGGTTGCCAAGCTACAAGCGAGTCAAACCCTTGAATTGCTTGTAAAAAATCAATGCCAATCAATAATAAATGCAACTTGTCAGCAAAAACACCCGGTCTCACTGTGACTTGCTGCTTAACCGGCTTGAACAAGCCGCAAAAAGCCGGTCAAGCAATGTAATCACGATGCTACGCCCTTCAAATATCAACTTGCCGTGCGAGATCACTAGACCTGTGACACGCCCTTCTAATAGACGCTCTTAGGTTAAGTGTGATCGCTGTCGAAGATATCGACGCAACTACCAAAAATCTTCTTCAGAAGGCGCAGGTCACCAGGCTACGAGATCACATATGTATTGAATTATTGATCAATTTCTTTGTCACTACAATCATCCACAGTAACCCGAACTGGCCGGCAGGATGATTGTCACATCAGGGAACATCTGGAGACTAATTTCTGTTACTAATAAGTGCATTCCATGTACACTTCCATATACATAGATTCCCAATTTTACAATAAAAAAGAGGTATGAAAACGAGTTTTTACCACAAGGGGATGTGCCGGAGCGACCAATGGCCATGATGAATGTCAAGCCAAAGAGAGATTCATATATTTAATTATTTTATTTTGCAATTGGCTAATACAACGTAACAAAGAGAAGCCGTAATTTTAGAGATATGAAGTATCCATGAGAAATTGCAGGTGTGCCGCAACTGACACATCTACTCTCAGACTATTTACCTCGCGATCACTTGGCCCACAACAATTTCATTTGGTGGGTTGATCTGAAATCTTTGAGAAGGAAGTGGGACATGGCACGTACAAGGTCATCATAAACCCAGTCTGTGGTAACCACTACAATGTTCGACTGGTCAGAGATACTTAGCAAACAAAAAGTAGCACTACCACTGCGAAGGTTAGTGGACAACAAAGTCGGCTTCGTAACTAGTTTTGAACTGAAGAATAAATCAAAATAAACAGAGTGACATGAGTGTGGAGAATAGTATTGCCGTTTGCGTGATTCTCTGCACGTTTACGAGGCCGACTTTAGTTAGTACTAAACTCGACTCGCGCAGGTGGCTGTGTCGTTTTATTAATTATCTCATCTTATCTATACTGATTATGGCCTTGTACATTAGCATCAATGGCCCATATCTTTATGGTGAAAGAAGATGCATCATACAAAATATGTGACGACATGTTTCAAGCAGATTCTCAGGGTTACAATAGATGATCTAATGACTTCCCTTGGAACCCTTAGAACTTTGTTAGAAATTTAGCAATGCATAATGCCGGTTACTATACAAGTCTGCCGGGTACTTGTATTTTTTTCGGTCTAGCCCCAGGACCTTTCAAGAAGAGAAAAAGAAAGACTGACAGCCTTCGGGGTCTTTCAGGGCTTGGCTGGACATTCCAGGGTATTTCGAATGGTACCCGGCTCGAACAAATAAATATCACTAAACATGTATAGAGACGGCAGTACTGAGTAATGCAAAAAGATGTAGAACTTTTCAAGTTTAGTATGTATAACAAACTGCCGTAGCGTTATCAGACAGTGCTCTATTTAATTTGGCGAGATCATCACGTTACAACATACTCCATATACGTATATTAAATCTTCAGCCCGTCAGTCATAAAATGACACGAGTCAAGTTCAAGGAAGTTTTTTGCGACCCTACCCCAACTCCCACCTTTGATTTCCAACTGAAAAGGGTTCAACGTCAGTATTTTCATTCCCAGCATGACCGGTGGTAAAATCTCTGACTTACTGCTATGGACTATTAGAACCCATGGATAATGGCATAGCGATAAAGGATATTTGGGACCAGTAAGTCGTTTTCGTCAACATAGGCACTTAAACGCTGACCCGAGAGCCTCTCATGTGCTGCACTCAGGATACTACGCGATTATCTGCAAGCAGTGGCTATAGGCAAGTCTGTTAGCTTCTCTCTGAAATTCTCCGATGGTTTACTTAACGACGGGTACTCGTTACTTCCCTTTAGTGATCCTCGTTTGGGACCATCTCCTGACACTCGGTACAAACACATCCGTGTTACTTTCAGAAACTTCAGTGTTCAAATAAAAATCTCTTTCTAGGAGACGAAGTCACTTACCTCTGGCTCCGGCCCAAAATCCGCAGCACATATTGGTTCTTGTTTAACCGCTACATAGTTCTTTTGCAGATTATTCTCTTTGCTGCATTGGAATATACAGAATTGATGGTTTCGGTAAGGACGTGGTACCATTCACTCCCGAATCAGCCGGAGGGCGCGTCCACTGATCATGAAGAATGTCTTTCCTCTAGCCGAAGCTAATTTGGTATGTCATGCCACTATCGACGTTATTCAATGGATCTCTAGTCAACTGTAAGGTTTCCTCCGTATAGGCCCTAACAAAGTATCAAGTCAATATTTACTCACTTTGGCAGTCTTATTCTCACTCCGAATATATGCAGTATACAATCGAAATCGTACAATTCTTTGTATCATTATGCTTAGCCATTCGATGGTGATAGGATCCTCACTTGTAGGTCTCTAAAGCCTCTTCTCATCCGTTGGGATCTGACTACCATAATTGACCGTGTTATGCTTATTTGATTTATCCCTCAGTGGTCTATTTTCGGTAAATGGGATGAGCCCTCTCGACAGCAAGCTTTCGATTATCACAACGATAAGTAAGTAATTTTGAAATTCCGCTTATTCGGTGAATGTTTCTTAACATGGCAATTCCTCTATTTACCACGTATATTCAGCGAACGTAAGTCCTTGCTTTCAACTTGAGGCTGAACAACAATCATATCATGATTTGAATACTATTTGTTATATAAAACCACTGGCACATTCAGTACATTATGCACAAGTGATCCCATGGGCAGGTCTGTTAGCACATGAGTCACTCATGTTCTTATTGCTAGTTTGGAAAGTGTGGTCAGTGAAGCATCATGGAATGCATATTCCTTTACTTGATTTGTTGTTTCGAGATGGTGAGTACTTTGTTGGTTTTATCAATTTATTTATGATTGAGTGTGGACTTTAATCGTTAGGTGTTTTATATTACGGGTGAGTTTTTTGTGCTGGATGGAATACTGAAAAACGAAGATGATCTCTTTGCAGAGTCGTATGTCTCGCATATCTCGCAAATATAGTTACATTCTATGTAAGTCAATTCGTTTTCTATACGCAGAAGAATAAAAGGCACTTACGGAGAAATAATATAGACAGCCAGAGTATGTGTCCCAAGTTTTATATCATGGACCTCGACACTAATCACTATCTATCACCGTAGCCCTTCATGCAAGGCGGCCTAGCAGTCTTCTCCACCTGCACTGCAACAACAATGATGTCAAGGATGATTCTCAACCTCCACAAGATATCCTTCAAAGGGCTTCATTCTACTGTCCTTAGCCACGGCATGGGCCCGACCTGTAACCGTGAAAGAGCCAACACGGTTCAGTGTTTAAAAAGTGTAATCAGACAAGGGCGGAATCCTCAGCTTCCTGCCATTTATGGAGCGGGTTCCGAGTCGGCTATGGTTGAATTGGATACTGTGGATGTAGATGTGGATGCGGATGGATGATGATGTACTAGTTGAAGGTCGGAATGATAAAAGGAATAAAGGGATTTGCACTTCTTCACGCTGTTGGCTATGCCGGTTTTAGGATGGGAGAGCCTTAAACTGTCAACAAATACATACTTATTGTCTATTTATGAATACTGACTCTAAGGGTTCCGCCGGTAGGAATCTTACTCTGTACTTTCTATATGCCAAAATTTTGATCATCCCAATCCGAATTAACCACCGACTTAACCTCAAACATTTTGTACTAGATAACCTCATTAATATTTACCCTATTTACACTCCCTGCGTTTGAGATTCCCTGATTTTTGATTTATTCAGTGCCAGTGACTATATGGCCAGCCAGAGTAGGTAAGTGATTGCGATAGATTAGTATCATGGACTCGAGTAGATGGGTTCTTACTCTGATACTAATCCAATTACTGTCGATGTTGCTTCTATTTTCGTAACGGGTAAGCTACTCTGGTTTTTAATCTAGGCATTAGTATAGGTATTATTTGCTCTGATAGAACCATAGACTCTGCGAATTGCAGAGGAATCAGCATGTGTTTGATTGAAAGTGTGGGTCACTAATCATATGTGAGTAAGTAGGATTCTTATCTACTTACTTACATGAAAATTTGAATTCGATTCAAACATTATTTAATTAAGTGACAAACAGTCGTATCACTCAGATGAGCCCCTCCCTCAGTCAGAATTCTCAAATATGTAGCTGGAGTAAATCATAAGGTTCCACTCATAATTACAATGGTGCGTCGCCACCCCACGCTGAAGGTGTGATTTCTATCACCATCATAAGTATACATACCAGGAAATCACGCCGCTTGAATAAGTAATGATTTATGTAAATAATTATGCATCAAGAGGGAAGTGATGAAATCACTGTCAGAATCAGAGTCAGAATCAGAAATCACTGGCAGCAAGTACACACCCAAGAGAAAATCTGAGGGATTGGGGGTTCGGGCCTGATTATCGATTGATTGATTGGTCAGTTCTTGCTTGTCATTGACAGTGACAGCGACTTCGGAGGACTGATCGTTGATTCTCCAGGCTCATAAATAGGCAATTCAGCTAAGGTACTAGAAAGTGTTGTATTGGTAAGTGTGCTAGTGAGGTCATGAATAGATTAGTCAAGCGTTTTGAGAGATGCAAGGACCGAGGTACTTACAGAACGATGTGTCTAGTTATCAAGTAAAGATAAGATTTTGCCGACATCGGGCCTTTCACTAGTATGTACCTACAAAAATCAGCTTCAGTGAATTTGACAAGTCGATTCAGAGTCCGAGTCATTCGTAGGCGAATTATGAATGACTCGAAGTCGAGGTGAGCATTGGTCGTCCGTCGGTCAAGGTCACTAGTCGACGGGCGGCGGCGGCGGCGTTGTTTTCTGTTTGACGTCGGGAATGTTTTGGATGACTGTGAGGAACTGATCTTTATGTTTGAGGGCGAGTAGAGGTAATTAACGTCAAATGATGAGGTGGCTTATATGTATTTATTCAAGGTAGGTAATCAAGGAACTCTTAATGAAAGCATAATGGAAGAGGCGATTTATGGTGATGAATATTCATATATTCATATTCGACTCGAATGATAAGATAAGATAGACGGTCTAGCCGGGCCACTTCCAAAAACGTCTACTTGCAATCCAAGCGTCCTTCGGTCCCGCCTACCCTGAGCCAAACCTGAGCCTGAGCCTGGGTACTTGGCGAGATGCTGCGAGATGTGACTGTGTTTGACTTTTTTGTCCGAGCGGTAAGCATGGTCCGAATGTGTAGGCTTTTATGTAGGCAATCTGTAACGCGTAAGAGATACTTTTAAGAGAGAGAGAGGGTCGCGTAGACAGATGTAGATCCTACGTGTAGCATGGTAACCGACCGACCGAGTCATTCATTGTTCGCTCAGGGCAAACAGAGAGCGAACCTGAGGGTGGGGCAGATTCGCTGACTTTGTACTTTGTTTATGCTTTTTAGGAGGTGGCGTGTTTCCTCCAGGTATCTGGATTCTGATCGGATAGTACGACACACCTCCCGAGGTATGGTGATACTAGTAAGGAAGATAGTTGAACTTTCAGGGAGGGCGGACGAATGATGCAAGTCCGAGGGGAGCGTCGGCCCTTTTGTAGCGCGAGACACGGTGACCGTGGTCGGTGCAGGGAGAGCACAGAACCCTGGTTGGCACCTTGGATACATACGGGCCGTATGGATGAACGGAGGGAGAAGTCTGTCAGGGGTGATCGTTGTCGGGCTGCACATATGCATCTGGACGATGGGCGGGAAGGAGGAATGATAGATTACAGCCACGTTATGTGCCTCTGTTAATTAAACTACACAGTGAGCTCGTAAAAAAAGGGAGAGATTTATTATTTAATTCCGATCCGTGTTGGAAAGGAGCGTGAGAAAAAGGGGACTACAAGGGTTGACTGAAACCACCCAATCTCTTTTTTTCCATCGCTTTTGTTTTGTTTCTATTTCTTCTTGTTTTTATTTCAGCGACACCTATCCAATGGGCGCATGTTTGTCTTCTGGTGGAGGAATCGAGGTGACTGAGCATGACAAGGCTCTTCACCGACAGGCAGAGAAGGAACTCCGAGAGGTGCGTCTCTGTCTTTTTCGTTGCTGCTCGTCGCTGACAGTGCACAGGCCAAGGCCAAAATGGCAAGCCAGGTCAAGGTGCTCCTCCTAGGCTCTGGCGACTCGGGCAAATCCACCATTCTCAAGGTGTGTCCCCTTGCTTCCCTCCCAATTCTTCTCTCATCTCTTGCAGCAAATGCGTCTCATCCACAAAGTCCCCTTTTCCACCCAAGAAAAAGAATCATTCCGCCAACTTGTCTGGGACAACATCACAAAGGGCTTTAAAAACCTGCTCGACGCCATGGAGGAGATGGAACTCAAGGTCTCAGAGTACAATATCGAGCATGTCGATTTGATCGAGAATGCGAGGGACGTTCATGACGGAGAGCCCTTTCCCATGTCCTATTTCGACCCTCTCAAGAGTCTCTGGAACGACCCCAATATCCAAAAGGCTTGGGAGAGGGGGAACGAGGCTGCCTTGCCCGAAAAGTACGCTCTCTCGCGCTTTCCTAATCTTATGTTACTAACGACCCTAGTCTGTTTTACTTTTTCTCCTCCCTCGACCGTCTCTTTGAATCCACCTACACTCCCTCTGACCAAGACATCATCCACGCCCGCGCCCGTACCATCGGTATCACAGAGACAACATTCAACCTCCGCGAACACGAAATGCTCATGGTAGACGTCGGCGGTCAAAAGTCGGAGAGGAGAAAGTGGATACACTGTTTCCAGGATGTGACAAGTATACTGTTTTTGGTTAGTTTGAGTGGGTATGATCAATGTTTGGTCGAGGACAGAGATGCAGTATGTGCCCCCTTGTTTCTCTCTCAACTATCGCTAACCCTTGCGTAGAACCAAATGCAAGACGCAATGACAATATGGGACTCGATATGTCATTCACAGTGGTTCAAGCAGACTTCAATCGTGAGTTCCCCGTATCTGCTCTTCGTTTCTCGTCTTCTCCCGCCCGCCATCCAATACCATTGGTACCGGTTGCTCCGTCCGTTCTGGACCTTGTTTGGTTTGGTGTACCCATCAATCCTTCTTCCATTTAGTCCTGCTTCTTTTCTCTCTGCGCGTTTGTCAGCCCACCATCTACGGGCCTCTCTAAACCCTCCTCCGGTTTCGGTTCCTCATTCCCGAAGCTGTTTGTTCCCATCAATTCTATGCGTCATTTCCATTTTGTGTTTTCTCTCTAGTTGTTGCTTTTTCATCAGTATCAAAGATGCATGTGCTGACTGACCCGTTTGCTTGCCCTTGTTCTTGTTCTTCTCTACCCCCTGTTCCCCTGTTCCCTTGTCTGGATGTCGCCTCTTTCTTCCTCTGCGCGCGCGCCCCGACATATCTCCTCTCACTCTCACGTCAATGTCGTACCCGACTCTCCTCTGACACCGGACATACACCGACCTGTGACACTGGACGTACGGACATATGTTTACATCCGACATCTGACGTGCATCAAATCCGATCCTCATTCCTAATCAACTCTATAATCGACTATGACCTGTGACTCGCGGCACGGCACCACGGCACCTGGGTTATTGCGGCTGCATAACTGCTGCGTATTGGTATTGCGTGTTTGCGGTCTAATCAATCATCAAACAAACCGAAATGTATCATCATCATCGTATGGCATGGCTCGGACGGGATTACCTCTTGTGCTTTACGTTTGTTTAACGCCGACGACGACTACGATGAAACCCAAAACCCATAAACGCCTTGGACGGACGTGACAACATGATAACAACAAACAGATCCTCTTTCTGAACAAGAACGACTTGTTTGAGAAAAAGGTTCCTATTTCGGATATTAGGAATTATTTCCCTGTACGTCTTGCCCTATACACTCGTGCGCTAATGCTAACCGTCGCTCATGCTCATGCTCGTATTCGTGTTGGTGTTTGTGTTTGCATTTGTATCCGTGCTATTAGGACTATGACGGCCCACCAAACGATGTGAAAGCAGGAAGAGATTATTTCAAGAAACGGTTTGGGAAGCTTGCGCAAAAGGCGGAGAGGGTTAAGGAGAGGGAGATTTATATTCAGTGAGTGTTGATTTTTTGTTCGTTCTTTGGGGGGGAGTCTTGGACTTGTTGGTGAAAGGAGGAAGGGAGGAAGACGAGGAAGACGAGGATGGAGATGGAGATGGATGCTTGTAGTGACGTTTCTGGCTCTGTTCTCTGATTCGCGTAACAATGTCTCTGTTACGAGCAAGGCGAGGCAAGGCAAGATAGACACGGCTGGCTCATTAGACTGGCTGACTGGGTTTTGTCGAGTTTTCCTCTGTTTTAGTCCCAGAGAGGACGAGAGGAGCTGCTAGTACTCGGTGTTTGGGACTCACATTACGTTGTTGGGTTTCGTTGGTTCTTCTTCGGCATCTCTGTCCTGGATTCGTCTCGACATGCTTGCTAACGGTTTTCGTGCCCAGTATAACAACAGCGACGGATACGGCAATGCTTCGGGTAGTCATGGCCGCAGTAGAAGGTAAGCTTTCTTGTTTGTCCTCTCATAGTCTCTTTCTGACGATTTCTTTTACAGAGTGAGTCTTTCTTTCCGTTTATCTTTTTCTTTTTCCCCGTCCTCTACACTGCTTCTGTTCTCCATCATCACACCACGCTCTACGTCTCTTGTGTCTCGTCCTCGGCCGGCCGCACACCCCGCACCCACGCAAGACCACCCATAACCCTACCCTTTTTTGTTCCCTTTTTGCCCCTTTCTTTTTCATTTTTTGAACTGTTGGTCCAACTGTACGCTTATCACCTTTTTCTCCCTTCTTCTCTTGCCTTTTTTCTTCTTTTTGTGTTTGTAGCATCGTCCTCCGATCAAGCCTCGAAACGGCGGCTCTTATTTAATCATATATAGTCTTTTTTCTTGCTTTTACTACTATTATTATCTTTCGTCTCGTTCCCTGTCACCTACTCTTGGATTCTTTCCTTTTTTCTTGTTCTCTCGGGCTCGGGTTCGGTTCGGTTCGGTCAATCCTCATCGTCGTCTTTCTGACTGACATTTGCCACTCGCCGCAACATCTTCGCCTTGCTTAATCCCTAATTCATCCCGTCAACAAACCGACCGATCGAGCGACCCGACGACCGTTGGCAGACATTCATTCATTCATCCTTGTACACCTTGTTTTGCCCCTTCCCCTTTTAATCCGCATTGACATGGTGGTGTGGATCTCGACTGCACAATCTTTGCCTTTTTCGCCCTTTATCTTTATGTCCTACACCTTTCTCGCCCGTTTTAGCATACACACAAACATATCACGCACGCAACTCTATCTCTATCCTCGTTTTGTATATATATCATGCCAACTGCACAAACGCGTGGTTTACCTCATTCTCATGAGAGCATTTCGAGCTGTTTGTTTGTTTGATGATCTCCGGGGCTGCTACAGATTGTTGATTGCATGGGATTCTATTCTATTCTATTCTTTTTCTGATTTCTTTCGGTTTCCATCTCGTCCCTTTTTTTGCGTCCCTTTCTTTCAAAGATGTTTTTCAACTTCTATTCTATTCTGTCCCTATTATACTTATACTTCCTTTTTATTTCATCATCATTCCTTCCTTATTCTTCATTCTCTGGGTGTGGGTCGCATCGCCTCAATCTATCAATCACTTGGCTTGCATCAATATTCATCGCTCCCTCCTTCCTCCTTCTCTCTCGGCTGATTGGCTGGTCGGTCGTCATGTCTCGTGTGACTTTGACTGGCCGCCTACTTGCTTCGTCCCCCACACTCTTGTTTTCTTTCTTTTACCTCTTTCTCGGTATTTTTTCTCTCTGTGTTGGAACAACGAATCTCATCAATTGTTTTTGTTTTTTTTTGCTTTCCTTGGTCTTTCTTGCGTTTGTCTCTTGTTGCGCGCGCACGATTCCTTGGTCTTTGATTCCTTGTTTTGCCTATTGCGTCTTTGTCGCCGTCGCCGTCGCGTGCTCCTTTCTTGTTCTTCCCTTGCGACCCGTGTGTCTCCTTGCTCTTGCTTGCTTGCTTTTGGCCCCGGTGGATCGTCGTTTGCTGGATTCTTGATTACCCGTTTTTATCTTCTTTCTTTTGCGACTGTTTGCCCGAAACGAAAACGAAAACGAATATGCTCAACGTCAACGTTTTATGAATGAACAAACAACGAACAAACACAAACGAACCTGAACGTTCTGACCGATCCGAATACGAAATACGAATATGCGTACGCGTATGCCCGCCGCCGCCGTCGCCGCTCCTTTCCTCGTGTCGTCTCGTCTCATCCGCACCGGCTTGGCCTGCACCTGGTTTCTTCTCGGTAAAAACAGTGCAATTGTCAGCAAAAATGTGAGTACTCGCCTTGGTTCCGTACTATTTTTCCATGTCTTGCGCGCGGGCACGCGTCACTTCCGTTCCTTCCGTTCCTTCCTCTTGTCTCACCTGGGCATTTTGGAGTCTGCGGAATCGTCCTGGGTCCCCAAGTATTTAAGCGATTCTCTCGACCCGTTGGTTCCGCCGGACCTAGCGGAGCTCGCTGCTTCTATTAGGCTGAAACGGGAATAGAGCATAACTGTAACATATAGAGTGATTGTGATCAGGCGCTTTGACCTTCCCTGCCTGCGCGGAGTATCGCTAATCTTTTTTTGTTTATTTTGTTTTTTTCTTTCGGCTTCGGCGTTTGTGGAGATCTTCCCGTCTTGGCCGTTGTCCTGGTTGCCCGTTGATGGCGTTGGTTATTCTGGTGAAACTCCGAGGACTTGTCCGTTGTCCTGGCGCGCTAAAGAGACAAAGTGTCACGGAGAAACGGGGATGTCATGTCGGGTGCGGAGATGTAGGTGGAAATTCGGGAAAAGCCTAGAGAGCTTACTTTTTCGTATTCGTATTCGTATTCGTTTTTCGTTTTTCGTCTCGTTGTTTTCCTTCTTTGCCCGTCGCTGCGGTGCCGTATGTGGATATGCTTACTGACGTCTTGTTTTTTTTTTGCTTTTTCCGACTTGTACAGATTCGGGAGATTATGCTCTAGGCGTCACGTACGACCTTGATTGGTGGGTAGTGGAGGGAGACGAAGAAGAAGGCTAGCTGGCACTTGCGTATCACTGTTTCCTAATACAAACACACACACAAACACACACTCACCTATACCCCAAGCTGCTGGTCGTTGGTGGAGAGAAACTAGGTGTTGGAGGAGGAGCTTGCTTTCCGTTTTCCGTTTCTTGAAGAAAGAGGTCTCTTTTACTCGGACTGGATTGGGTGGATTGCCTGTTGGATGATGGGGTTTAACGCGCTCTAATATATAAAAATTAATCATTGACTGATACATCTACAAACTCTTTCCTTACCTCTACACGTCTTTTTGTACTTGTATATTCCCTTACTCTCGTTTTGTCCATTGGTTTTTTATTATTCCAGCATGTCTTGCTTAATCTTTTTTTCTTTGGTGTGATTTGATTTGATTTTGAGGCTTGGAGAGTGAATGAATAACGTGAGTGACGTTGACGTCGTGCGGGGCGAGCAAAAGATGTAAAAATTGGAATGGGAAGAGTATTTATACTTTTTTTGTTGGAGAAGCCTCGAAAGTGAGGAGTACCATCGGATTATATTATTAGTATTAGGCTCCGGGTGAATGAATGAGATGTCCAAGAACGTTTACGGGATGACGGAAACGGACTGATGGACGGACATACATGCATGTGGACTGCAACTCTATGTAGATAGATTTTATTAGTATACTATTGGCAACCATCCATCATATCATTTAATTATTGCGTTTGACGTGAACGCTCGCAGACGTCTTGCAATTAGATACATGTAAATCGATCGTAGTGGGTAAATATTATATGGCAAAAGTAACAGCGAGCTACGCATGAAATTGGAGCAGAGACTCTCGCTGATCGCGACGACTGCTAAAAAAGTAGAGGGGAAGATTACTGGATAATGTATGTGCATCTCCGAGGACCCCTATCCTGGTGTTCTCTCCACAATTGTCGTTCCGTCATTTTCAGAGACACCTGCCAGCCTGAGTGCCAATCATTAACGTTGCAAAAGGCGCACTTGATCATGATTCTTGGCATGTCGATGACATTGTTAATGGGCCATGTGAGCAATTTGTAGAGGGAAATCAAAGAGTCCATATTGTCATGTAGTATTCCGAAATCTCATCAAATCGTGCTTGGAAAATTCATGAGAGGACGAATGAAGTACCTTTTGATTTCTTAATGCCACTTTGAGAGACTTTGACATCATTGAAATGATTTAGCCGTTTCATTCTTGGCTCTAGCTAACCCTTTGGGTTACATCTTATAATGTCTATGTAACCGACTTAAGTAGGACTTGGTCACTCCAGGACGCATTCTGCGTGAGAACTCAAGATTTCTTCAACTCATACCACCTTCTATCCGCCCCTTCCGATCTCCTCTCTCCCAGTGCATAGATTACCAAATGATGGAATGAGCTCGTAAGGCAGATGCTGCAATGAGAACTAGTCATTTCATATCTGCAGCCTGAGGTGGACATAGACTTTTCGCATCTTCGCTTGTTATTCTTCTCTGTCTTCAGTTAATATTGGCCTGACATTATCATGTATACAGCTTTACTCAATATTTCGAGGCGTTAGGTCCAGTATCTAGAATATTGGTATGCCACTATAGTTATTTCCTTTCTTCGATGTCTACGGGTGGTGCGAGGCTGTATCATATTATATTTGCATGAGGTCTAATCGTAACTGCTATTTTCGTCAGCACTGAGTCTGTATGTAGATTACACACTACTGCGGGTATAGGCAAGGAAAACTTGAAACTTGGTGGTAGTAGGGTATACACGGTATAGTAGTAGGTGGTAATATATTGATTTATACCTGATATCGTAATAACGAGTGATATCGAAGTAATAACGATGAGAAGCTATCTTGCGAGCGAGGTATCTTCGCTCTGGCATGGTCTGGCGAGATGTCTGGAGGTAATTAGCCTAAGATCACAAATTGACTCACCTAGTGCATTATGTTGCGTGGATCCGACCATATCTTTAATGGGCCCATGTGTCGGGCTTACTTACCTACCTAGAGCATTTCGCTGTTATCTGTTCTGACGTGATTTCGTAGGTGTTGGCTACACTATGCAGAAACAAACCTGAGTGGATTGAATAAAAAGAGGATATGAAATAGCGGAGGACTGACAAGGCACGCGAAATGACCGTCATAATCTTAATAATAGGAGGGCATTCCATCTGTAGTAATTTGTTCATATATATCCCACAGGTATGGGTAGTGTTTATCAGAAATAATGACAGGCGACCCTGGATTTTTATAAGGCATTTGGTCTGTATCCCTTGAGGTATTTACTTAGATATGATCATGATCTTGATGCGAGACCGCACATCGTGCATGATCTTAATCAACTCCTTGGAAGGAAGTGTGATGGTCTCAAACTTAATATCTGGAATGAACTTGAATAGTAGTATGGAGTGAAGTGAGCCACCGACGATTTCTCCTTACAGTCAGCCTCGTAATCTCCGTACAGATATAGATCACAACAGCTCAAAGACTTGCTTCCTATTAAAAGCAAGGAAAGGTAAATGATGGCTGATCTAACAATAACTAGATAAGAGGATGCCATTTTAGTTACAATTGAATGATATTCCCTGAGTAGTCCATGCCAAGATAACTCACACACTATATGTTAAATAAGAATGAATGCCACACTGAATAGATTTATCATATAAGATTGTGCTATGATATAAGAAGGATCAGAGCTTCAAGCGTTGGGCACTTTTCCCTCAGGCTCATACCCCTTGTTTTGATGGCTCTAGCTGGAGAAGACATCTTTTATATTAAAGTCTTCTATATTGAAATTGTGCTTTCCAGTCTTGGATATGGCATATTTGTCACATTTGCTTCATTGGAAGTATATTTGTTATTGTATGGCTTATTCTATACATATTTTCTAGTTCTGACTTGCAAGTCTTGTAGAAAAAAGGGTGTCTTCAGACAGAAGGCACGACTAGTGCTGTTTCTGTTCACTATATTCCTCTTTGTCATATCCACAATCAGCATGATTACCTTGATAATATTCAATTTAATGGCACTAAATGTTTTTGGTATGAATCCGGAACAGATAAATGAAAATGTCTACAATACCTTATGGATATTGATGAATTTAATTAAATTCAATGTGAGTGTAAATTGTGTTTATTGAGTTACCAGATAGACTGACAGAATCATAGTTCATCATAAGCGATGTCATTGTAGCTTGGAGGGTTTGGATTCTTTTCCCTGGAAAGACCTTTGTACAAACTCTTTTGCTGATAATCACCTTTGCAACCTGTGGTATGTAAATCCATCAATTCATACTCTGCCAACTCAGACGTCTATAATTTGGAAGCTGCAATAGTCCAAGAATTTTTTGCCTCTGGCATTCTTGATGTTCAGAATCAAATATACCTGATGGAAACTAGAATCACATATGCAATTTTCCCATTGATTACAAATGGATTTGCTACTATATTATTTGGCTATAAAGCTTGGTATGAACCAATTCTAAACTTATAGAATATTGTTGACATGTCCATATTTGAATTTTGCAGGTTACATTCTTTGGATCTGAGGAATAATTTAAACTCTACACATAGTAATAGAAGCAAAGGTGTAAAGATTCTAGCATGTTTAATAGAATCTGGTTTAATTTATTGTATCGCATGGGTAAGTAGCAATAACAACAACCCAGTCTCATTCACATCTACTTCTCTTTTTAGAGCTTTGTGATGACTAGTCTAAAAGGGAACAATGTAAACAGTATCCCTTATCAAGGCTATGCTGCAATGTTGCCTTTCATAGCTGTATGTTTTTTCTTCACTAATCAAAGCAACCTCTACTTACTGTAACATCTTATTTATAGGCAATATATCCAACACTGGTCATAATTGTAGCATCCATTGAGAAGAGTCAGGATGATTCTGGTTGCAGTGACATGTCATTGTCTCAGTCCATTCGGTTTACATCAACTTCTGTTTCAACAGGAGACCCTTGACCAGGCAACAGATGTCTATTTCCTCTTTACTATCTAGGCGGGTTGTTTCGTATTTGTTGATCACTCTCTTGCTGCAAAAAATATTGTTTCTATTCGTGCCTGTAGACGTGGCCGTCTTCTCCCGTGAAAACAAGAAATTCGAAAACTCCCTGATTTGTTTCTTAATGAAACATCATAACGTGAATCAATAGAAAATTAGTCAATTTTGATATGTCCTCACTGGCAGATTATCTTACTCAGGTCTCGATGAAGTTTCCATACTTAATCCCCAAAGCTATATACAAATGAATAAAACTAAAAAATAAATAAATAAATATTTTGTCTATCTAAAAAGATCAACTATATTCTGGTGGAGCCGTCTCATAAACTCTCTGAGCTCGCATTTCCTCCATCTCTCGTCGTAGATTGACGAGATCATCCCTTAATCGTGCCGTATCAGATATAACCATGGGATTTGTTGAAGGAACTGCCAGAGATATGTCTGTGCGTGTTCGCTTTGAAGGAGGCAGAGGATTCTGAAGCGCAAGACTTATCAACTGGCCAGGCCTTTTTCGACCAAAAGTAGCACTGGAAGGACGGCCACTACTTCTCTCCGATTCAGGCTCCACAGATTGTTCCAGGAATGGATCCGGGATGGTTTGGAGTTGCTTCTGAGCATTTTGTTTTCTTCTCCATAAGATGAAGAAAATCGATAAATTCACCATCAACCCAGCAAGGGAACCGACTACAATACCAGCAATGGTACTCGCCTTCAGCCCTTTCACTGACTTTGGTGAGGGTGAATCAGATGCGGAAGGACTTGAGGCAAGATTGTCAGGCATCCTATTGAAATCATTAAATCACTAGTAAATGTCCAAGTCTTGCAAAATGCAGATGGTCACACCTTAAAGCTAATAATGCAAACATTGCACCCTGTTGAGGATTTGATCCTTCTGTCACTTGCACAGAGGTATCATTTGTATCATAAATGAGTGGAAAATTTCGATTCATTGATTGGTTAAACGTCGCTCTTTGGAAAATGGAATGCACTAGTTCATTCCTGGTTGTGTTATCTTTATTTGTAGCTGCTGCGAACATTGTCCACATTGATTTTGCTTTCGAGCTGTAACTAGAAACTGGAATCCCAAAGAGACGGTTCTTTGAAGAAAGCTGACTTTGACAGAACTGATCGTGGACCTCGTATACCTAGGGCACTGAGATGGATAGATCATGTCAAGTGAAAGGGAGGCTTACCGCCTGATTGACCAATTCAGTTCCAAGTAGCGTGTCAGCATATAAATCATACAACAGCGCAAATGAACCTTCGTCTTGAAAGTTCATTGTGATATAATTTTGCTTCACTGTTTTATCCTGCCACTGTCGGATCAAGGAGGAAGCATTTGACTAATTTAATTGAACTTCAATCAGAAAAAATTCTTGCAGGAATTACGAGGGCGAATTATGCATGAGGTCTCATTCTGGTGGCTGTGCCGTACCATGACGATTGACATCGTACTGCACAGTGTCCCACTTCTTTCCTAAAATGAGCTACAACACTTACCAAGTAGGTTTTAGATTCATCGATTTTCCCCAATGCAGCACTTATCAGCCCCATAGCCCTGATTCCAATAATGCCTTTCAGAGCCACTGTTGTTGAATCATCACTTATGGTAAAATTGCGGTCCAGTGTACGCCTGTTCATATAAGATGTAGATGGAAAGGGTTGATTTTCAATTGAAATAGCTCACTGATTTCTTGGAGGCCATGAGTGGGTCAGCAGAAAATCCTGGGTCCAGGATTCAAGAAGCTCATACTAAACGAGAGAATTATCAGTAATCTGCAAACATGACATCATATTCCTTAGCCCACATATTTTTGTATGTAGCGTTTGTCTCCTGAAGCTTTTGCATGTGCTGCAGCTACAATGAGCATATAGCCCGTATCTTAAACATGATGATTAACAACTCCTAGCATAATAATTGATAGAGATGAATCATACCTTCCACTGAACCAGGTCCTGGATTTGCTTCAGTGACTTGCGGGTAAGCACCCATGTCAGGGAGTGCTGCAAATTTGTCCTGAGGGGGTAGTGAATTTTCATAATCCAGTGAGGCATCAAGTAGATATCCCATCCATGTGTAATTAAGATAGATGAATGCTGGAAGAGATGCATACATGGCAACTGCATCATTTGTTTGGCCATTGCTATAAAGTTTAGGAAGAGATTTTTGTCATTCAATTTAGCGAAAAATTTTATCCCTATGGCGAAAAAAATATACTCGTTGATTCCAGTGTTCTTCATGAATGCTTTTATATCGATTCCACCTTCCCCTGGTGCGGCAGCATAAGTTATATCAAAACCTGAAAGTGCCAATCTTGCACCCATTGAAACTAGACTGAAGTATTCTTCTTCATTACCTGCTGATACAGACGCTGTATCCTGAAGTATACGAAGGTCAAGGCTTTCAGCGCGTTCGACAGCGCCGTCGTAATCTTGCATAAAAAAATTGATCACGTCTTCGATTCTTCCTGAAGAAAATTGAGGATCCGAATAAAAGTACGGTCTTCGATACTGAACAGAGTTGTTGAAGGCATATTTTACCACAGGGTCTCGTACTGCACCAAGACCCCAAACAATCGGGGATGACGTGTTTCGAATCTTTCCCAGGTCTGCAGCAAAGGCAAACCCTGGCATGCGACTGGATAAGCAAGACATCATGTATCACGCTTTGCTGCTCAGGGTTTCCACCTACTCGTTGATCACCCGAAATTCTGTATCTGCTCGATCATCCAAAGTTCCTTGATTTGCGAATAATGATCGACTGATATTGACATCATTTGTTTTCCACGTCAGGTTGTACCCGGGCCCCTATTTTATTTGTTGTGTGAGGTCAAGAACAGATAAACAGATAAAATTACAGACTAGTCCCATTGCGTAGTAGATTGTAGCATCCTGATATTGGCTATTGTTCACAGTCAATGGCTGAGGATTCTGCAACAATGACTGGTGAAAGACCAAAGATGGGGTGAAGGTAGTATTCCACCAAATTGTACTGTTTTCTCGGTCACTCGAAACCCATTCTGACGGATGGTTAGTCTATTGAATTTCCGTATCAGGGATATCACAATCAACGGAATTTTGTAATCACCTCCAGTTATATCGGAATACACCTGAAGATCATGGTCTTGACTGTCGAGAGATTGCGCACTGAATGAAAGATACATGAATGGTATTGATTGTCTTGTGAGATCTTCAGTCTGCAAGATGGGTTTAAAGCCATTGGGGATTTTATCGTTCAACTATCTCCCACCTCAATTGGGTTGAAAAAAGAAATGTTCAGCAACATTGGCCCCGCCAAGAGCTCAAAGATTGTTCGAGTAGGCGTCAGCATCGAGCTGCGCGTCGCTGGAGTACTAATTGTTAAATTGGGAGCAGGGGGACCAAGCCACTGCCATACAACATTGTCAATGCGTACCATACCACACCATCCCATTGGCTGAGTAACATCATTGGATGTCAGCACAAGGTACATAACTATTATAGTGTACTATACATACCTGATTCCGAGAAAGATCCCAGTTTCTGGGCCAATCATGGGTTAGTATAGACCCATTGGCTCCTGTTCCATCCATCCAAGTATTAAGGGAAGATGTACGAACAGCAAGCGGATAGGTAGACGGGGCAAAGTTGCGAGGGAACTCGATGGATTGCACTGAAGCTGACAGTATGCAAAGGGCAAGCAAGCTTGTAATTAAAGCTTCCAGGAGTCTGCGCATTGCGCTGGGATGTAACAGGGATCAGCAGAAATCCAAAGAGCCAAATAAATACTTGCATACGAAAGTTCACATCAGTAACAGCCGTGGGCGCATGCACAGGCCGCGGCAAAATACCATAGGATTATACACTCAAAAACTTCGTAAACCCTCATGAGTTGAAACACTTGCCACAGCCTGCCGGATTCCAGCACCTTCGGGGTTATTTATAACTGCTCTGTAAGCCTTGTTTCATGTCATTGAGTTTCTGAACGTAGACTTAATCTTTATCATAGAATTATGTCATTTTAGCTGATTAATAGCCGTAGTACAGAGAAATATCAGCATTGAGTAGCTGGTCTTAACGCGGATATTGATACTTGAATTAATTGTGAAGAGTAGTGTTTACAACATGATATTCATCTATGTCAAAGTAACCAGACTGAGATGTATCAGCCTAGCGGAACTGACAAACTTCCAAGGATACATTACAGCCTTGAGAGGTTTTGACAGTTGCAGACAATCAAAGATCAGCCTTCATCTCTGAAACTAAAAGGCAATGTCGTGATTTTGTTTGATATCACCTCAAGAAAAATAATATGCGTATTAGAGCACATCTGCAATGGGAAATATGACGGCCCCACCCATAAAAATGAGAATGGGGCTACATAAAAATGGAAATGGGGCTATGAAAAATAGAAAAGAAATGACCATTCGTAAACACATGTATTCTTGTATCCAATACAGACTTTCTAAGTACTTCCTCACCCTCCTATGGATACATCTGAACTCTTTACTTTCCATGCTGCACCCAAAGTCAGGATTGCATCCTATCCTGACTCGAATGCGCACAAGAAGGTTATGTAGCCATTGGTAGCAAGAAACATTATGAGTTCACACAGCATCATTGCATTATAGCATCCACTACTATTTTTTGGGCTAGTGGGGCTATTGAAAAACGAGGCATTTCTAAGGTCTAAAAAATCGCCATTTTTCCCATTGCAGATGCGCTCTGTTAGAGTATCTGTTCTCAATTTTTGAAAAGAAAAAAGGGTCAAATGAATTGGTTTTTCTCTTCTATAGTAGTTGGAACCGTTCAAAAAGCCCATCACAGATAAAAGAGTTTTTTTCATTGGTTATATGGGCAACAGACCTTCAATTCGAGCTCCTCAACATTTCAACAAATCTCCATTTTGCCTCTATTAAGGTCTGGTTTAGCAAAATATCGTTGCTAGCAGATTAATTTAGGTTCAACGCATTGAATTTTTTACAGGTAAGAATTTTTGGGATGTAAAAGGACTGCATTCTGCAAGCACAAAGTGTGCTCGGACAATGCCCGACCCGTAAACCGTATGAAACCGTATCACTGTCACCGTATGAGTGCGATACGTGTATTGTGACCTATACCTGATTTTTGAAAAGAAGGCTTTACGGTACGGGTCTGTAAGTGTCATACGGCGACCAGTTATAACAATACAAGTACAGGACAGTGCAGAGCCCTAGGAACTTCGAGGCAAGGGATGAAACATCCAGAAAGTGAGCTTAATAGTACAAATGGGCATAGCTAAACCTCTATGGGTTATGAGGAATATGATAGCAAGATATGATTTGGCCTCATCTTGAAACTGACCCAGCTCAATCAAAAATATCTACTTCACCTCAAAAAATCATACTGAGACACCTCATTATGAGGTACTGAACCAGCTGAATGTAGAAACTGAAGGAGCTCACTGAGAGATACTGACCCAGCACAATAATTAGATACTGAAGTAGCACATCTTTTTGGTACTGAATCAACTCAAAAAAGCAATGTATCCAGCACCTAAATAGCTACTAAGTCAGCTCACATTAAGATTTGACTCAACTCATAAACAAGTCTGATTCAGCTCATTACAACTAACTGATCCACCTCATTACGAGTCCGGAATGAAATGTAGGATTCGTTCTTTATCGGACTTTTTGGTAGCATTGTATCTGTAACATTAACTGTGAAGTCAACATCACAACATTTGTCTTTGTTTGTTTTCAATTCAATCAGTAGTGAGAAGTCCGCATTATTTCATTTATTACTCATTGCAGTTGACTCATACACTGACGGCCAAAAATCTTTTCACCCCCAAAAAGGGAAGTATTCCCATTTACAGCAGTTCTGCATGCTAGCATTACTAAATCGGGCTCGGATCTTTTACTCTATATGGTAGGGGGTGAAAAGATTTTTGGCCGTCAGTGTACTACATTGTGTATTGATTATATAACTATCAGGAGGAACATCAAAAATTCTCCCAATAGTTATGTAATTGTAACCCCCACTACCGCAGGGAATTCACCGACTCTCTTTGAAGCCAATATCATACATTCAATGACAGCATAATAATGGATACACAAATATGAGAGAGACTATAATGTAGAATAGGGGTGTATTGAGTTATTGTCTAATCTGGTCATGTGGGAAAAATATTACAAAGATCGAAGCATGGGAAGGTGGAACAAAAGTCCAGCCTAAAGCCCTTTCTCTATTAAAAGATATTGAAAACTAATGTCTTTTGGAGTCGGGGACACCCTAAAAATGGTCGTATACCCCGTATTACGGGCGTATTCAGTAGATTCCATCCTCAAGGGCGAAGTCTGATATTTCTCCAGTGCACATCCATGTAGTAATTACGGCGGAGATACTCGAGAGTATGGGTACATCGAGATCATTGACTAAGAGAAGCCACCCTTCTCACCCAAAACAAAGTTTCAAGATACAATAGATTTTGGAGAAAGCTTCTTTGAAATAAGAATGAGAGATTGTATATGCATTATGTTTTAGGTTTCCTTCCTGGTGGGTAAGCTATAAAGACGATACATGACTCCCAAAAGTTCCACATCATATATCCGGGCAGCAGCAAATACGCCAGCTTCAGTGCCGCGTCACCGAACTATCAAAATTATCCGCATCACTGTACTACAAGAAAGCGCTGGTCTGCTCATATGCGATGTGAGTCATATCAACGTTGAAAGCTTGTCGTTGAATCCAAGGAGTGATGAACATAGACACCGAGCTACAACAGCTGATGGAATGTGATTTGGGGAAGAAAATTGAGGAACCAGAATGACGGAAACGAACAACTTTCAAGTGAACCAATTGATTGGGTTACAGGCTTTTGAGCGCCGAAAGCATCAAAAAAAGCCTTCGAGAGCGAGCTGACGGAGCAAAGTATTACCTTGAGAAGAGAGAGATAAGAGCGGCGTTATGAGGTGAGAAGGCCACTAAAGGTGGAATGAATCTCCAGTTGAATGACAATAGTTATACAGCCCACGGGGTGTCGAATCCTCTGATTCTTGGAATAAGTACCGACAGACTGCATCTGTTCCAGATTTTTGTACAAAGAAAGGATGGAATGGATTGCCTTTTCTTTTCAAAAGTGGGTGGAGGCCGTTCCAAAAAAACCCGTTGCAGATGTAAACGATAGTTGGTAGTTTGGACGATCTCGGAAGACTTGGCAACGATCAGTGATGCTTCGAAGTGTTAATTTTGTCCTCCATTGAGATATCATGCATATCACAGACCAATCCTATGCAATGATAAGTGTTTCTGTAAAAAGATTCTGGAGCCGGTTTTGAGGACTTTGACGATGGCATTTTTGAAGCAAGATCGAGAGTACCATTTCATCATACGGCATTACATCGACCATACTTCTGTGTCCAGCAGGGCCCTTGGAGCACCTCGACGAATGTTGAAGTGGTAAAAGGATGGATGTTTTGAACAGACCCACAGTGACGGCTTGGTGACGGCACTGGGTCCGTGCACAGTCCGTACGGCATCCACGTGCCATCACACGGTGACCAGCCCACATCTCGACTTCATCGCACGACAACGCACGCTGTCTGCGCCGTATCATCGCATCGTAGTGGAGCTGCATGTAAGAATTGTTTTCAATTATAACTCTTAAATGTCAAAAAGCGGTTCCGAGGACGCTCGTGAGTCAAATCTGGATTTCCGACAGGATTCCGATTGTTGATTCCGTTGAGCTGGTCCTCCGGTAATGTCTTTTCACTGGCTTTCAGCGCTATCATGAAGAAAAAAATTCTTCGGCACTGACGGCATTGACCGGTACCTTTCGGGTTTTCTTTTCCTTCGGTTGTCGTCATCGTCGCAAATTGGAGTTCCTCACAGTCGTGAGTGTTTTTGTCGAATTTGATGCAAAACAACGTGCTAACCTTGTCGAGTTGATAGCCAGTACAGCGGTCTTTGATATGGCTAGCTCATGTCTCAGTTGTTTTAGAAGTTTCTGGTGTCTTTCGCGGTCTGAGTATCCTCACCGCGATCATGAGCACTAATCCAGTAGACTGCACGTCTAAAAGCAGGTACGAACAGACGCATTCAAGTAGTGCCTGACTTGATAGGATATTTTCAGAATTAAACGCACCGAGGAAAACAGACTGTTTATTCAATACTTCTTCCCATTTGTGTGAAAAGAAGGCTTCGGTAATTCAGACCTATTATCTTCGCTTCCGAGTACTTGAGATAGCTTCGCCCAAGATTTGCCCTACCAGAATGCGGTATCTTCTTATTTCGAGCTTCGGTAAAGACACGATGGATAGGCTAAGTAATGTGTTTGTTCCGATTGGCTGCAATTTCATGCGTCTACCAAAGCCTCGGTACCTGATGGTCTCGTTGAAGGATTTTACAAAGATTTTCTACCTTTCATTGCGAAGATATAAAAGCTAGAGCTAGGATACAGGAAAATCAGCAAGCTCACTTTCCAGCTTCCTCTACAGCCAGCTCTCATCGGTCCTTATGTTCTCTCAACGTCTCTCCAGTCTTGTCCTTGCCCTCGGTACTTTGCGCGTTGCTAACGGTAGAATGTTTTCTCCATCATTGCGACATAATATTTAATAACCCTCGTAGGTGCCCTCACCAGGCGCGTTGCCTGTGCCGACGGTAAGCACAGAATTTTCACTGCATTTCTGAACGTCTTTCTAACGCATTTTTCATTATCTCAGGTGTTCACACTGCGACTAACGAGGCCTGCTGCGCTCTTTTCCCCATCGTCGACGCTCTCCAATCCGACTTTTTCGACGGTGGAGAATGTGGTGAAGAAGTAAGTTTCTCGATCATTGGGAAAGACGATCGCACATTCTAAACGGTCGCTGCTAGGTCCACGAATCTTTGCGTCTGACTTTCCACGATGCCATTGGTTTCTCCCCCAGCCAAGGGTAGGTTTTCTGTGGTATCCCATATGCATGGCTTACCTATGTTTGCAGAGGAGGAGGAGCTGACGGCTCGATCATCGTCTTTGATGACATTGAAACCACGTTCCATGCCAACAGTGAATACAGAAAGCTTTTAATTCAATTCCAAACTAACGGATTTAACAGATGGTATTGACGAGATCGTTGACGCCCAGAAGGACTTCATACAGAAGAACAACATTACCATCTCTCCCGGTGATTTGTAAGTGTCATCAATCACCGTTCTCTGTCACCCTCTGATCATCAATCCATCAGCATTCAACTGGCTGGTGCTGTCGGTGTATCGAACTGTCCTGGAGCTCCCCGTATCCAATTCTTCCTTGGTCGTCCCGACCCTGTGGCCGCCTCCCCGGATCTCTTGGTTCCTGAGCCTTTCGGTAACTACCTTTTCTCCGTCAAAAAATTCACAGGCTAAGCGTATTGTTCAGACTCTGTCGACAAGATCTTGGCTCGTTTCGCTGATGCTGGCTTCAGCCCAGACGAAGTCGTTTCTCTCCTTGCTTCGTAAGATGCCCCCTTTGAGTGAAAGGTCGTTGCCAACATGTTTCTTCCAGGCACACCATCGCTGCTGCTGACCACGTCGACGAGAGCGTAAGTCACTTTGATGTGCTCAACTGATCAATAGAGCTGATTTCATTTCCAGATCCCCGGGTATGTTCACTGGAAACTTTTGACTGTGCTTATCCTTACCTGATATCTCGCAGAACTCCTTTCGATTCTACCCCCTCAAGGTAATTCGTTCATTCCCCTGCTTCCAGAATAAATATCGACCATTATTTTTTGCAGCTTTGACAGCCAATTCTTTATTGAGACCCGTCTCAAAGGTGTTTTGTTCCCTGGGTATGTATAATCTGTGCTTCCTTACTGGATGTATTCTTACCTTTTTCTAGTACCTCTGGCAATGAGGGAGAGGCTATGTCACCTCTCCGTGGTGAACTCCGTCTCCAATCTGATGAATTAGTGAATAAAACGCAATATGATAGCATAATACGCTCTGACCTATTACCTTGCTAGCTCGCTCGTGACTCGAGGACTGCCTGCTTGTGGCAATCCTTCATCAGTGAGTAAAATCCACTCAATCTCCAACTTGAAAGCTAACTGTAAATCTTTCATTCAGCTAACCACAACCAGATGAGAGATGCCTTCGGAGCTGCTATGCTAAAGCAGTCTTTGGTCGGCCAGGACAAGAGCCAACTTATTGACTGCTCTGAGGTCATCCCTACACCACAGGCCGTCGACACGGTTCCCCATCTTCCTGCGGGAAATACTCTGGACGACGTTGATCCTGCTGTAAGTATCTATACGATTTGAAGAAACCAGATACTCACCAACGACCAGTGTGATGCCACTCCATTCCCAGCTTTGACTGCTGACCCCGGACCTGCCACTTCCGTTGCCCCGGTGTAAGAATCTCCCTCTGTGCACTGTTTACATGTTATTGACAAGATACCTTTAGCCCACCTTCCTAAATGCCTTAAGTTATCTGTATTTTCTTTACACACGGTGTATATTCTATCCTGTAGATTCCCCTCGTTTTAAAATGGAACATATTTCTGCTTCACCAAGGGTATTCTTCTAAGGTTTCGAGTTTTACTTACAACATTGAGTGCTGGGATAATACCAGATTATCGGCCTCATTCCGACGCGTCCTGCTGATATCAATCTGCCAAAGATCATCTTAGTCCTGAGAACCCCTTGATTATTTCTGAGGAAAGCCGGCGAGAATGATAAGCCGATGTACAATAGTCAATTCACAGGTCCCTATGTCCTCGTAACGAAGATCGATTGATAAGTAAATACAAAGTTTCCATCGAAGGTTCAAGTATATCCTGGCGGAGGTGCCATCTCGTAAACTCTCTGAGCCCGTATTTCATCCATTTCCCGTCTTAGATTGATAAGATCATCCCTCAATTGTGCCGTATCAGATGGTGTGTTTGTGGAATCTGTCGGAGAAGTACTAGCCGGCAGTGGGTTTGTACGCCTTTGCTTTGAGGAGAGAGGCAACAGGTTCTGGAGACCCACTGGTGGGAAAGGCCTTTTTTGATCGTAAGCATAGGCATCAGAAGGTATATCACTATCTCTCCCTGCGTCAGACTCTGCAGATTCTTTGAGAAACGGATCTGGAGTGGTAGCAAATCGCTTTTGGATCCTTTGTCTTCTTCGTAAGATGAAGTAGGCGGACAAGGGCACCGTCAATGCTGCAAGGGATCCAATTACAATACCAGCAATGGCCCCTGCTTTCAATTTCGATGAAGCAGAATTAGATGTTCCTTTAGGTTTCGAGTCAGGACTGTCAGGTACCCTGCTGAAATCAATAGATTATCAATGTCTATTGAAGTCAAGTCTTGCAAAACATCATACTTTAAAGCCAATAATGCAAACATTGCACCTTGTTGCGGACTTGATCCCTCTTTGACTTGTACAGAAGTATTCTTTGTGTCATAAATGAGTGGAAAATTTCGACCCATTGATTGGTTAAATGTTGCTCTCTGGAAAATAGAATGCACTAGCTCATTCCTGGTTGTATTGTCTTTCATTGTAGCTGCTGCGAACATTGTCCACATAGACTTCGCTTCCCCATTGTAGCTAGACACTGGGATCCCAAAAAGGCGGTTCCCTGAAGAAAGCTGATTCTGACAGAACTGATTGTGGACTTCGTATACCTATCGGCATTGAGAAAAAGATAATGTCAAGTAAAAGGGAGCTTACCGTCTGATTGACCAGCTTAGTTCCAAGAAGGGTATCGGCATATAAATCATACAACAATGCAAATGAACCTTCGTCTTGAAAGTTCATTGTAATATAGTCTTGCTTCACTGTCTCATCTTGCCATTGTTGAATTAAAGAAGCAGCATTTGACTGATTAAGCTCCGTCAGGAATTTTTGTTACATCAATAATCGAAGAGTGCATAACTCACCAAGTAGGTATTGGATTCATTTATGTTTCCCAGTGCAGCACTGATTTGTCCCATTGCACTAATGCCAATGATGCCTTTGAGAGCCACAGTTGTGAAGTCATCTTTTTTAGTCCCTTTGCGGTCCAGGGTGAGTCTATGCATGTAAGCGTGCATTAAAAGGGTTAATTACAAGTGGATGCTTACTGATTTGTCGGGGGCCATGAGTGCCCAAGCAAGTATTGCGTCCAAGTTCCAAGAAGTCCGTACTAAGATTAAAATCAAGATCTTAATAATCGGTAAAATATTCAAATATCATGGACATACGTATTTCTGGATATACTGCTTATCTCCTGATGCTTTTGCATGTGCTGCTGCAGCAATAATCATAGATGCAGTATCTGTTACATAGTTATGATCAGCAACTATGTGACCCGGAGGTACCTGATGGAAAGATCATACTTTCTACCGATCCAGATCCTGCCTTATTCCCAGTGGCTTGAGGATAGGGACCCAGGTCGGGAGACGCGCCGGAACTGTCAAAAGACGGAAGCGAGTTTTGATATTCCAGCGAAGCATCAAGAAGATATCCAGCCCATGTAGCATTTAAGTAAAGGAATGCCGGGAGAGATGCATATAAGGAAAGGGCATCATTTGTAGCACTACAACAGTTCCATAAAGGATGAGGGTAAGCAATTATACTAAAGTTTACTTACGGGCCAATACCAGTGTTTTGCATAAAAGCCTTGATGTACTTTCCATCTACTGACCCATCCCCCGGCACTGTCACATCGAAATTTGAAACTGCCAGCCTTGCACCCATAGAGACAAGACTGAAATACTCGTCTTCATTTCCCGCTGACACAGATGCTGTATCTCGTAGTATACGGAGGTCAAGATTCTCAGCACGGTTAACAGCACCTTGGTAATCTTGCATAAAGGAGTCGATCACGTTTTCAATGTTCCCAGACGCAAATTGAGGATCTGAATAGAAGTAAGGTCTTCTATCTTGTACGGGCCCGGAGTTATTGACAGCATATTTTACGATAGGGTCTCGTACTGAGCCAAGACCCCAAACAATCGGAGGCGACGTATTCTGTATCCTTTCTAGGTCTATGGCAAAGGAAAACCCTGGTAGGCGACTGGATAAAGAAGAACATCAGAAATTTGACTTGTGCTATTTCATGGATTGTGAAGAGCGCACTCACTCATTGATCACCCTAAATTCTGTATCAGCTTGGTTGTCCAAAGCCCCCTGTTCAGCAAACAATGATCTACTGATATTCACATCAGCGGTTTTCCAGGTCAAATTGTGGCTTAGCTTTGGTTAATATCAGCCCAAATAACGAGCAAGTATGTAAATTACAAACTAATTCCATTGCGTAGTAGATTGTAGCATCTTGAGGTTGATTTTTGACCGACTCCATCGGCTGAGGATCTTGTAATAATAATCGATGAAAGATTGAAGACGAGCTGAAAGTAGTATTCCACTGAATTGTGCTGTTCTCTCGATCGCCCGACACCCATTCTAACCTAATTATATCAACCCCATATTATATAATTTTATGATACTAACCTCCAGTTATATCAGAGTATATCTGGATTTCGTGATCCTGGTTGTCGATAGATTGAGCATCGAAAGAAAGATAACTGAAAGGTATTGACTGTTTTGTGAGATCTTCAGTCTGTAAGATGGGTTGAATATTGTATAAGTTTCACTATCCAATTACAATCTCACCTCAATTGGACTGAAGAACGAAATATTCAACAACATTGGACCGGCCAACAACTCAAAAATTGTCCGGGTAGGTGTCAAAATGGAATTATTCACGATTGGAATATTGACGGTTGAATTGAGGGCTGGAGGACCGAGCCACTGCCACACAACATTGTCAATGCGTACCATGCCGCACCATCCCATTGACTGAGAAATACTATGGATTTAGCAAAATGTGCGATTTCTTCCTGTACGTGGGAACGGACCTGATTAAGATCCCAATTCTTAGGCCAATCATGAGTCAGTATAGAACCGTTGGCTCCTGTTGCATCTATCCAGGTATTAAGGGAGGATGTACGGACAGCGAGTGGATAGGTAGTTGGGTTGAAATTGCGAGGGAATTCAGTAGATTGCACTGAGGATGACAGTATACCAAGAGCAAACAAGCTTGCAAGATACCGGCGCACTGCGCTTGGATATGGCATGTCAGGCCTGGGAAGAATTTCGAGAGTTCAGAGCAGAAAGGAGTATCCTTATATCTGGGAATTCTGAATTCACATCATGCGCACAGGCTGGTGGCGATTCTGTATCCGTTTTGACACTTTTGCCGCTTCTGCCTAGCTCAGGTTTTTATACTCCGTAAGTAAAAGAATTTGATTCTTACCACGGAATTAGACCATGACATTTCAAAAGGCGCTTGCCAGCGGCCTCTTAGCATTCAGCATCAATATTACGAGGAAGATCAAGAGCCGCAAAAATTTGCCCTAGCGTATATTTTTACTTCGACTGAGTGATCCAAGGGTGTGTAACAGCTTGCAGAGCTGCAGATCGTAGCTATGACACGTAATAATGATTGATATCTTTGATAGGGGTACGCCCACGGCAACTATAGAGAACCTGTTCAGATTGAAATTGGTCTATTCCTTGGTTTGAAAGCAGCTTTCAATGGAGATTCTGTTCCTTTCAACCCAGTCTTGTGTCTCCAAGTTGCTCCTCAACAAATAGATGGACGGCAGCGTAAGGTTCAAAAGATATGATCAAACAATAAGTATCATTATAGAACATGAGAAATATTAGTCATACAAGATACAGACCACCGTGCCCTTGATGATGGTGTGATGTGGTGCGTACATGGAACCGAATTCAAAGTGAGCAGGATCATTTTGCGTCGTTGAATGATAAGACTGCTGTCGACAAGACAGACATTATTCTTTAAGAATACTTACGGCGAGAAATATAAACGGGGGTATAGAAATAGGGTTACTAAAAAATCATTTCATGAGCTAGTAGAAACGTACACATCTTACTGAGCGCTGTTCTTAAGAACCTCCCGCTATAATCAGTATCGATGCTTCCCGGACATGTGAATTTTTTTTGCGCAACAAGTGCATAGTTATGTGGATAAGTAGTATTCTAATTGAAGGTAGTGACTGCATATTAACTTTTCTAGAACTATATCGAAAAGTGGGTCATTTCTAAACTAAAGAAAATGGCAATTTTCCCTGTTGCAGGGTGTGTCCTGATATCACTTACAACATCTCCGCTGTTTGATGGTAACGAATATCAACGGAAGATGTTTGATTGAGGAGTTTTCCGAAATAAATTTATTGCTGCATTCGAAAATAGGACCCTCTCTAGAGCTGAAAGAGGATGGTCCTCAATCAACTTGTTATAATCAAGTCTGAGAGAGAGAAAAAATCCGATGCGAAAGCTCTTGCGAGTTGCGAGAAATTGACCTTGGGATTACTTACTACCAGCACACTGCTTCGCACAGCAAGTACGAGGCCGACTTATACTATTTCGAGCGGCAGGTCACTCTACATTTCAAATTAGTTATTCTAGCATGCTGTGACCTCGCAATAGTTACCAAGTATAATCTGTAGCTTGTAACTAAGCGTATTCTGGTGGAGGCATTGTCCCATAATCTCTCTGAGCCCTTATCTCCTCTAGCTCCCTTCTCAGCATATTCAGATCACTTCTCAATTGTGCTGCTCTTAAATGTATATCTGGATTCATATTGCTTTGAGATGGTGCTGATGTTCCAACATCATCGGATGGTGTTATAAATGGGCCACCCGTTAATTTTGAAGAATAATCAGATATTGGTGAAATCTGTGTGATGATTTTTGGCACTTTTTTGTCAAAATTTGATATTGATTTATTGACAATTTGGCTAGTCATTGCAGAGGCGATTTTTTGATGGCCTGGAAATGGATCTGGCACAAAAGAAGCAAGCTGTATCCGTCTCCTTCTTCTCCAAATAAATACAATGATTGCCAAGGTTATGCCAACTGCAACAAATGAGCCCAGCACAGCACCCACAACAAGTCCTATTTTTGACTTGGGTGGTGTAAGATTGCTTGATGGTTGCGGTGCTGGTGGTAAATCTGAGCTATTCCCTGCAGTGCTACAAAACCATGTCAGTTTATTGTAATAAAATTGTGGTGAATGAAATACCTCAATGTTAAAAGAGCAAACATTGAGCCTTGTTGAGGACTAGCTCCAACAAACGGCCGGCCAGTCCTTACATCATAAACCACAGGAAAATTATGAAGATCTGTATCAGATTGATTGACTGATGCTTTGGTAAAGATAGAATGAATGAGGTTCATCATTGTGTTATTATCTCTTAGTGTAGCAGCAGTGAACATAGTCCATGTTGATCTTGCATCTGAACCCGAGGCTGAAGATAGCGGAATTCCAAAAACATTCCCCTGTTGGATCTCTGCAGACAGTTGGTCCTGACAGAATTGGGTTTGTGTATCATAGACCTGTAAAAACAATTGTTTGCAAAAAAAAAAAAAAATACTGTAACATCACGTACACTCTCATTAATCAGTTTTGTTTGAAGTAGCAGATCTGCATATAAATCATAGGCCATGGTGAATGATCTCTCTTCTTTGTAATTGTGAGTAATATGACTGGGATTTGTTCTCACAGCCAACTCCTGCCACTGTTGTGCCAGAAATGATGCAGTCGACTGAATGCACTTTGAGTGAGCAAAAGAATGTAAAATTGAGGTGCACTTACTGAATAAGCTTTGGCATCCTCAAAAATTTTAAGGGTGGTACTGATTTTAGCCATTGCAGCAATACCAATTATGCCCTTTAGAGCAACAATTGTGTAGTCATCTTTAAGCACCCCAACATTATCAGATAAACTCCTGCTCAAACATAACTGTCAGGTATGAAACAATTGTAAGTACATGACCCACTGGTTCTGGGGTATTTTTGGTAATGCATTTTGGACTAAGTAATCAGCCCAAGATTTCAGGAGTTTGTACTGATGTGAAAATTCTCGACTAATATTTTACGCGGCAATTATACAGAATCTTACATATTTTTGAATTAATTGCTGGTTGCCCGTTGCCTTTGCATGTGCTTGGGCTATTATAAGCATTGACCCTGTATCTGATATTCATAGTGCGAGGATTTTAATAATTTTTGAGAAAAATCAGAGACCAACTTGCCCTCTACACCACTAGGCACGCTTCCTGATGCCTTTGGATAAGGTCCTAGATCAGACGATGCGGCAAAATTATTGACGGGTAGTGCCACATTCTGAAGTTCGAGTGACGAATCCAAGAGATATCCTACCCATGTAGCATTCAAATATAGAAAGGCTGGAAGAGAGGCATAGAAGGTGGGTACGTTGTTAGTAATTCTATATATTAAATAATGAAATCAGTTCAACGTATTATAAAGTGTGGAAACAGGACTCACGAGGCTACCCCTGTGTTTTTTGTAAATGATTTTATATCATTCATGTTTTCTTGCCCAACAGTTATATCAAATCCTGCCAATGTCTGTCTGGCACTCAACGAGACAAGATTGAAGTATTCCACTACTTTTCCTACTGCTACGGTTGCTGTATCCAGAAGTATACGGGCGTCAAGGATTTCTGCACGTTCAACAGCTGATTCATAATCTTGCAGGAAAAAATCGATTACATCCTCGATTTTTTGAGATGAGAATTTCGGATCTGAATAGAAGTAGGGCCTTCGAGCTTGGGGTGTATCAGGGACAAGCGTGTACTCCACTATAGGGTCCCGCACGACACCGAGGGCCCAGACAATAGAAGATGAAGTTGATTGGATTTTGCCAAGGTCCATTGCGATTGCGAAGGCTGGGAGTCGACTGAAAATATGAGATTTATATGTTAATGTAAATGAACAGGCAGAAAAACTTGACTTACTCATTTATTATTCTAAAGTCCGTATCGAGTGATTCGCTGTCCAAAATTCCTTTCTCTTGGAACAGCGAGCGAACAACATCAGCATGACCCGTTTGCCATGTCAAATTTTGTCCCTGTCTTTTACTTCAGTAATGCGGTCAAAAATATGTGGTCAATTTTGCATTTATTACTCACTGATCCTTTTGCACCATAGTAAACTGTGGCATCCTGAGCTTGATTATTGACTTCAATCATAGGCTCAGGGGCCTGCAAAAATGAACTATGAAATATCGATGACGAGGTTAACGTAGTGTTCCATTCAACGCTACTATTGCGATCGCCTGAAACCCATTCTGGTGAATTTGCGATTTGTCAAATCCTTGAGCATAGGTAAAATAAAAGTCGAGCTACCTGCAGTTATATCGGAATACACTCGTACATTATGATCTTGATTGTCGGTTGCTCGAGCATCGAATGAAAGATAAACAAACGGAATTGATTGCCTAGTTAGATCTTCGGGCTGTATGGCGATAATCCGTTGAGTAAAGCATATACAAACCATATTTGTGACTAGACCTTACCTCAATGGGACTGAAGAATGATATGTTTAACAACATCGGTCCTGCCAACATCGTGAAAATTGTCCGAGTGGGAGTAATAATTGATTCTTGTATCGTCGGAATTTTAATGCTTGAATTCGGACTAGGGACACCAAGCCATTGCCAGATAACACCATCGATGCGTGCTATTCCACACCAACCAAGGGTCTGAAAATAAACTGAGTATCAGACGTAAAGTATCAGGATCAAGTATTGATCCACGCACTTGGCCGAGGTCCCAGTGTTTTGGCCAATCATGGGTCAGCGTGTTACCATTAGCTTGTGTCTCGTTAAGCTGTGCCTCTATCCAGGCATTCAAGTAGGGTGAACGAACAGCTAATGGATATGTTGAAGGAGTAAAATTTCGAGGAAATCCTTTGGCTAGTAAAGAGCAGAGAGTCACTGTGATGAGAGTAATCGGCAATGGCCCCATTGGTGTTTTCAAAACGACAACCTGGTTTTTAACATAAAGATGTATGCTAGCTTCGGTGGCAATTAATGGGTACCGTAGCAACAAGCTCGCATCACATATATTCATTGTGAGTCATTACTGTTAGGGATTATAGTTAACCACCCAGATAGACTTTTAGATGGTTTGTGTCGGCCGAAAACCTGGATGTGGGTTTCTCGGTCAATCCACATTCAGCGTACGTCCACATATGTTCTATGTCTTCGATCCGATTTCAGTACAGATTATCTTTATTCGACGTATGGTGCCGAAAATGTTGTATGCGCTTCAAAAGTCGATGGGAGAAAGTTTTCTTTCTTAGCTGATAGAACAAGGATTCTCCCCGGAGGATCAGCTCCCTAAGTCCGTGTGTTTGTATTGCTTTCCAATCAGAAGCAGGCTTGGTAAATACTAGCAATAGCACTATGGTGATTGCAGATCCGTCTCCATGTAAATGACTTATTTTGAGTGGTGTAACTCGGTGAAAGAGTTTAAACGTACATAAATGTAAGAAGTTAAAGCCTCGTGTGTCAAGGATCGCGCGCAGCTCGAGTTATTTTTCCTGGTAACTCGAGCTTTGAAAAGCATACATCGAGAGCTGCAAGATCATATTATTATTTTTTTTCAGAAAGGCAGTCGACTCTTAGACTATCCGCAGCATGGCATCCGGAAAATCTCTCACAACGGTGAAGTAACCATCATTGAAATTTTGGAACGAGGTTACCTAGCTATCTGTTTCAAATCCTCCAGTTTCAAAGAGAGCATTGACAAAGTTGGAAGATATGCAAGTAACTGCCGGTGGGACTCATATTCGCTTCGTGTTGTTCTAGGATTACAATCATTCTCAGCAACGATTAAAAGAAAAGGGGAAAGTAGCGTGAACCGTATGTTTAGCCATTAGCTCCACCCCCGACAATCAGGCAATGTCCAATCAAACTCGAAATCAGAGGTGTGCGCAGATCCATTGATCGGTAAGCTTTCGTCTTCAAGTTTGGAAGGAGTCTGGAATATTAGCTCTGATGTTTACGAGTAGGCCTGGATACGAAGCCCACGCTGCTTGACGATGATGTGAAATGAGCAAGTGCACTTTTGATAAAGTGGAATTTTCCGAATGGACGCCTGCTCTGCACTCGTAAGTCATTTGAAGTATCACAACTGCGTGAGTATTCTCATATAACAACCTAACTGTGAAGTGCAGGCATGAATCTTCGATAGGCTGTCTCATCCCAGTCAAGCGAGAGAGAAGGCGAAAGATTTGAAGCTTACCACGGAAAATTGCAGGAAATTGGCCTTGGCTTGGGAACCATCGCGGAAGCAATGATTTGGTGCTTGAAGCTGGAGTTAATATCACAAGTTAGCAATGCCAAGTAAGCTCTAAAGATCTAAATCTAAGGCAAGTGTTAGTACCCTTAACTGTTGACAACGGTAAATTGCTCCAGCTTGAACATGGAACATACGATGCCATTGGTTCCTCGGAAAGAACTTGAGACTGAGCTGACACGTAAGAGGCTCGCCCTTGACGAATTGAGTCGTAGACTGAAAAGATTCGTATCCTTCAACCCCCGATAGCAGAAAAATCGACGACGCTACTTCAGTGGCTGCACCGGAGTCTTGGACACGAAAGAGAAAGAGACATGTTTTACTTTGACGCACTCCAGAGAGAAGAATCTAAAAATAGTGGCGTAGTATATTGGATGTACGGCGTCTTTTGAGCGGTGCTCCTGTTTATAATGGTGCGGAATCAGCAGGGCCCCAGCAGGTAGACTGGGTCTTGAAGCAAGCCAATAAAGCATAATAGCGTGCTTTCGTCTCCAAAAATCGGTGCTTGAGATATCAAGGAGGCGCTGAGAGCGTCGAATGTCGCAGCAGGGCAGCGGAAGCGGAAAATGGACACATTACATCATCCAACCCACTCATCATGAAAAATGACACAACATTTTGATGCTTATGACCCATTATAAGCGATTATAATGTGGTTATAAGTGATTATAACCAAGTTATAATCGCTTATAATAGGTCACAATCACATAAAATGTTGCGTCATTTTTTGTGATGGCCTCCGCTCCCCATTCCGCGCTTCATCCTGATGGATTCTATTCTCTTTCGTGCCTGCAAATTGAGAGGTGAAGAAAATTACCATTGAACGATATCACTGCAGATCAAGTGCCATAGTTTAAATACTAAAAGGAAATCAAGGAAGAGCTCTGATCGAGGCGTTTGACATTGATCATTATCATTATTCTAAACCATGTTCATACATTTTTTGCCGGTGGGTCTTGTCTCGAACACTCCTTTTTTTCTCCGCTTACTTGTTCTTCTTTCCTTTCGCCTTTTCTTACGCCATAACTCTGCCCTAGACTCGAACCAGAAAGGGCGTCTTCCAGTTATGACAATGTCCTACTACTCTTGTCCACACTAATAACACTTGTAACCGCACAAAATCTACACCCACAATCCATACCCCTCGGCATACGCTCGCCTTATCTCAGTTCATGGCTTCCCAGTGCAAACGGAGCACCTGTTCCAAATGGATGGCCGCAATTTTGGACTTTGAATCGAGTGCGTCCTATTTGACTGTCCTCTCTTCACCCCGTTTAATCCCTTTTTTCCAGACCCTAGGCTGGTCAGGCCTTGTCCGCGTTGATAATACACACATCTTTGAATATCTCGGTGCCGCTCTTGAAAATCCTTCTCTAGCCATACCTTCCGGAACAAACGCGTCTGCTGCTTCTCTAACCAACCTTATTATAACGCCCACGAGGACTATAATGACGGTGGATGCAGGAACTTTTGTCACGTTAAATGTAACATTTCTGAGTCCAATTGAGACGGAAGATATCGACTTGGCGAGTTTAGAGTTTTTCTACGTATCGGTGGATGTGGAGAGTAAGGATGGGAATGAGCATAGCGTGCAGCTTTATATGGATGTTAGTGGAGGTCAGTCACCCTCTCCTTCTTGCGCTTCTTCCGCCTTTTAGTTGACATTACATCCACTTTTTAGAATGGGCCTCGTTCGACTCGGGTGCTTTCATACAGTGGAATACGACGACTTCATCCTCAGGGAATGTCATTTACCATACGGTGCAGAAACAACCGGGCGAGGTCGAGTCGATGGTAGAGAATGACGGTATGGCAGAGGATTTGGGGTTTTATTATGGGGCACTGGCGGTGAGTCATTGACTTTTCAACCTCTTTTCTCTTGTTCTTGCCTTTTCCTTCGTCGATGTGTAGAGCGTCATTAGTCCCTTTTCTGTATTCTACTCCCATCTAATGGAGTGGATTACACACGTTGTTCGTTCATGTTTCAATCTTCGCGCTGTCTCGCAGGGTTCATATGGGAGCCCGGCGAGAAATTTTCATTTACTCATTCATTCATATTTACGTCTTGCTGTTACCCTTTAATTTGAGCGGTCCTTGTCTGTATACCGAATTGACACTCTTCCTCAAAAATAGAGCACGGGAGCAACATATCAAACAGGCGCCGATCATGACGTCCGCTCCCAATTCATCGGTAATGGACAGTTGAAGAATTCGCAAGATACGGCGTTTAGAGCTATCCAAGAGTGAGTCGCCGCTTTCTTTTTCGTGACATGGGCAGACGCTAATTATATCTATAATCTAAAAGCTCCTTTCCTGTATTTGCCTTTTGTCGCGACTTGGGATCCATCTCAAGCACCGGAGATTCTCCTATTGTATGGACAATCGGAATAGTGAGAGATAAGAGTATACTTTACCCTGGTGTAACAGGTACAGAAGGAATGAGGCCTGCGTGGCTGGGAAGAGGGAGGTGGGACGGTGTTGGGAGTGCTGTGAGTAACCTTTTCTCGTTTCGTTTCGTCAGCGCGTTAATCATTTCGACTTTGCGAAACAGATCGAATTCCTCCTAGCATCCTCCTCATCCGCTGTCTCCAGAGCAGAATCGCTCGATGAGAAGGTCTTGAATGATGCAAACGGGGTTAGTGCACAGTATGCGGATTTGGTAGCTCTAGCTGCGAGGCAGGTTGTTGGTGGGATTGAAATTGCTGTGAGTACTCACTCCTTTCGTTAATAACTGTCATAAGACTCACATCTCTATATTTTATCAGGTCCCTTCAAACCCAAACGACTTCACTACTTCCGCTGGAAACCCCGACAAGATATACATGTTCCTCCGCGATACTGGCTTTTCTGCCCGCGCTCAGCCCGTAGAAGTCCTATACTCTGCTTGGCCTGCGATTCTCTACCTCAACGCGACATGGGGAAGATATTTATTGGAGCCGCTCCTGATGTATGAAGGCAGTAGACTTTATGAAGCGGGGTATGCAGCGCCTGATTTGGGTACGTGGCCGTCATTTATCACTGCAAGCCCCGCTCTAATGTTCACAATACAGGCTCGTCTTACCCTTCAATTCAAGGCAACCCTTCACCAAACCTTTTGAGGTCTATCGATGATTCAAGTAGCATGCTTATAATGGCGTGGATTCATGCGAGAGTAAGTGGGGATGGAGGGTTGATTGGAGAGTATGTGAGTATTTCATCTATCCTCCCGCGTTATTTGTTCCTTGCTTGTTTTCTAACAGCTTCTCCTTGTACATGTAGTACGACCTTTTCAAGAAATGGACAGACCAACTCGTCCCAAACACCCTTACGCCGAACGGGTTTACGACTTCTGATGGACAGTCTTCCGCTAACATGACAAATCTAGCTCTCAAAGGTATCTTGGGAATTAGGGCTATGGCAGAGATGAGTGGGGTTATGGGGAAGGGAGATGATGAGGGAAACTACAAGGTTCGTCTTCTTTTGTTCCGCCGCTTTAAACGCCGTCTCTGAGCTTTATGTAAATCAGAACGTCGCCTCCAAATACATCTCTCAATGGACTTCTCTCTCTGGTTCATCTTCTGTTGGACACCTCGAGTCTGTATATGGAGATACAGCTTCTTGGGGGCTGATGTACAATCTGTTTGCGGACAAGTGGATGGGAACTGGTTTGGTTGGTGATGATGTGAGTGCCGTTCTTCTCCTCGGGACCATGGTGCTCATCTACATGATAGATCTACACGCAACAAACGCAATACTATGCTAACCAAGCGCAAAACTCTCCTTCGTTTGGATTAGAGTACGATAGTAAAGTGGATAATGTTGCCAAGTCCCGTATGCGTCTCTTTTAAGCAATGAGAGGACAGGTGCAAACTAATCAATTCTTTTTTTTTCTCTTGTCAGACTGGACCCTTTTCACCGCTAGCGTCCTAACAGATTCCTCCGTCCGCGATACTCTTATCTCTCAAGTCCACACCCATGCAAACGATCAAAAGAACCCTGGCGTATTTCCTTCCACCTACAACGTTAATGACGGATCGACTATTGGTGGGTCTGCGAGTCCAGCCGTTGGTGGTCTCTACTCTCTACTCGCCCTCAACAATCTCCCTACTGCAAATAAAATTACCGGTCTAAGCGGTTCATCCTCATCTTCATCCAACTCTTCCAGAACCGGAGCGATCGTTGGAGGTGTGATAGGCGCTCTCGCCGCGTTGGCAGTGATCGGATTAGGGATAGCCCTTTGGAGAAGGAAGAAGCAGAATAGGAGGGAAGGTGCTGAAGGTGTCAAGAAGGGCGGAGCGCCCACTGAACCCCTGGATGGATACGATTACGAGGTCGTGCCTCATATGCAGAACGGAACGAATACACCAACGGGAGAGTATAACCCCTACGCCAGCCCGACGTTCCCGAACCCACATCCATACGAAGCTCAAAGCCAGGCGTTGGGTGCTACTTCGGCTGCTGTCGGTGGTTCAGAACCGCTTTCACCGACTACTACAAGTCGATACTCTGTACACCAACAATACCCACAGGGCGTGGCTCCACCTACTTCTCCGAGCTCGTATCATTCACAATCGCAGACGTCTTCGTCCATGTCTCGATCTCAGGGTAATCAGTTGAGGTTGTATAATCCCGACGCGGAGCACTTTGAGAGTGGAGATGTGAAGAGTTCTTCATTGTTTAGTACTCCCCAAGCGCCGCCTCTACCTACAAAAAGACCCCTGGGTCAAGTGAGGTTGTCGGTGGAAGGTGTGGAGGGGTTGACGATGGGCGGTCTTGGTCTTGCGTCGGGTTCTGGACAGCAGCAGGGCCAGAGTCAGGGATCGAGACTAGGACAACACCGAATCGTAGATAGTATATCGAACCGGTCTGATGTGACCGATTCTAATTCGGTTCAAGCTGGAGACAGGGAGAGAGTGACGAGCTTGAGAAATGAGGTGGACAATTTGAGGAGGGAGATGGCGGAGATGAGGGAGAGGACTGGGTATGAACCGCCTCCGCAATACCAGTAGGACTAGGAATGGTGAACCTGGACCGGGAGTTTGGACGTTTTGGAAATGGACAAGTGCTGTATGAGCAGGTGTAAATGTAACTTATTGGAAATATAAGTAGTGATATTCCAAAAATATGAATTGAAAAGTCTGTATTTAGAGGATACAAGGCTGGTTGCTCACTGGCAATCAAGCCAAAAGAAGGATTTCAATATTTAATTATTTAATTTTGCCAGGCCATCGTGATTATATAGTTTTGATTGACCCCGTCTTTTTTTTTTTTCTTTTTTTTGGATGAGCGTTAGGATCATCAGCGATCCGATAAAGATTGACCCCGTCTTCACCGGCGTTTTTCGGCTTGTACAAGCTGGTCAAGCGACAAGCAGACCAGCGAGGATTTTCGCACAAGTCATATTTGGCACAAGCAAATCCTATATCCTCCTATACATTAAAACACGTCCGTTTTTTCTCACACTTGATTATCCAAGAATATTAGTCATTTTTACTAAGCAACGGATTGGGGAAAAAGTTCCCGCACCGTGTGGTACTGGACCCCGTGCCGTAGGCGCGGGCAAGCGTAGCTTGTCATTAATAATAATAGGCTTGCCTTCGCTTGTAGCTTGACAACGAGCCAAGAAGCCGGGCGAGCCCGTCAACATCACGGCTTTCCACGATGGCCACAACATCAAAGATATGAAGTATACAGAAAAAATGAGATAAGATACAGTGTAAAGCTGTGTAAAAGGGTTTACAAGTAATATATATAGTGGATAGACCCAGCAGTCCGGGACAAACTTCCTAGACCACCTGCTAAAGGGAGCTTGAGCATGATGGACTAAGTGACTCAGCGAGTCCTTTGAGTAATTTTCCGATTTTGTTTACCAGCCCAGTTACTGGATATGTATACCACTTTTCCCGGTATATCATTCAAAATTAACCATTTTTGCAACAAAAAAGAAAAGATGAACTCTCAGCACCAAAGACTGATCTGAGATGCTTGTGTCTTTTCCCCGGTTTTCCACTACTCTTGATGTCGATCATGTTCATCAGAAAATGATCTTCTTATCAACTTGACAACTTCTCATCATTATATTTGACAGGACAACAAATTCAGACCCAACCTGTGTACATCATCATATTATGATGTATTACGCGAACCAAACTGGATGTTAAGACGAATATTTGATTTCTTCCGTTACGTCTTGTTTATTCACTCTTTCCCCCCAACTTCAGCCCAAAATGCTATTAAGCCATGCTTTCATTATCCCCAGGTATCTGGACACCTTTATCAGTGGAAGCTTGCTTGGTATCTGCTTCTTTTCAGTCTGGGTTCAATCTGTCGAGATTCCCGGCAGCTTCAGTCCTTCTATTTACCCACTTGCTACCCGTTCACCTTCTCTCAACGTTTGGCTAGATGGAGAAGGATCAACATTAAATCGTGATTGGCCAAAGCTTTGGGACCTCGGTCATGTTAGTAACCTCATGAAAGATATCAGGTTGCTTGAATTTGACAGCATATTTTAGCCAATGGGTTGGTGTGGAATGATACGAATCGACAATGTTGTGTGGCAGTGGCTCGGACCACCTACTTCAAACTCGAATGTCGAAATCCCAGAGGCATTTGGTTCACCGTATCTGACACCTACACAAACGACTTTCAAACTCACTGCCGGACAAATGCAATTGACAGTTTCATTTTTCAGTCCGATTGAGGTGAGACAGTTTTTGGCAGTTAATAAACCTTTTGGTGACTTTGAAATAATACAGACCGAAGATCTCGTAAAGCAATCAATACCGTTTATGTATCTTTCGTTCAGCGCTCAATCTCACGATGACCGAGACCATGATGTACAGGTGTACTCCGACATAAGCGGAGGTAGTTCCAATGTCGATTTTATACCAGATCATTGTTCTGATCCTTTCGCTCATCATTAGAGTGGGTTTCGGGTGATCGAGAAGATAGTGCAATCTGGTGGAATACTACGGTCACCCCCTCTTCAATCTTTCATCGGTCGTCATTACAAGATCCTCAGCCAATGACGGTCATCAACAACCAATATCAAGATGCTACCGTCTACTATGCGATGGATGCAGTATGCGTCATTTTCGCTTTTACTCTGCCATTGACTGTGCTGATACGACCAAAGCGGGCGAATTTGACATGGAAAACTAGCGATGTCAACATTAGCCGACCAATGTTCATTGAACAGGGTGCGCTGGATAACGAGACGGAGACAGAGTTTAGGGTGATCAACGAGTGAGTGCCACGGTCCTATCAACATAGATTGTATGTCCTCCTGACGATACTCCTGCAAAGCCGTCTCCCAGGATTTGCCTTTTCAGTAAACCTAGGAAAAATACGGAATACATCGTCTCCGATTGTTTGGGGTCTTGGCTCGTTGCGAGATCCAGTTGTAAAATATACTAGCTCGGACGGTATTCAAGATCGAAGACCTTTCTTCTATTCAGATCCTCGATTTTCATCAGGGAGAATCGAAGACGTGATTGACTTCTTTATGCAAGATCACGATGTTGCCGTTCGACGTGCTGATGCTCTTGATTCCCGTATACTTCAGGATATAGCATCTGTGCCAACAGGAAAAGAAGGTGAACAATTTGGTCTTGTCTCGTTGGGTGCAAGATTAGCACTCTCGGCCCTCGATTTCACATATTCTATTGTATCCGATGATAAGGGAGCAAATCAGACTGATATAAAGGCGTTTATGAAGAACACTGGAATTGCACCGTACGTCCATTTCTTTCATTCGAAAGTGAAAACAACAGATTATAAACAATGGTCCAATTAGCGGCGCAGTGAACAATGCAATTGCTATGTATGCTTCTCTCCCAGCGTTTATCTACCTTAATGCTACATGGATTGGATATCTCCTGGACGCTTCACTGGAAAACCAGAATTCATCGACCTCCCAAGTTAATTTTGGTGCATCGTGTGAGATAGGTCCCCATCCAACCGCTACGGGGGGTAACCCTGCTGATTCCGTAGAATGTAAGTATAAAGTTTGCTTTCATTGTCCAGAGAATTCTAATTACATCAGGCACTGCATCTATGATGATTGTAGCTGCAGCACATGTAAAGACTTCGGGGAATAATCTGTATGCACAGAGATACGTGAGTAATATCATTGCACGGGTAGTGAAGTGAAATGATTATTTTAACAGTATAGGCTTCTTCAATCTTGGACAGAATATTTGCTTACACACTCGTGGCCTCCAAAAAAACAGTGGGTTTTCGATACTTATATCTGATATATAAACTCATTGCTTGCTATATATGGACAGAAGAACATTGGATTATATCATACTTCCAAGCGATGATTATACAACGGTATCTCTGAAAGGTATCATCGGAATCAGCGCGATGGGTCAGATTAGTGCTGCATTGGGGAGACTTGACGATTCCAGAACTTATTTGGTAAATTACTTCCTTATCGTTCTTTGATCTTTGATGCTATCCTCTTTCCCACAAATCAGTCAAACGCATCCGCTCTAATTCAAGAGTGGCAGAGTGCGACGGTCAAACAAGATCATATCACCATGAATTTCGAAGATGAAAGTTCATTTGCACTGCTCTACGATTTATATGCGGATACCTTGCTCCAAACGAACCTGGTAGATCAAACCGTAAATCTTCGCCTTCCTTCATGTGGGACATTACGAATACGGATCATTACTTACTATGCTTACAGGTGTACGAAATTCATGAGAAGTTCTGTCAAGATCAATTTTCTTCACAGGATCTCCTATTTGGGATTCCAGTGTCCAGTTCTTTACCCGAAACAAAATCTATGTGGTCTATGTTTGCAGCGGCTACCCTGAGTGATAACACAACGAGGGATAAATTAGTGGATTCTATTGTTGAGACAGTGACAAGTAACGGAGTGAATAGAGCATTCCCTCTCATTTACGATACAAGAAACCAGTCTCGTCAAACTTTAGAGGGATCGAATCCGCAACAGGGTGCAATGTTTGCACAATTGGCAAGGTATGCTTTCAATTTGAAGGTTGGATCCTTATCTTGATCGTTATCATCCAGGAACGTAAATTCAGCTGAGCCATCTACTACTAGTGCTGCTACACCTCCATCAAAATTACCAACAAGTAAAATTATCGGGATTGCAGTGGGGTCTCTCATCGCGTTTCTAGTTCTGATGCTGGCATGCACCTTACTGTGGAGAAGAAAGAAACGATCAGCTCTGCAGCATGCTACTGCTAGTCCGTTTATTCAAGAGCCTGGTTATACGAGGTCGGACTTCTCCTCCTTGAATACGACAAATTTGCATAACGACAGGAAAGGCCTGACGGGCCCTATTCAAAATGCTCCAACTCTCTCTACAAGGAGAGTCAAGCAAAGTTATCCGCAAACCAGGGAGGCTCCTGAAGTCGCAAGCGCGCCAATGAATGTAGCACAGACACAATCGAGAGACGAATTGGTGACCAATTTAATGCGAGAGATAGAGGAGATGCGGGCACAACGGGATTATGAGATGGCACCTCCGCCCCGGTACACTGTAGACTCTCAAAACTCTGAGGATATTCGATAGCGGTACCACATTATTTTGTTACGATAAATACTCTAATACCCAATAAAGACGTCCAATAGTATAGTAGTACAGTGACTGAAAGGTTGGATATAACGTGGACTAGATGGTACAAAAAGCCCAGAGCAACTTGATCAAAACCCATTTTACCAAGGCCGAGCTAAAAGAAAAAGAAAAAAAAAACTAATGGTACGAAGGCGGAGGTTCATAATCTCTAGCTTGCGCCCTTAATTCCTCCATCTCTCTTCTCAAGCCTTCCACCTCCTGCCTCAGCTGAGTTGTGTCCGACCTCTGACTCTGCTGATATCTTGAGCTTACAACCGATCTACCCGCCGCACTGTTTGCTGACTGGCTGAATGTCGGCGATGTAGGACCTGTCCCATCCGAGTGTATATTAGACTGATTTTGGGCCGCCATCGTATCCCAGTTTGTTCCTCTATTCGGTGCAAAGCGCCTCTTTTCCGAAGAACCTCCACTGCCGCTACCGCTACCGCTTCCACTCTGAGTCTCCGCGTAGCCAGCTCCCACAAACCCACTCCCATATCCACTGTTGTTCCCATAAACTCCGTCTTCAGGGGGCAATATCCTTGAGCCTCCGGCCTGCATTTGCTGCATGTCATAACTACTGTTCGCTTCGCCACTCTGACTGTAATTGTTGTAGGGGTTAAAGGAACTTGGCTGGCTGGTTCCCGAATTTCCAAAGAACGGCCGACCCATGCTAAACCTGTGACTCTGCCTCGGCTCCACCAACATCCTCTGTTGGTCTGCTCTTCTCCTCCTCCACCTTGTGAAGAATACCGCTGCCATTGCTAATATCGCCAATCCAGCTAGTCCCCCGATAACTCCCCCCGCGATTGCTCCAGCGTTGACTTTTGAAGAGGAAGAGTCGGATGATCCCGAAAGCGAACTCAGAACATTGATGGTCTGGTTAGGCATGCCTAGAGCTAGAAGCGCAAACATAGCTCCATGGGCAGGACTAGCTTGACCCGCAGATTGTGAATTGCTCATTGTACCATCGTTGATGTCGTACGAGGTAGGAAAGTTACCGCCGGCTTTGGGGTCTCCGAATGCGGCTCTGTAGCGACCGAGGTCAGTTTATTATGCGTCACGAAGAAACCCAACCTCAACATACCTTGCAAGAACATCATCAATGACTTGGTTCCTCGTCGAATTATCCGTCTTGCTTAGAGACCCCGCAACGAACATCAGCCGTGGGCTCCTCGTGTTGGTGCCAGAATTTGAGTCTATAGGGATACCAAAGGATCCGTGGCTGGCGCTCTTGATCATGGCAACTTGAGCATTATAGACCTGAGATGAGGAGATGGTATGGTTAGCATCATGCAGGCAACTTCTGGGAAGGTGAAAAAAAAAAGAAAAAACAAAACAGGCCCACGGGCGGTGTGTGCCTAGATCAAAATCAAATTCAATTGGCGTGAAGTTTTCCCCGAGGCCCGTGGTTCGAAGTCTGACTCTTCTATATTTGTATCTCCCAAAACAGTCCTACGCTGGTGTGATGTTGACCAATGAGGTTGCAAGGGCGCTCGGGTCCTATTATAACAAGGGGGGAAATGTAGAGATGAAGGAAGCCATGGACGCTGATATGAGACACTAGTCGTTGCCGAGAAACGAGTGAATCGAGGAACAACATTCGGGACGCGCGCGGGAATGTCTTCGTATCCAAACGGTAGTCGAGCGACCAGGAACAAAAGAAGTAAAGAAAGGGAAGGGCGGAAAAAAGGGGTCACGGAACTGAGCGGACAACTCACATCTTGGTCAAACAATCCCGTCCCCAGTAATAGGTCGGAATACAAATCATACATGAGCGCGGAAGAGCTACTGTCGCCATAAGTCGCAGTGATTTTATTCGAGGCGAGAGCGAGAGATTTCCACTGCAGAGCCATAGTCGAGGCATTGGCCTGTAAACGAATGGAGTTTAGAGGCCTAAAAATGAGCGACGAGCACAGGAAACCTACCGAGTAAAACCCCTCGTCCTGACTATTTCCAAATGCCCTGCTCATTTGCGCCATAGCCCCAATACCGATGATACCCTTCATCGCCAATTTGGAGGAGTCAGTGACCTTAGGCCCCACATTGTCTGATGAAACCCTATTGGAATGATCAGTTTGAAACTAGCCCAGGATACTAGAGCAAACGCACTGGTTCTGCGGGTGCAGCGCATTCTGTACCAGAAAGTCCGCCCAGCCCTTCAAAAGTTTGTACTGTGAACGATGGCAAACAGTTACCTGTCAGAATGGTCCCATGCATCTATAGCAAGTTCTCACATATTTCCCGATCAAAGTCCCGTCTCCACTCGTCCTTGCATGCGCTAGAACCATCATGAGCATGCTTGCCGTATCTATAGCACAATGTTAGTTCCCATCATTTTGATCATTGAATAGTGTAATCACCTTCGACTCCAAATTGACTGGTATCGCTATTATCCCCCGGTGCCTTGGGATAGTTAAAGCCCAGACCCTCTGCAGCATATGCGTTAGTGTATGCTGAGCTGTTCTGGTACTCGAGTAAGGAGTCCAGTAGATAGCCGCCCCATGTTGCATTCAAGTATAAGAACGCCGGGAAGGAAGAGTATAGTGTGGAGACGCTGTTGACGGTTCTAATAAAAGACGTTGCATCAGCACTCATTAAGCACATTGCAAGAGAAGATATAACGTGAACGAGACATTGATGGAGTAGCTGATGGTCACCAGCAGAGGGAAAGTTGGCAGCACTGAACCGAAAACTCACGTATCAGCGCCCGTGTTCCTCATAAACGCCTTGATATCGGTCCTATTCTCCCCGTCCTGCTCCACGCTCGCAAATGTCAAGTCCACCGCCACGGCCTGACGTGCCGCCATCGCAAGCAGGTTGTAATATTGTTGACTTTCTCCTGGGGATGCTGCCGAAGCATCTGTCAATATTCTTTTGTCCAGAGCGTCCGCCCGTTGCGCAGCGTTGTCATAGTCTTGTAAGAAAGAGTCGATCACATCCTCAACCTGCTTATTGGCAAATTGAGGATCAGAGAAGAAATATGGTCGATAAGAATTCAATGAAGAACCGGAAGCTGATGGGTAGGTGGTTATTGGATCACGAACAAGACCTAATCCCCAGACAACCGGCTCAGAAGTCGATGTGATAGTACCCAGGTCCACAGAAATACCAAATACGATAAAGTTTCTGATGATCTGTTCAGAATGAATCACAACAGTAAAAACTCCTAAACTCACTGGTTGATGGGTCGAAAATTGGTATCACTCGTGTTGAGTAACCCCCCTTTGTCTCTAAACGTGCCTCGCACATCGTTGTCCGTACCCGATTGGTAAGACATACCGTCTCTCTGCGGATGAGCCATTCAGCTTCAATAACAATAATTGCACCCAGTTTTGATTGCTCACCTTCGCCATCGCATAATATACCTTCGCATCCTCCGCTATATTACCATTTTCTGTCATGGGCTGCGGTGACTCTCTCGAGGCGCTGTGTATGATAGAAGAACCAGTAAGCGCTGTCCCCCAAGTGGCTTCGTTATTCCGGTCTCCCGATATCCATTCTGCGATAAATTAAGCGACGTGATACAATAATAGGAGGATTGCGACGCACCAGCACTTATATCAGAGTGAACTTGCACATCATGAGCAGCTCCATCTTGAGACTGGCATTCAAATGTAACGTAGGAGAAAGGCATAGATTGTTTTGTTAGGTCGTCAGTCTAAAATGATAACATCAGGGTCGGCTTCTGAAACAATATTCCGATGACACGCACCTCGATAGGGCTCAGAAACTTGATGGTCAGGGTCATATTTCCAGCTGAAATCGTGAATGTTGTTGTTGTTGGAGTGATTGCTGTACTACGAAGTGTCGTTGCATTGCCAATAGGTGAATTTCCGAGCCATTTCCAAGTCACTCCATCAATACGAACAAATCCTGACCACCCATTAATCTGCACAAGAAATCATTGCGTGTCAGTGTAAAATTCGTAAGTTGGAAAGAACGAATACGAATTAAAGCCATACTCGTATTACTCACCTGATCAGACCAATGTTTCGGCCAGTCTTGTGTTAAACTTGTCGCAGTGTTTGGCGTATTTTGCCATGTATTGAAGTAGGGTGAACGGACTGCGAGAGGGTAGGAAAATGGAAGAAAATTTTGACTGGATGTTATTTGCGATTCGACCGGCGAGCCGAAAGAGAGAAAGAGGATAGTTATGAGGAAGAGATTCGATATGAAATGAAAGGCAGGGGAAAGAGTAGGAAGGAAGGTGGGTATAGAGGGAGCCATTGAGAAGATGGAAGTCGGCTGCAAAGCGACGTGGGCAAGCGGGATCAGGATCCTGGTAGAGTTGACGCCCTAGTGGTGCATTGCTTGGTTGATGGAATGATGCAACCGTAAACGAGACGGGAGCTCATGATGGTGTTCCAGATAAAGTTATGGATACAGCGTCCGTTGGCCTCTCTCAAATCTCAAATCCAATAGGGTATAGATCCCGCACAAGCCTTGCTAGTAGCTAGGACATGTCGTAGCTGCTGAAAGACCAGTTGGGCACATCTCAGCTGCAAATTAGCGGAACGGCAAAATTTGATGCCTATCAATTTTGGTTGATGAAGGCAGCGGCATGAACCGAACCACAGACATCTTTTGAGCTCCGCTGTACAGAGGGAAGAGTAAACGAATCAGATGATGATACGTCTACTGGAAAGAAGACCGAATTTGAAGATTTCAAGGTTTGGTTCTGCTGCAAGTGTACAGAAGTGTACCCGCATCTTGGCGTGCGATTACTGTGACGTCACACAGCGGTGGCGGATCATTACCTTCATATCATCTTCTGACGATGGATTATGGTGCACGAACAGCCTCTGAGAAAATAAAAGTGCAGATCAGGTTGGACATAGCCCTGTACTATGAGTTACATAAATACTAATCGACCCCAAGTTCCACTCCATGGTCCCAAACAATACTACTACATATCCACAACATACACTCCCTGCCTTTTAACATGAAACATTACGAAGAAATGTCACTGGTTGTATACAAGCAATACTTGGGGCGTTTCAGTCCTTCAAGGGCCGTGCGGGAGAACTCGTGTATCCTTACCTTGCTGTCCGGTCCACTGCCAGCTTCCGTGGGCTCATCGCCGTCGTCGTTGCCATTGTATCTGAAATCCGGGAAAGTCGGCCGTTGGAATCCTGGACCCTTTGATTGGGACGTACCTTTCGCAAATAGTATCGACGCTCTGTGCTCTAGTAGTGCGGATCTTCGCGGTACTATTTGTAGTCTGAATCAGAAGATGAAGGTCAGGATACTGGCTTACTCACTCTCCATAGTTTCTGAGTATCACGCCGATCAATCTATCAGCGGGATAAGTGGAAATTGCGGTAAGTAGTACGCACGAATTGATACCGGCTAGAACATCGCCTAAGGGTCGAGGCCATTGTGTGAAAGACATTTATAGATATTAGAAAAGCTGAAATACCGTTTACAGCCCAAGCATCGTTGATTTCAACGTGTCTGGTGTACATTGTGTCACAATTACCGCACTGCCAGTCACTTTAGTGAGGTCATCCTTAGATATCAGTGGATACAAAGAAAACGTACGCTGCGATAGAGTTTGCCAAAGTTCTCAGCGTAGAACTATGATGGATGGACGGCTTTAGTGGAATCCTCAAACAATCAGAGGTAATCTTACAGAGTTGATGACCACCTGGGTATAAACAAGTTGAGCACTGGCTGCCTGAGATCATAATCTCGGTACTCACAGTTCCACCACCTGAGAGATTCGTAGAAATCGGCATCGTCACCGGCGGCATTTCAAAAAGTGTAACAAAGTTTACCATTGTGTTGAACAACTAGAAAGTTTCATGATGAGGAAAGTAGTAATAGACTTTGATGGAGGTGGAACTCACTCTTGTCGTCTGCATTCTTAGCCTGCAAGAGGTATCAGAAAATGATGAATGTTCTACCACGCAACAGGCCGCGAAGCACGTACCCCACCATAATTGATCCTTGAGGTTCCAGATGTCTGTTTGATCGTAATAGCATCTTCACAAACGTCCTAAAGTCCAAAATATTCTGTAGCTAGGTGTACCACCGCATATTCCATACTTACCTCGAAGTAGACGTGATCCAAAGTACAAGAGCCTAATAAAGACATGATCAACGCAGTCCATATACATGATATGTCCCAAAAAATACCAACCGAGACAGTGAACACCTTCAGCTTGGTTCGCACCGATGATGACGCGGCTGAGGGTGGCACCCTCTTCCAACAAGAATACGGCATCCGAGTCACCACCTTCATTCTGGCCTTTACAAGCACCAGATCCACGGTCGAACCTCGTGTAGGCCTGGGAAGGAGTGAATGTTTGTCCCGCAGCGATCGTCATAGCCTTGCTCAAAGATGAAGTCGTCGGTGCTTTGGGCCATACGTTAGTCGCAGTGCGCTTCTCGACTCTGAAAAGTCACAAAGTTAGCAAAAAAAAAACAGTTATATCGGAAATTTTTTGTAGCTTACGGCGTCGGGTTAGCAACGACAAGAGAAGCGAAAAGTAATACTGAGGCAGAGATGAACATTTCGTACTTTGATCGCGTAGATGCTCTGAATTTTCTCCGACACAACCTCTCACCCTTTATACTCTCTCTTTAACATCATGTTTGCCATCCCGAAAAGTACAAAAATTCTTTCATAATCAGAGCGGTCCGTCTGTTTGCGTCCCGGCACGTTGCTAACCGTATCTCGCTCTGTCAGGCTGAAAATCGGTGTATTTCGAAAAGGATCTTTGTATTGAGCCCATGTAGGATGCGTCAATCTGTACCTTGAACAACACAGTGAGCTTGACAGCTTTGCAACCATAATGAGAACGCGAAAACTTTAAACAGGTGGAATGAAAGTGTTTAGATTGGGTTGTGATATGCGTGTAGAATCACGAGCCTGGAACGGACGTGGCGGGTGAACGGAAAGTTGAGGGAGAGGATGCCGGACGCAAGACGCAGCAAGAAAACTGAATTGATTGTTGGTCACCAGAACAGTGTAGAGGAGCGAACAACAACCTTGGAAAATCCGAGATATATGCAAACCGTGATGCAGGAACAGAAGTACTGATGATAATTAAAGGACTTACTACCTGGCCGTTTTAAGATATAGCAAAACATGCCGTCGTCAAATGGAGAGTGTATCATAGCGGAATCTACTACTACGGACAAATGCATAGTCCTGTAGAGTATGCCCCAGCTCAGCTTATAGCTGGTTTACCAGAAGATCGAAGAGCTATCGGTGAAATCATGATGTAAAAGTGCATGCGTCGGTCGCTTCAGCAGTGTCAGATGACGATGAAAGATGGTTCGCGTAGGGGTAGTGGTTGTTTGTGACAAAAAAAAATGGCGTGGGAAGGACGAAAGGAGTATATTAAGTAACTGGGCTCGACATTTATGTACCCACGACTGGCTTTCCCCTTCCTTAACAATCATAAGTAGATTGCAGAGACAAACCTCCTGGCGTACTTTCCAGAAGTCGTTATTTAGCTTAGATAATATATGGTACGGTTTTCCTTAGTCTACATCATTATTTTGAACTAAATGTCAATCGATCTGCTTTTGCTAAGCCAGGGTATCAGATTTGCCGCTGGAGTCGTGGCGGCGTCGTAATTTCAAGATCTTTTTTACAAATTTTCATCATTTCATTTATTTCTTTACTCTCAGATTCACGCGCTCTCCATACACTATACAGTTTCTTATAGCTGACGTCTGGGAGTACAAGATGTAATTACTGTCCCGTTTTGTCATGCCCAAGTATCGCTCTTCGACCTACTGGAACCCCGCAACAACGCCGTTGTAAGCAGGTTTCTTGTTGAAATTCTGGGCACCGAATGCGTAAATACGAGCAAATTTCACAAGATGAAGGAAAGAAAAATACCTCATCCCAAGGCAGTGGGTGCTTATTGCTACCGAGCCACGTATACTTATCAGACTAGGGGAAAGAATTGGAGACCTTCCTTTAACAAGCAAAATGTTCAAAACTTACGAAACCCCTGGAAAATGGCATGAGAAAATGTAGGTCGCCAAAGCTTAAAGGAAGGACGCACCAGGTAGTCATACCAACGCATCTTGAAACAGCTCTACAAGCTGCAGCGAGTGTCTGATAGTCCTTCTGTTGCTGGTTAAGTTTGTCCTGGGTAACGGGCTCCGTAAGAGCAATATCAACTTCCGTCAAGGCAACGTCGACACCAAGATCCGCAAAAGTCTGCATAGTCTGTTGGATGTTGGGCACACCGCCGACGGAGAGGTGTCCTTGAATACCAACGCCGTCAATGGGAATTCCACGAGATTTAAGGTCTTTGATGAGGTTGACCATTCCTTTCGTCTTTGGGTAGCTGGGATTCTCAATATTGTAGTCATTGATCTATTTGATGATTACTTGGTCAGTAGCTTATAGAAAAGATATAAGAGTAGGTTTACATAGAGCTTGGCATTGGGATCTGCAGCTCTAGCAGCCTTGAGAGCAATATCAATATACGAGGTACCAATGGTGTTGGTGAAGACGAATGAACGCTGAGTTCCATCCTCGTTGAGTGGTTCTGCAGTTTAACAGTCAAATTAAAATTGTTCATCCGATACAAGACAACCCACCGTTAACAACATCCCAAGAATCTTAATAAAATTCAGTAAGAAAAATGATAAAAGATGATATTGAGGCTAAGTGACATACAGCTGTTCAAGACGAGATTAAGTACGCAATATATATTATAAAATATTATCAATTACTCACATTTGGCCCTTGAAATGACCCATAACGCCATTGATGTGATCCTGAAGGATCGTGGTCAAGGTATTCTTATCAAAGCCTCCACTTGAAACCCAGCTGGGGAGCTGGTTGTGCCACACACAGTTGTGTCCTGAGGGGAAAGGAAATAGAGATGAATGAAAGTCTTGACAGGATAAAATTTACGATATACCTCGCATCCTCTGGCCGTTTTGCTTGGCGATGCTGACAAGCTTGTCACTGTTAGTAAACACAAACCTTCCTCGAGAGGGCTCAGTAGCATCCCATTTCATGCTGTTCCCGGGAGAAAGAATCCCAAAATTCCCCTTATCGTTCAGAATAGCACGGAACGAAGCATCGTTGATCTCGGCAAAGTTCCCGTCGGTCTCAGTGCCAAAATACTTTCCATGCGCCCCAGCGACCTACAACTAAAAGTGTCAGATATCTTATCAAATCCAAGTGGTATATGAGATCCGACATCGTTGAGTTTGCTTGAACTCGAAGTTGAGCCCCCGCCAGTTGAACCGCCACCGGTTGACCCTCCACCAGTTGACCCTCCACCTGTGGAACCCTAAAATTCAGTCAAAATATATTGGCACTCTGAATATTTCTACGGCATACTGGGATACACTGGCTATTGAAGCAAATATAATAAGTGCTTGCATTTGAAATAAAGCAAAATAAATTACCTGTAATAAGGGTTGCTGGCAACGCAACTGTAGAGAAAGCTTCATTTACAAGATACTGTAAATGTGATGCTGGATACGCACGATGACCCGGAGACACAGGTTGTTGGACCTGACCATCCAATTCCTCCACCTGAAAAAGGACCAGCAAATTAGTTAGATGTCAATGCATCACGGTCTATATCGATGCGTACATTGTCCCCAGGCGGGTGACTGGGCAGTTACTTCGAGAATAAAAGGGATAAGGGTAACGATGAACAATGGAATCTTGACCATGGTAATGGTTTGCAGACCCATTACTTTTTATACTCGAGTAAAAGCTTTATTTTCGGTACGACTTGTTAGAAAGCGGAATATATTCGTGAAATCTGAACGTAGCCGTCCCTGAATTTTGAAGGATGCTCCTTCTCTTGGGCGCAAAGTGAAGCGATCGTATCCACACTTGACCAAAGTCATGCAGCGTTACGGCTAAACTCTGGTACAGGACTGTCAGATGGTTTGGATAGAACCTGAATGGAGGCTGGTGAGAAAACGTCTGGGTCATTCTCGGACTGGATGGAAATTTGGAACGTATCCTTTACTACCAGAAAAAGAAAAATGAGCAGTCATTGGTCGGAAGTTCGTACCGAGGTTATTTAAGAAGCAGAAGGATGTGAGGTCACAAAGAAAATTTTGATGCTCCTGAGGCACATCTTGATGCGAAGCCGCCTGGCAATCAGAAACTGCCTAATTCGGAGGAAATTGTAAAAGCACGCTAAGAGCTTGAAGCTGTTGAGTGAACGATACAAGTGCGATACTTAGTCTGAATGCCCAATCTTTTAATCAAAAGGAGTTCTATGAGAGATTGAACCCTTTGTTTGCCGGGAGGTTATCCGAATTGCTCGGCTCTCATTTGCCCCTATTTTGGTACACGAGTTGTGCGCAGCAAAATTCCATTCACTACGACGTGTATATAGTTACAGAATCACATTTATCCAAGTCTACAAAAGGAACCCAATAAAAAACTTTAGAGAAATCTAGGCTTCTCAACGCGTCTAAGACGGGGGACTGTATGGGGAGAGTCAGTGATCGCATCACGCAAAAAATAGTAGAACTCCTTACACAGGAGCAACAGAGGTAGCAGGTCCGGGGTCTGCAGTTAATACTGGGAAGGGAGAGCTTGCGCACTGTAGAGTGAAGAATTTGAATCTCTGTCATGACAAAAGAATAAATCGCACTCACAGCACGCTCAACATCGCGCAAGGAGCTCCCAGCTGGAAGATGTGGCTGTGCAACGCATTAGTTATTTTCCAGAAAGAAACACGGTTCACAATCACCTTGTTGGTCACCGCGCGAGGAACAGGGACGACTTCAGAGCAGTCGACGAGTTGACGCTTGTTTTGACCGAGCAGAGAAAGCTTGAGCATGGCTGCCTTGAATTCGGTCTGCATCTTGGCGTGGTTGTCTTGATAGTGAAATCAGCTTCGATTCCTTAAACCATACGGAATAGCTACTCACTGACAAAGGATTGCCATTCGCAAGCAGTTCGTGGGTCACGTGCGAGCTATAGGAGAACGTGAGACGAATGGCTCTATAGGAAACTGAACCGCTACTCACTTCGGCATCAGATTGAAGACGGATTTCACCCCTCAACGGCGACATCACTTCACCTTCATTTCCCGCAGTTCTATATTCCGTGTCAAAAAATGTTTCGTAAATCTTTGGAATCCACTTACCCGGGGAACAAAGTGCCTTTAAGTTGAGTCTCAACGAAGAACTGAGAATCGAAACTGAAAATATATTGGATGAACAAATGACCAGAAATACAAATATAATACTTACATTCCGGGGGTAGAATCGAATGGAGTCCTAGAATGGTTTTAATTGACCAAGTACTTAGGGGAATCAGTAGACATACCCAGGAATCTAGAACATCGTCAGCTCTGCGAATCATTGGATCTGCGTAATATAGACCTACCGTAGGGTCAACGAGATCAGCTGCTGCAATCGAGTGTCTGTGAACATAAATTCAAACAGTGTTTCTTATCAATTCAAAGGGATAACATACGAGGCGAGAAGAGCAACGACTTCGTTGGGAGAGAATCCGGCATCCTTGAAGCGAGCCAAAATCTTAGTGACAGAGTCTAAAGCAGATATGAGATTAAGAAAGAACTGGTTAGCAAAAATAAATACCGAAGGGCTCAGGAACTAAGAGGTCGGGAGAAGCGGCCTTGGGCGCTGGGCGACCGAGGAAAAAGTCGAGACGAGGGGCACCGGGGCAATTGGATACACCGACAGCACCAGCCAATTGAATGCTGGGAATTTGACAACAATCAGACTATGCAATAAACAAACGGGCAAATGATACCAACAAGTCACCGGGCGAAATAGTGATGTTGTGTTCCTGGATAAAACTCTTTTGTGCGTCGACAATGTCATCGATACCACCTATAAAATGAATCAGACACGAAACAGCTTGGAGCCGAAAGAAGCATTCTCACCGTTTGCATGGAAGGCAGTTTCAACGTCTTCAAAGATCATGATACTACCATCGGCTCCTCCTCCGCTACAGACGTATGCATAGAACCAGTGTATCGACTCCAAAGATCAGAAATAACGTACCCAAGGGAGGGCGAGAAACCAATAGCATCATGGAAGGTCAGACGCAAAGACTCATGTACCTATAAACGGATATGATCATGTACTTAGAACTTGCATTCGCTGAGATATTAATGATTTTACTTCTTCACCGCATTCTCCACCATCAAAGAACTCGGATTCGAGGAGATCTACAATGGGGAAGAGAGCGCAACAAGCGGCATTCGTCGCGGTGTGGACACCTGGTTTGATACAATGAAATTATTTAGTAAGAGCACTTGTTTCTTGTAAATATACTCACCGTCTGCACATGCAACGCGCTTGGTGAGGGCACCTTGTACCGGGTGATCAGCTTCAGCAGTCTATAAGACAAAAGCCCATACCGTTTGCAATGCGCAAAGCACCGAGAACGAGGACGAGACTGGAGAGGCGCTGGCAGAACATCAGGACCGATGAGTACTGGCTAAAGCAGAAGCTGAAAGGCGAGCTTGCTGGTTTAATCCAACATGATCTTCTGCTTTTATACTTCTGGTTCATAGCTGTCTGAAAATGCAATTTTTTTTGCAGAGGCGTTCATTAAGACATACAGGTACCGAAGTCTCGGTAGACATTCCCAAAAAATGTTTTCGACAGCCAATCGGGAAGTTTAGGAAGATAGGCTAATGATCTGACCTGAGCCGAGGACAAGGAGTTCGAGACAGCCTGGTAATAAAGTAAAATCAGCTCGGGAGCGTCGAGGATTTGATTCTTCATTTGAATTGATAGAACTTCTTCTTTCGCATAAACACGAAGTGCCATCGATGGTAAAAGGATAGTCTGTTTCGTTCGACGTCTTCTGATGTAGTATTATTGAAAACGAGGAAGATTACTTCGGCTAGCGCAGAGCATTCTTTCCGTCTTCAAAGCCTGCAGATTATCCTGCGCGACTCGCTGCGGCAGAGGCGACCAAGACAAGGCCTGTATGTTAATTAATGAGTTGAAATTTTGTCGCTTCGAGTGACAGTAAGATCCGCATCCTTGGTCGCGCAGTCAACAAAAAGCACTCACGACTGTGGGGAAATGCAAGGCACAATACCGGCAGGAGGGGAACCATCAATGCCGGTGAGAGCCGTTAGGTTACCATTAAACAGTAGAACAGCTACGAGGTTGAGAGACCCAGATTAACTGACGAAGCATCGATGATACTAAATCGGCTAAAACACTGCTGCAATTCCAAGCTCCAGAAACCGACAACAAAAACCGCTCAAGGAGTAAATAGGCCGTATAGCAACAGCTCAAAGACATTTCATATACATATCAGGCCTCAGGCCTCAGGAACGAAATGTCTCTTGTTGACCATCGATACAATGGGAAACTCATCGTAACACCCCAAATGAATTGAATCGAAAAGGTCATATGCATAGCTTTGACATTGACTAGGTCCATGTGGAATCAGACAAATATTGGCCTAGAAGACCACGAGGAAGGTTCTACACTTGATGCAATCCAAGTGGCGTTGTAAATGGTTTGCATGCAGACTCGCACTGGCAAGTGATTGTCGGACAATCACTTACCAGTGCGGGGATAATAAAGGATATCGATGCTGCAGAATTCAGTCTCCCGAAATTGTGATTCTGTATCAGACGTACCTAAAAGATAGTTTCTGTGTTGGATTACTAGCTATATCCGATTATAGTCAGTGGAAAAGAAGTGAACAATGGAGATTTCACATGAATTAAGGGACATCTCGACCTCGTGGCTGTATCGAACTCGATCCCTCTTCAAACCGGTCTTTTCATCAATCGTATACCACAAGCTTAATCAATCGCTTCTCGAACAACAAACTCAAGGAAGAGCTGTTCCCGTGGGATGGAATATCTATTATTGAGCTACCGTACCTCAGTGTAGTAGATATTTCCAGTCGGACATGTGGTTTATAAACGCGAAAACAAAATCAGCATCCACCATATTCGTGCGAACTCCGGTCATAATATCTAGGATGCATACATGAAGTACTTACTGAACATCTTCTGAAATGCGATGGAAATATTCTGGAATCTTGGAATCCAACTCAAATTTCAGAGCCTTTAGCTCATCATTTGTCAAGTTCACAACGTCTGAACTCTGAGGCAAGTAGATATGCTCGAGCACAGGATTTTCATCTACCAAACGACGAAAATCATTTCTGGAAATGGTAGAAAATGAAGTGAAGGATGTCAGCTGACAACGGGACCGCTGTGTTAAAGAGAGCAAGGCAGAAAATCTTTGATCGATACCGGATACCCAGGTCTCCGTGTCATCCTCCGCATCGATAAGAATGGCTAATTTAGGGAGAACTAATGCACCCAATAAGTGGCATAGAGCTTTATTGTGATATCCCATAGTGCTCGCAGCAGTTGTAGAGACAGGTGGTGCAGTGCGAGTCAGGATAGGCGAGATCGAAAATTCGAGTATTCGTAGTGCAGGAAGACGAATGGAATGTTTGTTCTCTAGCGTCTCTTCGTGTATATAGTACAATGAACGTTGAGATATACACAAATGTTCAAGCTTTGTGGTATGTTTAAGCACCGACGCAAGGTTTAGCAAGGAGGTTTGTGGGTTCGTGATGATCAAAATGTGGAGATTTTTCCAGGGTAGATCTAACAAAGGGAGAATGACACATGTTTGTACTAGGCCCAGGGTCTCCAGAGAACGCGCATTGCAGAAAATATCCAAGTTAGAGAGGGACGTCGGAGAAGTCGACCACGGAATATTGTAGAACTTTAAAGTACGCAAGGATGTTAGAAACAGTTTTGCCTGAAGCAGAGATTTCTGTAAACACTCCAAAGGTTTTAGGGATGTATATAAGACTTCCCAGCGCTCAGCAAAGGAAAGGAGGTGGAGCAATAAGGGATGATTCTTGACGGCTTGAGAGTAACCGCCAAAGAGTCCGATTGTCAAGGGTAAGTTTTGGGACCGTTGCAAATGCAAGCCAAGCAACATGATCTTGTTTGATACCATGGCATTCCCGTCGAATACGCTGATCTGGATATTGCACCAGAGTCTGGGACTTCTCACTGACTCGTAGCGCCAGTACCTACACACGTGGCTAAGCACCCACTGTATGGCCTGAGTGTTCGAAGCATCGTAAAATATGGGATCATCTGGATCGGTATGCTGCTCGAGGCAAACGGAGAATATTCCATTGAGAACATCAGCCGGAAGACGCCTGATGGGGTTTAGGACAATTTTTTGATCTGATGCATATCCCTGCAGAGTACCTTTTTCGTGATGTAGAGATTTCAGCTCGCGCTCAAGTTCTTCAGTCCGAAGCTTAATAGCTTCGATCCTCGCTTCAGTATCAGCGAGACAAGAGCGCATTGAGCTGATTTCTTCATGTGCAGGGGCTTGATTTGAGCGCAGCAGTGAGCTAATACGAGATTGATGCCGTTGGAAGCTTGGAACCGAAGTACCCGCATTGGTTCCAAAACTTTCGGAAGGCGGAAACAAATTCGGAATAGACATGATTTATGGGTCTGTGAATACGATAGTTAGCCTTTCCAAGGTAAGTGTCGAGTAGCCTAAAGATGTTTTGAAATGCTTACAGTAAGATTCGATGAAGAAAGATCGACGGCAAGAAAGAGTGAGCCTTTCAAGTTCAGAGAGCATTTCAAACTCCGACTTGCGTCATGCCGGATTTATGCCGCAAGGATCACCCTTGTGTATTACCATCATCCACGTTGTCTCTGTAGGTCCATCAGTCTCAGTATATCCAATGTGCTGCTCACTATTGTTGTCCTCTGGCCAGCCATAACGTGGACGTCCACGTAGAACTATATACCACGCATGCTACGAGCACCTCCTAGTCCTGATGGCCTAACTGGCCCACTTTGCACCAAATGTCAAGCGGAGATTGTTGACACCTCGGCAACGTTATCATGGAAATCTCATCTATGTCGTATAGACGAGTTATTGGAGAGTAATGACCCACCTGCTCCTGACGAGGCCGAGAAAATGCGCGCTTCATTCGCAGATGCTAAACGCAGGTATCAGAGTATTGAGCAGGAGCTTGGAATCATGGAACAGCGACGCGTACTTCTTCAAATGGAGAAGAAGGACATCTCCAAGTATCTGGGTAGTCAAAAACGCATCCTGGAGCCTATTAGGTCTATGCCAGTCGAAATATTGGAGAAAATTTTCACCATCTGTATCGATGACGCGACTGACCCCGAGACGCGGCACTATGATGATCCGTTATCAACCAAAAGTGTGCGATGGATCATAGGCTACGTTTGTCGTCGATGGAGAATGGTCTCTTTGTCCACGCCTATGATGTGGGACAATATTCAGCTCAACGTTGGTACGGGAGGATATGAGAGTGCTTCTATTCGGAACTTACTGCTTAGTACTCATATCCAACGCTCTAATTCCCTTCCTCTCACTGTGGGTCTGTATGGGTTCTCACCGAGATTTACCGAAAAGCATCCATTCTTGATCACCATACTTGCTTTTGCTGCTCGCTGGCAACGTCTTCATATCATCATGAAGCCACGGGATATGCAGAGGTGCCTTTCTTATATTCAGCCCTTCCTCGCCTCTCTGAAGGCTCTCACTACTTACCAAGACCGACATTTTCGCAACCTTCCGCTCAATTACCATTCACTTCCCGATGAGCATTGCGACGTATTCCACGGTGCTGTTTCATTGACCAGCGTGCGGCTGACTTGCCAAGTTCCACTCATAAATCTTCTTTGGGACCGGCTGCACTCGTTAACACTCACATGTTCAGTAAATAGAGTGTCTGATGTTCTAAATATTCTCCGCCTGACGAAGAATCTCGAAAAACTGTACATTGGAGAATACTCATTAGACACGGATGGTATAGCCGACACAGAGACAACCCATGCACCCTTGTCACTTACGGCACTCAAGGTTTTGCAATTCCGATCAGAGGCTGGTCTTTTCTCTCCTTTGTCGCCAGAACGACAGCGAGCGTCAGCACGTCGTCAGTTCTTGAATACACTCTCCATTCCTAATCTCGAAATCTTCATCGACAACGGACTTCCTATTCAGCCCGTCTCCATGGCGTATCTTGGTATTTTACAGCGTTCAGGATGTAAAGGCCTCATGGATATCAACTTTGGACTAGTTGCAGTTCCTGAGGACGAATTTTATACTATCCTCGTGCAGAACCCATATATAAAAAGTCTTGCCTTCAGGAGTGAAAATATCTCCAACAAATTGATCAAGTATTTGTCTTATCGTCCTACGGTTACTGAGGACTGCGCTCTACCGAAGCTCGATTGCTTAACGATGAACGGAACCTTCAATTTCGAGGCCGAAATGTGTGCAGATATGATCGAATCTCGTCACCGAGCACATCATGCTGGCAAAGCTGCTTGGATGCATGCGGTACGATTGTATCAAACAGCAGGTTCCCTTGCCTCTTCAGAGATGCTAAGCAAGTTGGAAAGACTCAAACATACCAATTTTTTCTTCGATTTCCAGGACGTCGTTGAGTAATGATTCATTCAGCTGCTTTTCAGATATGCTTTACACTGATTTATTTTACATGCTTCTCGACAGAACTCAATATTCATGACCCTTTCTTTGGTCCATTCCTGCCCTGCTCCAAGAGTTGTACATCTATGTTCCAAGTCAAGAAATGTGGTCAAGGAATGTGGGGATTTGCTTTCCGACATGTGCTTTTCGTGAAAGAGCGGTTATTGGCTCTTTGTCGGAAAATACATGTCAGAAACTCGTTCTTCTTATTTCTTTGCTTCATTTGTTTGCCTTGGAAATGTATGCTTGTACACTGCAAACGTATATCTTTTGTTATCCATGCTTCGAAGCATATCTGGAGGAACATGGACTTAGTATCGTTTATCATGTATCGTAGAAAAAAGAAAAACCTTGATGTTGATAAATCACCGTCAGCTGTCCAAAGAACTTACGGTCCGCCTTACACAGTACATCTATGAGCATGCTCAGAGTTCGAGAAGTCGATATCTAAAGTCGGCTTTTGCAGAGCGGCAAATTTTCGGAAAATCTCACCCTCTCTTCTCTTGGTTCCACCATCATCCTGTGGTCCCTGACGAGATGGAAAACGGACCGTATAACCGCCTGACCTCTTCATATACGCACATTTGGTCCATAATGCGAAGATACAACGATATCTCGTCTCTGGCCGCCTCAGGATGAAGTTCAACGACGGCTTTTGGCTTGTAAAATCCGGTGTCAAACCCTACTTTGCCTTTCAAGCTGTATCAGTCTCGCAAGAGGCGGACAGCTACAACCTGCGCGTCGCTACCAGGCCTATCAGACACCGTGGTGACACCCTTGGTGGTCCCGTGCTCTCTGCTCGTATCCATTCTCCTACGCAGGGCGTCATCGGAGTTAAAATAGATCATTTCAAGTGGGAGGAGGATGTAGAACCGAAAATCGCCCTGTTCCCCGATGCTCATGCCCCTGCGGTTCCGGATGCGAAGCTGAGTGAGCAGGTCAAAGCGGAAGGAGGCAAAGAAGAGAAAGTTTACCAACTGAGTACGGGCAGGTTGACGGCGACAATCACCCAAAATCCGTATACGGTTACTTTTACCGAAACACCTGCAGCCGGTTCCACCAACGCGGAGCCTCGCATCTTGACGTTTGCTGGCTCAAAGTACACCGGAATATACGATGTTCCATTCAAATGGACGCTCTCCTCTGCATCCAATTCATCTTGCCTTACAAACGACTTTAGCTCAAACCCTGCTGGCCTTACGGCTGGCCAATTGGATAAGATGGTGCGATACCTGAATACGGAGCTCAATTTGAGCCCTGGAGAGCTGGTTTACGGTTTTGGGGAGCAGTTTGGTGCATTTGTGAAGAATGGACAAGTTATGAGAGTATGGAACCAGGGTGCGTTTTTGTTCTCGCGTCATCTTCTACTTTGGTTGACTGTTAACGCAGATGGCGGTACTTCATCTGATCAGGCGTACAAATGTGTTCCGTTCTACATCACCAATCGCAACTATGGAGTCTTCATCAACCATCCTGGAGAAGTCGAAGTAGAAGTGGGCTCGGAGAAAGTAAGCATACTCCCAACATTGCCCTGCTCACATTTTTATTTACACCAACTTTTATTCAGGTGTCACGCGTTGGCATGTCCGTGTCCTCGACGCCTGGTACTGGCGCCGGCGGTGGTGCAGGTTTGGAGTACTTCATCATTCACGGAGAAACACCTCTCGAAATACTCGAACGATACACGCGCCTTACCGGCCGACCAGCTCTTTTACCTGCCTGGACCTTTGGTTTATGGCTTTCTACGTCATTCCTGACCTCCTATGATTCCAAGACCGTTTCGGGATTCCTGCAAGGAATGGAGGAGAGAGCATGTAATGTTAGAGTTTTCCACTTGGATTGTTTCTGGATGAAGGGCTACGAATGGTACTTTTAGCCTTATCGTTCTCCTAGCTCGACTAACTAGACTCCCTAGGTGCTCATTCACCTTTGACCCGGACAACTTCCCAGACCCAGCGGCTTATCTTCAGTCTATCAAAGAGAAATACGGTGTTAAAATCTGCGTCTGGATCAACCCCTACATCTCTCAACTCTCTCCGATATTCTTCGAAGGCGCCAAGAACGGATACTTTATCAAGAGGCCAGACGGAACGCCATGGCAATGGGACTTGTGGCAACCCGGACTTGCAATTGTCGATTTTACCAACCCGGGGGCGTGTAAATGGTATAGAGAAAAGCTGGAAAGGTTGATGGACCTGGGAGTTGATTGTTTCAAGGTGAGTCCCTTGTTTTTGTAACTATTGTGTTTTTCTAACCCGTTTCTTACAGACTGACTTTGGGGAACGTATTCCTCATGCCAATGTGGTTTACCATTCCGGTGCCGACCCTATCAGAATGCACAATGCCTACGCTACGATTTACAACCAGCTAGTATTCGAGATTTTGGAAGAACGTCGCGGGAAAGGTGAAGCAGTTCTCTTTGCAAGGACCGCTCACGCTGGTGGCCAAAGGTGGGTCGTGTCATCGTGTCAGCATATATAATCTTTACAAGTACATAATTCAGATTCCCGGTACATTGGGGAGGCGATTGCGAGTCTACTTGGGAAGCTATGGCCGAGGCGATCAGGGGAGCATTGTCATTGACTACGTCCGGATTTGCATTTGCTTCTCATGATATTGGAGGATTCGAGGTACGTATCATCTGTCTCCAGAACGTCTTGCTGTTGACCGATTCTCTTTTGCTTCTCAGGGTCATCCGCCGCCGGAGATCTACCAGCGTTGGGTTGCCTTCGGCTTGTTTTCGACCCATTCGCGGCTACATGGCTCTTCTTCATACCGGGTACCTTGGAATTATGGCGAAGAAGCAGCGAAGAATATGGCTACGCTGGTCAGAGCGAAGCACGAGTTGATGCCATACCTATACGACCAAGTCAGTTCAAACTGTAGTTCTACCAAGATGTCTACTTACGTGTCGAGAACAGGCTCTAATCTCTCATCATTACGGCTATCCCTCCCTGCGAACCATGTTCATTCAGTTCCCCACTGATCCAACCACTCACACTCTGTCTCTCCAGTATATGCTCGGCCCTTCTCTCCTCGTCGCACCTGTGTTCGTCCCAGTCACCGAAGAGACGACATACTACCTTCCCAAAGGCAAATGGACGTATTACTGGGACTTTAACAGGACCATTACCGCCGGCAACTCTGACGCTGAAGGCGGAGTGTGGGTTAAAGAAAAAGTTCCTATCAACGAAATACCCGTTTGGATCCGTGAAGGAACGGTATTGGTCCGTGGGTCCGTCGCTACAGGGTTGAAGAAGCCAGATTATGAATATCACAAGGGTATGAGAGTGGACGTGTTTTTCCCTGCCGAAGGACAAGAGATTGTTTTCAATGTCCCAGTAGTTGATCAACAAGGTGGAAAGGAAGGTAGGAAAGATGCGGCAGTGATTCGAGCGGTGAAGAAGGAAGGTAAGGTGACTGTTGGAATTGTGGATGGAGTCGCAGAAGCAAGTTTGGAAACGGTTGGATTGTGGACTGGAGGGAGTGACCAGGTCAAAGCGGCGAACGGGGGTAATCTTGAAGGGGGAAATGTTGTCAGGGTAGGGGAGGGAGTGAAGGAAGTTGTCTTTGACTTGTGAATGCTGTTCTTGGAGAAAAGCTGAATCGTATACTTACTCCGTCTCTACTACCTATGCATATGTTCAGTACCTTGAGACTTTTTGAAAGAGTAGAGCGGAATCACGTGAAGGTAGCTGTTTAGTGACTTCACGTGCCAATGAAGGTAGACTCTGACCTGTGGTTATCATGATGAACTCTAAACTTGTTCTGAACCTCTCACTCTCGTCGTCATCACCACGCTTTCGCCATGGAAGAAGAAGAAGAGACAGACTACTTTTTTCAATTCAGCAAGCCCTACATGCGTCTATGGGAGGAAGAGGAGAATTCTTTTTCCCAAATGACATTCCACATTGACTCGGAGGAAACCAAAATCCGGCGTAGACAACGGCCAGCCGAGGTCACCTTGGAAGCAGATAGTTCTCATTCTCCTTGGGATGATCTAGACAATTACAGATATTGCCATGTACACCGGTTCTTTGATTCTCTGGGGGGGTTTTACAAGGTGCGAGTCGTAAATGAGTGCTCTGTTGACTGCGAAAATCGACTCCGATCAACAGGGTGATCTAGACTTGACAGGACGCCATCCAGAGGTACGCAAAACTGCCACTCTCTGCGTCTGTTTTAGAGCTTTAGTGTCTAAAGTGTTCATATAGAGACTAACGTCGTTGCTCTCACTTCTCAATGACTTGAAATCAGACTTGGAAGATGTTAGGAGGACCGCAAAAGTGGTACATTATGAAGAAGAGGACTGGCAGGGTCGCCTCCAGACTTGTATTACCCATGAAATGACCGACAAGGATCTCTGGACAAAGTATAGACTCAAATGGAAGTTTCCTCGGCTTATCGACTTTACGTGTCTCGAGGATCGTCTAGGTGAGCGGATCTTCCCATATGCACGAGGGAAATCATGTAACTTTTTTGAAAGAGAGGCTGAGAAAAACCATGGAATCTAATGGCAACCAACCCAAGTTACAAAAAATGGGCATTTTCAGCTTACCCTTCGAGATTCTCGACCACATCGTTTCGCACGCGTCTCTCCAACAAGCCAGGCTCTTGGCCGCAACATGCAAAGGCATGCGCAAAGTTGGTATGCGATACCTTTTTCATGTGCGTGTGGATTTTTCTTCTGCTTTCAGTCGCTGATATGCATTGCAGACCCGATGTCTGGCTTTCGAATTCGGAAACCGTGAACAACGTCTCAAGCTAATCCGCGATCAACCCAATAAACGACACTTTCAGAAACTTGTCGTAGAAAAACGACGGAAACTTCTACAGGAGACGAGTTTTCTTTTATCTCGTTCTGACCTCACTCAAGCTCTACAGTCGCTCACGATACATAACCAATGGCAAACGGAAGCTCGTCTCCTCGACAACTTCCATCCATCCATGCTTGGGGGCAAGTTCTGGGTACCTATCAATCGCGCCCTCAATAATTTGCTGAACGTAGCCCAGAACCTGGTAACCCTTACACTCCATAGCATCGCCATCTCTGGTGATTGGCTACGTACCCTGTCCCGTCTCCCAGCTCTCCATTCTATCTGCTTCCACTGTGCCTTCATTGACGACGAGTCTCTCGAAACAAATTTGCTGCATGGCAGATTCCCACTTTGTCATCAAGTCAAAAACCTACGGATTGTAGAGGCTCCGGATGAACAGGATGAATTGTCATCGGCACGGGAGATAATCGGAGCTGGGATCTGGCATACAATTCTCTTGTTCCCTGCTCTGATGACTTTCAATCACCAGAGGATTTATAAAATGGGTGGTTGTGTACCTCGACCAGAGATCCGGGAGAAGTCCAACCTCTTTAGTTCAGGTCTTCGTCGCCTCGTCCTAGACAACATGTTCTGGGACCAAATTCCATCCTTGACAGCTTGGATTAACTCCACTTGCCATCGTACAGGTGCTGCTTGTACCCTTACACACCTCAAACTTCAGACATACCGTCCGATTGGGGATAACATGGTAATACCTTTTCTCGAGTCTCTCCAATCTGCACCTCTGGAGGTCCTGGTCCTTATAGGTATCAAAGAGGGGTCATTGACTCTTTTCCGACGTATTGCCCAACTTTTTCCCGACCTCCTCGGCCTGACACTCATCCGACGTGAAAATCGCTGTCAGAAGGAAACCAAGGCGGCTACTTGGCCTCACCAATCTTGGGAGTACGCTGCTCAGTTTGAAGGTTTCCACAGACTGAGATATTTTGGTTGGAATTTCGCTGTCCCTTTGTTCGATGTCACTCCATGTGCCATGCTCGCGTTCGAATCTGATTTTGCTTCATATGAGGATTTCAAAGACGAGAAGTATTTCGGGGATGTTCAGGACATTGCCCGTCCCTTTGCTGTTCGGTGTCCTACCCTTACGATAATGGCATTGGAACATGGAGTGCCTTATTATTGCTTAGTGTCTCGTAGTCCGAGAGAGGAGATTATTGTGCAAGGCGAGTTTAATTCTCCACCAGGTCACGATCGTGGGGAATGGAACCCTTACTACTTTGAGTTGGGATGGAACCCAGTACCGCCTCCCCAACCCAAAGGTAATGTCAAGTTGTTCGTATAGCTAATATTGTGTATGTCTCATCAACGCCGAATAAATATCCAAGTTCATTGTACTCGGAAGAGACTAGTCGTTTGACCGGTGAGGTACATGAGAACTCGTTATTTCCACGACTTTCGTCCATCTGTGCTTGGTGCTGGATTCTACGCGCCTATAAGTCGCGTTATCGACGACTCGCTGAGCGTAAGCTGGAACTTAGTTATACTTACGCAATTGTGCGATCTCGACTTCAAATCTTGCGCTATATTCGCTTTCACTGCGCCTTCATCGAAGGCGAGTCTCAGTTTGATGATATACTACGTGGAAAACCCCATTGTGTTATCGGATCCGAAATATCGATTTCATCTACCCGAGAGACTATTGGCGTAGGAATCTGGTAAGTATATCGTTCTGCTATTCCCTGGCCTAGTTACACTCAATCATGAGAGGGTCTCCAAAACGGCATGCTGGGTTCCTAGTAACATTGACGACGTGGATCAATGCTTCTCCTCATCGTGTAAGTGTTTCTTGTACTCTTACGCATCTCAAACTTCACACAAACCGTTCAATCGGAGATAATATATACATTCCAGTCAGCCTCTTGGGAGTATTAGTCCTTGAAAGCATCAAAGAAGGGTCATTTGCGCTCTTCCAGTGTATTATCCAACTCTACCTTGAACTCACTCTCATTCGTCACGAGAATCACTGCCAAAAGAACAAAATGGCCACTGGGTTTCACCAGTCCTGTCAGGGATACGCCGCGCAGTTTGATGGTTTTCGCAAGTTGGTTGGAACATTGCTGCTCCTATCTTCGGCGTTCCCCGACTACCATACTCTTGTTCGAAACCGACTTTTCAGGGTTGATACGGAATGTCGACGACTCGCAGCATACCAATGTCATACTCGCTGGCGATGAGTTTTCGGTGATGCGCATAGCGTTGCTCTTCCGTTCGCTGCCCGGTGCCCTACTTGACATTGATCACATTAGAGGGACGCGGAATCTCGCGGACCAAAGGACGGGATCGTATCGTGGTGGAAGGTAGATACGACACTCCACGAGATCACAACCCTTCGTTTGGAATCCCTTCGAAATTGAGGGGGAACCGGTGCCGCCTACCAAGCCCGAAGGTAACAATAGATGCTTTGTATTTTATCAGTACCCGTCTAAGTGTGATGTTTTTACGCGAGTCGCGCCTTATCTAATTTAACCCAGGGTTTCTTCTGTCCATTGATGTATAGTTGGAGATTCCTACTTACCACCGTCGCCGTTGCAGGGCTAGCGTCTTGTACAAATGGCCAGAGAAGCTCCCAATCTTTTATCAACCAACCAGGATACGCTCAAACTCCCAGTCAAGCTTCCGCTTATGACGTCAATCTCTTCACGCCTCTCGAAGACTTCAATCTGCTTTCGGCTTCCGATTTTACTCGTCTAACACACCCCGCATTTCCATCTTATGGTGTACGTGTGAAGAAATCGAATTTCTGTGATGGGAACGTGAAGTAAGTGCGCCTTTTTCTTTGTCGTTGATTCTGACGGTTATTAGTTCGTATACCGGTTACATCGACATCGAGGCTCGTCATCTCTTTTTCTACTTTTTCGAAAGTAGAAGAGACCCTAAAATTGATGATACAATCTTTTGGACTACTGGAGGTGCCCATTTTACTGTCAGATACTTGGTACATTCCTGATGTTCCTAATACTGTTCAGGACCTGGAGGATCGTCTGCACTCGGTCTTTTCACAGAATTGGGTCAGTCCTGCTCGTCTGCCGCTTTCTGTCGTTAAATTTGTCAACAGGACCATGCAGAGTTACGGGGAAAAATGAAACCAAGTACCATCCAGAGTCCTGGAATGAAATTGCAAACGTCTTTTTCGTGGATCAACCTATCGGCACCGGGTTCTCCTATGCAGATCATGGAGAGAAAGTTGTCTGTATCTTTCAAGTTAGAACATTATTGGATAGCTGAATTCGTTTTGACTAGAGTACTACCGAAGAAGCAGCCCAGGATATTGCAGCATTTATTGCTATATTCTTCGAGCACTTTACCAATTTCAAGGGTAGAGCTTTACATATGGCAGGAGAGAGCTATGGGGTCCTAAATTTCTTGTTACCGTTGTTGAATTTCTGATTAAGGTTTCTTAGGGCCGCTACATTCCTCTATTTGCCTCTGCCGCATACGACCAAAACGCTTACCTCAAAGACGCGGGATTGACCCCCATTAACTTGAAATCGATTATGATTGGCAACGGATTGACCGACTTTTATACAATGGCTACCAGCTACTACGATATGGCATGTACACCTGCAGGCGCAACGATTTTAGATATCTCGTACGTTTTCATTCCGCTAGAGGCCCGTCGTTTCCAATGCTTTTTCTTCAAGGACGTGTGTGCGCATGAAGCAGGTCGTTCCACGCTGCGAGTCTTTCCTCAAACATGCTTGTGTTGATCAATTCGATATAATCAATTGTGCTGCAGCGCATGACTTTTGCGCTTCAGAATTCCAGTCACCCTTCATTCGAACTGGTAGGCTTTCTGCGCTCTTCCGTTTTTCTCTTCTCATTGAATCTAGGGAGGAATATATACGACCTTACCAAAATGTGTGATGGAGTCCTCGAGGAAACCCTCTGCTACCCTGTATTCCAGTATTACATTTCACGCCTCCTTTTTCACACCAGTTCTAAACATCCCGAACAGAGAAGTAGAGGCATATCTGAATCAAAACTCGACCCTTGATGCACTCGGCATCGATCCAGCTTCGCCTCCACACGGGAATTACACGGTGGTATCCGAACCCGTCAATGTCGCATTCGGTAAATCAATGGACGTAGCCCATCCTACTCATTTCTACGTTGAGCATCTCTTAAACCGCGGTATCAAGGTTCTAATATATGTAGGAGCGACCGATTGGGTTTGCAATTGGGTCGGAAATTTGCGATGGGTCAGCGAATTGGAATGGGGTTCACCTTCGCATAGAGAGAGATTAGGTGAACTGCGGGAATGGGGAGGTTTTCTGGGAGATGACAAAGAGTGGACAAAGATTGGAATCACGGCTAGTGGGGGTCAATTAACTTTTGCTACTGTTGATGGGGCGGGACATATGGTCTGTTTTCCCAGATCAAGCCGGTGACTCGTTGCTAACCGTCGCTCTTCTAGGTACCTTTTGATAAACCTAGGGAATCTTTGGAGCTACTGAGGCGCTGGCTGTCCGGAGAAGTACTTTAGGTTGTTTCCATTCCTCGCCGCTGTGAGTCACGGTAGTATGTGTTGCGCATGGGAAAGTCCACACGGCTCGGACTTTTATAATGATGGCTTTCCGGCTGAAAAAGCACAAGAAGCATGGTTGCTAGCGAAGATCTGCATACCATTAATGCGACAATACAACCAAAACTCGCTTCAATTGGCCTGCAAGTGTTCTTTGTTGCTTCGAAGTACAGTGTAATGCACGTGAAGATCGCTGGACTACATATCTTCGTCAGTTGGTCTATTCTGGAACTCAATGACAGCGTCCCGTCTCTACCCGAGACTGCTTCATTCAAGGTCCAACGGATCAAAGTTATTCTGCGAGACAGAAGTCAAAAACGTGTGAACCCTTTGTATTCAGAGAGGCATTTTGGAAGCAGGATCCGACATTTATAGATCATGAAAAGAAATGTATCTCCAAGTAGTTCTACATATCAGAATAGGTGTGAAGTATGCATAGCACTGAGCAGTTCTCAGTGTCAAACATCGAGATCATTTTGATGCATCAGAGTCGTTCCCAGCGTAGTCCAAAACTTTCTAGTAAAGATATCCCAGACATCTCGAAGCGGTACAGTATTTAAGCGAAGATAGCTGCAGCAACACCAGCAAAGAGGGTGAAGAGGGAAAGCGAGAGAGAAGACGCGCCACTGCTGTTGCCAACAGTGGATGCATGTACTCCGCCGCCAGCGACCGGACCATTGTTTTGTTCCTAAGAAAGGGTTTAGCATTGCTATATATCCCATGGGATAAAAATACACACCGTCACTTCGTTCGCACCAATGGCTTTTGCAGCACTCACAAAGGCATCGTGAGTGTTGCTGCCGTTCGAGGGAGGGTTGATGCTTCCAACCATGCCCAGACCACAGTGCTGTACTTGCTTGCAGTGGAACCATATAGCTAATAAAGACAACTAAATTAGTCTCAATCCCCATGTAAAATCCACAACATACGCTGAGTGTCTGTAATGTTAATTGTGAATGTATTACCCGCCTGGAGGCCCGAATCAAATCCAGCAGGGTCACCGCTAGTCGAGTTGGCTTGCAAGTATGTGCAAGGATCTGCGAAAGAGGATTGGGTTACAGAGTGAGGACCATTGTTGTTCCTGTCGTAAAAGAATGTGAGACTTTGAACAATCTGAAAGAGCAAGTTCGCATACACGGGGAAGTAAAAGGTGACAAGAGTGCCAACTGGAGCGTTGATGGTAGCAGGGCTGAAGGACAGGTCACCATTGGGTGCGACATTAATCTTGGCCAGTGTCAGTATGGGATGGTACGAGAATATTGCCAATCAACATACGTTCATCTGCCCGTTGGTATTAGCAGGCGCAGATGGTGCAGAAGCCGGAGCTGTCGATGGACTGCTCCCTCCTCCATATCCGCCGTAAGCTTGAGCGTAGGCAAGAGAAGGAACAACAGAGAGGGCGAAGAGCGTCGAAAAGATCATGGCTTCTACAACTGCCTAGTGTTCGGAACGGAAGACGCGGGTGGTGTGAAATGAAACCGAGTTTTTGGGGCAGCCATGGCAGCATTTATAAGGATGAAAAGGTAGCCTGCACAGAAGTTGGAAGGCTTCAATCTAGGATCTAAATTCAATTGAACAACATCGGACGGAAAGCCGTTTCACCATGTAAGGATACAGGGACACAAGTGTCGAACGATACGTACAAAAGAACCCAGCATAGTGGTACCTTACATGGATGACTGAGAGAGTCGAGTCTATAACCGACACGATATTCTCAGGAATGCATGTTGAATGAATTGAAGTTCTGAAAAATGATCGAGGACGCCATCACGTCAGTTGAGCTATTTCCTTTGCACTGCCATTTGAGCCCAAATGGCTCTAACATTAGCAGCTGTACCTTTATGGAATTTTAAAGAAAAGATTGAAAGAAAACCTGAATGATAAGTTTACAAGCTTGAAGAGGACCCACAGACCTGTCAGTCTCAGCAAAAAACATTGCTGTTCAGAGAGCTAGCATCACAAGTGCTGATGCGCTAATTTTGCCCCACTTAGAAATTTCACACCAGAGTGTGAGTTCTGTACCGGCAAGGCCAACACGCATTGATTCCGGTCGTAAGAAGGCTGACAATTGCAAGTCACATACGACACAGAGGCTGCTTGCTTGCAAACTTGTCATTGATCGTTGATAAGTTGTCTTTTGAGGAGATCGTTAGATTAGCCTTCCAATTGCAGATATAAACAGTAGTCAGAGAGTCCGTGGTCAGACGGGGCACCTCGGAAACTAAACAGCACGCCGTCGCTAATATTTCGACGGATTCCGCCGACATCCACGAACACTCCGAGCTCATAACCAAAGAATCTCATGCCAGACCCTGCACTCTTCTTTTCCAGCTTTTTATGAACCCTATTCCACTACCGATTTCACATCTTTGTCCTCCTACAAATACTTCTAGTTCCCTGAACCTCGTCGAAAGAGGCTTCGGAACATGGAAAACTTCAATTGCTCTCTTGATACGGCGACGGACACCGAGACGATAACGGGATATTCTGTCAATGCGATCGTTCAAATGGGGTGGATCTAGCACTGGTGACCTAGCAGAGTCGATATGAAGAGCGCGCAGAAAAGGAAGAGACTCGAAAGCCGTCGTCAGAAGGAGATTCTAAGATCGTCAGTCAGTCTCGCATATGAAGGCATCACTATGATAGAGTACCTCACTTACTACAGGATTTACGACTGTATTTTTGTCATTGTTTCGGTCTCCAAACATCTGATTCAATCGTAGGTGCGTTCCAAACTGATCGCGAAAATCACACTCACCAGATTCCTGTCGGCTGGAGTACCCGGAGGAAGGCCTTGAGATTTGACCTTGAAAGCCAAGCTCCGTAATGCCCGGCAGTGACTGAGGGCCCTCCAAGCTGGTAGCTCAAAACACCATCTGCCTTCAAAGATCGGTAGAATTTCAAGATGTTCTAATGAGTACGCATGCCGAGGAAGAACGTGTTCATAGAATTTATCGGTATTTGTATCACCATTATTGACATTCGCAAACAGTGGTATGTCCTTCAACGATAAACGAACGAGTCCAGAATACGATGACAAGTAGGAAAGAAGATGGTCATCTACGACGTCGATTTCAATATGATGAAGATGGACACCATCACGTCGCAGCATAGACCAGATATCTGAGGTGGATCTGCATGATGTGAGTGTCAAAGAAGTCAACGATTGAAACCTTGACCGTATCTCTTCCTCCGGAGAAGAAAGATTCCATCCTTTTAAGCCAAGATGTTGCAGGCCTTCTAATTGACCGATAGTCTGTAGATTCTCGTTGAGCCAGGGATGCAACGGGTAGCCTTGAATACCGCTGTCGATATGGAAAGACGTCAAAGAGCGGTTTTCTGGCAGGAACTGATTCGCAAGATGGGCAACAATTTGGTTCATCACTCTAGAAGGATGCGAAACCGAGTCTGGAGTGATGAACGAAAAAGATTTCAAGTTGTGAAAGTTAGGAATGGCAGTGAGGACAGAAATATCGCTTTCATCAGGAATATAGGTTATTGTGAGCCGCCGCAAAAAGTTCAAGTGTGATAAGGAGTTCATCGTGACATGAGCTGTCCAGTTAGGATCTCGCTGGCAGTCGCACTCCCAGCTAGGGAAGTAATAGTCAGAGGTAGGAAAAATACAAGATGAATAAACATACTGAATAGAACGGATATTCGACAACGACCTCAAGGCCGGTCCTAACAAACTTTCCAATTTCTTGTGCGCTTCCTTCACTTTCAACCCATCCGTCACATCACGAACCCAATCCCTTCTTGTCGAATCCAACTGGTCTAAATTGGGAAGCGCCCGCGTTCCAAAGTCGGGATCAGGATAGAATGATGGTGAAAGCGATTCGATGTAAAGCGTCCGTACGCATTCAGAGATTAACGGCCATCGATCTACCGCACTAAATCCACCATCATTCAATAATGCTTCGAGGAGGGCTATTCCGGATTCAAGGTTATGCTTGTGTATACGCAGCGTCAAGCTGGAAAGAACCTGAGGGCGAAGAGCACCATTCAGTCGTGAACACGTGGCTCGCAGACTCTTCTTATCTTCCAGTCTGTCAATCTGGAGCCCTTGAACAAGACATAGAATTTTCACGGAAGATCTACTAAGACGTACCTGATCACCAATATTCTGAAGTAATTCCACTGCGAAAGATAGAATCCCCTTATCTTTCCTAACCTTGGCGGGCATTTTAGATCAAAAGGTTCACAGTACGGTCAGACAGGGTCCTTCCTGAGTCCAGGGCTCGTCGTGCAATGTATATATCATCGAACACAGTCCAGAGACGTGGCAGGGATATACTTTGGATATACCAAAACCTGGGGTCAAAGCCAAGTCAAAGCATGAGTTCCCGGTCGGATTAAACTTGGATTTGGTGGATCCAACTCAATAAGGCACAAAGTCATTGGGAGAAACGGGCTTCGTGCCCAGGATCTTGGTGTTCGATGTCGGTAAATTAGTATACCGGTCGGTTTTTGCTTGTATCTGGCACTAGTAACGACAATTTCCCAAACTATACTCTCCTGTGCTAGCTCGTTATCTGTTCAAGTCTTACACACGCTACACCTATTTGTTTCCAATGATAGAACCATTCATAACCCCGCGGTAGAACAGGTGGGTTACAGTGCTAAATATAGCTGCTGTAATTGCTTCAAGTCTACACCCTGACTCGAGTTCACAACGATCATCAGTCCACTTTCTCGACAATTGCACCATCCCGGGGCGCCTCAGGGACAGAATCAGAATGCCGTCCTCCCAATTTTCACTTCCTGAACAATGCCTTCATCTGCGAGCTTATCTACTAGATCAAGAAGCACGAAGTCACACCCTCGTCGAGCGACTAGGCTGATTGACACGGGAAGTTGTTCCTCGACTTCCGTGATATTGGAGTGGAAAGGTATTTGTCCGACTGCGGAATCAAGAAGTCAATCAATGTCGTACGCTCAACTATTTCAGCTGACGCTTTGCAGACTTACTCGGTATAACAACTTCTACTGACCTCGCCAGGTTAGCTACGCGACTGCTAGAGAATCCTAGAGGTATTATGAATCTAGATTGACAGTGGGTAAAGTCAATGGGTCATAGTTTCATCAACTAATATGGTATGATGAAACTGGGAAAGGCGGGAACTCACGGTGAGGAATAGTACGTCTCCCTACTGCTGTATGTTCCCGAGTTTATTCTGATCGGAGAGGGTTGAACCGATTAGTACAGATAGATAACGTGAAGAAAAAGAGTACACACGGATACAGGTAAATGTTTTGGGAGCATGAATCAGCGCTTTCGGTCAGCTGGACCCCGATGTCAGTTCGGCACAGGGACACCTCGGAAACAGAAAAAGATACCAACAAAGTTATTGAGTGTCCAATTCTCAAACGTCTCCCTTTTCATCAACTCGGCAGCGTATGCATCTGGCCCTTTTGATTCTCCATATTTCCATCGAAACCTGACTTGTGGGTTGATATGCGGACTGCGACCGCCGTTCTTTGCGGCGTAATCTTGGAAAAGAGGTTTGCCGACATTGGTCCATTGGTAATAGGCAACTAACGTTGAATACGTCTATCAAGGTGTCAGCAAGACTCCAGGCAGCAACACGTCAATGAAGAGGACACATGGAGTTAATTGGACAAAGTCATAAAACGAAACTCACCTCGTTCACGTACACAGCCAGCTCGCTCCCTACGCCGGAACTTGCGTTCCACTGGTCCTCAATGCTATAATTACCTACTGCATTAGCGCCGAGGAACGTCCTCAACTTCTCAATCCAAGGATTGTATATGTCCTTCGCAGCGTCCGAAACCGAGACAAAGTCCTCTGAGACCAAAAGGTTCTTGGGGAAAGCGGGGTACGACTGGAAAGCTTCCGCATACCATGCCTTGCCGAATCTAGAGAATAATTTGGGATCGCGGGTGAGCTATAGATGAAAAGGTACATTAACACAATGTGAAATCGAGAACAAGCGCAGAGACGCACGTAGCCAGCCGTGTCCAACACAGGCTAGAGGTCTAATAGTGTGAGTTGAAATCCACTTCAAAGGTTCCAAAGCTCACACTCAAAGGCAAAACTTCGTCCAAACTGATGGCACCAACACTTGGCCGGATTCCATAGACGCCGTTTAAGCTTGCAGGTAAGCGCACAGAACCACCGGTATCTGTACAAATCAGTATACGTTATAAGGACCAAGACGATAAAGTAGACATACCACTCCCCAAAGACACGTCCAACCAATCCAATGTAGCAATACTAGTTCCTGCTCCGGTTGAAGATCCCGAAGGTTCAAGATTTCCATCGCCTCGTGGCGAAAATGGTGCGTGATAATCAACCCAATCAGCCGTGGCCCTGTCACCGTTTGCAAACTGTACCATCTTGGTCATTCCGACCATGTGAGCACCGAGGTCTGTCAGACGAGTTACAGCAGGGCCTGTGGTGTTGCGAGCAGGATACGTCGAGTAGAAAGCTCGATTTCCGGCAGACGTGACGAGGCCTTTCACTGCAGGAAAGGTCAGAGATCCTATTTTTAGATACAACGTGGATACGACGCACTGAAGTACAAATCTTTGACCGAGACGCGAAAACCAGCGAGAGGAAAGTGGGTTTTATTTTTGGCAAGGGCGTGTACTCTGGAAGGTACGGCAATGTATGGTGACGAATCAGTGTCGAGAGAAGCAGAAACGACATCGTATGAACCATCAGATTTAAGAAAGGTAGATTTGTAGAAGCTCTATAAATGGCAAGATCAGATGCAAAGGAGACTGTTTAATGAAAGTAAACGTACCTGAGATGGATCGAAATGCAAACGCAGAGGTGGGTATATAGCAGGTAGACCAGACGCATCACGAGCAAGAACATAGGGACCAGCTGGTAACTATGAGAGCAAAATTAGTATACAAGTTAGACTAAGGAAGGCAAATGACGCGCATCAAGATCAGGTGGTAATGTGGTCGACTCGATAGACGGTGCCAGTTCACCCACAGCTGTTAAGACAGTCTGTACACCACTTTGGTTGAAAAAGCTCGCGACATCCTCTGAAACATTCACGAATGGACCTCGGAGAACGATAGCTTTCAAATGGAGAGCATGAGCACTAATTCAAGCTTTAAACAAGACTGTACTGACTTTTCATAAAGTCCTGGTTGAAAATATCATCTACTGCTTCCCACTCTGCAATGGTCGATTTGATACTAGACTCCTTCGTAAAATCCGTCAAAACTGTGAAAGGTAACGCGTCTGCAGTGATATTGGGTGTGTCAGACCCAAAAGTAAACAGCGGTTCTGCGGGAAGATAGTAAGGCGTGTCATTGATGAAAAGCGTCCGCGAGACTGATGCTACTCGCGCATTGGCTCTCAGACCAAGCAAGGTCGATAGAAGAATAGCCGCCCAGCTCATCACGACCCGCCGAGTAGAAGACAGACCAAGCAATTATATGCCCTTTGGAAAGCGGCTGTCTGCCTATCTTTCCGAGCCGGAGAGATAAGACGATACAAATCGAATGCCGTTACCGTCGATGTTCCCCGTGGCATTGCACCCTATGGCCCCGGGTGACTACCTTCAGTTGGAGGAGGAACAAATCAACATGCCCGAGGGTTATGTGCGTTGATAGTCGCGAAATGTAAAACGCGGTGCAGGTTGAAAAGCTTAAGGCTGGCTTTCAGTGATCTTGTCCGTCACAGTTAAATTCCTGACACACCTTGAACTAGATCTGTTCCACTTCTACTTTCATTGTTGTTTGTTTTCTAGTCTTCTGCACCTGGATATGCAGTAGCAAGCGTAGCTTGTGTAGAGAAAGCTGTTTGATGATCTGTTCGGTCTGGACTTCGGATACCTAGAGGGGATTACGTCAAGGTGTACGACGCGTCGTGACTGGTAAGTTGGCAACTTCTTTGTTCTTACCCTCATCATTCACTTGCAAGTCGCTTTGGCGTGCGATCCCAGTAAAGAGTAGCGTGCTGAGCTCTCATTTTTATGCCTTCGAGTGCTGAGTGCAATCAAGATTGACCTTCAACCTGTTCAACTTTTTAGGATTGAGACCAAGGTACAGTAGCGGATAAATAATCCCGCGCTTTCTCTGCAGTTCTGAACATGTACAACCAGGTTATCATGTCCTTTAATGGAAAAAACCAAGTGTCCATACATTCACTGCCAATCGAACTTTTGACCGAGATCTTCGAGTGGCACTGTGATTCTTGCGGTCTTCTGGCTACGGACACTTTCAGCAAAGACACCGAGAAGGATGAATTCATTGTGGAAACACCAGCCCTCGATTTATCCCAGACCTGCGTACTCTGGCGAGATCTGGCAAAATCCATGTATCCTCTGTGGACTTGTATGACTATTTCCCTCACCCATGACAAAATGTCTTTACTTAAGCTTGTCGATACCTATCTTGCTTACTCTTTATCGGCACCTCTTTCCCTCATTCTCGATGCCTGGGAGCCTGGTGGAGAAAGTTTCGCAACGAGTTTCTCAGCGTGCGGCAGCGCCATCTTCAAATCTCTCCTAAAGCATGCCGACCGCTGGCAAAAGGTCGAGTTAGAAATGAGCTTCAGTGTTTTCAGGGATCTTGATATTTCTTCAGTCTACATACCGCGACTTGTAGCACTCGAAGAACTTTTGATTCCTGACGAATCTGAAGACCCCGACGGTGTAGAAATGTCCCAATTTCGTCAGCTGTTTGGTTATGGCCTTTGTCCACGACTGCACAAACTCTCCATTGCCGACAGTTTTTCTTCACGTATTGTCAATTGCTTGCCTTGCTTTCAGCTCGTGGTTATCTATATTCACGGCTCCTACATGGATTGCGATGTTGTTTGTCAATTGCTCCGTCATTGTCCAAATCTCCAACATCTATACATCAAACCTGACTTTGACGATGAAGAACCTGGTCATCCTTCCCCTTCGCTCGTCGAATGCACCGTGCTTAACCTCATGATTGTTAGTCTTGGTGAACGGGATGACAAGAATCCTTGCAGCGGTATGATCGCTTGCACGAAGGTCTTCTATTCCATCACGGCCCCTTCACTTGCTACTCTACGCTTGACAGGGGACAAAGACCCAGAAAGTACAGACCACCAGCTCAAGTTGTGTTTTGACAGCATTCGGTCGTTCTTTCAACACTCGGGCTCGCAGTTGCAAAGCTTGGAACTAGCAGGCGACTTTATCACGACTGAGGTGTTGCTCGAGCTTTTGCAGCGGTTACCGAACCTCATCCAATTCTTTACTGTAAGAGCTCACAAGAGGTTAGGGCTACTTGAAGCCTTGACGATCGGCGATCGGCCAGGGAATGGACCTGTTCTTTTGCCCAAGTTGATCGAGCTTGGATTGGGGATATCTCTGACCTGTGAAGATATCTTAATTTCTAGAGACGTAGAGACACTCGAGAACGACAAGATTCATGTTGTTGACAAAGACGAAGGACTTGGGGAAGAATGTATTGATATCAGAAAAGAAGAGGATGTCGTTATGGTACAGGATAGCGCGACGAACCCATCTGATTGTAGTGAGGGTGGGGGTATAGAAACACGACATCAGCCATTGGGGAGGGCAGGGGAAACGAAGGAGGAGGATGTACGCATGCAGGAAGCCAAGGGAAACGAAGAAATGCCCAGTTGTAACGAGAGTAAAGGGACGGGGAGTCAGTCTCAGGCAACAGAGAGTACTAGTGATGACGGAAAGAGTGAACCAATCATTACAGAGGTGGAAAATGATACGCTGGGAACGGAAGAGATTGCTCAGGACAAGGCGAATGGACATGACAAAGTTGAAATGGCGCAGAAGGATTCGAATACAGGGTCCGAGAAAGACGAGGAACTACCGGGTTGCAGCGAGAGTAAAGGGGCAGTAGAAATCCTACCTCAGTCGGAAGGGGTCGTGGTCAATAACAGAGACGGGCAATCAGAGGTGAAAGGCGTTGCAGCTAGGACACATGAGATTCTTCAAGACAGAGTCGATGGCAATGGAGATCGGGAAATGGGTCAGAGTGCGGAGACAAAGAAAGCTGAAGAAGTCTCCGGTTGTGATGAAAACGAAGGAACTCAGCTGAAGTCGGTGGAGAGCATGGATGGTAATCACGACTTCAAAGGAGGCCAGGAACCTATTATCACCAAGGTGGAAGACCTAAAAGAATGGATTGTGGTGGATGAGGCTTCAAAAAGCGACGGTGATGAAGAATCAAAGGACTCGACACCGGAGAATCAGAACGGGACCCTGACAGAGCGACGTTCATCGGAAGGACTCATAGACGACCGAGGATGTAATGAGCTCGGTACTAACAGTGAAACGTCTGTGAAGATCATCCCAGAGCTTAGCAAAGAAGCAGCAGCAGAACCACGAAATGATGATCTACGTGTAGATTCGGTAAAAGACACAGTTGACAAGATTTGCAACATGATACAATCCAGAAGAGATCCTTTCGCCAGCCAAACACCTCTGCACTCTATCTCAAAGTTTAATGCTCTTATTTTGAGTATCAAGGTCAAAACAGACTCTGAGTACGAACAAAGATGGGCACGGAGGTTTTCTTCAGATGTAAGGCCGCGTCTGGAGAATCTGCTTGGTCGGGACGGATATGTTTTAAAGTTAGACATGTAATATCTTCGTATACTTTTCGAATATCAAAACCTGTGAACTCAAGTCTCGTCGACGGACGAATTTCCGAGTCGTGGGATATGGCGAATCAGCCTCGGGTTCCCGTCACGATTATTGCCAGCAAGATCTTCGACTCTGAACGATCCGTACAATTTTGAGCTTGGAACCCCTTGGGTATGTTTCATTGAAAGATCTTTTGCCAATCTCTGCTTGACCAGAATCCTTCTGCTGCCAGCACCACAGCCTACTGTCCGACTACTACCTCGTGCACTCCAGGCTCTTATCTGAAGATGACGGTCGTCCCTCCTGTCAATAGTTTGTCCACAGAAGTTCTATTCAAGATCTTTTCATTTCATTGCTCCAAGTGCGGTCTCATAATCGCCACGAATAAAGATCTTCACATTGATGGACCCCCACCCATTATCACACCGACTCTCGACCTATCACAAACTTGTTCTCGATGGCGTTCTCAAGTCACGTCAAATCCATCTTTATGGGCTCATATGTCAGTTGACATTGGCCACAAACCGAGCTCTCGAGTGGCAGACTTGATACGGCTCTATCTTACTCGTTCTCAGCCCTCTCACCTGGACCTTAAGATTGAGGCTATGAAGGACAGCAGCTTTGATGGGGACGATACCGATTCTGCACCAGCCAGCAACTTAGAAGAGCCTGGGACATTGTTAATCTTCCGGATGTTAATGCAGGAGACAGTTCGTTGCCGAGCGTTGGCTTTTCATATGAGCTTTGATGCTCTGCAGGTTCTGCTAAGGATGCATGATTGGGAAGAGTTTCAAAATCGTCGAATGGATCATCTGAAGATTCTAGAGATGGCTCATCATTCGGACAGATGTCCGGATAGCATGATGGACAAGCTCTTTCAGGTCTTAGGTGCTATGCCTGCTTTGCAATCAATCGCACTTCCGCCCACATTCAGTAACCATGCTCTCCAGAGCCTGCCTGTTACGCAGTTGAAATCCGTAAATATGCGCGTTGTGAATCTCCAATGGGATGATGTACGCACCGTGCTCTTTCAATGCCCTAAACTCGACCATCTCTACATTGAAGCCAGACTATCTTGCATTCTCGAAGACGGTGAATGCTACCCACAACTTGACTTACGTCCAGTTGGCAACCTTGCTCTCAGAACTTTGTCCGTCATAGCTCCATTCAAAGATCATCCTAATTTCAGCGTCGAGGATGCGTCCATAATCGATAATGTTCAAATCATCATCTCACAATGTCGACTTCTTCATTATCTACACCTCTCTGGAAATTTCGTGCGTGCCCATAAATTGGATATTGACTTTTTCGCCGGGATTCGGACACTTGAACACTTGTCATTGGGGATGTGGGAGCAAGGATTCAAGTCGCAGCTCTTCAAAAACATGACAGTAAGGTCCGGAGCGAATACATTCCCTGTATTGCCTGAACTCATAAGGTTGGACATAAAGGTGACCACGAAATTCCTTCGACTCGATCGAAGGGCGCCAAAACCAGGGGTGATATGCGACATGGTGGAGTCCAGGCGGAGAATGAGCGAAGTTGGAAGCTCTACAAATACGTCGCACCTTACCAAGGAGTTACAACACTTCTCGTTGTCAATTACTAACCTAGGTAAATACCCGTTTGAATGGGTCAAAAATTTCCGTTCAGACGCAGAATTTCGTCTCCGTCAGCTTGCCAATAACGGTTTGTCGTTGGAGCTTGATTTACAATAGCCGAGTACGTAGGTGGACGGAATGAAATACATAGTAGCTATGATTCACGTTGCATATCAAGAATCACCGGCCTGACAGTTTAAAGAGAGGCGAGTGCCAAGATGGTAATCAGCAAGGGAAAAACCGACATACCAGAAAGTCATGCTTTTCCTTTTCATTCTCGCTAATTCGAGCAAAGCCTAGCCTGATGCCATCGCTGAAATGCTGGTGGTGACTGGATTCATTCTGGCAGGCCTCGCTGTAAGGATCATGGTCGTGGACAAACTCAGAGAAAATATTACGTCATGGCGTTCGTCAGCTCTTTCTGTTTCACGAAAGACTGGTGAGTACACTTATGGCTCCAAATTCCGGCACTGAACGTACTGAACATTCATTATCTGTCAATTTTTCTGAAAGCGAAGGTGCAGCAGATACATACTTTTGTCTTTCGGCAGATCTGGACATTTCGCTGGTTGCCTGCAGGTTGCAATGTCCTTCGATCATCCAGCAACAATTCATTCACTTCCGAACGAACTATTGACCGAGATATTCAAGTTTCACTGCGACTGCTATGGTCTTCAAGCCATGGTAGTAGATGAGGATGTTCTTCCCCATTTCATTGTGGAGACACCAGCTCTCAGTGTCTCCCAGACTTGTGTGCATTGGCGGAAGCTAGCGAAGTCCATACCTTCTCTATGGTCAGATATGCTACTGTCGCTCACGCACGATAAAATGTCTCTGGCAAAGCTGGTCGAAACCTATCTTCTCCACTCCGGATCAGCACCTCTTACTCTCTTCATCGAGGCCTGGGAACCAGATGGATATCAATACGCAACGACTTTGTCGGCGTGTGGTAGTACTATCCTCAAGTCTCTGATAAACCATGCCAACCGCTGGCGAAAAATCAAATTTGCGCTAAGCATCAGGATCTTCAGAGATTTCGACTGGTCACCACATTGTATAAATTGCGACATACTCGAAGAAGTTATGATTCCAGATGATACCGACGTGCTCGGCTTGGAAATGTCAAGATTTCGCCGATTGCTCAGTCATTGCCCGCGGCTATACAAGCTCTACGTCGACAACGGCTTTTCGTCGAGTCTACTTCAGTCTTTACCTTGTCTTCAACTCACCGCCGTTTACATCACCAGCTGCGGAGTCGATATGGACTGTGATGATATCTGTCGGTTACTCCGTCGCTGCCCAAATCTCTCATATCTGTACATTCAACCTGACTTTCACGAGGCTGTCGTTGGTCCCTCTTTGGCCTCGTCTGTCACATGCTCGAGACTACGATCTCTCACCGTTAGTCTCAATGAACCCGACGTCAGCTCTCATAACAGTGTACTTATTTGCACAAATATCTTTCACTCCATCACAGCTTCTGCACTCGATACTCTACGTTTATTTGGGGACAAGGACCCGGAAAACACCGAGAAGCAGCTCAAATTGTTCCTTGACAGCATTCTGTCGTTTCTTCAGCGCTCGAGTTGCCGGCTGCAAAGCTTGCAGCTAGTAGGTGACTTTATTACGACCGAGGAGCTACTCAAGCTTTTACAGCAGCTACCGAGCCTCGTTCATTTCTCTATTGAAGGAGCGAGCAGGAGGTTCGGATTACTTGAAGCTCTGACGGTCAGCTTTGATCAGTCGGAGACTGGACCGCAAGCTGTTCTTTTGCCCAATTTGATCGAGATTGATTTGGGTATATCTTTGGATTGCGAAGATATTCCGATTTATGAAAACGGAGAAGTACCCGAAGGTGTCGCTGCTCCCGTCAAACAAGAGGGACATAGGGAAGAGCATTCCGATGTCACAAGAGAAGGGGGTCTCACAAGGATACAAGGAAGTGCTCAGAAAGTGCTTAGTTGCGAAGGGTGTAAAGGTGTAGAAGCACAACATCGCTGGGAAACGTCAAGGAGCGATGGAGACGAGGAGACGTTTGCTGTAACAAATGAAGAAATAGCTGGTGATAATGGGTCGGAACCTACAAAGAAGCCAAATGGCAAGAGAGAGACGGACAAAATTCTTACGGCGGCGGGAGATAACAGAAATCAAACGGAAGACATTGCTCGCAATAAAGAGAAACGTGACGCGGAGCGGAACGAGGTCTCAGAGAAACAGGGCGGAAATTTGGTAGAGCAAAAGTTGCCCGAGGGTGTCATAATCATCCGTAGTACTCGGAATGATGATGGACATACCGCCAATGCTGAAACACAAGACAAACATATCCCAGAAAGCCGTGGAATGGTAGAAGAGCCGCAAGGGAATACTCGAAGTGCAGATTCCGTACAACACGCAGTCGACAAAGTCTGCAACATGATCCAATCTAGGAGGTATTACGATGTCAATCAAATGTCTTTTCCCTGCGTCGCAAAATTCATTCTGGGTATCAAGGCTAAAAGCGACTCTGAGCAAAGATGGGCACAGAGATTTTCTTCGAATTTGGGTCCACGTTTGCAGAGTCTGCTGGGTCGGGACGGATATATTATGGTTATGGTGTTAGAGTAATGTATAATTGATAAATCTAGTATCACACGAACCTGTTCCCCAAATACCGTTCGCCCACATAAATTGGATCGCCTTTTCGCCTCTACTCCGATGCTGAGCCATTTGTCATTGGAAATGTGGTAGCAGGGTTTCAAGATACAGCTCTTCTAATTTTAAAGGTTACCACGAGGTGTCGTCTAACAAGACTACTTTCCTCTGTTGCTGCAGCTTACAAGGTTGAGCATAACGTTAGTTGTAAAGAAGCCAAGAAGGCTCGGAGCACTATGCCAGATTCTTATCCCACCAGCGAGTTGCAGCATTTCTCTTTTTCGACAGTAATAAGGAGGTGGTGGCAGACGTAAATGACAAGGAGAGTTTCCGCTCGGATAGGGAGTCTCGTCTTCGTTAGCTTTCCGCCTAGAGCTTGATTCGCCGCCGTTCAGTATATGAAGAAGGATAGGCCATTTCGCAGATATGAAGACTAATTGCAAGTATATTGAGCGATAGCGAACTATAGAATATGGTTCAACTGGTCGAGGATATCGTTATGGAAGGGTCAGTCCGATGAAATTTGAGCGAGTATCAAGAATTGTTGGTGTCTGTAGGCCGGAGGTGGTGAATACAAGCTGGTAATATGACAATATGAGTTTTGGGCAAGAGTCTGTACGAAAACAGAGCATCAACAAAAGCTTGAAAACAACTGCACGGATGACGCACTGGAACTAGTCGACCTTCTGGAGTGTTTCTCCTCTCTTCTTGTTCTTCAATGGCTTTCAAGCTAGATGTTCCTTCTAAACTATTCTGTTCTGCGACTTTTGCACGGGATTTGAGGGTGCTGATGGTGATGGTCGTGGTAAGAAAGCGGTTGACGTCGCCAGTCGGACCTGACTTGCAAAATTGACAATTCCCTCTTCGTTTTCTTTTGTGACGAAGAACTCCATAGATACTAATTATAATGTTACTTGGTTTAGGATAGGAATAGATCGTGTATAGGTAAGTGGAAAATTTCCCCTCTAGTCCGAATAAACTAAACTTGCAATTTGCCATTGGGCAAGGTGTACCCTTCCTCCATCATCATCATCTCCAAAAAAGCTGCCCTCGTCTGGGCTCGACGAATACTCGCCCAGATCAGTTCGCTCTCCAGCGAAACTACCACCCGTTCTTGGAAGTCTGTCCTGGCGGTCTCAGTGACTTCTTTAATAGTCTCCGTAATAGTCTTTCGGCACTGGGCAACAATGGTTGCAGTCAGAGGACCAATGACAGTATCCTTCTTCGTGACAATGACCTGTTCAGCAGCCTGCTTGACCATGAGTTTGCACGTTTGCATGACGGTGCTCTTGGCCACTGCAAACGCGGCTTCAATCTGTTTTTCGAGTGTTTTCTCGATCTCTACAGTTATCATGGCCGCGATTGAACGAGTGGTTTCTGTCTTCACTTTCTCGGTAACGGAAGCCATGATCTCCTTGCTCCCTATCTCTACGAGCTCCTTCGTCATTTCAGCCACGACTATTTTGGAAGTTTCTCCAAGACTCTGAACAGTAGTCTCGATAACCTTACCTCCCTGCGCTGCTTCAGCGACATCAGGTTCGGTAATAACTTTGAACTTCATCCATCGCGCCTCGGTGAGCAGACGGGACAGCTCAGGGCTCGGCCCAGTCACTTTGAGGCTGATTTTATCGCAGTGGAACTGCAAGTAGCGAGTGAGATCCAGCTCCAGCTTCTGTTTCTCAAATTCGACGACAAGGGTGTAGGAATTCAGTGAGACGCGTCCACCGCAGGCCTTGAAGAAACCTTTGCTACCCCAGATGAGTCTGCCACTGACGATACCGATGTAGTTGTCGAGTTGTATCTCAGAGGAAGCGTGTACGAGGACGGACCCTCGCAAAGACAGTTTATCGGCAGAAACTTTAAACTGGAAGAAAGACGATGTACGAGAGATGGTCTTGGAACTTGAAGATCTAAATTTACAGGTGAGACTTGGAATAACCGATGGCGTTTTGAGATGCCTCACTTTTTGGTTTCTCTGTAGCTTCTAAAGGAACTGGAACTGCTGCTAGTATACGGTGGAGGGGGAGTTATTAGACTATAAAAGATGAGCACAAAATATATCCAAGAGATGAAATAGAACACCCACCCGCTAGGAAGATCGGTATCAGAAAATCTCCATTTACCATCCGCCAAGTGGAAACGAGAGCTGAGGTCCAGGACAGCAGGAACCCATTTTGCACCGTGTTTTAGTTCAGTCTTGAGTAGATGTCCGTCAAGGGAAGTGTTCCGTGAGGATGAATAGAAGCCATTGCCGCCCCACTCGAGTTTACCACCGTTATTACCCAGATATTTCATCAGTAAATTAACTATTTTTTGGAGCGTATAGAAGTATAGCAGTCATAGAGATATTTGTTCTCTATACCGCCTATACATATCTGGCATCTGACATCTGTATAGGTGTATGGTAAGTGTATAGAAGTATAAAGTGTATAAATATTATTACACAATATGTATATCTGGGCTCTACCTACTCAATTATATGCAAGAGAATTCTAGCTACAAAAATAGTGGTGATGAAGGGGTGTTTTGAAGAGTTCGGGCCTAAATGTGGTGAGAACGACTGAAGCGGAAGTGTGAGTGGAAAAGCACGTGTTTGATCACATGATGTTCGAGCGGAGATTTAAAATTTTGTTGATCACTTCTCAAGTCGCGCGTCCATCTCATTTCCTTTCCCCCACTGTTCCCCCTTGCTACCATTGTCCGTTCCAGGCTTTACTTACCACGGTGAGTACTTATACTGTAGGATTTTATCTCATGCACTGACAAAAGTTCTACAGCAAGCCAATGGACTCCATTTTCGTGACGCCGCTTTCGGAGCAGGGCACTGTTAGGCATTGTAGGCCGGTGTGTGGTTATTTTTTTTTTGTTTATCTGTTTCTGACTTGACCCTTCTACATATTTAGGAGTTTTTTGAGGAGATTGAGGTTGTGTTATGGCAGGGCTAAGTCTTGACTTGAGCATTGGGCTGTTTTGATGAGAATGGTGGATTTATGTAAATGCCCGACATGGGCTGATGAGTATTTCGATGCTTTGTGTATATACCCTGTATGTAGTAGAGAATTAATGCTATGATTATCTGTCACCAATTATTGTGTATGGAAATGGTATAGAAGCAATAGAAAAGAGAAGCTGTAAATGTTCTATGACTATCTATACTCTGGTATGTATCTATACATTGGTATAGACCAGCACATGCCCCCCCTTTTCTATACAGGCCTTTAGTGTATAGAAGGTGGTGGATCCATACTGTCTATACAGTACTATACAGTACTATACTCCTCCATAAATTTGCTAGTCTGCTGATGTTATCGAGATTTATAGTAGGTTTCATATTGTCGACCTCGACCGAGAGATGGTGCTCCTCGAGTTGAGGGCTGAGATTCTCAACGTTGAAAGGCATAGTCTGTAGAAAGCCGGTTAGCTGATTGGTTCTAGTTCATTAGGATAAATACTTGCTGGAAATGTCAAGATGTTCAAGAAAGTGAGAGAGGATTTTTGAAGCGGTCAGGAAACTTGCTGGGAGATGGTAGATATAAGCTGCATCTTGTCGACCTTTATAGCAGAGCTCGAGCAATTGAAATTGTGGCTGTAGGTGCTTTATTGCAAGGTACAAATTATCTTCGCAGGAGGTTCGATAGCTTGCGCATTCCAGGACGGAAGAAATGCACATCAAACCTTCTCTTGACCTTTGCCAGTGCACTTCAAGTTGGAAGCGTTCTAGGTCTAAACTCAAATTGACAGGCCTGCTACCGGAAGAAAGGGAATCGGCCATTTACAAGATATCCACTATACGTTGCCTGGAGCTTGTCAACTGCTTTCTCGCTTACAAGATTTGGTATCGTTTATACAAGTCGAAATAAATTATTGTGATTTTCGGCTGCTTTCCAAATTCAAGGCCATTGTTATCTACTTACCTTGTATAGAAAGCAGGGCACTTCAAAAATCTCCTCGCAGATGCTCTAACGACTGCAGAAGTCGTTGAGGCGAATGTCGGCGAATTTGACGGCCGAGCTTTCGGATTTGCCAGGTACGTTTGCCGCCTTGTCAGCTGTCTCTGCCAAATAAGGGCCGATGCCGCAGACCACTCATAAGATCAGCGCTTAGTTCCTGATACTTACCCCTGTGTGCATCCAGGACTTAAAGCGGGCGTTAGCATTTTCCGAGTCGGATGGATAGAATAAAGCTACTGGTAGCCCGGACGTCCAGTGGCTTCTAATCTGTAAAGAAAACGGCAAGGTTATTTCACCGCAAGTGACTCTCGGGCATACTGTCAACTGAAAATAATTGACCATTGGGATCACATCGAAGCACTGCACTTCAGAGAGGACAAGCAGACTAGCTTGAACCATGCGGAATAAAGTGAACGTAAGTTTGTTGATTCTACATGAAGGCACAGGTGCACAAGAATCTGATAAAAGGCACCCACTTGAAAGAGGATCAATGCAAGAAGGCTCAGAGTTTCACGCACAATCTCGTACGTATTTCACTGGTGTTTGAAAAAATCAATGCTAACACTTACCCTTAAAAGCAGTAGGTTTGATTCAATGCAAAAGATGACCTTGGAAATCGCGTAAACACATTCGAAGATTTTCTACATTCTCAGGCGAGAAACGACACAGAGGCATTGAAACAGCTGCGCTGTAGATGTTATGAGTCGTCCAAAAGCCGCTACCCCAAAGCTGTAGGCCTGTTCTATAAGAAACGACAACAGAGGGTAACATTCTTTCTGTCAGTAAGTCACAGTTAATGTTAACATTTGGCGACTTCCGCGGTTCCATTTTCTCTAGGAAATCAATAAAGCTGGCTGGAATTTGTAAACAAGGGTTCTTTACTTCTGCGAGCTTTTCGACGAAATGTTGACTGCCAAAGATCCCGGTCATTGGTGGGGAGAGACAATTGTGCGTCAGTGTATGTTAGCCTACAGTTTGTCAATGTTCAAATTATTCTAAGACCAGTAGCGATAACAGGTCCGTCATAATCACTCGTTGGCTTTGCTCGTAGAAAGTATAGATTATGCCAGAACGTATTAACTATGCGAGAGTATAGAAAGCATGAGATAACGCATATGTAAAGAAATCAATGACAGTCCTGTAAGTCACACACCCTCCTTACTCAGCTCGACTCCATTTGTAAGCCTGAGGTTTGTCGAATTTCTTGACTTTTAGTGCTACTGCTGGTGCGACTGATGGTGCGGTGCCCGCTAGAGAGTTGCATACCACCCTGTTCGATTTCTTTGATTTTACCGTTACCGGTGTGGTGACCACCAAACAAATGCATGTCGCCCCCCTCAGCCTCCATCATCATCTCCAAGATAGCTGCTCTTGTCTGGGAGCGACGGACACTTGCCCAGACCATTTCGTTCTCCAACAAAACTGTGACCCTCTCCTGGAAGTCTGTTCTAGCTGATTCGGTGGCCTCTTCAATGGTTGTTGCAATAGTCTTGCGGCACTGCTCAGCAATGGTTTCCGACATAGGTCCAATAACAGTATCCTTCTTCGTGACGGTAACCTGTTCAGCAGCCTGCCTGACCATGACTTTACACGTCTCCGTGACGGTTTTCTTGGCCATGGCGAAAGCGAGTTCGATCTGTTTTTCGAGCGTTTTCTCAACCTCCTCGGATATCTTGTCCGCGACTGTACGTGTCATATCAGTCTTCACTTGATCAGTGACCGACTCCAGAATCTCCTTGCTTCCTATCTCCACGAGTTCATGGGTCATTTCAGCCACGACTTCTCTGGAGGTCTCCTCGAGGCCCTGGATAGCGGCCTGGAAAGCGGAACTTTGGATGGATGCTTCACTGACATCAGGTTCGCTAATAAGCTTGAACTTGAGCCAACGTGCTTCGCTGAGAAGACGGGACAACTCGGGGTTGGGTCCGGTCACTTTTAGGGTCATCTTCTCGCCGTGGAACTGCAAGTAGCGGGTGAGGTCCAACTCGAGCTTCTGGTTCTCGAATTCGACAATAAGAGTGTACGTGTTCAGCGAAACACGCCCGCCGCAGACGCCATAGAAGCCTCTGCTACCCCAGATGAGTCTGCCGTTGATGATACCAATGTAGTCATCGAGTTGTATTTCCGAGGAAGCGTATGTGAGGACAGACCCATGCAAGGACAGTTTCTCGTGGTTGACTTTGTACTGGAAGAAGGAAGATGCATGAGACACGGATTTGGAAAAACTAGATGCAGAGATGAGCTTCGGAATATTCAGTGGTAATCTTGAGATGTCTTACCTTTGTGATTTTCTCCATTCTCTGAAGGAGGTGGAGCTGCGAGTATACGGTGGAGGTGGGCTGCCATCCGATCTACCGGTCAGCGGGCTACGAAATGAGCACGAGGTGCGTAAAATGTTCGAAAGGCTTACCTCTCAACCATTTGAAGATCAGCATCGGAGTACTTCCATTTACCATTCGAGACGTGAAAGTGGGAACTGAGGTCCACGGTGGCGGGAACCCATTTGTTTCCTTGCTTGAGTTCCGTTCTGAGTATATGGCCACTAAGGGAAGTGTTTCGTGCCGTCGAGTAGAAGCCACTGCCACCCCATTGAAGTTTGCCATCAACGTTGCCTAGGTATTTGTCGAGGTTGATGGAAGGTGTTACTTTCTGGCCATCGTTGTTGTACTCGACTGAGAGATGCTGTTCTATAAGTTGAGGGTTCAGATATTCCGTGCTGAAAGGCATAGTTCTGAAGACGGTCAGTTAATATCAGATACTTCCAAATTACTAAGACAGATACTTGCCGGTGATTTCAGAAAAATCGAGAAAGATGTCTGGATGTAGTCAGAAACTTGACTGGGGAAAACCCAGGCTGTAGCTTAGGTGGCTTTTATGCCAGAGCTCGAATTGTTTTCCATGATTTGGCATGGATAATTTTGGAAATACGATGCCACAAGGCGCAGATCCCGATACGTCGTGGAAAGGGACGCAGTAGATTGCGCACTGTGCCACGGGAGAAAAACAGACAGCGAGAATGAAGGGAAGATTGAGCTTTCGCACTTGAAGCCGTGGGCCGTGTCCATAGATTCAATTTCAAGTTGACAGGATACTCGCAAAGCTGTTGATACTATCACGGGGTATGTCGTCGGCCTGTACGATTTTGTACCACCTAAAAGCCGTAGAATTCAAAGATATAATCATCGCGGCGGACTATCTTGTCAGCTCAAAATAAATCCATCATGCTCATAACATTACCTGAATGAACGTTTAGTGCGCTTTCTATTTTTTGGAACGGGTCTTTCAAAATACCGGCACAAGGCAACTAAACCGAAAATCTCCGGTGATTTATTCGAGATTGCATTAAATTGAAATCCAGGCAAGATCAACTCGTGATATGATCTAGGACCGTCTTGTTTTGACTAGGGGCTCGCTCTGTTTGTGCACTTTTGCAAAGAGAATTCGTTCAGAAAGCCTGTTCAGATTCGCGCAAAGGTCAGTAGGCCAAGGTAGATCAAGAGCACTTAGTGCATAACATGACTATGAACCGGCTTGTCTAACGTTAGATAGACTATTGAACGCCGGAAAAATAAACAATCAATACCGGTTTCTGATACGCTCTATTCCCCGGACGTCCACAAAGGGAATAGATAGTGCCCTGGTCCTTGACATTCGGGAATTCCATGGGCTTATGCGTGCGCTGCAATCGGTAGGTTTGTTCAGAACAATTCAGATCATGAGGCTCTGCAACAAAAATGCTCGATATGATATCGTATGTCTTCCCACCTAATGCAAAGGGATACGACAGATGGAATGGTCTGTTGACTTCGGACTAAACATGGTCTCTATTAGATCTTATTCTGTAAGGATAACCAATCAAAATGAGTCCTGTACAAGTGAGTCCGGGCAGATTACCACCGATTGAGGATGAAAGTTGGACGACTGCAGTCTCGACAGGCCGCTAGATCTCAGCTCCCAGTATCCTTGAGGTCCAAGCTGTCTGCTCAAAAAATGGACAGTGAAGACGATAACAAGACAAAGAAAGAAATACGGATCGATGTCAAGGACCTCGTTCAGATCTCGTACTCACACGAAAACACAAAACAGATGGTCCGAACGGGGATTTCAGTCCTTATGTCCTTGGAATGAACCGAAAAAAATTCCGCTGCAATTCAACATCCCGTCTGTATGGATCTGAGAAACTGAAATGAGTTCATGATACCAGACATCATTCCGGAAACGAAGAATTTCATGAACAAGACATCGTATAGGATAATGAGGGAAAGAAAAGGAAAGGGCAGCAAGACATCCAGATGGTGTGTGGAGAATATGACGAAAGTCTCGTAAATGACCATTGTACTTTGGATTCGGAGCTCGATTTGTGGCAGATAATGGAGCGTATTGTGGGCATGGAAGCAAGATGTATTGATATAGAGGCTCGAGTAGCGAATAGGATCCAGATTGGCGACATGACTACAGGTAGAACTCGTCAAAAGATCGTCATATTGCCAACTACAGGGCTAAAATTGGCCGGTGGGACTATACAGGGTGTCATCCTTCAGCTATCCCATGTCAATTCTGCAAGGAAAGCACAGCGTCAGCAAGAGTGAACCAGGTAGAATCGCAGAATGACGCACCAGGTCTCCACGCTTCCAAAATCTTTCCCTACCCTTTTCCTCGTTCTTTCAGTACAACTCGAGCCCAAAGCTTCTGGAGTCCAGCAAGACGACAGAGTCTGAACCTAGGTCGTCTTGACGGTGAAGTGAAGTTTACGGCAGTGGTGATGATGGTAAAATCCAACTCGCGCGCGCCTTGCCTCCAATTTGAAGTCTTTCTCATCTTATGCCTTTGATTTGCACAGTATTTTGCATAGTTACATAGCATAAAATCCGGTTCATTATACATTATCGTACATAACAATTCATCAGAAAGGCGAATCCTTCGAAACAACCACCTCAAACTCTCGGGTCGCAAGTTCCTCCAAACGACATTCACCAAAGGGTATCATCTTTTTCACCGAATCATTGCCCTTTTCAAACTTGTACGGCAACACCAGTTCAAACTTGCGCAACGCCCTGATCCCGGTGACTTGTCGGTTAGAATCTCTCCTAGACCGGACCATGGCGACCAACCAGCTAGCCGACAAGGCATATATATCGTACCATGGTTCCAACCAGTTAAAACTGAAAGAAAGCTCCTCCAAGTTGGGGAGAAGGAGTTTGTTGGGAATGAGGAATGGATCGATAAGCGAAGAGGCCAAGTAGGTTTTCCAATCACCCATCATTCCATCTCCGTTGTCAATCCGCGAGACTCCCAGTCGCAGACAAGATATCTTGTGACAAGTCGACGATACCGCTTTCACCAGTTCCCAAAACTCCATGTCGAGGCAGAAACAGTCCAGAGTCAGCGTTTGGAGATTGAGGAATTGCGAGTTGGCAAGACATAACCTCAGAGAAGCGGAAAGGTCGCTAGTGGAAATTCCATTGCTCTGTTTGGGAGAACAACCGTGAATGAGCAATTTCTTCAATCTAGGGAATCGGAGATGCGGAAGCATCAGTGGCAGAGTTGTACGCCTGACCTGATGGGTGAGGGAACTACAAAAGAGCCCCAGACGTTCGAGAGTATCATGAGTTAGCGGCGCTGGAGTTTCCCATGAGGTTTGGTGCTTTGTCGAGTAAACGGCCAACTGACGTAGATTGGGGCTTCGCTGGAGCAGAACGGGAAGTTGTGCGTCGTCCAAGTAAAACTCGCAATCAATCAATTGCGACCAAGGAAGTTGGAAATCTAGGACATTGTGACGGTAGAGGAAGGACTGATACCGAAAGCGTTTTAACTGAGGAGCGCATGAAAAGATGTCGTTTAGCAAAGTTCTATCACCCTCGGCCATGAGTGAAAGTTCAATCTCCTGTAGATTAAGAAGCTGCACCCGCTGAAGTCGATGCAGGTGAGGCACGACCTCGGAAGACCAGATAAGAAGCTGAACAGAACGCCAACGCTCAGCATGATCTATTAATCGGTTTAGTAGAGCTTGAGACACGTTTGTTGCTGTCAGACCCTGGAACAATTCGGATCGAAAAGAGACGTCGAGCGGCAACGAGCCTGAGCGGCCTATTCTGTAATCGAAGAGGGCTGTGGCTGTGTATGCGTCCATGAAAGAAGACAAGCCCCTTCCATCACCTACGATGCTGAAGCTATTCCATAGGCAAGGCATATCCAACGCAAGCTGTCGCCAAGAAGAGCAGACCTGGCTCAGAGCATAAGGCCCAGTACGGCTTTGGGCTTGGGTAAGCATGCCTGCCACCTTCGTTGAGGGTCTTCCAGCGCGTTCAAGAGTTCCAACATCCGTATCCAACGAAATGGGTTCAACGGTCATTGCAAATATGATGGTCATGATCTCGGGAGGAAAATAACGGAGAGGAGATAGGACGGTCTTGTAAGCCTGTTCGAGTTGTTTGAGATGCGAATGCTGCTTCAACAGTGAAGGCTTTCCATCAGATTTCGATTTAGCTCGTCGCTGCTTGAGACGCGTCTCCAAAGTGGCCAGCTCTTCCGAGAGCTGAAACAAACGTTGCCTGAGGTAATATTCCTCTTGTTCGGAACATGGACAGTTATGGCGGAGTAAACGACGGACGACATTGAGTTCCGGGTATTCGGAGGTGGCATGATCCATTTTCACGTTCATTTGTTCTGACGGGCAAGAAACTATCAGGACAGAATACCAATGGAGGAGATATAGATCTACCTCTGTGAGAATTCACTATAGTCTGTAGCAGTGATTGAGAGTGTTGTGGGTCGTGAGTGTTTGCGGTTATAGTTTTATAGTGCCAATCATTGTTCTTCAACTTCTGGTCAACAATAGCAACTTGATGCTTTGACCACAGATCCGGAACACAAGGCAAGCCGAGAGTCTGAAATCGCAGCATAATGCAGTTCTTCCAGGTTAGGAAAGTCCAAGGATGTTTCTTTGTCAAGACGGTTTAGGGCGGGTGTGAACAATGCAAGGAGGCTCTTTGTCGAAAAAGCACTATGAACACGCGAAACTGCCACTTGCAAACAAATCAGTCCCAGCATTTCCAGGAACACCTCATCGAGATAGAAGTAGTTTAGACAAAGTACTTGAAGGTTGCGAGGTTGCGAGTTTACGAAAAACGAGCTGAGAGAGGAAGGCAATGCGTTGGACCATAGCTTTCAATTCTGAATTCCTTCAACCCGGAAAGTTGAAGATGTTCGAGCACGAGCGGCAACGTTTGACGCTCAATGTAGGCGAGAGAGGGTTTACAGAAGAGCGATAGACACTCTAGCTATAGAGCGTCATGTGCGATAATGGTCGGGTGGGTTGGTCTTTGTACGAGTAAAGGACCAATCTGCGGAGACGTGGACATCGTCGGAGTAAACTGGGAAGAATATATTGACCAGACTCTGGGAAGAGCGGTATCAGTCAACTGACGCGTCCGTAGTACGCGTCCACTTTCCTCCTTCAACGGCTGCCCCGCGTCTCTGTTTCTCGTGCTTACCGACACCTTATCTGCATATACACCATTCCACCCCAATGTCACCACCAAACACGACGATTCTCGCTGCACCGGCTGTAAGGCTCAAAGAATGCACACCCTATCTCATGCCTTTCCATATCGAATACACCGGCAATGCCCCAACTTCCACGTATCTCAATGTGGAGGAAGCAAAGAGGAACGTCGGAGCACCCGAGGTGAAAGAAGAAGCAGAAGCGAAGGTAAAGGGCGACATGCTCGGGGAAGGCGAAAAGGCTATCGACAGTGAAGAGAGCGGGAAAAGTGCGTTATCATCTGCAGCTGAGGACTCCCAAAGCAAGCATGAGGATGCTGTGATGCATGAGACTCGGGGCGAGACACAACCAGCTGTTTCTACGCAGTCGAACAGTGGGTTTTTAAGCCGGCTTCGTACTCTCAACTCTGACACTACCAGTAGAAACGCCCTCAGCACTGTCAGCACTTGCATCAGAGCCGACACTCGAGTCAATACTCTCCACATCCTCAACGGCTCCACCCTCTTCCTCGGATACACTTCTACCATCCGCCTCTACATCCTCTCTTCCCAACACCTTGAAACCACGCTTTAAATCCACCTTTCGTGGACGCACAATCCAGGGCCTCACTGTCGATCTCCCTCCAGGCTATACTGGTGTCATTCTCCGCTCCACAGACGATGAAGTCCCTACAACGAAAACAAAGGCCGCATTGGCTACCGCCAAAATGTCGGAAAAAGTCAGAGCGAAGAGGAAAGGTGCTGCGGGGAAGGGTAAAGGCAAAGTCGACGTTGGTGTTGAGGATGTCGAAGGGGAGATTGAAACGGAGAAAAGGACAACACGGCGTATTATACGTCCCAGTGTCATTGATGTTGACGGCGAAGACGATGGGGAAACAGAGTCGTGGAATACAAACACTTCACTTGGGAACACAAGGACGCTCCAACCAGTATCGAGGTTTTCTTCTTTTGTGTTATGGCACCCAGATATACCGGTTGACGAGGGACGAGACGAGTACCATGGTGCTTTGAATGAGTGGGTTGCAATCGCGCACGCAGTGAGTAGTCCTTTTGTGTTTAGTGTATTGTATTGATGGCTCACTTTTGGCATTGTAGGTCCATCGTGTGCCGGAGGACTAGCTCAACACATATTTGCATCTGTTCCTTTTATCTGTTGTCTTTGCCTCTATGTGCTGTGATCTATGACTCTCAATTCTAATACATCTCATTTCTCAACTGTTGCCGAAAACAGCTGTGATATGATACTTTTCCATCTCAGCATCTCCGCCCCATGATTTTCTTGTTGAGATGCGCCAGTCTCCGACAGAGAATGAGCTGTTTTTGGCCTTATCTTGTCGTATCTCTGTCTGACGTTTCGAGATCTGGGACGGCGCTTCTTTTTTCGGTATATACTTGCTTCAAGTTTGATCAATCTCACGAGGCATTTGGATACTCTTGAATTTCAATTCCGTTTTCTGAACTTTATCATTGCCTCGCTCTCTCTTTCAATAACTGGCGCTTTTTATGGCGTGTTTACGGTGTTCGAATTGATCAACCACAGGCATCTGAATACTCTTGAACTTTAATTCCATTTTCTGAACTTTACCCTTGCCTCGTCGTATCTTTGCCTCTGTCATTTTAACTGGCTCGTACGGCACGCTTTTGCGTGTTTGAAGAGTTCAAGTCAGGCTTGCGAAAACACGGCGAGGCGCAGCACCCGCGATGAATAAATGTTGGGTTGGAACGCCATAGCTGACTGGCTTGACAAAATCGAGTCTCCGTTACTTCAAACGCTTTCAACTCTACATAGCATTGATAGACATAGTACAGACATAGCTACAATATTACTATTACTTACAACCTCGGGACAAACTATACATACAATCATCAAAAAGGCAACGACTCTACCACCACCTCAACTCGAAAGTCTGCACTCGTCAATCGTTCCAAATCCAAATTTGCACCCTTGAAAGACACGTCTCCGCGTATAAAACGATTGCGGTCCTCCGCCCCACCAAGCACGCCGGACGGTATTGTCAACCCAAACTTCCTCATCGCTTTTATCCCCGGCACTCGTTTGTCCAGATCTCTCCTGGACTGAACCATCTCAAAAAGTTCACCAGTGAGAAACGCGTAAAGCTGACTACGTCCTGTTAGGTAGCTGATGTTTAGAGACAGTTCTTCCAGGTTGGGAAAGTCCAAGGATGTTTCTTTGTCAAGACGGTTCAGGGCGGGTGTGAACAATGCAAAGAGGCTCTTTGCCAGAAAGGCACTATGAACACGCGAAACTCCCACTTGCAAACGAATCAGTCCCGGACACGTCTTGGCTACCGTCCTCAGCATTTCTAGGAACACCTCATCGAGATGAAAGTAGTTCAGACAAAGCACTTGAAGGTTGCGAGGTTGGGAGTTTACGAAAAACGAGCAGAGAGAGAAAGACAATGCGTTGGATATAGTTTGACCATAGCTTTCAATTCTGAATTCCTTCAACCCAGAAAGTTGAAGATGCCCGAGCACGAGCGGCAACGTTTGACGCTCAATGTAGGCGAGAGAGGGTTTACAAAAGAGCGACAGACACTCGAGAGCGTCATGTACGATGACGGTCGGATTTTGCCATGGGGTTTGGTCTTTGTGCGAGTAAAGGACCAATCTGCGGAGACGCGGACATCGTCGAAGTAGACTAGGAAGAGCAGTATCAGGGGCCATGGAGTCACAAGTCGTCAACTGTGTCCATGGAAGTTCAAGGGAAAGGATATTGTAATCGCCCGGGGCCGAGAGGGGTCGAAATACAAAACTGCTCAACTGAGGAGCACGGACAAAAACATGTCGTAAGAATTCTAAGCGTTGTCGGCCGGAACATTTGAGCGAAAGATAGACCTTTTGCAGGTGAGGAAAGCATGCTTCGCGTAGTCGAGAAAGGCAAATAAGAAGAGTAGGGTTCTCGTCAACGATTCGAAAACGAGCAGAGCGCCATCGTTTCGCATGGTCCAGTATTCTGTTTAGCAGTACCTCCAATAGATTTCTAACCGCATACGACCCTGGGCTAGGCGAGGAGAACGTATGTTGAAACGTGACATCCAGAGGTAACGAGCCTGAATGTTTGATCCTGTGGTCCAGAAGTGCCATTGCATTGCTTGAGGACGGGAGGGGTGGATGATTGGCTCTTGAAAAAAAGAACGCTGGAGAGGAGACAGTATTGACACTGCCCATTTTCCCCAAGTCATTTAATTTGGACAATATGACGATATTGTTCCAAAGTTGAGGCGTCCTCAACGCAACGTGTCGCCAGAAAGAGCAAATTTGGATCAAGACATAGGGTCCACTGCGACTTCTGGACTGCTTGAACATGTCCGCGCTTTCAGCTGCCTCTTCAAGGTTGTCAATGCCGGGGTCCGCCAGAGTGGATTCAATAGACATGATGAAGATAGCAGCAAGGATTTCGGGAGGAAACCGACGGAGAGGTGATAGGACGCCTTTGTAAATTGGTACCAGACACAGGAAATGTGAACGTCGCTGCTGAAGAGAGGCATTTTCACCGGGATCCAAGCCGACGCATTTCTCGAGGAGCAAATCAAGATCCGCCAAGTTTTTCAAGAGATATTGAAAACTTTGCTTAAGGAGATGTTCCTCGTCCGGTGAAGGTGGATTGTTATGGTAGAGTAGATGATTGAGGCTAAAGTATTTCTGCCGGGTGGCATGATCCATTCTAGCACTGTACGGTGTTGGATGAGAGATTCGCGGACGAGAGGTCTTGGTGTTTGCGCCTACGAAGACCGGATGAGACGAGGACTGAGATGACTGGTACCTGAGGCCTGAGGTATTGTTGGTTGGGAGAGACCCCATGTTTGTGCATGCATCGATATACTAGCGCTTTGGCCCCAGAGCTGTTGCGAAGGACCGAAGTTGGATGGTTGTTCAGATTTTTCAGGGGACGATAGTGGGCACGGCGAACTCGCTATAGGTTGATATCAGTTCGTAACGGAGGAAAAGAGAGGCAAGTACGAACATAGAACAGAAAGACACGAAAACTCACCAAGACTGTCCCAACCCACCATCACGGGTGATCCATTTTACCCTCCTTCAATATAGACATCTTTTCGCTCCAATTGTCAATGCTGGGCCCTGCCAGGAAAGACCGGTATGGAGGTGCCCTGCCAGGAAAAGAGAAGGTTCTGGTGTTGGTGGTACAAGTTGAGGATCTATTCGGAATTATTCCGTGGCCGCGGCCGGCTCGAAACTTGGATTCTTACTTCCACTTTAATTGTACACGGAATGCATTAACTGAGAAGAAACTACGAGGAACTACGGTAACGGTACATACAATCATCAAACACTCCGTACAATCACCTCAAACTCTGCATCTTGTAACCCTTTCAAGGGACAAATAAAACGTCTTTGGTTGCACGCGCTGTTGGAGAAAACCGGGATCACCAACTCAAACGTTCTCAACGCTTTGATTCCCGTCACTCGCTGGTCCGAATCTCTCCTGGATTGAACCATAGTGAGTAAAACTGTTGCGAGGAACGCAGAAACTTGAAAGCGGCTTTCTAGGGATCCGATGTTGAGAGACAGCTTCTCAAGGCTCGGAAAATCTAGAGACAGCGCACGACCTAGATCAGAAACCGCAAAAAGCGCAATGAAGTCCTCTGCCAAAGAACAACATTCAACGAACGAGATTCCTATCTGCAAATGGGCCAATCCTGGACAAGTTCTTGATACCGTCCGCAGCAAGTCAAGGAATGCCTCGTCGACACCGAAATGGCTCAAACTCAGCACTTGAAGTTTGACAGGCTGCGAGGTTGTGAAGAATGTATTCAAAGAGGAACACAGCGTGCTGGTCTGAGCAAAGCGGCCTGATCTGGGAGTACCACCCTCAATCTTCAACTCTTTCAACCCGGGGAGTTGGAGATGCTCGAGCACGACCGACAGTGTTTGGCGTTCGCTTGGTTCGAAATAAGGCCTACAAAGTAACGATACGGACTCGAGAGCATCTTGAGTAACCAAAGTTGGATTTTGCCACGGAAGTTCATCTTTGGAGTAAACGATCAGTTGCTGGAGATTCGGACATCGCTGGAGGAGACTAGGAAGGTGCGTGACAGGTGCGTCAAACTCGCAAGCTATCAATTGCTTCCACGGAAGTCGAAAGTCCACAATATTATCGTGGCTGACAGGTCGATATCGAAAGCGGCTCAATTGAGGAGCATGGGAAAAAACATCGTGCATAAAATCCATCAGGTTCCGGCCAACGTAGAGCGAAAGATTAGCCTCTTGTAAATGGGGGAATTCTGCTCCGACTAGTCGATGAAGGCAAGGTATGAGAATCGCATGATGATCACCGATCCGGAACTGAACAGAACGCCATCGTTCCGTAAAGTCCAATAATCGATTCAGCAAAGCCTTGACCGTGTCTACCTCTGGGTCATAGGGAACCAATGTACATTGAAAGGAGATATCTAGAGGTACCAGACCCGACCATGTTATCCTTTGGTTCAAGAGTGCCGTGGCTTTGTTTAGGAACGGGAGAGGCAAATTGTTGGCAATCTCGGCTCCTGAAAGTTGAGAGGTGGATTTGGACGATATCGCAATGCCACTCCACAAGCGCGGCGTACCTAATGCAACCTGCCGCCAGAAAGAGCAGACTTGGAGCAAAGCATAGGGTCCAGTACAACTGTGGAACTGCCTGAACATGTCGTCGGTCTCCGAGGGTCCTCGACTGTATACAGAATCATTCGAATTGGTTCCAACAGACATCATAAATATGACAGCAAGGATTTCAGGAGGAAACCGACGTAGGGGAGATAGGACACCCTTGTGAGTTTGTATGAGGTGTTTGAGACGCAGACGTTGCTGCCAAAGAGCTTCTCTTTGGTCCTGATGCAAATTCTCGTCCGCAAGGTGCGTATCTAAACTGGACATTGTCTTCAAGAGCTGCTGAAGACTTTGAATAAGAAGACGCTCTTCGTCTTGCGATGGCGAGTTGTTATGGTGAAGTAGATGAACGAGATTGATCGGCTTTTCTAAGGAGGTGGCACGATCCATTTTCTGTTTCTATAGATGAGATGTGGAGCGAGTTGTGGACGAGAACTCGAATGTCGGCGTGTTGGGCAGAGACAAGTGCTTGCATATTTATGCAGCGATATCACTGACGCTTTGGCGGAGCGTGGCCTAAAACATTGTTCTGGATACGAACAATGGTTTGTGACGCCATTATGTACGGAAAGCTACAGGAGAACTTATTCAAGTCTAATATTGATATTTCATTTTGTCTATCTACCAGTGTGGGCGTTATTCGCTCAAGCTGGTGATATTAAAGTGCCGCAGGAAATACATATTCGAGGCTGAAAAAAGGCGCACTTCTTCGTGAGGTAGTAGAAGTACTCGTACTCTCGAGATCCATTTGTATGAATTTAAACGGGGCTATGACTCGGCAATTTACTCTTTTAAGTATGTCATTTTTGTGGGCCACAATGATTGTAACGACAACAAAAAACCTGTTTTCATTTCGTACATAAACACCCGATGATCAAACTAATACTATAAGTCATACACTGTCCTTGAACATCTCACATCAGTCGTGACTAGATGTACTCCCCCTGCTCGATCATCTTCAACAAAGCCGCCTTCGTCTGAGCGCGCTTCATGTTCGCCCCGGAAATCACCCCTTCCATTAAAACGGCAACTCGTCCCTGGAAGTCTTCAATGGCGGAAACAGTGGTTTGTTTGATAGTCTCCTTGATGGTCTCCTCGCACTGGGAAGTGATAACTCTTGTCATTTCACCTATGTGATCCTGATCCATCTGGGTGACGGAGGCTTCTATCATTTTGTCGCATGAAGCAAATACAGATTTCTTGGTGCTCTCAAAAGCAACTTCGATCTCGCCCCTGAGCGACTCCCGGATCTCGTCAATTAGCTCTTGTGTGTTACGAGACATCACTTGTTCAGTGACCGACTGCATAATCTTCTGACTTCCCGAATGCACCAACTCCCGAGTCATTTCGGCCACAAGCGTTCTAGAGGACTCCTCGAGCCTGCCAAATGCTTCACTAAAAGTGAGGCTGTCTACGACTTCGGAGACATCGGGCTCGGTGACAACCTTGAACTTCATCCAACGTGATTCACTGAACAAGCGGGAGAGCTCCTCGTCGGATTCTTCTACCCTGACTCTGATTTCGTCGTGGTGAATCTCCAGGTAACGAGTGAGGTCCAGCTTCAACTCCTGTTCCTCAAACTGGACAACAAGGGTATACTCATCCAGTTCAAGAAGCCCACCGCAAGTTTGGAAAAAGCCCTTGCTACCCCAGACGAGTTTGCCGTTGACAATGCCTATGTGCTCGTCAAGATCGATAGACGAGGAACCAAAGCGGAGTGTGGACCCTTTCAACTCGAAGGACATATTTCGAGTAGAGACTTGGTACTGGAAGAAGCAAGACGTTCTGGACTCGGACGACCTAAGAACATAAATTAGATTCGAAGCATTAAGATGCACATTTTAGAGTCTTACCGTGTTGCCATGTACTCCATAAAACCAGAACCAGTGTAGGCCGGTGGAGGGTCGATGCTTCCACTGCAACAATTTAGCACAAAAATAGATCAAAAAGCAACTTGAAAACTTACTTGGAATCCTGGACATACTCCAGTTTGCCATCGTTGAAGCGGATATGCTCGCTGAGGTCAATCTGGTCAAGATGCCAGTCTTCTCTTTTGGCATCCTGCAGCTCAGCACTGAGCCTGAAGCGATCAACGCTCAAATTCCGTGCAGTCTCGGTCACGCCACGGCTACCCCATGTGAATTTGCCATCAATGTTACCCAGACAGTCGTCGAGGCTTATGGAGAGTTCAGCAAGTTGGCCATTAGACCCCTGAAAATCGACCACGAAGCGCTCTTGTTGAATACGCGGGTTGCGACAAAGTTCGAGAGACATGATTGTGAGAGATAGGGCTGTTTACAAGTGGCTTTTATACCAGAGTTCGAACTATTCGTTTTAAAAATATCGCGGGCCCGCATACGCACTATTTCAGCGTGAAACTTTATCGCGATATGCACTTGACGGATCTGGTATCTGGTGAGCTGGAAACAGGGCTGAATTTTGATGACTCGTCAGGCGTGAAGGGGGGTACGAATCAATAACGTGTTTCATAAGTATTGGAGTAATAGGTGCCGTTAGTTCCCAATCTGATTGCAGCCATCGGTTCAAATCAAACAACATGCTTCACTCACGTTTTGACTTGCACAACTTGAACCGCGGCCTGAGAAAATATGCACATCTCTAGAGTAAGACAGATGTAATAATTCTTTGAAGGATTCATCAACTTCCGTGAATCTCCTGGACGCTCCAGGCTGATAGTCCTCCCTGAAGCCTTTGGATATTTCCACAAGGGCTAGCCACAAGTCCACGAGTCACGTTCCATCCAATCCCGAGTTTCCGATTTTCGCAGTGATTTTTGGAACTGCGTAATTCGATGTTTGGGCTAACAGGAGTTTCCGCAATGAATAAAAGAGGTGCATACTTATTTTCAATCACCATGATACAGCTGCTCTTGTTCCGATGGAACATAGTAATTATCACTGACCGTCGACGCAAATGGATAAATAAAAACACCCATGTTGCCATGCAGAAAGTCAAGAAAGTTTCTATTGAGAAGAGCAAAAACGAGGATCTCTAAAAAAGTGAGATTCCCTTTCCTACGAGGTTAAACGTTATCCACAGGATAGGGCTGCTGGCGTAAAGATCTGTTAGCGCTCGTTTCATATCCGATACCATCCAAAGAGACGAAGAAAGTAAGTCGAACCTAGAAATTTACATAGTTCATGGCGACTTCGGCGTTCGTGGTAATGTATACGCGGTAAAGCTGCTACTTGGCTGCTACCGTCACGGCAGAACCCAATTCTTCTTCTTTGATCATGAATAGCCGATGGACCAAAAGAATTGTGGCTGTTGAACTCTATTCTTTGAGGAAGAAGAGCGGTTTTCTTTCGTTGGTCTGATGGTATGTTCGAGACTGTAATATTACCGCCGACTTGAAAATAGTTCAATGGCTAACGAAGTCGACCGGAACATCTTTGGGATTCAACTGCCAGGTTTGCTTCAAATAACAAAACAGGGGAGTCAGTACTAGTATACGAAAGTCTAAATATGATGTCGCAACGGAACCTATCATTCAGATCATAGGACAAAAATTCAATTAATAAATCCTGTCCTTCATCCAAGTTGCTGGATAGCTTTTGTATCCAGTTGTCGCATTTGTCTTTGGATTGAGGCTATCATGGTCAGTGAGAAGAGACTAGTCACACGATGCCCTTTCTCACGGATATCAACTTTACTAGATCTTATCGATTTATCACACACTCAATTGCAGAAGTAGGTGCCGGCGCCTGATGAGCGCTACCGCAAAGGCCTGCCGATGTCATGCACACGTTCCTGGATTTTTGTAGCAAAGGTCGTGTTTTCATGAAGTTGAACAGGTCAGAAAGCGATCACGGATGCATCAAGGTTCCTGATAATTTCGAACTTCACCCAGCCCGTAGCAGAAAACTTTGGTTTCGTCCATTTCCAGATTGCCGCCGAAAATTTGAATATAGCGAGTATGCTCCAACGTGTTCCCTCGAGAGTTCCGCTCAGCCGTTGTATCATATTCTCCGAGTTTGATCTTTTCACAGGCACACTGAGTAGTGCTGCCGTCACTTCGTAGCCAGCTTAAGCCGGCGGATTTGGAAAATATGATTAATTTTCATTTCCATTCAGGACCGAATTAAGCCAGATATTAATTTCGAGGTAAGGAATAGGAAGGTTGGCATCAAGTTGCTGAATCGCTGTCTAACTGTAATATTCGTGCACTAGAAACTCCGCCACAACCAAATCTTAGCGAATTCTCTCCTATACATGAGATACTTCTATAATATTTTTTGGCCAATGTCAAGTGGTGCTATTTCGCTGCCGGAGTCAAGATCGTGGGATTTGGCGGGGAAGTGCATCCCTAGTCTTTGGTTTCGTTCGATGGCTTCCTCATTCTGGATTCTCTCGTATTTTGGAATTTGATTTTAATCATGATAATCTAAAAATTTTGAGGGAGAAAAAAACAATGCAAACGCAGGGATGCAACTCTAGCGCACAAATAGTAAGACTAGCGGCGGTATATTGATGCCAACCCCGACAGTTTTATCACATTTGGCATTTTAGTTATAACTAGGCTACCAAAATATTTATTATAGCCAGAGGTCACAAACTTTATAATGTCAAGATCAACTACAATCAGGTTATAACCCAGCTGTATAACACTTGTAACCTTGAGTTAAAAGTTTTTTAGATGTACCTTGGTTATGACTAAAGCGCCCAATATCGTGTCTGTTTCTTCCAAACAATTACAAGTCACTTTTGTGGGCCACAATAATTGTAATGAAAAAAAAACCAACAAAAAAAACATGTTTTCGTTTTGTATATGGACAACTGATAATCAAACTAATACTATATAGGTCCACTGTCCTCAATCGTATCAGTATTCCCCCTTCTCGATAATCTTCAACAAAGCTGCCTTCGTCTGAGCGCGCTTCATGGTTGCCCGAACAACCTCCTTTTCCATCAAAACAGTCACTCGTTCCCGGAAGTCTGCAATGGCGGAAGCAGTGGTTTCTTTAATAGTCTCCTCGATGGTCTCTTCACACTGGGAAGTGACAACTCTTGTCATTTCACCCGGATTCATCTGACCGACGTGGGTTTCTATTATTCTGTCACATGAAGCAAACACGGATTTCTTGGTGCTCTCAAAAGCATCCTCAATCTCGCCCCTGAGCGACTCCCGGATCTCGTCAATTAGCTCTTGTGTGTTACGAGACATCACTTGTTCAGTGACCGACTGCATAATCTTCTGACTTCCGGAATGCACCAACTCCCGAGTCATTTCGGCCACAAGCGTTCTAGAGGACTCCTCGAGCCTGCCAAATGCTTCACTAAAAGTGAGGCTGTCTACGACTTCGGAGACATCGGGCTCGGTGACAACCTTGAACTTCATCCAAGGTGCCTCACTGAACAAGCGGGAGAGCTCCTCGTCGGATTCCACTCTGATTCTAATTTCATCCTGGTAAATCTCCAGGTAACGAGTGAGGTCCAGCTTCAACTCCTCTTCTTCGAAGTGGACTACAAGGATATGCCCATCCAGCCGTGGAAGCATACTGCAAGCCCCGAAAAAGCCTTTGCCGCCCCAGACGAGTTTTCCGTTGACAATCCCTATGTGTTGGTCAAGATCGATAAATGAGTTACTACCGAAGCGGAGGATAGACCCTTTCAACTCGAGAGACGTCTTTCCATCAGAGACCCGGTACTGGAAGAAGGAAGATGTTTTGGACTCGAGCGACCTAAAAACATAAATCGGACCTAGGGTCTCAGATGCACACTTTAGAGTGTCTTACCGTGTTTTTGCGTACTCCATGAAACCAGTATGAACCGGTGAATGATCGGTGCTTCCACTACAACAATTTAGCGTGAAAATGGGTTTCAAAAAGTGATTAAAAACTTACTTGAGATACCCTAGTCCACCACCATTCAAGCCCATACGCTTTGTTTGAAGATCAGCATCGGAATACTTCCATTTACCACTCAAAACGTGAAAGTGAGAACTGAGGTCCACAGTGGCGGGAACCCATTTGTTTCCTTGCTTGAGTTCCGTTCTGAGTATATGGCCACTAAGGGAAGTGTTTCGTGCCGATTCATAAAAGCCATTGCCGCCCCATTGAAGTCTGCCATCAACGTTGCCCAGATATTTGTCGAGGTTTATGGAAGGTGTTGTTTTCTGGCCGTTGTTGTTGTACTCAACTATGAGATGGTGTTCCACAAGTTGAGGGTTTAAATATTCAGTACTGAAAGGCATAGTTCTGAAGACGGTCAGTTAGTCGGATGCACGGTTGCAAATTATGAGACAGCCACTGACCAATGGCGGAATTATCAAGAAAGATGGGTCGATGTAGTCAGAAACTTGACTGGGGAAAACCTAGGTTAGCCTAGGTGGCTTTTATGCCAGAGTTCGATTTGTTTTCCATGATTTGGCATGGATAATTTTGGAAATATGATACCACAAGGCGCAGATCCCGATAAGTCGTGGAAAGGAACACAGTAGATTGCGCGCACTGTGCCACGGGAGAAAAACAGACAACGAGAATGAAGGTAAGATTGAGTTTTTACACTTGAAGCCGAAGCCGTGTACATAGATTCAATTTCAAGTTGACAGGATAATTGCAAAGCTGTGGATACTACGGGTATGCCGTCGGCCTGTACGATTTTGTACTCATTTAAAGACAAAATCGTCACGGCACACAATCTTGTCAGCTCAAAGTAAATTAATCCTAACATCACCTGAAAGAGCGCTTTCATCACGCTTTCTATTTTTTGAAGCGGAATGTTCAAAATACCGACACAAGGCAACCAAACCGAAGATCTCTGGTAATTTATTCAAAATTGTGTGGGATTGAGATCTAGGTGATATGTATCAGAAGGTATGATCCAGCAGTGTCTTGTGTTGATCAAGGGCTTTTGGTTAATGTTGTATTTGTACTTTCGCAAAAGGGACCCGTCGAGCAAACCCGTCTAGATTTCCAAGGGCCAGTAATTTAAGAACAAATAGTCTATGACAAAACTGCGAGCCGGCCTTTCTAACGTTAGATAGACTATTGAACAATCAACACTGGTTTCTGATACGCTCAATTGTCCACAAAGGGAATAGGACGTACCTTGGCCTTTGTCGTTCGGGAGCTCTATGGGCTTATGCGTGCGCTGTAATCGGTAAGTTTGTTCAGAACAATTCAGATCATGAGGTTCTGCAACGAAAATGCTCATATGTCTTCCCACCCGATGGAAAGGTATATGTACAACAGATGGAATGGTCTGTTGACTCGGGGACTAAACATGGTCTCTATTAGATCCTATTCTGTAAGGATAACCAATCAAAATGAGTCCTGTGCAAGTGAGCCCGGGGACATTACCACTGACTGAGGATGGAGGTTGGACGATTGCAGTTTCGACGGCTGTTAAGTCTCAGCTTCCAGCATCATCTACGGAACGACATCAAGGTCCTCATTTAGATCTCGTACTCACAAAAAACATAGAACAGATGGTCCGAACGGGGATTTCAGTCCTTATTTCCTTGGAATGAATCGAAATGAAATGAAACAAGTCCGCTGCAATTCGACATCCCATCTGTATAGATCTGAGAAACTGAAATGTACTCACGATACCAGCATCATTCCGGAAACGAACGATGCGCGAGACATCGTATATAGTGAGGGAAAGAAAGGGAAAAGGCAGCGAGACATGCAGATGGTGTGTGGAGAATATGACGAACGTCTCGTAACCAATCATTTTATTTTGGATTCGGGGCTTGATTTGCGCGGAGAATGGGACATGGAAGCAAGATGGTTGTATTGGTATAGACGCCCGAGTAGCGAACAGGATCATGGAAGCAAGATGGATGTATTGGCATAGACGCTTGAGTAGCGAATACTAGGATAGAACTATCGTCAAAAGATCGTCATATTGCCAACTACAGGGCTAAAATAGACCGGTGGTGGGCAAACCGGGACTATACAGGGTGTCAGCTATTCCATGTCAGTTCTACAAGAAAAACACATCAAGTAAACCAGGTGGAATGGCAGAATGACATCGAGTCTCCGCGCAGTCTTTCCCAAATCTTTACGCCTCTCCTTGTTTTTAATACAACTCGAACCCTTTCTGTAGAGCCTCTGGGTCCAAGTTGTGTCAGTTCTTCTTGAGTCAATGCTCGTCTCAGTGAAGTTTACGGCAGCAATAAAATCCAACTCGCACCTCGCCTTCGATTTGAAGTCCTTCTCAACTTATGTCTTTGATTTGCACGGTATTTGCGAGATCAAATAGCATGAATGTGGCTCATTATACACTATAGTATATATTAATCCATCAGAAAGGCGAATCCTTCGAAACAATCACCTCAAACTCTCGGGTCGCGAGTTCCTCCAAACGGCATATCATCTTTTTCATTGAATCATTGTCCAGCTCAAACTTGCGCAACGCCCCGATCCCGGTGACTTGTCGGTCAGAATCTCTCCTGAACCGGACCATGGTAACTAATCAGCTGGCTGACAAGGCGTATATAATTATAGCCAGCCAAAACTGAAAGAAAGCTCCTCCAAGTTGGCGAGAAGGAGTTTGTTGGGAATCAGGAATGGGTCACAAATTGATACTTACCAGAAATGATGTTATTACCTTTACAAGTCGTTTGAAAAGGTCTCCTAGCCTTTTCAAGGCAGATGGGACAAAATAGACATATGTCGATGGCAAAATCAAGGGACAAGGGTGTACCTGTTTTCATTTGGATCATCCTTAAAAGAAAAGAAAGTAAGAATTCGAAGAAAGGAAAGAATAATCCAGTGCTCGCCGACCGTACTTCCATTGCGGCCACTTCGTTTCGCCTTCTGGACCAGACAGTACCCAGGACAGCTCTCTTTGCTCAAGCATAATGCGATATACTGACTTGGTATTCGTTAGAGCAGAAGGTGTGCATCGTCGTATCCTACACCAGAATTTCTAAACTTCAAAAAAAAGTAGCAATTCAGTGATGAAAAACCAAAACACAACACCAGAGATCGATAAAAAATTCCATCCGAATAGCACCGAACAGGGACGAATCGTTATAACGGCTTTGGCTTTGCATGTAATTGATAAGGACTTGGTTAGTCTTGGACCACTAGCGAATTCTGTCCATAAATAGAACTCAGTCGTTAGCAACAAGTTGCAATGATTCACCTTGCTTCACCAAGCTGGTATAAGGCGTAATCACCAGGATATCCCCACGGCATCAGCGTCGCATACACCCAAAGAACGCGCAACGAGGGGTAGACACCACAAGAGATTTACCAGACCCTGTTGGTGGGATTAATATGACATTGCCAGACCTCTCCAGTACTGCGTTAGCGCGAGCCAGTTGCATTGGACGTGACGCACCTCCCAATGGAATTAGACCCGACTGGACAGCGACGTGGTCCCATCAGTCACTGTGTATTGGATTGGCCGGTATAACAACAACTTCAAGACCACGCGAGACGGAGTGCTGGATTGAGAGGCAAGGTGACGTGATCGCTTTAGTGATGTAGGAGCAAAGTAGAGATTGTAGGAAGGAATCGTACTGGAGCGACGGCAGGCGATTTCGGGGTCCTTCCGGAGTCCCGGATCCTAGACCTTAGTGAGATCCAAAATCGGCGTCCAATGCGACTCCTTGGGAATTCTCGGTCCGGCAAATGGGCATTTGTTTACAAACGTCTCGCACGAGGACCCTAGGTAATCCCTATTGAACCTGGGTCTCAATCCCGACAAAAATCAGCCAAAAGTCGAAATCTCCTGGTCTCTTGCCCTGCCAAAAGTCCCGACATCCAGACAAAATTTGAGCTCACCCGGATCCGATCCCGACATTTTTTCAGCGTCCGACTATGGAGAGGGTAAGGGAAATCGACTACTAAGGCACTTTTTCGTAGAACTGCATAAACCTTCAAGTTCTTGAGTCCTACAAGTCTCCTAAGCATGCTAAAAGCTCGAAAATAGAGTTTTTGTAAAATCTGACCGTGGGAACACGACAAAATAGGCAATCTCCCGGATCCACATCCCGACAAAAAGGCCAAAATTTTGAGATTTTCGTCCCGACAAGTTGCCTCATCTGCGGATCCAGGATCAGTCGAGATTATCTAGGGTCCTCTCGCACGCTACTTTCATTCGTTTTTGGATCTCACACCTCTTGAGGTACCCACTATTCTTACATAGCAGCCCCGCTCAATTTATAGCAAGCAGAGTATCAGATTCAGACAAGTAGTAAAGAATACAATCAAGCAAGTGAAAAGCAAGTGAGACGTAGTAAGAGGGAGAAAAAGAAGCGCGTAAGGCGCTATTCCTGTTGATACAGGGTCGATACCCCAGGGCCCTTTACATTCCTTTCAGGGCCTGTATCATCTGCAAAAGAGCTGCCTCCGTCTGGGCCTTGCGAATGCTTGCCCACTTGACCATTTTGTTTTCCATCAAAACCACCATACGCTCCTGGAAGTCGGATATAGCAGTCTCCGTAACTTCTCTAATGGTCTCTTGAATAGTAGTTCTGCACTGAACAGCGATGGGTTCAGTCATGGGACCTATGATAGAATCCTCGATTGTAAGGTTGACCCCTTTGGCAGCACCTTTAGCCAGCCCTTTGCATGCATTAAGGACCGAATTCTTGGCGTCGGCAAAAGCTTCTTCCACCTTTTTTTCGATTAACTTGTCGACCTCGTCGGATACCGTGTCTACTACTTTCTCGGTGGAGTAGGGGTAGAGGGGATGCCTAGAGGCTATTAGTCACGTGACTGTGTAGTATACTGCCAGCATGTATGTCGTAGCAAGTACTTCACGTCTATCCACTACGTTTGGCTTTGGCATAGCGATAGCCAGCCCTTGGCCTACTCCATTCTGGTGACGAGAGTGCGATTCTCACCACACGCACCTTTCGGAACGTCTTTCTTTGGTCTTCGGCGCTTCCCGCAAGCTTCTTGTCTTCTCTGCTACGTCACGCGTAATGGACCCGCAACCCTTCGATGGCTCCGGAGATGCATCTGCCTGGCTCAGAAACTTTGATGGGCGCTCCAAGAAGAAGTCTCCATCGTGGAAGACAAAGCGGGTTGAGAAACTGCTTGTAGGGGACACTAAGAATTGGTGGTATGGGGTTACTTCGGACCACTGGGATATATTGCGCCAGAAGTTTGTCGTTTACTGGATAGATGGTCTACGAGGGGAAGTGTACAAGGCGAAATGCAAGGAAATCGATTCCGCGGCATCAAAGGCACCTGTCGCAGTAAATTGGGTCACTGCAGACCCTCCTCCCCCACCAAAACCAGAACCATCCTCCTCCCATCCCATCTTTTCTGTCCTGGTTAACAGTGCAATTCTTGACCACCATGGCATCTACGACAAGGCCTACACACAGCTTTTGGGAGCAGACTCTGCAAACAAGGAGAAGATTTTTCGTGTCATTTGGGATGCTGCTTTTGAGTCAGGAAAAAAGTGTGGTTTATTAACAGGGTGAGGTGAGGTTTTCACAGAGAATGTTGAGCGAGGAAAGCAGCTGGGATTGGAGATGGGAAGAAGGGAATTTGAGAGGGAGCAGAAACTGAAGGAGACGAACCACCAGTCCATTTCCATTGATACATCGGATCTCCCTGACCTAGCCACACCAGCCTATGTCTCGATATCATCGCAAACGGACCCCGAGGTTTCTTCCACACCAATACCTGGTTCTGTTCCAGTCAACAAACTTGATTGGGCTGATGAGTCAGACACCATTCCACCTGCAGTCCTTATTCCACCCACTTCTCCACCACGAGATATCACAGCTCTTCGTTCAAACAGTACTTCAATTCGTCCCTTCAGCTCTCTTCAGCGCCGTGCTCGACGGTCTCAGTTTACATCTTGGAACACCCATCAATTTATTCCTACACTGGTACCTATGTTACATTCATATCCAATTGCTATGTCACAGTCTCATCCCATCATCACACGTCGACATCCCCATGGTATTGGTGCTCATAGACCTATCCAAACCTTCACGCCGTCTTCATCTCCCTCATTTCCACATCCTAAACCGGTTTTGTTAGATTGGGTGGGAGATCCTCGTTTGGTGGAACTGAGTCGTGTTTTGCGAGAGTTAGGTTGGGTTCGTGCATAGACTGTTCCTTTTTTTGTTTTCTTGTTTGTTTCCTGGCGACGAGGACGTCGCCTTGTTTGAGGGTGGCACATGGAGTAGGGGTAGAGGGGATGCCTAGAGGCTATTAGTCACGTGACTGTGTAGTATACTGCCAGCATGTATGTCGTAGCAAGTACTTCACGTCTATCCACTACGTTTGGCTTTGGCATAGCGATAGCCAGCCCTTGGCCTACTCCATCGGTCACTTTTTCCTTCAACCTGTCAGAGACTGTAGCCAAGATATCCTGACTCCCCAACTCTATGAGCTCCTCCGTCATCTCAGTCACGATGTGTCTGGAGGTTGCTTCGATGCTGTGGACAGCAGCTTTAAACGAAGCACCTTCTATGGAAGCCCCATTGATATCGGGCTCGGTGACAACCTTGAACTTCATCCAGCGCGCTTCGCTGAGCATGCGGGACAAATCGTTGTTGGATCCAGTTACTTTCAGGGTCATCTTGTCGTTGTGAAACTGCAGGTAGGGGGTCAGGTCCAGCTCCAGTTTGTCGTTCTCGAAGTCGACTACTAGGATATACGCGTTCAACGAGACATGTCCGGATCCGCCACAGGTCTTAAAGAAGCCTGTGCCACCCCAGATAAGTTTGCCTTTCTCGATGCCTATGTAGTCATCGAGTTGTATCGGCGAGCTGGAACCGTACAAGAGCATAGACCCGCTCAACAATAGTTCCTCGGAGTTAACCTTGTATTGAAAGTAGGAAGATGTACGAGACATCGATCTGGTTGACCTAAAGACAATGTGAGACTTGAATATTCAATTATATCTGAAAGTTTCTCACTCTGTCCTCTTTCTATACTCCCTGAATGAACCGCGAGCGTATGGTGGAGGTGGGCTACTTTCGCTGCCGACAAAAAATGAGCATGGGATTCCATCTGGTAGATAGTTACAAAACTTACTTGGAATCGTCAGGCCCAAAATATTGCAATTTACTGTCTTTAACATGAATGTAAGTGCTAAGGTCCACCTCAGCAGGAACCCATGCGTCTCCGTTCTTGAGCTCGGCGCGGAGTATGGAGCCATTGAGGTCGAGTTTCCGCACGGTGTCCTGGTGGTAGAAATTACGGCCACCCCATTTAAAACTACCACCTTCGTTGCCCAAATGCAGGTTGAGGTCGATAACAGGATTCACTTCCTGGCCTTGAGAGTCTTCGCACTTGACAGTGAGACGATTATTCCCCACAAGGCGTGGGCTGCGAGCATTGGCGAAAGACATAATCCTGGAGGAGGTCAGTAAAAATTTCCAATAAATTAGCATGAATACTTGCAAGAAATTTTAAGGTGGTTAAGAGAACAAGAGATGAATCCTCAGTGGGGTCGGAAGCTCGACTGGAGAGACTCTAGTTGTAAACTGTGGTTTTTATACCTGGTATTAGACGCTGTTCCAGAGTAAATCTTGCATGTGCACTGCAAGGTGATATCTTGAACGCAATATAAATCTAGTCCATTTCGACATTTTGTGGAAAAGTGAAGCAAGTATTTCCAAATGGGCGTTGCCAATCTCCGATGGTTCTTTTCGTGCATGTAACTCTTTGATCTTTAATCTTGCACACACTTCGGGCGGCAACTTCAAGAACCGGGACCTTGATACGTTGTTCTCGAAGTTCGTCAGCCCCGATCGGTAATTATGTTCAAGCATTCCGAATTGATCACCTTATCTTGAAGTATTGATATTATTATCAGACATTCATTATACACCTGATATCTGGATTGTGGTGAATATTTATGTTGAGGTTACGGTTAGATTTCAGTGCGTGGCACGACTCGTCGGAGATGCAAAAAAAAATGAAGCCATAGAGTTACACCCTAAGTGGAAGAAGTTTGTGAAAGGTTATCACAAAGGTTCCAAATACCAGATATCTGCGCTTGAAGACTGTTTGCCTCATGCATTCAGACTGACAGCATGTCGTCTGAATATCCAAAAAGATGGAGACAGCGAACAAGAGAGTATTTTCAATCACCACGATGCATACAGGTACTCTTGTTCTGACGGAACTGCATAATAGGCATCATGACCGTCGATGCAAATGGATAAATGAAAACACCTGAGCCCAGCCGCGCAGAAAGTCAAGAAAAGCAAAGCTTCTATTGAGAAGAGTAAAACTAAGATTCTATAAAAAATGAGGTTCTCTTTCCTGTAACGTCAAATGTTATCCACAGGATAGGCAAGCAAGAGCTGCTGGCGTCTAATTTAAAAGAGCTGTCAGCACTAGTTTCAAAGAGACGAAGAAGGTAAGTCGAGTCTGGAAACTTGGATAGTTCATGGCGAAATCGGCGTTCATGGGGTAAATGTTATGCGATAAAGCTACCGTTCTTCTTTGTTGATCATGAACAAGGTAGATCGCTGTTGAACTCTATTCTGTGAGGAAGAGGAACGGTTTTATTTCGTTGTTACTGCGCATACGAATGGTATACTCAAGGCCAACTCGAAGCTGTAAAGTTACTGCTGACTCGAAAATAGTTCAATGACTAGCGAAGTCGACCGGAACATCTTTGGGGCTCGACTGTCAAGTCTGAGGCCACAAATGACAAAGTGCGCAGGGGAGTCAGTATACCGTGAAGGTCTAAATATGATGTTGCAGCGGTACCCTATCGCAGATCTTAAACATCCGGTCAATAAACTCCGTCCTTTCTCATCCAAGTCGCTGAACGCTTTTCGTATGCGGTTGCCATATTACAATGTCTTTGGCTTGTAATTGAGGCCATATGGTCGTAAGAAGACCATACCCTTTCTCACGGTATATACCAGATCTTTACTTATCAGTACTGGGCGCCAAATAGGCGCTACCGTAATGAAGATTGCTCCGACGGCATGCACGTTCCTACTACAACTTTACAGCTATTTAGAGTACATAAGGCGCGGCCAGATTTTTTCCAACTTTTTCTGAGCGAATTAGCTAAAGGATCTGACAAGAACTGAAGGAGGAAGAGGCTGCGGAAGATTCCCTCGGAAGATGATTGAGCGACGCGCGCGCAAAATCTGGCCGCGCCTTATGTACTCTAAATAGCTGTAAGCAGACCATTGTGGGTGTAAGTAGTTCTTGCTCTCAGTAATGACATTAGTATTTTTCAAACGCCGGAGTTTTCTGAGCGAAGGCACAAAAGAACCAGAAAGCAGGGTTCTTGATAATTTTGAACTTCGCCCAGCTCGTTCAACATTAGAACAAACCTTCGACTTTTAGATTGCCGCCGAAATTTTGAATATAGTAAGATCCAATCTAGAGTCCCACTCACTGGCCGCCGTATCATATTCTCCGGTTGCAACCTTTCTACAGGCAGCACTGAAGCCTGAACGGCCCAGACCAACCTTATGCCTTGCCCAGACAGGTCGCCAACAATTGGGTTATCTAGATTACACATTGACAGTACACGCAATGCATACATAATTGAAACGAAACAACGACCGCACAACCGCCTCAAAGTCTGCATTGTCCAGCCAAAGGGCGAATAAAACGATCTTGGTCGTACGCGCTGTGCATGGAGCAAGATTGGATCACCACTAATTCCCGACACTTATTGGTCTAGATGTCTCCTAGAGTGAACCATTGTGACTGGATCTGCCTCTAGAAACGCATTCACTTGATAGCGACTTTCCAACAGGTGGATGCTTAGGGGACAGCTCTTCGAGGCTTGGAAAGCTTAAATATGCATGTGTAGGTCAAAAACTGGCAAAGTAGCGACGCAGACTCGAGAGCACCCCGAATAATCAAGTTGGATTTTGCAATGGGACTTCGTCTTTGGAGGGAAGGGTCTGAAGGGTCACTTGACGGGATCCGGACATTGTTGGAGTAGACTAAAATGTATGTCTCAGACGGAATACCACGATGATCGCTATTCCAAAACTGGATGGCGGAACGCCATCACTCTGTATACATAGTCCAGTAATTTCAGCAGAATCTTGACCGTGTCTACCTCTGGGTCACATGGAGATATCCGGAGGTAACGGACCCGACCATGCTATTCTTTGGTTCAAGAGTGTCATTGCTTTACGAGAGATGGGTAGTCGATGACGTTGGCTTCTCTAAGTTGAGAAGTGGATTTGGAAGACGTTTTTATGACATTCCACAGACGGGGCGTATTCAATGCGACATGGCACCAGAAAGAGCAGACTTGTACTCCACATCACCAGTATGATAGCAAGCATTTTAGGAGGAAATTGACGTAGAGATAGGATACCTTCGTGAGTTTGTATCAATGCTTGAAATTCGGACGCTGCTGCCAAAGGGAAGCTCTTTTATCCCGGCGCAAATTGACCCAACTCTCGGGGACATGATTCTTTCCGAGGGCTGTTGAAGACTTTTATTGAGAAGACATTCTTCTCGGGACGGCAGGTTATTATGGTAAAGTGGTGAACAGGACCAATGGACTTTTCTGAGGTAACATGATCCATTTTCATGTTTCTAAGAGACAGAATTGGAGTAGTTTGCGAACGAGAACCCGAGCGTCAGTGTGACTACGATATTGACGTTTGCATGTCCATCCAGCGATGTGTATCACTGACACTTTGGCGGAGTGTTGCCTAAAACATTGTTCCAGGCACGAGCAATGGTCTGCACTATATCCGGGGAGCAGATGTTCCTGCATGAACGAACATCCTTCATAGTGCGCAAAGCATCATGCAGAGATTGGCTAGGAAGACTATAGGGCATAGAACAAAGCAACGACATTTGCAGGTCGTTTGAAATGAAGCCAGAGATAGGACGATGTAGACATGAGTATATCGATATCGGCGTGAAGGGCTGAACACGTACCTATTTTCGTCAGTTGTTTTTTCTCCGTCCTGTCCATAGTCACAGATCATCAACTCCATGTTATCGTGGTTTGAGGGGTTAGCAACACGCGATCTAAAGTTAAACTGGTAAACCAATTCAGTTACTCAGATAACGCTCTCATAAGAAAGGATATGCCTTACCTCCCGTTTGGTCCCTGGCATGCATGGTGCTCGGAAGCCCGAGGTTTGGCGTACACAACTGTAGCAAAATCCGTTCGTAAGAACAAGACTGAAAAGTGTACACTGACTTTAGAAAAAGTACATGTAAAGAAAAGAAAAGGTTGTGAGAACTCACCAGGAAAGGAAATGCTTTGTTCATCCATTGATTCATGAGAAGCAGAACATTGGCATGCAGAAAAAAGCGACCTTGGTCCGGAGACCAAGAGGTAGCAGCTCGTTGATTATACTCGGGATCCGTGCAGCTATTGGAAGCAACGCGATGACGCGATGACGGTTAAGGTGTTGAGCAAAACAGATGAAAACTTACCATAATAACTTCCTTCAAATATTGCATTCAAAAGAGGGAGAGGCTAGGCCTGTATGACTTAGGCCCTTCTGTTTTTCGAAGTATTGGTACGAGCGGAGCTTGACTAAGATGGAGCAGCTAATCCGCGAGTACGACATGTTACCTCACGTTGAGCTAAGCGTATCTTCGCACGGCCCAGAAGGAAACTGTTCAGTAGTTCTGAAGGGGAATTGTTTTTATCGGGATGTGGACAGAATGGGCGAAAAAGATAGAAAGTATTATATCACACTACTGTATAGTACAAACTCGGACTACGTAAAGGGAACACCTGCAGAGAAAACACTCATCCGACTTAGAAGTAGCCCTGAGCCTGAGCTTCCATCAACTTCAGGAAAGCTGCTTGGGTATGGGCCCGACGGAGGTTGGCCGAAGCAATCTCGCGCTCCATCAAAATCTCTACACGCTCCTGGAAGTGTTCTATGGCAGACTCGGTGACCGCTTTCACGGCCTCGTGGATGTAGCTGTTGCACTTTTCAACGACGTTATCCGTCAAAGGTCCTATGATGGACTCCGTACATCGAATGGTGACATTGTTGACGGCTTCATCAATCACCCGGTTGCACGTATCGATAACAGTTTTTTTGGCAAGTGCAAAAGCAGTATCAATCTTCTTCTCCAGATCGTCGCGGACCTCTTTACCCATTGCTTCACCAACTATGGTAGTCATTTCCGCCTTAACCTTGTCACCCAGTGTGGACCTGATCTCTTCAGTCATCGAGTCCTCAAGTTCCTCTGTCATTTCGGCTATGACATGCTTGGAAGTGGCCTGAGCAAGGCTACTGAAAGTAGACTTGAGACCTTGGTTCTTAACAACTACGGACGGGTCGGGCTCGCTGACAATCCTGAGCTTCATCCAGCTTGCCTGACTAAAAAAGTCGGCAAACTGTTGGTTGGCTTCGCCAACTTTCATGCCCAGAATGCCGTCGTAAGTTTGGAGGTAACGAGTGAGGTCCAAAGTATCTCTTTCGGTACCAAACTCGGCCACTAAGGTATATCCTTCGAGCTTGATTTTTTTACAAGCTGCACTAAAGCCTGACCGGCCCCAGACGAGCTTGTTGTCTATGACGCCGATGTATTGATCGAGATCAATCGACGAAGAAGCAACGGACCCGTCGGCTCTGCGACATTCGGCATGGAGGACAGAACCAACCAAGCGAAGTTTTTCTGCAGCTACAGAGTACTTGAAGAAAGAAGATGACCGAGATGTCTCAGAGGAACTAGAGGCACGAATGAGACATGAAACACGCAGTTGCTGTATTAACTTACGAGGTTCTGAATTTTTTGTATGAAGATTTGGTCGTACTATTTCCGTGGGCACCCACACTGCTATTAATCCATGTGAGCAAAGAAAATAAACCCAGCAACGGTAAAGACTCACGGGTCGTTAGCGTCGAAAGCTGCCAGTTTACCATTCTTGACTTTGACGCGGCCACCGAGGTCAATTTTGGCAGGAGTCCATTGTCCATTTATATTCTTCAGTTCTGCACTAAGTATAGAGCCATCGAGAGAAAGCTTCTGTGCCGATGAATAAAAGTGACGGCCTCCCCATTCGAATTTGCCATCCACAATTCCCAGGTGTACGTCGAGATTCAAAGTAACTTGAGATGTATCGCCGTTCGAGTCATAGTAATCGGCCACAAGAAATTGATTCAAAAGTTTGGCATTCCGAATGGTGCTGTCGAAAGGCATAGCACTGAAGAACAACCAATCAGTTAAGCATTAGCTTCGGAATAAGGATCCTGTTCACTAACAATTGAGATAGTCAAAAGCAAGAAGCAGGCGGCGATGCTGGCCAAGTGTAGTCCTACAGGAAGACTGGGTGGTACACGAGAAGTAAGGCCCTTATTTATACCAGAACTCCTTGTCCTTGAGCAGTCGCATCTGTTCACCGCTGACCTTGCATCTTACATGCGTATTCCAGCAAGGTGATGTCTTTCCTGAAATTTGTATTCGAATGCATTCTCTAGGAACAAATTATGAGCATCTTCCTTTCCCGCCGAGCTCGTATCAGATTAGTAGAAATAAAGCGTCTGACCAACGGAGAGCTTCCATTGCGCAGCCGCCACCGAGGTCGGAATTACTACGATCGAGCCCAATTTTGCTACGTTGAAATTTTTGGATTCTTAGGCCCAGCTTTCTCAATTTATACAATTACATTCGTGGAGTATCACTCAGCTACACGGAGACGTTCAAGCACTAAAGCCGACTCCAAAATTTAGCCTTGTAAAGTCTTAGTCGCAACTTACGGACTTGGGCAGGTATTTTCGTTCATTGTTCATTGTTCATGCATTCCGCCTATCGAATCAGGGTTTCTTGAGCACCTGTTCTGTGAGAAGCTCATGCCTATATCAAAGGGAAGATTATTCCTGTCGCGCTCAAGTATATTGGATGGGCGCTCAAATAATCATTGCGCGTTTGATTCATTCCGATCTAGATATACTGGTCCGTCCCAATCGTAAACAATAGATAGTTGCAAAGTACTCACTTCATCCAGTCAACTGCAGAAAGAGTGCGCTGGTTGTCAACAACTTGCGGCAGAGATATGAGCAGTTCTAGCTACTTCCATCCACAAGCAATTGAAAAGGCATCTGGAGAGGTTTGAACTGTAACTGACGGGTAATATCACCCCGTGCTAGATGTGTTACTAGCGTTTATTCCGCAGGAAGGTGCCACTATCAACAGATCGAGTACAGGATATCAAGAGGTTGGCTTTGAGGTGGTTCTTCATCGAGTCGATCTGTTTCCCAGTAAGAACTAGTCTAGTTCAGAATGTTCTGTACGCAGTACTCTTCCAGGTCAATGGAAAACTAGAATACGGAGCATTTTTAGCGCATCCTCAAGACCAGCAGGTTCTGCACATACTCAGTTCAGGCGGTGACTTCAAGAGCGAGAATCCGGCTTCGTTGTCTTCGGAGTACTATCTCAGCCACCTCATGTTTGAGTGACAGTTGAATGGATCGGTACCTTCAAACGTTCCAAGTTCCATTGATCATCTTGTCTTGGAGTATTCATTATTCTTCCTTCAAATTCACAGCTACCTGATATCTGGATTATGGTGATATTTCTGCTGGGGCTTCGATTTTTGCGCAGTGCTACTTGTTGGAGGATGTAAGGAAGACAAGCGAGGCGGCAGGGTCTTATCGAAGATACAAGAGACCGAGACTTGAGAAGTTCTCAAGCAAGAAGTTTTTGTGCTTATCTCAACACCACTGACGTAGGCGCCCTGATGCGACAAATGTCAAACACCGGCGCTTGATACCACGTATTCGCCTCACGTATTTCAGATTAACAGCGCGTTGCTTCATTAACCAAAAACAAAAACAACGGCTTGCTTTCACGGAGATCGCTAGTGAAAAGTTACGATCAGCATAACAACCTGATAGGGTCAAATTGCGCTGCATCCCCACCAGCGACTGCCAAACACCATTTGCGACAGTTTACACACGACGGAGATGCACTTACCAACAGATTCGTACAACGGAACAAGGACTAAAACCTCCGACCCCAGCACATCACAGGCACCGTCTATGAAGTTCCGTCGGTTTTGGAGTCCCAATGACGTCGTATCAAAAGGAGGAATGAGAACTACTTACGAATATCCATGGCGGTCTTTAGTTCTTGCTGCACTTAGAGAGTTAGGACCTAGTAAATGCCTGAGCAAATTCTTCTTCTAGATTTAGGATATCTCATATGACCATTGAAAATCTGCTATCGGACATTCAGGCAGTTTCCGTGTGCTAGATGCTAATTCGTTTGAGAGAAAAACGAACTGTTCGGAACTTGAAATGCAGCTTGTTGTCCTTGCAAGCAATCCGCCGGTCACATTTCTTGCAAGGGCTAGGCTATATCTGAACTTTGATATCACCCGAGAAACGTATCGATAAACCAAGCGTGAAAGTTCACGATACAGTACATATTTGAGCTCGATCGACACGTTACTAGCGATTACTACGTTGGTCTTGATTTGAAAGAGGTTTTGTTCGTGGCCAGCCTAGTATACTAGTCTCAGATGGTATCAAGGTAGACTATGCTGGGGTAGCCGTACGAAGTGTGGTTCTGGGTAAAAAAACCCGTAAGCAGCCTGAGACGTGACCAGGGTCGTTCGTTCTTCTCTTCTCTTTGCGAGTTAGGATTTTGGTTGGTAAACCAAGGTCATGCACAACTGAAGCATAGAACATTGATAGGTTATCCTTGGCGTCTTAGTGCGCGGCGGCAGTTCCAGCTCGTCTTTTAGAAACTGAAGTGTGTCGTGATATTGTTGCAGGCCGGCATAAGAAAGCAGTGATCCCTCAGTGTCGTCGTCTCCAAGTATAGATACGCGTGGGATTTGAAAGGCATTTCGCGATGTCCCATTGAGATTTGAAGTCGGAATAAGAGGAAATGGGTATTGTAAACCAGAGGTAGGGAAATTAACACGGAAACGAGGTCCATGAATCGAAGATCTTGTTCTATTCTTGTTTGCAAGGAGACAGAGTAGGTGTAGATTGAGGCTAGGAAAGATTGGGAAAACGGATGTCGCATTTGTTCTTGAGACCACAACAGTTGAAATTTTTGAGGAAAACACTGGGAGCAAATCCATCATTGCTGTAAGAGAAACGAGACAGACAGAAAGGATTGACGACGCACCGTACTGCCTTCATTCTTCCCAGCTCACGGAGATGCATTAGCGCATTTCGTTCTGGAATGCTGTCTGTTACGGAAGTTGTTGTACATGTCTGCCAGTAGAATGTTCTGCGCAAGAAGAGTACTATTTTCGAAGCTGTAGAAGAGCTGAAAGCGAAATTAGTATTCATTTTGGGACAGACCAGACTGACGAGGCACTGCTAACGATGAGCTTCTTTCCTGTGGCATCTGAACGTCTGTGACATTGAAGAAACTGACTCTTGAGCGCTTACACAGTTACACGTGTCGCGCGCGCGCCAAGCTCATGTCATGAAGCGCTAGCAAGGCAGCCGTTTCCTCGCATTCTCTCTGGTTTATTTCTAGCGGCCTGAAGGTACTCATGGCGAGTAATCCTACCGTTGTCGCTAGCAACTTATGGATCCAGGAACTGTTCGGTACCGATCTTGCGTCAGGACATTCTTGTGGTCCTTCACTTCATATTGACTCGAATTTTCCACCCGCAATGAACCATTTTGTCAACTTCAACCTTTGATGGTCTTCCTGGATACCATTGATCCTTCTTAAGCAGTGCGGAAAAGGTACAAAAAGTACCGTCGCTCTTAGAGTATGCCAGTCGTACGCATTAATCAGTCGAGTTCTTAGCCACGGAGACCCTCACTCGCTTGTTACAGAATACTACGACCTTGTGTGTACCGGTCTGAGATCTGCAGATACCTTTGTCCAATTTGCTGGATGCTAAGTCAAGCAGCTGTAAACTTGACGTAGGATTCGCGCTCGTCGAGGTCCCGGAAACATTTCACACGCAGTTGACACTCATTGTCTGACCCAATGCACCTTCGATCCGAACCTCCACTTCCCCAGGTCCCCCAAGTCAACCTTCAACTTTCCCCAACCACCCCTCGTCACACCAATTCTCCAATCTTCACGATATCACTACCGCAGCACATGGAAAACTCATTTCTGTGTGTCAATTGTAATTCAATGCTCGCGGCTTTGCAGGTGCCACCGTACTTTGAAGCGATGCCGATACTCTCTCGCTCTCATCTCCCATCAGCTAGAGAAGTGCATCAGATCAGATGCCAGTTAGACGAGATGCAAGGTACTCTGGATCTTTACGACAAGGAAATAGAGAGGTTGGATGCGGCTTTACAAAAATTGGCTACCAAGAGGAAGAATCTACAAAAATCTATGGACGAGCGACGTGCACTTGTAGCACCAGTTCGGAAACTGCCACCAGAGCTCCTCATCGAGATCTTCCGCTTTTGCATTGACGACTACAGTCTTTCCGTTATCGAGTTTCCATCAAGGTCTCTGAAGGCGCCCACTCTGCTGCTGTCACAGGTTTCTTCTCATTGGCGGAACGCAACTCTCTCCGTCACCTCCTTGTGGTCACATATATCGATAGACCTTGGCTATTCTACGCCTAAGGCGCGTTGGCTTGAAGTCCTGAGTCTCATCAAATTATATTTGATTCGCTCCGGATTTGCTCTTTTGACTCTTAAAGTGGAGACATGCCGGAAGAGAAAGATTACGCAGCTTGCCCACATGATGTTTCAAACGTTAGCTCGACAGAGCATCCGCTGGCAACACGTTACCCTCGATTTGAGGCCCGACTTCTTCGAACATGTTGTTTTCCAGTCGCCACCACTGAAGAAATTTCTTGGTTTCCCTTATCCTTTCCTCGAATCCCTCGTCCTGGATTGGCAAAATGAACCACATCAGAGTCCAGTCAGACCAATGCAAGGTCAAAATGATATCGGCAAGTGGCTCTCAGGCATTATACGAGGCTCGCCAGTCTTGGAGATCTTAAAACTCCCAAATCTCCTCGATCAGATTGGTTGTACAATATGTGTGCCATTCAACTACTTGTCCCGGGTTAGCATCTCGGGTAGGTACTCCGGAACGCATGATCAGCTGCGAAGTCCTCTGCGCATACTATGCCAGATACCTAAACTAGAGAGTCTTCAAGTAGTACACGACTGGTACTACGGGGAGCAGGAATTTCTGAAGTTTCAAGAAACAGTAAGGTCTACAAGGTTCAAATCCGCTACTTCATCGTTAGCATTGAGATCACTCGCAATCTCCACGACAAGTTTGGTGAAGACGTCGCTCTTTATGTCAGAAATGCGCATTCCCTCCCTGACTAGTCTTTGCATCCATATCGACTTTTGCGTAGATGCTGATTCGAAGGATCCGTGGCTACAAAGCTTCAAAACTATGCTTATGAATACATGCTCCCTTCGGTCCTTGAATCTCAGTACAGGGGACATAATTGCCACCGACCAACTATTGTCGATCTTTCCCTTAATGCCTGCTCTCACTGAAATGTTTCTCAGTGCAGATTGTCATATCATGACGAATCAGATTTTCCAGGCATTAACAATACCTTCTCAACATATCACATCCTTGACAGCCGTCTCTGAACCTCCTCTTTTGCCCGTTCTACAAGTTCTGCATTTGGAGATGACAGATATGTATGCCCTTCCGTCGGAAGGTGGGCTGCCAGATCCAGATTCCATCATAACCATGGTTTGCTCCCGGCGACTTCCGTTGTCCAATGACGAGTTTGTCATTGATTCGGAGCTTGTACATTTTGGACTACATGCTCCTGCTCGCATTGCGTCTGCGTCGGAGAGAGATTGGGCTAGGCAGCTGCGTTTTGCAACGAGAGGTGCGTTGAAAGAGCACATTCGGCGTGGATTTACTTGCTCCTTGGAGCTGGGGGAGATATGACATAGCGTTTCTTGAAGCTTGTTTCTCCACAGGACTCCACACAAGTACACTGTAACACGAATCCATCACGGAGAATAGCGTTGCACTCGTATCCTCTGATTTATGATACATCTAGCTCTGTAAAACTTTTGTAGTAATCACATAGATCCGTACCTAAATACATGGGTGATTTACAATTTCCACCGTTGATTGTAGGCATAATTGAAACTATTGAGTACGCTCCCGTGAAACATCGATAGATTATATTTGGTATCGTAGTGGGCAGCGGAACTTCTGGCTTGTCATCCTCGGACATCGTCATCTTGAAAAATATGCCGTTAGACATGCGGAATTTGAGAGGTCTTGTAATGTGCTCTGGTAGGATTTGAAAGACGGTGCAAGAGGTTAGTAGGCATTGTAGGCCAGAGATAGGGAAATTAAAGCGGGAACGAGGCATAGATCTTGTTCTATGCTTGATTTTGTAAAAGGAAGCAAGGAATGGCTGAGCGAAGGAATGTCGACTCACTCCGCGAAATTGATCATTCTTACAGTAAAAGGAAATTAGAAAGAGATAAATGGAAAGGACTGCCTCCTTCTCAGCTCATGAAGGAATTGGGCAGTGACATATTGTTCCGCTGTCTGTCGCAGAAGTTGCTGTGTCTGTAGTTCTATTGCTAGTTTTGCTGTTTTCAATGATTTGAAGATGTGCTGGAAATGCAGCGCACGAAGAGCGGACTTCAAGTTCTTGCACAAAACGGCAGCTCTAAGAAGCAATAAATTACACCAGTACTCATATGTTACGACGAACTTTCTTTACAAGTGAGAAGTCCTCTGAAGCGCTTGGATGTCAACTGGACGCCACCATCGAAGAAAATCCAAGCGCTCAACCGTTCTAGAAAGATCTAGGAATAAGATATACACGTGTTTTCATAAATGTTAAGTAGGCGCGCGCTAACATTTGACGCCGACCTGCAGTACAACGTACAACACTCGTAGCGACGTAAATGTCAACAACGTAAAAAGAAACAAGTCAACTAAACTTCTCAATCTGTCGCAGTACCACCCCTTGAACTAAGACCCCAAAAGATGGACAACCCAAAGAATATCCAACCCAGAACGATTATTGAAAAACCAAGCAATGGGAAGACACTTTTCACCAACAACGTGGAAAGGCCACTCTTGGCCGGACTCTTCAAGATGATCTCCTTTTCTCGCCAGGTCCTCTCCACACCGTCCTTTGGACCGACTTTATCCCAGATTTCATCGATTTCGTTGATAAACTGAGTAGGTTTGACCTGACTCAGGTGAGCTGCTGGGAGTAGAGTCTTCGAGAATGATACGATGTAAAAGACGCCTGCAATGGCTACGCAAATGAAGGCGTAGGCTAACCAGAGGCCTATCGAATTGTTGAGAGAGTTGGTGGGAGAGTTATCTTGAATTTTCCCTGATGCGATCGTTACAATGATGATGGAACCTTGTACAATGGACTCTGTGCATTTGGTTAGCGCCTGAGATATCTATATCACTTCAAATTACTCACTTTTGACAGCGAAGCTGAAGAAAGAGGAAAGCTGTCAGTTGTGAAAGCGAAACATAAGATACTCAAGGACATACGCAGTCGCGAAGTACTCGGCATTTGGGATGATGTTTCTGATAATTTCAACTTGCGGCGCCGGAGTGAAGGCCTGTGCGATCGCATAGAAGACATAAGATGCGACTAGAGGAATACATGAGTTTGATTCAACCACCAATAGCCTCCGAGCGAAGACTCACCGAACGCGGGAACCGTCAACGAGAATTTCAAGGCAAGCATCGATATCAAAAACATGATACCGGATATGAGCACTGAGATGTCCAAGCATGGTTAGATTGCTATTAACTTGAGCAATTTGAATAGCAGACATACAGAATGTGACTCGTTGCCCGTAAAGATCAAGGAAGATGCCCATGAACGGGGTCATGCAGGCAGGCAACAAGAGATAGAAACTTGATACCCATCCGCCAATGACGGCACCTGCCTTGAGGCGTTCTTGCGAATATGCACTGTGAACAAGTTCAATGAAGATCTTTGGGTACTTGGAAGTATCTCAACTCACGTAGAAATGGAAGTAAACGACTGAACGCCTGCATTTTCGAACGCGCAGAAGAATGCAATGAACCAGAAAGTTACAGGTAAATGTCTCATGACATTAAAGCTAAACTTGGCACTTCTGTCGCCGACGTTGTAGCCCTTGTGTTTGGTCCTGCTCAAGTGGTTTATAACGTCATAATTGTTCCTGAGGTACTTGTCGACGTAGACAAGAGCAACGGCGCAGAGGAAGGAGAAGAGACCGATGATGGCAGACACCCAAAGCGTCCATGAAAAGTGACCGGTGTTGACAGAGATGATATTCGCGGTAGACTGACCGGCGAATGTTGCGAGATTGGCAACGCACCTGTTGAGATAGATTAATTACGATTTAGAGCGAAGACTCAACAACGTACCAGATAAAGCCAATTGAGAACCCGAAGCCGCGACCAGGAGCAAAGTACGTTCCGAATACTCTGTGTTGGGCATTGTCCAAGCTACCGTCTCCAATACCACTGATCACCTGCATACGTAGAGTGTAATCAGCATCAGATATGTAGATTAGATTAGATTAGATTAGCATACCTTTCCGACAATCAAAAGAGCATAGCTGTCGATACCATTGGTAACAGAGCCGGCCATAAGAAGTGCACCAACGAGATGACATCCAGAGAGCACAACAGATAATACTTCGCCTCCCCACTTGTCGATGGAATAACCTAGGATGATGCATAAGAAAGTATTGACCTAGAACGGGTCCCGGTTTAGCATGAAAGGTTTGCGCATAAAGCGGTAGATTGTTTACCAGGTTAGTGACCGAGACCTGCAATGGCAACTAGTCAATATCTTGCTAGATCTGCGCAATAAAGGATACATACAAGAGTGGAGAATTTTGAATTGTTGATGCCCAGCTCTTTAATGATCGTATTTCTCAGAGCACTATACTCAGGTAATTAGATGGAAGCATTCGGGACCGAATAAATGTTAACGAACACAATGAGTCCCTGCCAAGGCGAACGTTTTAGAGACCTTTGACATGAGTAGACCATCAGAACTCACGTTTGACCAATGATTACCGACTTGGAGAGCAAGTTAGTATTCTGAGAAAAGAAGTAAAGGGAAACATACAAGTGCATAGACACGTCAAGACAATCATAACTGCTTGCCATTTCAATGGAAGCTTTGGCTTCGTGATGGAATCAGCGTCGTCGACAGAAGAAACCCGGGCAAGCATAGAGAGTTCCTTCTCGGAGGCATTCTTGGATCCGGAATCTGTTTTCTCCGTGTCATTCTGGACGACCTCGCGAGTTTTGTTGACGATTGGCAGTGAAGACATGGTTCCTCTTCTTTGCGCACTCAAAGAAAGGAGGGTACTCTGAGGTCCTGCAGAAGAATCTGGGGCCTAGAGATGCTTTTTTATGCGTTAGCCAGATGACGGTGTGTAAAAATAGAAGTGGGCTAACATATTTGCAACAGCCCGTTATCCGGGACAATTAGGGAAAATGTATACGGCAGGGACCTTTTGAGTAGTCACTGACTGTCGAGATGCCAACTTCGGGGGCCTTCGAGGCTTCAGAACGTATAATGCGCGAGAGGAAAAAGCATTGAAAGGAATCAAGGTTGCTTCGAAATTATACACGCCAAGCGGCCAAGAGATGTACCGGTACTCTGAGAATATTGAATCAAGGGACTCCGTGTCCTTCTGGAGCGAAAAGTGGCGTTTGGAGGCAGCGAATAGATTGAGTGAGGGTTGACATCGAGTTTTGGGCAATAGTACACTATGGATTGCGGAGCTGCTTGTGTGCAGGCAGCATGAAGGCTAGCTCTGAACATGCTGGCTGGGTCATAGGCATCCTTTCTGCGGAGATATGGATCGATTGTCAAAGAGGCCCAACGGAATGGACCTTATCTGATAAGATGTCAGATCGTTACGGCCTTTTAGCAAATGATTCACATATCGCCGCAGACCTTTTCCCACTGTTGCAGTCCAGCGACAGGTTCGTTTCGAAAGGATTACGTCGAAACATACAGATGTACCTCCACAGTTCCCGCAGTTTTAGACGCGTTATCTTATCCGATAAGGACCGTTCCAGATGCCCTTCTCATCGTCAACTTGTCTCCGGTTCTTCTTCGACAGCTTTCGACCTCTTTTGACTCGTGCCTCGCAAACCACCTGGAAATTTTCGTCGAGTCCTTGGATACATGCCATTTCCGAGGGTTCTTGAGGGTATATCTCAACGAAAGATTGGGGTAAAGACCAATACATACTCACAGGTTTGGAGCACGCTGAGAACTTTGTTGGGATGCGCGTAAGTGTGGCCTCTGTGCGAACATGAATTCTACTGATATATGGATGAGCCTTTCGCCGAAAGGACAGCAAACAATTATCACCTTGGTGTATTCAAAACAGCGAGTCATTGAAAAGTCATTTGACATTCGCATCTCTGTCAGAAGAGTTTTCGCTGTATTTTAAGTGAAGATCCTATCATTTAATCTGTCCAGGATTTGAATACAAGAATGTATTACAAGACATGGTTTGGCAAGACCTTTCAGGCACAATGGACGTGGTTAGTGTATTGCCAGTCGACGAAACTGATTCAGAAAGGTACCGTTTCTAAACCGGATAAATTTTGGACCATTGAAGCAGTAAAGTCGTTGACTTTTGGGGACCGGCAGCTTGTATATGTCTGAGTGAGAGAAATTTAGTTTGCAAGAGTGACGGACGGATGACAAGGACAGTGAAGAAAACCGGCAGGCATTTCTGGCGGCAAATTTGACCCGAGTGTTTTTCGTTCAGTCTCCAACACCTCCTGCTTTCAAGTCGGACTTCTGCTTGACGTTATGCAAGTATTTTTATTCGATATACTTGCTCAGAGTGTAGAATCTGCTGCCATGGGGAGCCCTGGATATCACCATGCGCTGCAAGTCCCAATTGATGTCTATTCTACCACGGCGGTCCTTCTTTCCGTACCATTACCAAAATGACTGTTCTACTTGGATTTCTAGTCCTGCTAGGCCTCTTTTCTGTTGCATCGAGTACGACTCAGCGACCATTCCAGACTAACAACGCTTGGCATGGTACTCCTTGGTCCGATGATGGTCCAAACAGCTTGTTCACGCCCTTGGAGTCACTCTCTGTGTTGAAGACAGATAGCTTTACGACTATGCAACATCCTTTCTTCCCAAGATATAGCGTCAGAATCAAGAAAAGCGATTTCTGCGACCCGACTGTCAAGTGCGTCCTATTTGTTGATTGCTGAATGTCCTTTCTGACGTACAACTAGCGTTTACACCGGCTACATTGACATCGAGGCCCGGCACCTCTTCTTCTACTTTTTCGAGAGTAGAAATGATCCTGCGAAGGATGATGTGATATTTTGGACCAATGGAGGTCCTGGTTGTTCGTCTGCGGTTGGGTTATTCTTCGAGCTTGGTGCGTCACAGCGTCCCTTGGTAAAGCATGACCAACTAACCAGATCTATCGTTTTCAGGACCATGTCGAGTCACTGATGAGTCTGGTGCCAAATTCCACCCCGAGTCCTGGAACACGAACGCAAACATATTCTTCATTGACCAGCCCATCGGAGTTGGTTTCTCTTATGCAGACCATGGAGAATCTGTCGTGAGTCCCGAATTGATAACTATCTGTTGGATTTGATTAACCATGTCTCTGTAGGCTACTTCCGAGGAAGCCGCCAAAGATGTTGCTGCCTTTGTCGCGATTTTCTTCGAAAACTTTAGCCAATTCAAAGGAAGGCCATTCCATATGACCGGCGAATCCTATGGCGTTCGTTTTCACCGTCTTCGTTCTTCCTCGAGATTGACAAGCAGTTCAGGGCCGGTACCTCCCATTATTTGCCTCTGAAGTGTATGATCAGAACACTCGGCTCGTTGAAGCTGGTCTGACGCCAATCAACCTTGCGTCTGTTATGATTGGTAGCGCCCTCCTCTACACTCTTCTGCGAAGCTGTTACTTACCATGTTTAGGAAATGGGTTGACCGACATGTATAAGATGTATCCTGCGTGGTATGAGATGACTTGCACTGCAGCTAGTCGTTCACCTGTATTCGACATCAAGACTTGCGTCACCATGAAGCAGACTGTGATTAATCTTGTTTCATTCTCTTCCTCTTCTATGAATAACGTCACTCTGTCCAGCTTTCTCGTTGCGAAAAGTGGACAAAATCTTCGTGCATTGACCAATTCGACTCTATCAACTGTGGAGCTGCGATAGCCTTTTGTGACAATGCCATTACTTTACCTTACTGGTAAACAGGTCAACAACTTTCTGTTCTCGATCGCAAATACTTAGACTCTTCTACAGGATTAAACCCATACGATATCAGTATACCCTGCAAAGGCGGAATGGAGGCTCTGTGTTACCCTGAGCTTCTGTGAGCTTCTCTGCATCATTATCATCCATTCTCTCTTACAAATTTCACCTATATAGGCACATGCGTCAATACCTCTCCCTGTCGCAAAGAGTCGACACTAGTTTACTTGTCGAGGATTTAGAAAATACGGAGATCTAGTCCAAAGTTGACAAGTTAGATTAGAAACAAAGAGACGACTACAGTTACTTGCCTAGTCCAAAGTTGACAAGAGATCAAGCTGAGGACTAGGGGTTTACAGGGGAGCCTTAAGTACTACGAGGCCTACTGTCTAATGACATCAGACTAAGGAGCAGTGAGTTCATACATGACGATAGGACGAGGTGAACGGAATATGCTACTAAGACACAAGGTGATTAGTGGAAGTAAAGGGGGCACGAGTTTGAGGAAAGGTTGTGGTAAGGTAAAAGACCAAACGATCGGTACGCTACAGCAAGGTGATATAAGTGAGTATGTGAACGAATAGTGGAAAATAGTTAGTTCGTGACATTACCCCCCTCCTAATACTCATCGTCCGCGATGATTAAGGTCGGGATGGTGCATCTGGGTGAGTTCTGTGGAATTTAGTGATCAATCTTTTGCAATGAGTTAGATTTGTGAAGGGCTCCCAAGAATTGTTGGCGTCCCCTTCTCCTTTCCATTTGACTAAATATTCGAGTCTTCTCCATCGGATTCGACTATCCAGTATGGATTCTACTTCAAATTCTGGTTCGTCTTCTCCTTCAAGTTCAATGGGCACTGGTTCCTTTGGTAGTTCGCCATTGACTTCGTTTCCTCTCCAAGGGTAGAGCTTACTGGTGTGGAATACAGGGTGGATTCGGGAGAGGGAGAGGGGGAGGTCCAAGCGATAGTTAACTCGACCGATTTTCTGTATGACTTCGAACGGGCCTAGTTGTCGGTCTCCTAATTTTTCGCTTGACAGTTTCAGATCGATGTCTTCCCCGCTCAGCCATACCCAGTCCCCTACTCCATACTTCGGTGACTTTCCTTCTGATTTTTCCGCCATTTCTCTTTTGGCTAGGTGAAGCGCCGCTCCCGCATCTTTTCGCACTTCTCGCAGTATTGCTAGCCGATCTTCGACACTTTGGTTATGGGTCTTCCTTCCTACAGGTATGTTGAAATGTGGCAAGTATCCATATTCCACTTCGAAGGGTGAGAGCCCGAGAGCCGAGTGGGTTCGTGAGTTAAGGACGAATTCTGCCATGGGTAGGTGTTCTGCCCAGTCATCCTGTCTTCTTCCTACAAAGATGCGAAGGTACTTTTCTACTTCTTGGTTTGCCCTTTCTGTCTGTCCGTTGGCCTGAGGATGGTATCCCGAGGTTAGGGAGGATTGGATGCCTAGGCGTTTAAGCAGTAGCCTCATGAGTTCGGCTGCGAACTGGGGGCCTCGGTCCGATACAAATTCCAAGGGGAGTCCATGCAATCGGAAGATTTCTCTGTAGTATAGGTCCGCCGTTTCTTCAGCCGTAATATTTGTGGTGCATGGTATGGCGTGTATTTGTTTGCCGTAGTGATCTATACACACAAGGATGGCGTCGAACCCGTTGGAATCTGGAAGTTGGGTGACAAAGTCTACTCCTACTTTCTCCCAAGGGCCTTTGGGCACTTCCAAGGGTTGGAGCGCCGTTCGGGGGTGTCGGAGCAGTCTTTTTCGGGCGCAAACTTCACATCCCGATACGTATTTTTCGACGAAGGATCTCATAGTGGGCCACCAGTAATGGGAACTCACCAGGTCATAGGTGGCGTGCACCCCTCCGTGACCAGCCCCTCTGTCGTCGTGGCATTGCTTCAACACTTCCTTTCGCAATTCTTTTCGGGGTGGGACGTACACCTTCCCTCTTCGGTAGATGAGTCCGTCGTCTTCCTCCCATTCGGCTACGCCGTCTGCCAATCTCTTTAGTCCTCCGCTTCTCAACCGTTGTATTCCTTCGACTACTTCCGCATCCCTCGTAGTTTCTACCCTGATGCGTTCTTCTAGGGGGTTCTCCAGCCCGATCGTGGCTATCTGTGCAAAATGTTCGGGGGACAGCACCGTTTGTTTCAGATTGTCCTCTTGGTCGGTGGTTTGATGGTGAGGCATTCGGGATAGGAGATCTGCAATTAGGTGCTTCTTCCCTGGCCGGTGGACTAGTCGGAAGTGGAAATTGGACAGTCGTAAAGCCCATCGGGCTTGCCTTCTGCTCAAATCTTGGGCCGTTCTCCAATACTTTAGGTTGTCGTGGTCTGTGATTATCAGAAAGGGTTCGGGTAGTCCTTCGAGATAGTGCCTCCATTCCTTCAGTGCTTCAATGATGGCCAGCATTTCTCGGTCATGAATCTCGTAGTTACGCTGAGTCTCGTCCATGGAAGAAGACCGGTAAGCGATCGGGTGCCATTCATCGTCCTCCAGCTTCTGTGACAGGACTCCGCCCGTGGCAAATCCGGAGGCATCGACTTCTACTCGGGTTGGTCGGTCCGGTTTCCACAGGGCTAAAACGGGTTCTTCCACGAAACGGCGCTTGAGGAGCTCGAAAGCTCGTTGTTGCCGTTTCCCCCACTGGAACTCGACTCCCTTCTTGGTCAAGTCATTCAGGGGTCGTGCGATACCGGAAAAGCTTCGGACGAATCTTCGATAGAAGTTAGCAAACCCTAGGAATCCTCGCACCTCTCGAACCGATTTAGGTATCGGCCATTCTTCCACCGCTGTCACCTTTGCTCGGTCCATTCGTACTTGGCCGTGTCCGATGATCATCCCCAGGTATTCGATCTCTTCTTTCTCGAACTCGCATTTTTCCGGTCGGAGGTAAAGGTCATACTCTTTTAGTCTTTGTAGCACTTCCTTGACAATTTCCCTATGTTCTTCCAGGTCTCGAGTGAAGATTAAGATGTCATCAAGGTATACCGCTACCTTCCCTTCCGAAATTAGGTCTGCGAAGATGGTATCCATAAGGGCCTGGAACGTGGCCGGAGAGTTCGTGAGTCCGAAGAACATGACATTAGGTTCGAAAAGTCCTCGATTAGTAGAGAAGGCCGCCTTCCACTCGTCTCCTTTCCGAATTCGAATGTTGTTGTAGCCCCACCTCACGTCAAACTTGGTAAAATATCGGGCATCCTGTAGTCGCCCGATGATGTCTTGAACTAGGGGTAGAGGATATCGGTTTCGGATCGTATATTCGTTAAGCTTTCGGTAATCTTGGACAAATCGTAGTTTGCCGTCTTTCTTCTTTATGAAGAATACTGGTGACGCGATGGGCAATTTAGACGGCTGGATGTATCCCTTCTGGAGGTTGTCTTGTAGGAAGCGTTCTAATTCCTGTTGTTCGTTGATCGACATGGGGTATACCTTGGTACGAATGCTAGCCGGGGCGTCTGGCGTTAATTCAATAGCATGGTCCCAGGGCTGATGTTCCGGAAGCCTCTCCGAACTTTCTTCGGCGAAAACCTTCTTATACTCCCTGTATTCCGGTGGCACCATCTCCTCAAAGCTTTTCTCCGCTTTCTTAAGGTATTCCTTTTCCGCGATTTGCTGGGAGTAGGTGAACCCGGCAGAACACCAAACTTCATCGGTTAGATCTTCGATTATCCCTTCTCTCTTCCAGTGTCTTCGAAGTTTACGGTTAGCCGCGAACCGTATCGGGACCTCCTTTTCTTGTTCTGGTTCAGTTCCGCCTACGTCGGCCACTTCCTCCATCTGCATCTCCCTTAATCTCCAGTTTATGGTTGGGTTATGTTTCTCTAACCACGGGAGCCCCAGGATTACTTCCTCTTTCCCTATGTTCGTAATCAAAAATTCCGTCCATTCGCTTACTCCGTCTATTATGAGTTTTACTTTAGCAAAACTTCGGATCTGTCCGGCTTGGTTCTCGGTCCCGTCAATGTTTCTGACTTTGATCGGTCGCCGGAGCGGCAAGAGGGGAAAGGAGTTTTCGGTGGCAAAGCTCTCTTTCATGAAGAGTCCCGTGGCTCCACTATCTATCATGGCTGCGGTTTGAACTTTATCCTGTTTTCTTCCTTGTATCGTTATGGGGATGCGAAAATGCGAGTCTTTTTCAATAGTAAATACGGTAGAGATGTTACATGCAGATAGGTGGTCGTACAAGGAAGAATAGGCAGGGGTATTAAGATCGTTCACGGAAGACGTCGGGCGTGCAGCTTTCGTACGACGTCTCTTCAAAAATCCTCTTGTTTTTCGAGCAGGGTGGCCAGGATTTTGTTTTGCTGGGCCATGGCGTCTCTGAGGGTCTGAATCTCTTTAGTTACATCGGCGGGGACAGAAGCAGCAGGTTTCGGCTGAGGAGGCGGGGTCGATGGTCCGTCTTCGAAGAGTGAGAAGGTGGACGAGGCCGCTACCTGTTGTCCTCTTCCTCCTCCCCCTCGTCGCGCCTTGTTTCCTCTTCCCTTCTCCATCCCTAAGTACTTGTCCTGGCAGACACGTTCTACATGACCCATCCTTCCACAGTACCTGCATTTCTCGTTTTTCCAACTGCAGCTAGTTTTGACGTGCTCCTCCGATCCGCATCCGAAGCAGTGTCCTCTCATCTTCTGAAGGAAGTCTTCCCGGGTTTTGCCGTTACCTCCGGTCCGGGTGGCATCAATGTCCATGGCATTCGGGTCGGAGGATTTAAAATTTCCGGCGGTCGTGTAGGTGGGGTTGTGGAGGGCTAGGTCGATGGTGCAGGCTCGTCGGATGGCCTGGTCCAGACTGGTGGTCTTTCCTTGTCCCAGTTCGATAGAGATCATATGGACGCGAATATTGCTGTTTAGCCCGTTGCAGAATCGTTCCATCAGATCGGTGTCAGAAAACCCAGTTCTCCCTCCTATATCTTGGAACTGCTGCGCGTAGTGCGCCACCGAGAGCTTCCCCTGTTTCATTCCCTTGATCTTCTGCCTAGCTTCTGCTTCTTCATCTGCAGACCCGAAGCGAGTTTTGAACTGCTTTTCGAATTCTTCCCATTTGCTATCGAACGGGAACTTGGTCTCCGACCCTGCAATACTCGAGTTGTTGGCTAGATTGGCATAGTGCGCCGCCCAATCGGCTGCGTTTCCATGCATGAAAGAGAGAGCCGAGAGAATTCGGCTTGGGTCATCGACCAGGTCTTTCTGCTGTGCTCCCCAGATTTTGAACATGGAGAGAAATCTCCTAACGTCATCGGATTTTCCTTCGAAGGGTTCTGGCTTACTGGTGCTAGACTTTCTGGGTTTCGGGTTATTCGTGTTTTCAATAAAGGAGTCCAGCTTTCGCTGGGTCTGCAGTTGCTGTTCTGCCAGTTGTTGGATGAGATTGTTTAGGGCTTCCATGTCTTCGTCGGTTACAATGGGAGAGTCTGGCGAAGACGGACGAGGCGGCGACGGAGGATTCTCGGTTGAGTCAACAGGTGGTGGCGGTGGTGGCAAGGGCCGTGGAACCGGGGCTGTAGGTGGCACAGACGCTTCTGTGGCTTGGGGTGTCTGAGCGGAATCTTCGATCTCTATAGAAGATGGGGATTCCTGGGCGGTGTGAGCAGACGATACTGACGACGGAGTCTCTGGCAACGGGAGTACAAGTGATAACGGTGGGGGCAGAGATGTCGGTAGGTTCGGTTCAAATGGCAGAGGGTGTTCTTCCTCTGGAGTTTCTGGGCGAGTAAACGGTAGACCTCGGACGGGGTTAACACGGTAAGTAGTTCCTCGATACTGGTATGTAGACGGAGTTCGGATGGAGTATAGAGCGTGCGGGCAAGGAGTAGAATCACAGTTGTAGAAGACGTTGTCTTCAAGGTAAACGGCTCGACCCTGGAGTACGTCGAAACCGTGCGGATGTTCCTCGCAGTCAGTGTAGTCTGCCGAGAAGGACGTTTTGCCTGTGGTAGGGACGATCTATGTGCAGAGACCGTCGGTACGTCAGTGGGAGAGCTTGATCTAATGTCGCAAAGAGTCGACACTAGTTTACTTGTCGAGGATTTAGAAAATACGGAGATCTAGTCCAAAGTTGACAAGTTAGATTAGAAACAAAGAGACGACTACAGTTACTTGCCTAGTCCAAAGTTGACAAGAGATCAAGCTGAGGACTAGGGGTTTACAGGGGAGCCTTAAGTACTACGAGGCCTACTGTCTAATGACATCAGACTAAGGAGCAGTGAGTTCATACATGACGATAGGACGAGGTGAACGGAATATGCTACTAAGACACAAGGTGATTAGTGGAAGTAAAGGGGGCACGAGTTTGAGGAAAGGTTGTGGTAAGGTAAAAGACCAAACGATCGGTACGCTACAGCAAGGTGATATAAGTGAGTATGTGAACGAATAGTGGAAAATAGTTAGTTCGTGACACTCCCAACCATCCATCCGCCAAAAGATCGGCGTCGACCCTTCTGTCCCAGCCAACTTTTCCAGCTGCAGCAATAAAGTCGGAACTGCATTCAACGTCATGCAGGATACACTCAAAGCCGATACGCCTACATACGTCGCTGGGCTTTTAGAACGCGGAGTACGGGTCCTTATATACGTCGGGGACTTGGATTGGATATGTAATTGGATCGGAAACGAAAAGTGGACTTTGGCACTGGAGTGGACGGGGCAGAAAGAATTCATTACAAAGCCATTGAGGGAGTGGACTGTCGATGGGAAGAGAGCAGGAAAAACGAGGAAGGAGGGCAAACTGACGTTTGCGACGGTTGAGGGTGCTGGGCATATGGTGGGTTTATCTCTTATAACGAGTTGTTTCAGATGCTGATTTGCGTGTTTGAAAAGGTTCCTTACAACAGACCTAAGGAGTCTTTGAAAATGTTGCAAAGGTGGATGGCTGGTGAAGAGCTGTAATTGCGTCATGGATACACGTACCGGTAGACGTATAATGCCGATGGACAGATCGCTTGCAATGCATATATTATATTCAGTTCACATCTCGGCGCTACACTGACAAAAATCTGGTCTAATGTACTGTTGTGTCACTGCTTCGCTCGCCATGTGCATGCTATAGTCTGTTGATTTATATCTATTCTACCACGGCGGTCCTTCTTTCCTTTCCATTACCGAGATGGTCGTTCTGTCTGGACTTGTCGCCTTGTTATGCTTCTTTTCTATCCCTTCGAGCGCAACGCAGCAACCACTCCAAACCAATAATTCCTGGCCTAGTACTCCTTGGTCTGACAATGGGTCAAATGGCCTATTCATACCTCTCGAGTCATTCTCTGTGCTGAAGACAGATAGCTTTACGACTATGCATCACCCCTTTTTCCCGAGATACAGTGTCAGAATCAAGAAGAGCGACTTCTGTGACCCTACTGTCAAGTACGTCCCGTTTGCCGATTGCTCAACGACCTTTTTTGACATACAACCAGTGTTTACACCGGCTACATTGATATCGAGGCCCGGCACCTCTTCTTCTACTTTTTCGAGAGCAGAAATGATCCTGCGAAGGATGATGTGATATTTTGGACCAATGGAGGTCCTGGTTGCTCGTCTGCGGTTGGGTTATTCTTCGAGCTTGGTGCATTACAGCATCCTTTGGCAAAGCATGACCAATTAACCAGATCTATCGTTTTCAGGACCATGTCGAGTCACTGATGAATCTGGTGCCAAATTCCACCCCGAATCCTGGAACACGAACGCAAACATATTCTTCATCGACCAGCCCATCGGAGTTGGATTCTCCTATGCAGACCATGGAGAATCTGTCGTGAGTCTCGAATTGATAATACCTGTTGGATCCGATTAACCATGTCTCTGTAGGCTACTTCCGAGGAAGCCGCCAAAGATGTTGCTGCCTTTGTCGCGATTTTCTTCGAAAACTTTAGCCAATTTAAAGGAAGGCCATTCCATATGACTGGCGAATCCTACGGTGTTCGTTCTCATCTGTCTTCGTTCTTCTTCGAGATTGACAAACGGTTCAGGGCCGGTACCTCCCACTGTTTGCCTCTGAAGTGTATGATCAGAACACTCGGCTCGTTGAAGCTGGTCTGACGCCAATCAATCTTGAGTCTGTAATGATTGGTAGCGCCTTCCTCTAACTTCCTCTGCAAATCTGTTACTTATGATGTCTAGGAAATGGGTTGACAGACATGTATAAGATGTATCCTGCGTGGTATGAGATGACTTGTACTGCCGCCAGTCGCCCACCTGTACTCGACATCAAGACTTGCGTTACCATGAAGCAGACTGTAACTAATCTTGTCTCGTTCTCTTCCTCTTCTATGAATAACGTCACTCTATCCAGCTTTCTCGCTGCGAAAAGTGGACAAAATCTTCCTGCATTGACCAATTTGACTCTATCAACTGTGGAGCTGCGACAGCCTTTTGTGACAATTCCATTACTTTACCTTACTGGCAAACAGGTCAGCCAACTTTCTGTTCTCCAATCTCAAATACTCAGGTTCTTTCACAGGATTAAACCCATACGATATCAGTATACCCTGCAAAGGCGGAATGGAGGCTCTGTGCTACCCTGAGCTTCTGTGAGTTTCTCTGCACCATCATTATCCATTCTCTTACAAGTTTCGTCACCCGTGCAGGCACATGCGTCAATACCTCTCTCAACCTTCCGTTCGTCAAAAGATTGGTGCCGACCCTTCCGTCCCAGCCAACTTTTCCAGCTGCAACAATGGAATCGAAACTGCCTTCAACGTCATGCAGGATCCACTCAAAACCGATACGCCTATCTACGTCGCTGGACTTTTAGAACGTGGAGTTCGCGTTCTCATATATGTCGGAGACCTGGATTGGATATGTACCTGGATTGGGATCGAAAAGTGGACTTTGGCACTGGAGTGGACGGGGCAGAAAGAGTTTATTATGAAGCCATTGAGGGAGTGGACTGTCGATGGGAAGAGAGCGGGAAAGACGAGAAAGGAGGGCAAGTTGACGTTTGCGACGGTTGAAGGTGCTGGGCATATGGTGAGTTTATCTTCCGCAACAAGTTGTTGCTTTAGATGTTGACTTGCGTGTTTGAAAAGGTTCCTTATAATAGACCTAAGGAGTCTTTGAAAATGGTACAAAGGTGGATGGCTGGTGAAGAGCTGTAATTGCGTCATGGATGCACGTACTGGTAGACGTTGTGTAATTCGAGTAGCGATAGTATCAGACAAAACCGGCAGGCATTTCAAACGGCAATTTTGACCTGGTCAAAAGCTTTTGTCCGTTCAGCGCAACGTCGACGTCGATTCCGCTTGCCAAGTCGGGTCGCACTAGCGGCTTGGTCGTTCATGTCGTTTCTTGAAACACTCGTTCTGACCCAATTCTATTACTGTGAAAATCTCTGGATAAATCGACATGTGTACATTATAACTGCGAGTGATACCTATCTAATCTGGTCGTCCTCTCCCTTCTACTGCCAGGATGATTGTTCTGTTTGGGCTCGTCGCCATATTATGCTTCTTCTCTATTAGCTCGACCAGTGCAAGTCAGCAAACGTTTCAAAGCAACGATTCCTGGACTAGTACATCTTCAAGTTGGTCTGACGACCTATTCATACCTCTCGAGTCACTCTCCATGCTGAAGACAGACACTTTTACGATTATGCGACATCCTTTCTTTCCCAGACATAGTGTAAGGATCAAGAAGAGTGATTTTTGTGACCCTACTGTCAAGTGCGTCCCGTTCGCTGAACTATTGAACGACATTCCTGACGTCTATCTAGCGTTTATACCGGTTACATCGATGTTGAGGCTCGACACCTCTTTTTCTACTTTTTCGAGAGCAGGAATGATCCTGTGAAGGATGATGTGATATTTTGGACGAATGGCGGGCCTGGTTGTTCGTCTGCAGTTGGGTTACTCTTTGGGCTTGGTGTGTTTACCGTCAGTCCTAATGAACCACGATTTACTTTTGTCATTTCTCAGGACCGTGTCGAGTCACTGACGAGACTGGTCCCAGTTTCCATCCCGAGTCCTGGAACACGAATGCGAACATTTTCTTTATCGACCAACCCATCGGGGTCGGGTTTTCCTATGCGGACTATGGAGAGTCTGTGGTCAGCATCTTCATTTTATTGTAGATATTCGTGCAGCTCTCTGAGAACCGTTCATACAGGCTACTTCCGGAGAAGCTGCAAAAGACATCGCTGCTTTTGTTGGAATCTTTTTCGAAAACTTTAGTCAGTTCAAGGGAAGGTCATTCCATATGGCTGGCGAATCCTATGGTGTTTGTTTCTGGCCATCTATGTCCTTGCTCGGGATTGAAAATCAGTCTAGGGTCGATACATCCCACTCTTCGCTTCTGAAATCTATGATCAAAACGCTCGGCTTGTCGAAGCTGGCCTGACGCCAATCAACCTTACGTCTGTGATGATTGGTATGTGTTTTACTTTGAACTTTCATTCGAAGACCGTTTCTTACAACAGATCCAGGAAATGGATTAACAGACCTGTACACAATGTACTCAGCCTATTACGAGATGACTTGCACTGCAGCCAGTCGTACACCCATACTTGACATCAAAACTTGTGTTTCCATGAAACAGGCCGTAACTATTCTCGATTCATTCTTGCTTCATCTCACTCATGCCATCCTGTCCAGCTCCCTCGTTGCGAAAAATGGACCAAATCTTCCTGCCTCGACCAATTCGATTCCATCAACTGCGGAGCTGCGACGACCTTTTGCTATAATGCTATTGCTACTCCTTTCTGGCAAACTGGTCATAGTCACTTCTTTCAGCGAGTCTTCTCGAACACTTAGACTCTTTCTCTAGGATTGAATCCCAATGACATTAGCATACCCTGCAGAGGTGGTATGGAAGAGACCCTTTGCTATCCCGAGTTTGCGTGGGTTCGTCTCGTTGTTAAATAAACACATCCTCTCACGTATGATATACCCTAGACACATGCAACGATTTCTCGATCAACCCTCCGTTCGACAAAAAATTGGTGTCGACCCCGACGTCCCAACTAATTTTTCCATCTGTAATCCTCAAATCATACAGGCCTTTAATCTTATGCAAGATAGTCTCAAGACCGATACGCCTACATATGTTGCTGGGCTTTTAGAACGCGGAGTTCGAGTCCTTATATATGTCGGGGATTTGGACTGGGTATGTAATTGGATCGGGAACGACAAGTGGACTTTAGCACTCGAATGGACGGGGCAAGAGGAGTTTGTGAGGAAACCTTTAAGAGAGTGGGCGGTTGATGGGAAAAGAGCTGGTAAGACGAGAAAGGAGGGTGGGTTGACGTTCGCGACGGTTGAGGGTGCAGGGCATATGGTGAGTTGATCTTCCATGATGAGCTTTTCAGCGGGTAACACGTATTCGGATAAGGTTCCTTATAACAGGCCCAAGGAGTCTTTGAAGATGGTGCAGAAGTGGATGACTAGTGAAGAACTTTAACACTTTTGTCCGACATCACTTCACTCCAAAAATCAAAGTCTTGATCATTTAAGTAAATCACTAGGAGCATTACGATACAAAGTGTATAAAGATTCAGCTCGGAGTATTGTACGTTCAATTTACATGTAAGGACCGTCAGGTGGGTAGTATTAGGTTGTCCCAGAGGATAGCCTGCAACGTTGAACTGTTGGTATCTTTCAATAATTCGGTCGACTCGAATCTGATGCCGGATGTTTGACTGGGCTATGCCCAAGTATCCACGCCCATCATAGACCGGGGGCTTGGGTTGTCCATCAGACCTGCCAGTCTGATCCTAGAGGAAGTTACAAGTCACCCAGAGTCAGAATGGAATGTTTTGGTTCAAGTATGTAGCAGTTGTAAAAACCGAGTCATTGACGCACGTTTCTACAGACGTTGTACAGTTGACGGTACCATGCCAATGTCCAAGGATCATAGTCGCATATGATTCCAGCCAACAATTGCCAAGTGTGATCTTGAAACTGTATGACGCGGCCATCGACTTTTTGGAACGATCCCATGATGAACATACGCCGGTATTCGAACCATCGAGGATAGAATCCACTGTATCCCCAATCAATCAACCACAACTGACCATCTTCGCCCAAAATAATGTTGAATTTGTGAAGATCGCCGTGAATGAAAGCAAGAGGATTTGGGTCAGCATAGCAGCTGCGTCCATCTTCTCCCCGAGATTTCCATCGATTATTGTAGTCTGTTTTGAGAGCGTCGTACGAGGAGAACTTTTCTGAGCGTTCAAAAAGACCAGGAAGGTCGCATCGCAAAGGTTCTCCGTCAGTCGAAATTCGGCCCAAATGGCCATCAAAAGGTTGCAGGACTTTTCGCAATTCCTTAACGTACCGACAAAGTGTGATTACCACCCAGAGCTTTCTCCAAATACTCAGCCGAGGCCAGACAATGCCTAGTAGCTCGCCTGGGATATAGTGCATCACAAGCCAATAGTTTGTAGTTCCACCAATCCAGTGAAGCTCTGGCTCCACTTCAGTAGGCAAAACTCGATGTACGCGCGGCACAGGTATTGAAGTATGCTTCCGTGCTAATTGCATGGCAAGTACTTCAGGACAAAGGAGTTCGTCCTCCGTTCCAAACTGTCGAAGGGCTTCTAGAGGACAACTTTTCACGGCGAGGCCGTATTTCCTCATTACGTGAACGCCCGTAGAGTCTTCAACTTCCTGAAGCCATTGAGACTCTGGTCTTCCAAATAGCTTGTCAAGCGCACTGGCATCGATGGGCAACTGAGAAAAATTTGAGTAGCCTAGTCTTACCGTTTAGTACTGTAACTTACTGGTTTCTCTGGAAGTCTTTTAGCAGGAGCAATCAGAGATTGCAGGAGCAGAAAGGCATCTACTGGCTTTGCTGCTCCTTTCAAACCAAGGAAACGCAGCCATTCAGACCAAGTAAGGCTGAGGCGATATTGGTGTTTCCCGAAGATCATGGTTGTTGGCTGCTCGTGGGAACTAGACTTTTGTGGGCGTACTAAGACTTCAACTTGTGGGCGTCTCAATTCCAAATCTTTTCTTTGATCTTGACTCGAAAAACCAGTCATCAAAGAAAGCATTTAAATCTTAGCAAACATCCCGGTGACGGCACGGAAATCCCGATCCGTATTCGGCTAATTTGGCGCTCTCACCAACTTTGTCGAGTCACTGTCAGGATTACTATTCTTGCCCGAATTTGAAGCTCCCGGTTTTCAGCTGGTGCGTTCCTTTTCTCATAGACGCTATCGTTCTCATCCAATATGAATGAAAGGTCGTCGTTGTCTCTCCTGGATTGTCCCTGTTTCTTCCTACTACACCACCGAACCATGTCGAGTATACAACTATGCAATCGGTGCAATGCAGAGATTTTGACTCCCGATATCCCGTCGTCTTCTGTTAGTTTAGGACAGTTGCGCTCAATGCGTTTACCGACACCAAAAGAGGATGCTGACTTTCGGAACAACTTTGAGAGCTTCCAAGACCGTCTGCGCCAGTATGATGCCGAAATTTTGAGTCTGGAGGGCGTTTTGGCAGAGTTGAAGGGAAAGCGTTCCGATTTACAGAGACACGTCGATGCTCAGTGCGGCATGCTAGCCTCAATCCGGAGGTTACCGTTGGACGTGATATCACACATATTCGATTTCGAGTGCGAGGGATATGGCTTGACTGTCTCTGCCACCCAAAAAGACAAAGCGACTGCTCGCACACTCGCCTTGTCTCATGTTTGTGCTTTTTGGCGCGAAATTGCCCTGTCACGTCCATCTTTATGGAGCAGAATATCTATACCAGGATGGCGATGGAAATGTCAGAGACTCGGAGCGCGGAATGGGATAGAAGTCCGAAAACTACTAAAACTCTACCTTGATCGGTCCCAAAATCTACCGTTGACGCTCAATATCGAGTCTACGGACTATGCAAATGTATACTGTGGAGGCTTGGACTGGTCCCTTTTTTCTATACTGTTCCGCCAGCGGTCCCGTTGGTTTAGTGTTTCTCTTGACTTGGAATGTCTTCGGCACGCCAAACTTGCACGGTATCTCGGCGAGCACGAGTTCTCTTTTCCGACTCTAGAATATCTCAATCTCCAATGGAAAAAGACTGCTCCTCCTACAGACTTCTCCGGCAATGAGTGGATCTTAGGTTTATCGGGAAAAACTCCTCGACTGCACAAATTAGTGCTAAAAAATTCCTGGCAAGAGTTTTTAAGGCGGTTGGATATCAATTACGACCAGATTACGTCTCTGCGTTTGCTATCAGATGACTTGGAACCTTGGCGAAGTGGTGAAGGGACGACCGGACAGTTTCAGTCGCTAGAACATTTTGCTACCGTTATCAGTTCCGCTTCCGATGACTTTGACCCTTCGCCGATGCCCATTAACAAGTCTACAACCTTGAAATCGCTTTCTTTCGTGATCGAGTCACTGGACTTGGCGTCAGAGCTTTTGCCCTCTCTTGTATATCCTTCCCTCACCAGCCTCGACATAGCTCTTCACGAGTATGGAGAAAGATCTGATGAAGGTGTTTGGGTAGAGAGTCTGAGCGCCATGATCCAAAACTCCCCAAACCTACACTCTTTCCGCTTTAGTACAGGCAGCATACTTACTGGTAGCCAGATACTGGACATATTCTCTTCAATGCCTTCCTTGACAAATTTGACTCTCGATAGCGATTCCGACGATATCAACAACGATTTTTTCCGGGCGCTGACCCTCCCTTCACTACCTCTTGCTAACACTACAGTAAGAAATGACGAATCCAAATCAAGCCCTTCACTCCTACCTCGGTTAACAAGTCTTACTTTCAGCCTCACCGAGTTATATTCCAGACAAAAGCCGTTACCGGATCCAGATATCATTGTCGACATGATTCTTTCCCGCCGGCCCATAGACATGACAGACCCAAATCCACTTTATACCGGCGGGGCAAACTTTACTTCGACGAGTATGCTACAACATTTTGGCCTTTTTGCGCGCGCTAGAGCGTGCTCGGCTTCAGAACAAACATGGGCCGTACGTTTGCGTGCGTTGGTTGCAGAAAAGCTTCGCTTACGTGACAAACCTTGGACCTGTCAGTTGGATTTGGGAGAATTATAACTTGTATTCGTGTAGTAAATGTACCTATCATCCGCGTCCTTTTGAATTGCTACTAGCTTACATATCTGTAAAAATCTGGATGACCGTTGTAAATTTGATGCGGACTTGACGATTCCGTAATCAAGAATTTCTGTCTTCGTACCAGCGGCAGTTGTCTCAACTCTTCGATATCCCTGCAATTTTCAGTTTAGGCTAGAAAATCGGATTGCATGAACCACAATGGTACAAGTTCTGGCCTGCAACAAGATTCATTCCGTGGACTGACGTTGGCTAAATATCTACATGCCCCGATGAAAAGCTGACCTTTCTTCAGCTCTTTGCATCCGCTTTTCTCTTGAGCATGCACAAGCAGTAATGCGATATTGCATTGGTCGTTCCCGGAATCGGCGCACTACAGTTTGTCCCATCGTTCCTCGATGACTCCTAGGCTCCTGTTGTTGAAAACTCATCATTGCTCCACTTTCAACACCCAAGCTGCCCAATATCGCCACCGGGATCGATGACCCCTCCAACAAGGCTCTGCCCAGTGATGTATTTTCGTCATGGGTCAATCCCTTCATCGAGTCTTCGATGCGTCCACCTCTGCATCGTCTCTGGGTCCCTATTGTCCTCACTGCATATAAAAGGGCTTCATCTTGTATTCCAACCCATCCAAACAACTCGTCTCATCCCAATTTCAACAAAACTACTTTTAAAGCATGTCTTCCCACCAGTTCTCTGTGAGTTGTTGTGTTCTCCTGGTTACTCCTGCGATTGAAGTATCTCCTTATTCTAGGTCGGCGACCGCGTCGAATACGAAGGTATCGGTGGTGGAAATGTCGAAAACTCAACTACACACGGACAAATCACCGGTATTGTTGAGAGTAAACAGGAAGCGCAGGAAGCCGGTGTCCAGGCTAACGTGAACTTTCTCTGCTATCACTTTTAAATGCATCTAACAATTTGAACCCGTACAAATGTAGGCCTCGAAAGATGATCCCCGCTATGTAATCCGCAATGACAATGTGCGTTCTTGTTTTTTTCGTTCAAACCGAAGCTGACTTAGGGTGCGTGGATCAGACTGGTAAAGAGACCGCATACAAACCTCAGAACATTAAAGGTGTTGAAGAGACGGGTTAGCATGCACCAGCTCAGCCATATTCGGAACGAAGATCTGTGTTGCACTTCCTATACTCCATGGACTACACTTGTACAATAATAGCAAAGACATCTGCAAAATCAAAGAAGCATCACGTACCGTGCTGTGCACTTGAGGCGGTGCAAATCCACATTTTGTCGACGCCAGCCCCACTCTCCTCGGAACTCAATGCGGAATTCGATTTTTATCACCCATAATATTTATAGCTTAATCGTCCTTATAAGAAGCTTCACGATGTGACTCATCGACATGCCAGTTTCGTCCAAAACCTTCTTCTCAACTTGGCAACACGCTTTGCAAAGTGACTTTACCAAAGACGGTCAACCTGCGACTTACTTCCCTGATCACCCTAAACACTGGGGTAGCGAAACTGCACAAGTCGACTTGGAGCGCTCGCTAGCTCTCTCTCTCAGTGACGATGGGAACCTTTTAGGTGCCTCCGACGCCGATGGCGGAGTTCGTATCTACGATTTCCCTTCTTTCACGCTCTGGCGTACACTGAAAGGGCCTCGTTCCTGCTCCTCAGGATCCGTCAGGTTTCAGCCCGGCCGTGGCAAGAGTGGAAAGGTACTTGTCGGAGGAGAACTTGTGCAGGGTGACGAGTGGAGAAGATGGATCAAAAGTTACGAGTTGAAGAACGATGACGATACCGAAGATCTATTCAAGCAAGCTGCGGGTGTTGCAGCTTCGGCCGCTGTTGAAACGATCTCGAAGAGTGTCTCGAAGGAAAATATTGATCATACTAAAATCCGTGACGACTTTTGGGACACTCTGTTTGAAGTTCAGCTTGATTTGGGGATAGGTGATGATATATTCGAAGGATCCCTTGTGGGCGGTAGAGCCTTTAGCCGGGATGGCTCTTTCTTTTTGTTTAGTAAAGACGACAACACCATTGTCGTCCTAGATTCCGAGAGTTTTCAGGAACGTTACACGCTCGTTGGACATACTGATTATGTTGTATGGGCAGAGACGAGTCCTGACGATACCGTCATCGCGACTTCCTCTTGGGACCAGACTGTCCGGGTTTGGGACTCAACTAATGGACAGCAGCTTCAAGTATTGACTGGAGCAACATGTCAGTCTTGGTCTGGAGCGTTTTCACCCGATGGAAAACTAGTTTGTGCAGGGTGCGGTGATTCCAAAGTTCGGGTGTGGGATGTAGAAAGCGGAGAACTATTGCATACTCTTGGTGGATTTCAGCGATGGGTCCGGAGCGTTGCTTTTAGTCCTGATGGAAAATCTCTGGCTGGCGGTAGTGAAAGTGGTGTTTTGAAAGTGTTCGACGTTGTGTCGGGCAAGGAGAAGCAGCATTGGGAAGTGAAGAAAACAATTCCATTCAGAAGCTCGTTTATCGAAGTCCGCAGTGTTCATTACACATCCAAGGGACTTCTAGTCTTCAATTATGGCGACGGTCGGGTTCACACTTATGATGAAAAGACGAATCAGAAGGGTCTATACGAGCATGGACCGGAAATACCTAGTTCTGCAGGTTATGGGACAAAGTTGATCACACCTGATGGTAAATTATTGATTAGTGCAGACTTTGATAGGTGTATTATTAGGATCTGGAATTTAGAATGAGTATGTACCGGAATGTCCGTATTCCAACCCTTGCATAGAGTATAGATCAGACCAGTAAAGAGACTGCATACAAACCCAAGAACATTAGGGTGTTGAAGTCGGACAGGAAATCTGTGTTGCACTGTACCTCCATGGGCTACACCCACACAATAAGATTTTGGCACTAGTATACGACTCCAAGTCGTATGAGTCCTGCTTTAAAAGTATCAGTTTTGTGCATGACGTCGGTATTGACGGCAACGCTTGACCTCTTTTCCAACCATCACTTTTCCACAAAAAGCCCTTTCAAAAGGTAAAGAAACGCAAACGAATATCAGGTCATCCTTTAAGGACAACCGGATTGATAGGAAAGCTTGAGAAAAGGGATCCTTTGGTGCGTTGCCGGTTGTTCTTCTTTTGTTCAACGACTCAATACTCTTTTGATGGACAGCAGAGTTCAAATTTATCCACAGAATCAAAGTAGAGCACACAGACCGTCAGTCCTGCGCGCTTGAGGCTTTAAATTGTCGACGGCCCTTTCCCTTCTCCCGGAACTCAAATTAGTACTCAATGCAGAACCTATAGCTCTCCATCTGCACGGGATCTTTATCAGTCACCTTACCCTTCAAACACAGCTCTGCGTTCTTCGATTATCGTCCGTATAAGAAGCTCCAACGATGGGACTGTCATTGATATGCCGCAAGCACTTTCATCCGAAACCTTCTTCTCAACTTGGCAACACGCTCTGCAAAGCGACTTTGCCAAAGACGGTCAACCTGCGACTTACTTCCCTGGTCACCCTAAACACTGGGGCAAAGAAACTGCGCGCATCGACCGTGACGTGGAAGGCTCGCTAGTCCTCTCTCTCAGCGACGATGGGAGCCTTTTAGGCATTTCCAATGCTAATGGTGAGGTTCGCATCTACGACGTTCCCTCCTTCACACTCTGGCGTACACTGAGGGGTCCTCGTTCCCCCTTCGGAAGATCTGTCGAGTTTCAACCTAGCCATGGCAAGAGTGGAATGGTACTCATTGGAGGAGGACTTGTCCAAGGCACCAAACGGAGAGAATGGATCAAAAGCTACGAGTTGAAGAATGACGATGAAACCGAGGATCTGCTTGAGCAAGCTGCGAATGTTGCAGCTTTAGCCGCTGTTGAAACAATCTCAAAGGATGTATCGAGGGAAAACATCGACTATACCAAAATTCGTGATGGCTTTTACGACGCTCTGTTTGGGAATCAGCTCGAGATGAGGAAAGGTGATGTATTCGAAGGATCCCTTGTTGGTGGTAGGACCTTTAGTCGGGATGGTTCTTTCTTTTTATTTGGCAAAGAACGCAACACTATCGTTGTCCTGGATTCCGAGAGTTCCCAGGAGCGCTATAAACTCATCGGGCATACAGATTATGTTGTATGGGCAGAGACGAGTCCTGACGATACCGTCATCGCGACTTCCTCTTGGGACCAGACTGTCCGGGTTTGGGATGCAACTAATGGACAGCAGCTTCGAGTGTTGACCGGAGCGACAAATCAGTCCTGGTCTGGAGCGTTTTCACCCGACGGAAGACTAGTTTGTGCAGGGTGTGGTGGTTCCAAAGTTCGGGTGTGGGACGTAGAAAGCGGGGAACTATTGCATACTCTTGGTGGATTTCAGCGATGGGCCCGGAGCGTTGCTTTTAGTCCTGATGGAAAATCTCTGGCTGGTGGTAGTGGAGGTGGTGTTTTAAAGGTGTTCGATGTCGCGTCAGGTAAAGAGAAGCAGCATTGGGAAGTGAAGAAAGCAGATCCATTCGGAAACACATTTATTGAAATCCACAGTGCTTATTATACGCCAAAGGGGCTTTTGGTCTTCAAGTATGGCGACGGTCGGGTTCACACCTATAACGAAGAGACGAATCAGAAGGGTCTATACGAGCATGGGCCGGAAATACCCAGTTCTGCGGGTTATGGGACCAAGTTGGTCACACCTGATGGCAAGTTGTTGATTAGCGCAGATTTTGACGGGCGTGTTAGGATCTGGAGTTTAGAATGAGATATCATCACGTCCTTGTTTTTACTATTGACCACTAGGCTGTGCTTTAAAGTAAGGTCACACAGAATTGGAACCGATTTTCGGAGCAGTTTATATAGCAAAGCATAGCATGCATGGACCAGACTAGTAAAGAGACCACCCCAGGAAATTGAGGGTGTTGAAGAGTCGGATTAGCATGTATTAGGCTTGTGTGAAGTGTCTGTGAACTTGAACAGAAGGAAATCCTGAAGGCTTGTATAGCAAGTCTCGATAATCGGAGCGAATGAGAGTGAGTTATAGATCCTCTCTGGTGAGATCTATAAGAGGTCTCGACGTACCGGACAGTGTCCAATACGTCAAGTAGAGACGTCCAGCTTTAGATTAACAAAGGACGAGTATTCGTCTCGCTTTCATTCGCACATGAAGACAGTGTATTTTGCGTCATGGGTCGTATCACCTTTATCGAGTCTTCGATGCATCCACCTCTGCATCATCTCTGGGTCATTTACCTCACAGCATATAAAAGGGAACCGCAGAACATTAAGGGTGTTGAAGAGACGGATTTCGATCATCCAGCAACAATTTATTCACTTCCGAACGAACTATTGACCGAGATATTCAAGTTTCACTGCGATTGTTATGGTCTTCAAGCCATGGTAGTAGATGAGGACGTTCTTCCCCATTTCATTGCGGAGACACCAGCTCTCAGTGTCTCCCAGACTTGTGTGCATTGGCGGAAGCTAGCGAAGTCCATATCGACAGTAATAAGGTGGTGGTGGCAGATGTAAATGGACAGGGAGAGTTTCCGCTCGGATAGAGAGCCTCGTCTTCATTAGCTTTCCGCCTAGAGCTTGATTCACCGCCGTTCAGTATATAAAGAAGGATAGACTATTTTGCAGATATAAAGGAGCATCATGATCAACAAGAGCTTGAGAACAACTGCACGGATGACGCACTGGAACTAGTCGATCTTCTGGAGTGTTCCTCCTCTCTTCTTGTTCTTTAACGGCTTTCAAGCTAGATATTCCTTCTAAACTATTTTGTTTTGCGACTTTTGCACGGGACTTGAGGGTGCTGATGGTGATGCGCCAGTCGGACCTGACTTGCAAAATTGACAATTCCCTCTTCGTTTTCTTTTGTGACGAAAAACTCCATAGATATTAATTATAATGTTACTTGGTTTAGACAGGAATGGATCATGTATAGTTAGGTGGAAAATTTCCCCTCGAGCCCGAATAAACTAAACTTGCAATTTGCCATTGGGCAAGGTGTACCCTTCCTCCATCATCATCATCTCCAAAAATGCTGCCCTCGTCTGGGCTCGACGAATACTTGCCCAGACCAGTTCGCTCTCCAGCGAAACTACCACCCGTTCTTGGAAGTCTGTCCTGGCGGTCTCAGTGACTTCTTTAATAGTCTCTGTAATAGTCTTTCGGCACTGGGCAACGATGGTTGCAGTCAGAGGACCAATGACGGTATCCTTCTTCGTGACAATGACCTGTTCAGCAGCCTGCTTGACCATGAGTTTGCACGTTTGCATGACGGTGCTCTTGGCCACTGCAAACGCGGCTTCAATCTGTTTTTCGAGCGTTTTCTCGATCTCTACAGTTATCATGGCTGCGATTGAACGAGTGGTTTCTGTCTTCACTTGCTCGGTAACGGAAGCCATGATCTCCTTGCTCCCTATCTCTACGAGCTCCTTCGTCATTTCAGCCACGACTATTTTGGAAGTTTCTCCAAGACTCTGAACAGTAGTCTCGATAGCTTGACCTCCTAGCGCTGCTTCAGCGACATCAGGCTCGGTAATAACTTTGAACTTCATCCATCGCGCCTCGGTGAGCAGACGGGACAGCTCAGGGCTCGGCCCAGTTACTTTGAGGCTGATTTTATCGCAGTGGAACTGCAAGTAGCGAGTGAGATCCAGCTCCAGCTTCTGTTTCTCAAATTCGACGACAAGGGTGTAGGAATTCAGTGAGACGCGTCCACCGCAGGCCTTGAAGAAACCTTTGCTACCCCAGATGAGTCTGCCGCTGACGATACCGATGTAGTTGTCCAGTTGTATCTCAGAGGTAGCATGTACGAGGATGGACCCTCGCAAAGACAGTTTATCGGCAGAAACTTTAAACTGGAAGAAAGACGATGTACGAGAGATGGTCTTGGAACTTGAAGATCTAAATTTACGGGTGAGACTTGGAATAACCAATAACGTTTTGAGATGCCTCACTTTTTTGTTTCTCTATAGCTTCTAAAGGAACTGGAACTGCTGCTAGTATATGGTGGAGGGGGAGTTATTAGACTATAAAAGATGAGCACAAAATATATCCAAGAGATGAAATAGAATACCCACCCGCTAGGAAGATCAGTATCGGAAAATCTCCATTTACCATCCGCCAAGTGGAATCGAGAGCTGAGGTCCAGGACAGCAGGAACCCATTTTGCACCGTGTTTTAGTTCAGTCTTGAGTAGATGTCCGTCAAGGGAAGTGTTCCGTGAGGATGAATAGAAGCCATTGCCGCCCCACTCGAGTTTACCACCGTTATTACCCAGATATTTATCGAGATTTATAGTAGGCTTCATATTGTCGACCTCGACCGAGAGATGGTGCTCCTCGAGTTGAGGGCTGAGATTCTCAACGTTGAAAGGCATCGTCTGTAGAAAGCTGGTTAGCTGATCGGTTCTAGTTCATTAGGATAAATACTTGCTGGAAATGTCAAGATGTTCAAGAAAGTGAGAGAGGATTTTTTGAAGCGGTCAGGAAACTTGCTGGGAGATGGTAGATATGAGCTGCATCTTGTCGACCTTTATACCAGAGCTCGAGCAATTGAAATTGTGGCTGTAGGTGCTTTATTGCAAGGTACAAATTATCTTCGCAGGAGGTTCAATAGCTTGCGCATTCCAGGACGGAAGGAATGCACATCAAACCTTCTCTTGACCTTTACACTTCAAGTTAGAAGCGTTCTAGGTCTAAACTCAAATTGACAGACCTGTCGCCGGAAGGAAGGGGACCGGCTATTTACAAGATATCCTATTACTCTACTATACGTTGCCTGGGGCTTGTCAACTGCTTTCTCGCTTACAAGATTTGATATCGTTTTGGATTTTATACAAGTCGAAGGAAATTATTGCAATGATTTTTGGCTAATTTTCAAACTCGAGTTCATTGTTATCAAATCACCTTGTATAGAAAGCAAGGCACTTCCAAAAGTCCTCTCGCAGATGCTCTAACGACTGTTGAGGCGAATGTCGGCGAATTTGACGGCCGAGCTTTCGGATTTGCCAGGTACGTTTGCCGCCTTGTCAGCTGTCATAAGGGCCGATGCCGCAGACCACTCGGGAGATGGATCAGCGCTTAGTTCCTGATATGGCAGGATATGTGCATCCAGGACATTAAAGCGGGCGTTAGCGTCGGATGGATAGAATAAGGACGTCCATGGCCAGTGGCTTCTAATTTGTTAAGAAAACGGCAAGGTTATTTCACCGCAAGTGACTCTCGGGCATACTGTCAACTGAAAATAATTTAATTGACCATTGGGATCACATCGAAGCACTGCAGTTTAGAGAGGACAAGCAGACTAACATGAACCATGCGGAATAAAGTGAACTTTGTTGATTCTACATAAAAGCGCAAGTCCGCAAGAATCTGATAAAAGGCATCCACTTGAAAGAGGATCAATGCAAGAAGGCTTAGAGTTTCACGCACAATCTCGTACGTATTTTACTAGTGTTTGAAAAATCAATGCTAACACGTACTCACAGAAACAGTAGGTTTGATTAAATGCATAAGATGGCCTTGGAAATTGCGTAAACATGTTCGAAGACTTTCCATATTCTCCAGGATTTCAGGCGGGAAACGACACAGAAGCATTTAAATAGCTGCGCTGCAGATGTTATGAGTCGTCCGAAAGCCGCTACCCCAAAGCTGCTGTGCTTCTCGAGGCGCCTTTCAGATATAACTTGAAACGACAATAGAGGTAACTTTTTTCTGTCAGTAAGTCACAGTTGGCAACTTCCGCGGGTCCACTTTCTCTAGGAAACTGATAAAGCTGAGGGTTCTTTACTTCTGCGAGCTTTTCGGCGAAATTGGTGGAGAGACAACTTGTGCGTCAGTGTATGTTACAGTTTGTCAACGTTGCTCTAAGACCAGTCGTCATAATCTTGTTCAGAATCAAAGGCTTCACTCGTTGGCTTTGCTCGTAGAAAGTATAGATTAGGGGCGGTCAAAGTTGAATACCTCCTAGTTGTTTCGAAAGTTGATAAACCAGAAACGGACCAGAAAAAATTGCAAGACGGAACGGAATTAGTGTCGAAACAACTACATGAATTGTTTCGACAGGCCGAAACGGCCAGGAACGTGGTGAGAAAGGGGCTTTTGGTCTTCAAGTATGGCGACGGTCGGGTTCACACCTATAACGAAGAGACGAATCAGAAGGGTCTATATGAGCATGGACCGGAAATACCTAGTTCTGCTAGTTACGGAACAAAGTCGGCTGCAAATTATTGATTAGTAGTGCAGACTTTGATGGGTGTGTTAGGATCTGGAATTTAGAATGAATATGTATCATGATTTTCAATCAATCCGCATTTTTACCGTCCCTTCCGTATGATGGTAAGCTTGACAACTATTTATAGTCTGTAGTTTGGAAGTGGGAGGCCCAACTTGAGAATGAGGCATTTGGCGAGAGCCAATACGTCGCTCCGGTCACAGAATTAGAATCGGTTTTATATACCAAAGATATCAGTAAGTTACAGGATAGCAAATTCCAAGGTCGGGCGTGGAAAGCAGCTAGCAAAAGAGACGCGTCAAATACGACACTTCAAACTCCATCAACCATTGCAATTGCAGCACCCAGATACCATCCTAAATCAACGCCGTCAATCTGCCTTTCAATAACGACATCCCTTGTATCCTCAAACCCATAACCAAATCTAAGCAACCCATACATGAAGGTCAAGTCCAGACACCATTCCGGACGAGCCCTGAGTTCCTGCATGAGTTCGATATTGGCGCCCCAAAGGTTTGACCAGGTCTCTTCGCCCTGACAAACGTCCCGAGCCAAGGCGGCAATAGTTGATACAGTAAGATTTCCATCGGTTCCTGGAGTCAGAAGAGGGTTGATTCGGTCGTAGAAGTATGACAGCAACAGAACTTTCCCCGTAGGGAAGGTATCGAGTAATGGAGGCTGATATACACCGTCGAAGGAGCATGGTCCTGCTTCACAGTCCCTAGGAATAAATAACGTCTGGAGACAGTGATTCCGAAATAAGTATGTTACTCACGAATCTTTAGAAATGACCCTTTTGATGACCTGAGTACAGGCTTCGAAACCACCAATTTGCTCTCCACCCATCATGACCCATTTCCTTTGGTCTGTTTTGACATTTTCAATTTGCACGAGGCGCTTTGTTCCTTTAGCCAAGCAAGGATTGCTGACCACCGTTTCGCCCTCCTCTATCTGGTCAGAAGACATAGCTCCATCCGAGTGCATCAAGCCCACCAGCTCATGAACGCGTTTTCTGGCCCTAATCAAGCCGTATCCCAGGAACGAGTGTTGGTACAAAATCCGTTTCTCGCCTCTAAGATCGAGGTCGTACTTGTGTTCACCTAGTTCAAGGAATGAATCGGACTTGGAGAGATCAGGCTCAAAGACAATCTGTGCCGATGCCCCTCCCAGGTCCAAGACAGCATATGTATGCGTGTCGGGGTGTGTGTCCACACGAATGGTGTTGAGAAGATAGTTGGCCATAACCCATGCGTAGACCATCGCTTCTTTTCCGTCCATGATAACGACGCCGTCAGGCTCGTACAGTCTGAATGGATAATGAGATTTGAGTCTTGCCTCAATCGCATCGAGAACGTCCTGACTCTGAGACCCAGGAAGCATACGAAGTCCTCCACTTGCTTTGACGGCAACGGGGGTGTAAGAGTGTAGAGATTCAGGGATAACCCTCACTGCTTCGTTCAAAAGGACATCGAGACTTGCCGCTGCTTCCTCTGAGCGTCCGTAATAGCTATAGAGACTTGGCCTGGTCTGTTTGAACACTTCATACTCATATGAAGGCACTGATCGGCAGTTGTTGAACTTGTAAATGTGGATTCGAGAGCCAGTAGAGCCGGCATCAATCATAACGGCATATTGAACGAGGTGTGCAGAAGAACTGAAAGGAGAAGAGCAGTAAGTAGTGCCGGAGGGGTCCTTATCTTCTTCAAAAGAAGACGGATGCGGTAAAGCATATTCCGTCTCAGCTTCGACAGATGTATGAATGGGTGAAGGATCTGCGGGTGCTTGAACTGAGTTTGTGCTGGTATATTGTTCAATTTTGACCGCTTGGTGTGATTGGCATAAGTAGATGCGGAAGGAAACATAAATTCATAAGGAAGCATACCTTCACTTCCGCCATAACCAGGCCAAGGCAGTCTCTGTTGAGTCTCAAAAAACCACACCAGTCCAATAATGACCGCTGCACCAATTGCAATCTTTTTCCAGGAAAGCTTCTTGTCAGCATCCATCTCACCAGCGGTATCCACCTCATCGGGACCCAAACCACCCTCCGGCTTCTTGTAGTCGCCGCTTCGAGTTGAAAGCATTAAAGAATGCGATTCCTGTGTCGATTTCTGTGTCTTGCAGGAGTTGGAACTTGTGAACGAGCGTGTTGATTATTTTGCTGATCATTGTCAGTAACTCAGGAACAGGACCTTGTACCCCGTGTTTCTCAGAGCTCTGCCGAGTCCTCTTCGACCTGGAAAAATGTTAGATATACGTCTATGTCAGTGACCAAGCATTTGCTAAACATGCAGAGTACAGTTAGAACCACTTCGTCTGGACCGTGGAATATTCTGTCATAATGATTCAGATTTCTTCCTATTTCATATACCAGCCTGCCTACCAGCGACCATGTTCAAACAATGGGGTCGTCCAAAAGACGTATGTAGGCTCAGTACACCTTCGCCATTTCTAGTAATTGCCTTGTCGGCAATCCCGAGCTGGATTTACGCATCAAATTTGCTACATTTTGACGAAGCGCTTTTTTTTCGACCTTGGCCTTGTAGCAAACCTTTACGCATATGCGTTCGTACCTTGCCAGACTTGCAAACATGTACAGGATCAACGGATAACACTGCGGATTGTCGGAGCTGTGATTAGAGCTGTTGTACTAGTATCCGTTTAAGTATGTGCTATCTATATCCTCTTGATGGATCCCGCTTTATTCCCTTCTTTCTCCACAAGACTTGGTGCAAGAACTTGAAAGGGATGCATATCAGTCACCTTGCCCATTAAATTGCAGCTCCGCACTCCTCATTCAATCCTTATAAAGAGGTCTACAGCATACTAGCTTCAATCCAACCACTCCCCATGTCACAGGGATTTACATCCGAAAAATTCTTCTCTACCTGGCAACACGTTCTGGAAAATGATTTCGCCAAAGACGGCCAGAGTGCGACATACTTTCCCGGGCATCCTAGACAGTGGGGTAACGAAACGGCTCGCATCGACTTTGATGGATGCCCTTCTCTCAGCGACGATGGAACACTTTTAGGCATTTATAATCCTTCTGGTGAAGCTCGCATCTATGAAGTCCCGTCTTTTACACTCTACCGTACCTTGAGAGGCCCTCTTTCTCTCACCATGGCCATCCAGTTTCAGCCTGCTCGTGGAAAGAACGGAAAGGTGTTGACAGAAGGGTTTCTTGTAGAGAATAATCAAAAGAAGAGATGGATCAAATGTCACGATTTGAAGGACGAAATCGAGGACCCGTTCAAAGAAGCTGCCAACGCCGCGGCTTTGGTCGCCTTTGAAACAATCTTGAAGAGGGGCGACTATTCAGAAGCAGACGTCGAGCAGACAAAAATCCGCGATAACTTTTACGACGTTCTGTCATTGGTTCAGCTTGGGTTACAGAAGGATAATTTACTCGAGGGGTCTCTTATGTATGGTCGGACTTTTAGTCGGGATGGTTCATTCTTTCTGTATTGCCGGGAAGGAAATACCGTCGTTGCAGTAGACTCTGAGAGCCTTCAGGAGCGTTACAGCCTCGCTGGAGCTGCAGACTACATCGTATGGGCAGAGACGAGCCCAGACGACACCATTATTGCGACCATATCCTCGGGCCAAATCCGAATTTGGGACGCAGCGAATGGAAAGGAACTCCGAACATTGACTGGAGGGAAGAGTCAGCCTTATGGAGCGTTTTCATCGGATGGAAAATTGATTTGTGCAGGAGTTGGAAATTCTGAAGTTCGGATATGGGCCGTAGAAAATGGCGAACCGTTACATACACTGGGAGGGTTTCAGCAAAGCGTTAGAAGGGTTGCTTTCAGTCCTGATGGAAAGTCCCTCGCTGCTGGTAGTGGAATGGGTATCGTGAAAGTCTTTGATGTCTTGTCGGGCCAGGAGAAACAGAATTGGCTGGTGAGAGCCGATAGTCAAGGGAGGATATTTGCGGACATCCACGGCGTCTTCTATACGTCAAAGGGACTCTTGGTCTTCAGCTATGATGACGGACGAGTCTATACTTACGACGAGAAAACGAATCAGAAGGGTCAGTACGAGTATGGACCTGGAACGCCGCTTTCAGCAGGACACTTTTACAAGGCATGGATATTCTTGCGATATCGAAACAAGTTGGCCACTCCTGATGGCAAAATGTTGATTAGTGCAGACTTTGACGGGCATGTCAGAATTTGGAGTTTATTATGATAATGCGGCGTACATAGTTTGCGTATTGACGTGATAAATGCACATACCAGTAGTAGCTGCAGTGAGCGGGCTTGGCAATGGCACCGACGGAGACATTGGACAATGCAGTTACCACGTGTCTTGAAAAGTTGGTCCTCCTACCTTGTACTCCTCTTCGACCTGGACTGCAAAGGCAGGCTAGAATCAAACTAATCTGGTGAGTTGAGATTTTGTCGGCGAATCAATAGCAAAGCTTGACATCAAGTCGCAGGACACCCCGCCATCATTTTTACACGGCAATATCATGGCGGCTAGTATACAACTTTGCGCTCGATGCAACGCAAATATTCCGACCTACGAGACACCTTCCCTCCTGCCCACACTGCATGCTCTTCGCTCTTTGCATATTCCTTGCACTCATAAAACCATCCAAATCCAGGAAAATATCGACTCGTGGTTGCTGCGTCTGAGCGATTATGAAAAAGAGATCGCGAGGATGGAGACTAGCTTGGACGAAATGAAAAGGAAGCGGGACGAGATACAGGACTATATTAACACCAGGAAAAGCCTCTTGTCCCCGGTCAGGAAGTTACCTATGGAGGTCTTGACACAGATATTCGATTTTTACTATGCCGATGCAGGATACGGCCTTTCAGTCAAGTCAACCCCCGGGAACCGAATAGTGACGCCCAGCCTTACCCTTTCCCATGTCTGCACCTTTTGGAGAAAGGTCACCAGGTCGCAACCATCCCTGTGGTCTTCGATGTCTCTAGACTTGAGGCAATGTCGTTTCAAGCAGCGTCAGCTTTGCCATCTTGTCAAATGCTACCTTCGTCGATCAAAGGGCTCGCTGCTGCGCCTTCGATTGGTCGCATTTGACCTAGAGCCAGACGATCACGGGCAGTTTATGCTTCGTTACGCTTCAGTGGGAAGCGGTAGACATACGATCTTTCGCATGTTACTCAAGCAACGCCTACGATGGAAAGAAGTTGCACTGGACCTGCACAACAGCTTTTACGAAGTTGTTATTCAAGACGGTGACAGTGGTCCTTCGGCTCCACCCCGTTATCCTTCTCTCCAAACACTCAAGCTTGACTGGTCACCATCATCTACTCCTGTTTCTTTCAACCCGCGCGGATTCCTTCGATCGCTCGTGGCAGACTCTCCTAATTTACGAAACTTGGAGTTGCCAAATTTTGAGATTGAAGAGGCCGATGAAGATTTTATGGCCTTTCTTCCCTTCAAATTTGCGCGGATCACTTCTCTCACTTTAAGTGGTGCATACAATAATCGGACCATAGAGGACGCTCTAGAGAGTTGTTCTTCTCTGGAGCATCTTTCTATCGTCCTTAGTTGTGTGGACGAGAATGAAGAGGATACGTTTGATATGGAACCCGCAGCTTCCAGCGATTCATTGAAGTCTTTGACTATAGTCTCAGATTCTGCCGACTCCTTATCCCTCGTCCTTTCAGGTCTCCAACTACCATCTCTGACAACCCTCGATATTACACTTGACTCTCGTGACGGAAAAGAGCTGGCGGAAGGTCGCTGTCTAATGCATAGCTTCAAGATAATGCTCGACCGCTCCCAAGAGCTCACGCATTTCAAGTTTAGCACTGGCGATACACTCAGCGCTGACAAGATACTAGACATTCTTTCTTGGATGCCAAACCTGACGCATTTGTCCCTAGAGATGGATTTTGACTGTTTGACAGACAAACTTTTCCCGGCACTCACTCTGCCATCCAAACCAGGCTCCTTCTCACGTCAAACTTGCTCTGAAAAGGGAGTGACAGTATCGAAACCGCCGCTTTTACCCTTACTAGCGTCTTTTGATTTCTCCATTACCGAGTTGTACTCGTGCAAGATAACAAACTCGTTGCCAGACGTCAGCGCCATCTTGAACATGATCCTTTCGAGACGACAAGGCTCTATATGTTACCACCTTGGCCATACAAATTCCATTGTCATGAGCGAGCTCAGTCATTTCACTTTATCAGTTCCTGCACGACAATGTTCTCCTTCTGAACGGGCATGGGCAGAAAGGATGCGCTCTACTTTTGGTCAAGGTTTGAGGCTACACGAGAAGCAGATGCGGCAGGGGCTTTCTTGGAATTGTTTATTAGACTTGGGAGAGTTGTAATATTGATGATAGTAGTCTTTGGGTAATTTGTAGTATCATATCCCTCTATTATGCATGCGATGCACTTGTAGATATATTTGTTTTTGGAAAGGAAGGCGTTCCGGTGAAAGAGTTTTGTTGGTAAGATTATTTAAGTTGCGTTAGGCGCAGTCACTTGTCTTCTTTCCCAACTGGACGCGTCGTTGCCAGACTAACTTCAACCAAGACACTATGTATTTCACAGAGAGATTTCGCTCAAGCTTCGGTACCAGTAAGGTTTTAAGTCAACCAGAACCATTTGACATTTATTGTCTGATCTACAAAAATCCCAGATCAAACAAAACTTAGCGGAGTCCTCGACCGACAGGCTGGCAATACGAATATTGAAGCTTGGGCTGGTATTTCGACGGTACCTCAGAGCGGAACCACAAAGGGTTCGAATATCCTGCTCTCAGAGTGTTCTTGTGTGTCTCTGTAGACAAAGGGGGCCCATCGAGCTCAGTGGGACATTTATCAACGAAAGCTTGGGCTGCGGAAGTAATGGGCTAGTTTAGATTGAACAAGGCTAGAGCAGTGGGCATCCCTGGAAAATTGGTCCCCAACAAATCAAACGTTCTGTTGCACCGGAAGCGATATACTAGCGCTCGATTCACGCTTTGCAATCTTCTACTAGTACAAGCATTGAGTAGCCCCTAACTACGATATCACACGTGATGAGAAATGAGGAGTTGTTCCAGTCAACAGTGGACGCGTGGCTTCCTCAACCATTTCACTATTCACCAAGCTGCAGTAGGTCCCCCAGTATTTTCTAACATACCCTCATCTCAAATATCAACATAAACAGGGCTTTGCAGTTCAAAAATGGCCTATTTATGCGCTAAATGCCTCAGTGAAGATGTTCCGACACTGGTCGAAACGCCTTGCTGCTGTCCTGCGGAATCCGAGCTTTTTCGCTCAATGCGCGAACCATCCTCTATCGAAGTCACTAGCATTCTACAGTCTTTCCAAATGGCCAAGGACGCTATACTCATTCACGATGACAAGATCTCAAGACTCGAACAGATTCTAAACATACTTCAACTCCAACGTGACCGTTTGCAAGACTATGCTCGCCAGCAAGAAAGTCTTCTTGCTCCTATTCGGAAGCTCCCGGTCGAGATTTTGACCCAGATATTTAGTCTCTGTCATCTCGATTCGGGTTATGGACTGGAGATTCGTCAAGGTGTCCAGAAGGGAGAAACTGTCAAATCACCCATCCTTGCTTTATCGCACGTTTGTTCTCATTGGAGAACAGTTTCTATCTCTCGGCCATTACTATGGTCTTCGATATCTATAGACTTTGAACGTCTAGAGGACGATGATGCAGAACGACTGCAGAGCCTGATTGGGCTTTATCTTGATCGATCAAGACGAGCTTTCTTGAACATCAGGATGACATCTTTTTACATGTACTTTCCAGATGAAAGACCTGAACTAGTCTTTCGGGCATTGCTTGCCGAACGTGTGCGTTGGAAAACGATTGTATTGAGTTTGGGTCCATCCTTTCTGGATGATCCAATTCAAATTGAAGATACTTCGGACTCGTTGCATTTTCCATCACTCGAAGCGATCGAGCTAGATTGGAAGGACCATTCTTGGCCTCGTACAGTACATGATTCACATCCAGGAGATTTCCTGAATTCATTACTGGTAAATTCGCCCAATTTGCGTCGCATGGCAATACCACAGTTCCTAGACTGCCAACGATTTTCGTCTGTCATGAAATTTTTTGACTTCAGGCGTTTATCTTCCATTGAAGTGAATAAACGTTCCTATGATTGGTCCATTTGGCGCCAGATAAACGAGAATTTGACTGAGTTTTCCAACCTAGAAAAACTCTCCATCAACTTGATTCTTCCTGCTCATCGTATACAAGAAAACTATCGAGGCACCCGCTGCCCCAATGCCACTTCTCGCTCACTAAAATCGCTTTCGATGACACTAAATTATTTTGCGGTGTCTACTCCAATGCTCGGCGCTCTCAATTTACCGTCACTCACCTGTCTCGAGATTTCAATCTACACGATTCAGGATCCGGGGTCACACACCGATGCATGGATGCAAAGTTTGCAAGGGATGTTGAGATGCTCACACAACACCCTCGTCTCTTTTAAACTGACGTGCTACAACGAATTCTCCGCGAACCAGTTATGCACTATCCTTTCTTGGCCTCAAAGGGTCCAAACCCTGTCGCTCTTTGCGGATGCTCGGGCGCTGACAAGTACATTGTTCTCAAGATTGATGTTTCCTTCGAACAATCCCGTCATTGCACCTAATGACGAAGCATTGGAGTCGGAACAATCTCCAACATTACTTCCTCATCTCAAAACTGTCACCTTTGGCTTCACCGGGCTTAATTTTTTGATAGAACAGGAACCACTTGTATCTAAACAAGCGTCCCTTATTCTTCCAGATCCAGATGTTATCTTCAATATGATCTTGTCTAGGCGACATGGCAATGGTGTGGAAGATGGTCTCTGTCATTTTGGTTTCTCTGCCTCTACAGTACTTTTTAAATCTGAACTGCAAAATTGGGCGGGAATCATGCGTACGAAACTTCGTGATCTCCGCCCTGAGTTGCAGCGAGGGTCTTCTCATTGGACTTGCACGTTGGATTTGGGAGAGATATAGCGGCGTATTTATCGTTATTTAGGGAAAAGGCATATAGTAAATTTGCGTTAGTTGTTGTATCGAAATATATCAATCTGTCGGTCACCGACCCAGCTTCAAATTTATGATGTGCTATCTGCATCATAAATAATGCTCTCAGATTTGCAACTATCAGCGTAAAGCTCTAGTCATGAACGTTTTTGTGATGATCCTGCAGAGAAAACTAGTCACCAATGCCAATCCCGGGTTGGGACATTTACCTATCAGAGCATATTGGGATTCTGAACGGCAAGCGTGATTTTTTGAGACGATATTCAGACTCTCTATGTCGAGTCCCATTAAGGAACAGTAATAAAGTGATTGTATGGGACTGCTCTAACTAAAATTGACGAATATGCTCCGTGAGCACTACATTCAAGCTGCCAACCCTGCTTAGAGTGCCTTTGGAGGCTTACAGAGTCGTCCACTCGCCTCACAGTAATTAGTATCGCACGTGATGAGAATCCATTTGGTGTGGGCAGGACCCCTGAGAATCCCCCAAGAGGTTTCATCCAGAATTTGGCCTTGAAAAATATTTTATCCGAACTTTTTTTGGGGCCAATTTCCAATTCCCTATCCGAATTTTCGAACTGACCTCTGATCAAAAAAATTTTTATCCGAACTTTGGTACTGACCTCCCTGTCACTCAAATTCAGATGCAATAAGCTTCTTTACTGCATTTGCAATTTTCTCCTTGTTGTCAGAGATTGTAAAATCGTGAATAAATAATCCTACAATGGTATCAAGCAGAAGCTGCGGGACATCAATTGTTCACCATTGTTCATATGATCAGTCTCACCCAAGTATCCGAACTCAAATCTGACCTTCCATTATTCTAAATTCTATCCGAACTAGGGTTTTGACCTCAGTTGAGCAATGGGCAATTTTATCCGAACTCGGTGAAGACATTTTGGCCCAAATTTTCCAAAATTATCCGAACCTCAGATGAAACCTCTTGGGGGATTCTCAGGGGTCCTGTGTGGGCGGTTAGACTCATTCTTCAGTCTTTCAACTTGACACACTGAGCCCCTCACCTTCTCTATTCCTTCCGTATCTTGAGTATCAACATAAATAGGGTCTCTCTAGCTCTACGCGTCCAAAAATGACACAGCTATGCGCCAAATGCCTCAGCGCAGATATTCCGACAGTCGTTGAAATACCTTTGTGCTGTCCTGCAGACTCTGAGCTTTTTCGCTCAATGCGCGTGCCATTCTCAACAGAAACCGCCACCATTCGACAATCTTTGAAAATAGCCATGGACAACATACGCATTCACGATGAGGAGATTTCAAAGCTCGAGCAGAATCTGAATACACTTCAATCACAACGTAGCCGCTGGCACGATTATGCTCGTCAACAAGAAAGTCTTCTCACTCCCATCCGGAAGCTTCCTGTAGAGATTGTATCCGAGATATTCAAGTTCTACCAACTTGACTCGGAGTACGGACTAGAAATTCTGGCCCAGGAAGAAGGGGAAGACAGCATCAAATCACCTATTCTGGCTCTATCACACGTTTGCTCACATTGGAGAGAGGTTTCTATCTCCAAGCCGCCACTCTGGTCCGCGATATCGGTGGACTTCAAGCGATGGGAAAATCATTTGGAGGATGTAGGGAATTCGAATCAGCTTCGAAGCCTAATCGAACTGTATCTTGAACGGTCAAGGCCTACCCCTCTGAACATCAAAATAGGATCTTTTCATATTTACCTCGAAGGTGAAGCACCTGATCTTATTATCCGAGCACTCCTCGCCGAGCGTGCGCGTTGGAAAGGGATTGCATTGGATTTAGGGCACGACTTTTGCGATGCCTGTATTCAACTTGCTGATACCTCTGACTCATCACTACATTTTCCCTCGCTCGAAACTGTCGAGCTCGATTGGCGGGAGGATTCATGGCCTCTTGCGGATATTAATTCGGAACCGGAGGAATTCCTCAATTCGTTGCTAGTGAACTCGCCCAAGTTACGCCGAGTGACAATACCACAATTCCTTGATAAGGAGCGATTTTCATCTGTCATAGAGTCTTTCGACTACAGGCGTATAACTTCTATTGAAGTGAATGGCCGTTATTACAGAACTGACTTGGATGACATTTGGTCTGGGATTGATCAGACCTTGGCTGAGTTCTCTAGTCTAGAAGAACTCTTCATCAGTTGCATTGTGCCTGCACCCCGCTTAATGGAAGATGATCCTGCCAGTGAGATCACCTGCCCCGACGTTACTTCTCATTCACTGAGATCGCTTTCGATGACACTCAACTCCTTCCGACTGTCCGCTGCCATGATCGGAGCGCTTACTTTGCCTTTGCTTACCTCCCTGGAGATGTCTGTCTATACTGTCCAGGATCCGGCGCCGTGCTCTGATGCATGGATGCAAAGTCTGCAAGGGATGTTAAAATCTTGCTGCGATACCCTTGTCTCCTTTAAATTGACATGCTATAACGAGTTTTCTATGAACCAGTTATGGACAATTCTCTCTTGTATGCAAAAAGTCCAGACCCTGTCGCTCTTCGCAGATCCTCGGGCAATGACAAGTGTACTGTTCTCCAGATTGACTTTGCCTTCAAATAGTGCAGTCATTGCACCTAGTGGTGAAGCGCAAGAGTCGGAACAACCATCAATATTACTTCCTCATCTGAAGACTGTCACCTTTGGCCTCATCGGCCTCGATTTTTTGATGCAGTGGGACACACTAAGTTCATTTAAACAAGTGCCCATTCTCTTTCCAGATCCAGACATCATTCTCAGAATGGTCCTCTCCAGGCGACCTCGCAATGATGCAGAAGATGGTCTTTGTCATTTTGGTTTCTCTGCCTCTACAGTGCTCTCTAAACCTGAGCTGCAAAATTGGGCGGGAAACATGCGTACGAAATTTCATCGCCTACAGCCTGAGTTGCGACGACAGTCTTCTCATTGGACTTGCACATTGGATTTGGGAGCATGATGAAAGTAGGAGACAGCGGCATATTCAAGTTTATTGTTACTTAGAAAAAAAAGTCAGTAATTACGAGCATTTATGTTGGTTGTTGTATCGAAATATGCCGAGGCCGATTGTTTACTGAGCTTTTTGACTGCATTGATTACGTTCTTCTATAGCCCCAGCATGCAAAAGTGTAGTGCAACGGGCTCTTCGGCGGTATTCGGCGGCAGTGCAGCTGCCAGACGAAAATTTCTTCAGTCTCTTCGCTAATATATGTAACCCATACATCGACACTACATCGACACTACATCGACACTATACAGATGACGACTTTCCATGGGCGCCGGTCAGGCATAGTTATTCTACTTCTACTCGCAGCTCAGCGCCCCAATCCAAACGTAACTGGCACAATGTAGTTTCCCACGTCCTCTGTTGACCTCCAACCATACCCAACAAGACACCTCAATGCAACGTTGGCTTGATGCGGCCCTTAGGCGCTGGCACAGAATGCTTGGCCTCTCCTTGCAATCACCGCCGTCATGGTACAGAGACCGCCTGCGAGAAGAACTTCATGAACGGCGCTGCGCTAGCACTTCTTTACAGCGACTCAGCGAGACCTCCGATGTCTACTTCAGCATCATCAGGGCTCGTTACGATGGATTTCCAATTCGGAACTTGCCTCCCTTTCAGTTTTCCAAGCACACCTTTGTGTACGCCTACATGGTAGCCAAGTACAGCCTGAGATGGGGCTTCTACCGTACCGCCGCCATTCTCTGCAGGGCACCACGCTACTACTCCATACGTGAAGTCGTTAACCCAGCCAAAGACTCCAAACTTGACGAGGTTGCCGCACGCCATCAGATTGACCCGGACAAGTTCAAGCGGATTGGTCGTAGATTGCGAAGGGTCTGGCCTCTTCTTCCATAGGTGTGTGAGTTGCTTTTTTTCAAAATTACGAGTCTGATGAGTCTAAAAGCTGGAAGGGATACGTGATTCCTTAAAACCAAGATATATTCCACTTGCAGTTCTATCTCTCTCCATCTTTGGCTGTTGACCCTATAATCCACAAAACATTCTTTGTAGTAGTGGGCCTCTACAGTCACCTCCAGGAAGCGCTGTTCAGCGTGGGGGGATCTCTTGTGAGCCACGGCCTCAATACATCGCACTCGAAACGCGTTGGGGCTCAGATAACAATAGTGCATAAAACACCTCTCAATGTGATTACTACGTTTGCAAGCACGGGCGCTAAATCAAGAAGTCTACGCAACACAGTCGTGTCCGATGTTTGTAAATTGGTCTGTTTTCGATACACAATAAACAAAAGCAGATTGAAGAGAAATTGACACTAATACAAAGATGGAAGCTAGAATTGTGCTGCGGGAGAGGATCTATCAGTTTTCCTTCGAAAGTAGTATTGGCCGAACTTCAGCCCAAGTAGCTGAAAGTTCTTTGATGGAATCGAGTAAGAGGAATCTACCCTCCCCTCTTTCATTGGCAAACACGTCAAGTGTGATACAACACGGAGCATTGAAGTAATTAGGGCATGTATAAATTCACTATTGAAAAATAATTTCTTTTCAAGAATAGTAATTATGAAGACAGAACTCCATTTAATCGAGTTGCGTTGTATTGAACAGTCTGTTGCCCGTATCAGTGGTCCCGCGACCAGTGAACTTGTTGTCAGACTTTCGGAGGGCAACAACTTGGTCAACATTCCTATCTGCGGTCAAGAACTGAGCTAACTTGGTTCTGGAAAGTGCCTTTGCTTGAACAACACCGGCTACCACCACAATACGAGCAGTTTCGTTCAGTTCACGGATACGCCGTATGAATGCCACCAGGGTACTTCCTGTGTTGACAACCGAGTCGACAAGGATTATAGTTCGTCGTCCCTCAATATGCTGTTTCTGGACATCATCGGAATCCTTCGCATGCATGCTTTAATGCCTGGTTTCAGTAACAATTGTAGGAAGAATGAAGGCTGGAAGACTCACAACATGGCAAGAGGCATGGCCTCACTAATACCCAGAGCCAGTGGCTCACCACCACGCATAAGTGCCACGATCAACGTCTTTTTCTCGTTACAAAAACGGTAACCAACTGTCTGATTGCCTTGTACGTGTGGGATAGGATACTCTTCCAATCCGATGCGCTCGGAGAGCAGTGTGATAGCAAGATGCCAGCCGACTTCACTGTGGGCCTTTCGCAAAGCTGGACCACTGATATCTGCATTCCGCATTGGAGTCATAAGAAGCTTGGCAGCGTTCTCGGCGGAGAGCACCATGGGAGAAGTGATAGAAGGGATGAAATGTGCAAAAGTGATGTCAACGAGAGGAAGTCTGATTGTGTCCAGTCGCGGGGGTGCAGTGGGTGGCAGCAACACCTGGCAAGCATGGAGACCTTCGTTGATGGCGCGCAACAGGGCATCATCCATGCTGGAACTTCTCTTCATCTTGTCGCCAACGACTACGATGGCCCGGTCCGCCTCTTTCAACATCGGCAAGTCAAGAATGCTATCCCCAAATGCGCACACGTACTTGTGATGTACATCTCGCAATTGTGAAACCAATGCGCCCTTCACTTCTCCTGTGATGACAAAACCGTCTTCACTGCGACCGCCCCCGATAACCTTCACAGTGTCAGAAAGCCCTGCTTTCTTTAGAATGTGTTCCCAGATAACTCGTAGACCACAAGTCATAACAATGGCAGCGACTCCTCGTGCTTCTGCCTGTCTCAGCATGGTCACAATCTCTGGGTGTATCGACACCGAAGCTGCCACCTGTTGACAGTAGTCGTTGAAAGTTTGCTCAGGGAGAGCGTCATAAACGAGGGCGGTCTGGCGGAACGCGGCATATGAGTAGCCCAGCGAGGTGAAGATGGCCTTCAGTGGATCCTCGCTTACCAGTCCATCATCAAGCATCAACTTTACAAAGAGTGCACCGGTGTCTTCCGAAATCAATGTCCTGTCGCCGTCAAACACAAGCACGGTGTCCGAGCTCTTGCCAGGAAGGCCACAAATATTCGTATCCAGCTGGTATTTGGCACGAGAAAGGTTGCACTGCTCTTCTATATCGCGTAAGAGAGCCGAAACTTCTGGGATTTTGAAGGGGGGAATGGTGGAGAAGCAAATACCGTGCTGGGGGCAGACGTCACGCAATTGCTTGATCTCGAATTGCTGCCATCTGTCGAGGTGTTCCATGGACATGGCAGGCCGCTCTCGCACCGAATCATTCTGACGGCGCTGCAGCACAACATCAGCCGGGATCTCGAGATAGAAGATGTGTGTATAGCTCTCTGCATCACCACCAGTCCAAATCGACTGTGGCTGCCCACCATCTCCGTTTTCGTCGTCGGTTAAGTCCCAGAAGGAAAAATGGCCAGCAACAAGTCCTACTCGTCCGGTGGTGGAGCATTCCTGCGCAATCTGGTGGATGGCACTTTCACGAATCAAATTTTTCTGCTGATTGTCCAACCGTTTGAAGGCATCGAGTCCCCCAGAGACGAGAGAGGAAAGGACAGTCGATCCCTCGTAGTACACGAACTGCTTCTCTCCGAGTTCTGTCTTTATCTGCTCGAGGAGGAAGCTCTTTCCAGAGCCTGGAAGACCGTACAGCCCAATGACTGTTGGTTTAGGCGGGATATGGGTTACTTCTGCATCAAGTCGAGTGAAGGCCATGTCGTTGAGTGACAAGCAAGGAGCAGTGTCTTTGCTTTTTGAGCGTCAGCTATCTCAATTATGGCGGGATCTATTGAATTAAGTTTAGGTTCGAGGGTGAGGTATAACCATATACTGTATAACTAAAAGTGGAAAGCCCGTACGCCAGAACAAGTCACCCAAAAATTCCTGGGCCGAAGGGTATCGTACCGTTCTTGAAAGCCTGCTGGGATCTGGACGCATGTCAGTGCGATCGATAAGGTATTTCGCTGCTAGTCCTAGCAGTTACAAGTCCGAGTCATAGGGAAAGAAGATTGAGGAGAGAAGAATCTGATCTGTCACTAGCAATATTTAGTGTTCGAATGGAAGCTTCCGGATTGTTGCATTACTTCGGTTATTCCTGATTGGTGATGTCCATATGACGCTGAAATCCTCAGTCCACATTGCATGGGTCTAGAAGTTTCGTACTACATCAGAGCAATCAAAGGAACGGCTTCGAGTACATATGAATCAAGGTTTAACCTACACGGTGACTTTGGCAGCCCGAATATGAATCTACCAACTTCTTGCTACGACAGGCTTTCTTAGATCTCCGACACTGATTTTGTACGAATGGATTGTCTATTCTTCCGTCTGTCGTCCAACCCGTGCAGTCAGCGGAGGCTCCAGAGTTCCCGCTCCGCTCTACTAGTTCCGGGGGAAAACCTGTCAAAAAGCTAAGCATTCACAGCATTCTGAAAAGATACGAATACATACGTTGGGTAGGGGTGCTTTATTTATGATGGGAGAGAAACGCCGTTTTCTGTGAATAAGGTTCATTGTTTGCAGATCGACGCGCACTGTAATTAGGACGGGTGATGCCACTGAGAGTTCTTCTTTCTTTCCATGTGCAGGTATGTCGTCTCTGCGGTACATTGAGATCGCTGCGGAACCCGATTTTCTAGCAGTAAACCTGATAGAAGGCCATGTTTGTCAATAATATGAAAACGTACCTAATGGAGCTCAGTAAAGTTTTTCTCCGACTTCGAGGTGTTTAGTGCAGAAATACAAGGCGGCAGGACCCCGGAGGAAAGATACTGATCTTCGTTTTGGGATCCAAGCTGAGTGTTTTCAGCAACGTCACGGCTGACAGTGACATCACTGTGTTCTTGTCACTGTCACAGACTCGGACTTGGTATTCTTTCGCGTCAAGTTCACTGTAACTTGTAACAGACGAAACACATATCGGACTCGCTCTTTTATAATCGCAGGCCTACCAATATACTTGGATTTACACTCGACCCGCGTCTCGGATCCAATTCTCAATGTCCTGTATATCTCTGCGTGGTACAAGCTATGCAGAACTCGTACCTCGCGATCTCCCAGCACCTCCGTGCAAGCACCGGTCTGTAGAAGGATCTTGCTCGACAGTTTAACAGGACAGATGCAGAGCGAATTGCGGATGAAGTCAGGACGTTTCCGAATCCGCTAGGACATGGTCAGCTCTTCGGGGAAGCAGGATCTCAATTAAGGATAACGCGTTTTCCAGTACCTCAAGAACATAAACCGGACGTCGTTTTCGACCTTTACTGTTGGGATATACTCTTGGCCTTTGTACGTTGTGCGTCCATCTATTCTCTTCTTTCATCCATTTGCTGATTTGTCTAGTAAACTTTAGTATAGAGAGACCGAGGAAACCTTTAATATGAAACTGAGACACACGTCGGATGCTGCATACATCGAGAGTTTCTTGGATTTCTAGCTTGAAGACACCCATATACTTATAACAGTAGCGCGGATATGGGCGGGCTTTGCCGTTTTAGCCTTTCTACCTCTGCACTTTCATGCTCGCTCCTAGATTCGCAATGGGCTGCAAATTTGCGTGCGAGGCTTCGTGAATCGGAGCCGCGGCAAGGTGATTTGGGCTGGTCTTGTGTTTTGGACCTCGGGGAACTGTAGCTTGGAAACTAGAAGCTGAGAAGCACGATGAGCTGTGATCGATAGACTACGAGACTGAACACGGGTCGGCTATGAATCTGTACTACAAAGCGAAGGGCACGAGAATTGGATGGAAAGAAAACTCGCCGACGAAAAGTTTGAACCTGCTTTGAGATCCACCGGCGTGAGAGGCAAAATATGCCACGTGTATTTAGAAGTTGTTTCTATCTTGGCCACCACCAAGTTCAAGTTGAACGAAACATCCACTACAGATCCATTTTATCGAGCAGAAGAAGTACGTATCCTTATTTTTTGTCCTTAATTAGCTCTCCTTGACACAGTCCTTCGACAGTTTTAGATAAATTTTCGATTCAGACTCTGCCAGTAAGATTCTCAACAATTGGATTTTGATAACTACTCATCATATTCACAAAGTGCCTCGAAGAGCGCTCTGCACCAACTGCGATGTAGAGCTCAGGACTCACGACATCCCTTGCTCCAAAGCAAGGAAGGACACCTTCCGTTCTGGCTTCGTCCCATCCTGTTCAGAGATATCCCAAATCAAACAAACTCTGGAACTTTCTTTGGCCGATTTGGCAAAACACGACACATACATCGAAGCGTTGACTGATACTTTGGCGGATCTTCAGAAGCAAAGAGCAGAGCTGCAGGAGTATGTGGATGAACAACGCGGTCTGCTATCGTCTATTCGCAAGTTTCCTTCGGAGATCTTGGCTGAAGTTTTCACGCACTATTGCGGTGAATATAACCTCTCAATCAGCACGCTGAAAAACGGTATCGATACACCAACACTCGTTCTTTCCCAAATTTGTTCCCTGTGGAGGGATGTCGCTGTTTCTACGGCTTCCTTATGGTCAAACCTATATGTCGACTTGTGCTACGCGGGAAATCATCGTAATCAGGCTCATGCACTCGTGGAATTATACCTTGCCCGCTCCAAGTCGACTCCGCTTGCTATGCGACTGGCAGCATTTGAACGTCTTCCCAACGGCATGACTCGTCTCTCTCCCAGATGCATAGGGAATATACCATTCAGCGAATTGACCATCCTCAGGTTGTTGCTTGGGACACACAATCGTTGGCGGCATGTACATTTGGAATTGTGTATTGCCTACGTAGTCATTCCTTTCGATGATCAGAGTGACACTCCTCGTTTTCCACTAGTGCAAAGTCTCAAATTTATTGGGATTTATAACGGCTATGAGTTGCCCAGCTCACATGGAAACGATGGATGGCTCAGTGTTCTTGCAAAGGAAGCTCCTACCCTTCATCATCTCACCCTTCCTATTTTGAACGATCCATGGATCGTCAGTATGCAATTCCCGTACAGCCGGATAACATCGCTCCGCTTCGACAGCAAAGTATTGATTTTACCATCCGATGTCTTCCAGGTTGTCGCCAGACTTGAGCATCTGGATATCAGGATTGATCCCCGGATTTCGCCAACAGAATATCAGCTTCGTTCCCTATCCAAGGCTCGCTCAGAGACGCTGCAATCACTTGTAGTGAGAATATTCTCCCAGTGGGATGTCGCATCTGCTGTTCTGTCGAACCTTCAAGTGCCGTCTCTCTCTGCTCTGGAGTTGAGCTTTGAAAATAACCCCAACCGTGCAAAAGAAGACGTGAAACATCTGATTGAAGCACTAGAAAACATGCTTCAGCAGTCTTCATGCGCTCTCCAATCATTCGAAATAAAATCTATGTGTCTGAATTGTGACGAGCTATTGGAACTCTTTTCCTTAACGCCTTCCGTTGCGGACCTTTCGATCTGTGTAGGACCGGAACCCGCTCGGATTGGATATTTCTTCTCCAGATTGACTCGCTCTAGCGAGCTCGAGGGCACGGCGCTTTTGCTTCCCTCGTTGAAAAACCTCAAAATCGAAATTTTTGTCACGTCAGTTCTCGATGGATATATGCCAGACCCGGAGTCTATCACGACCATGGTCGAGTCCAGGAGAAACCTTCCACTGGATGGCAATAATACTATCGCACCTCGAGGCCCTTTAGCTGAGCTTTCCAATGTCACCCTTCATATTTTGGGCGTTTGGAGGCTGGAGCTTATGGATCCATCAAAATACTCAATGGACGATTTTTGTTCTATATTGAAGGAACACTTTCAAGCACATATAGAGCGGGGGTTCACTTATACAGTGACTTTAAGTGAAGACCAGTCCAACAATTCCACTGATTTTGTATATACCCATTGATATGTACTCAGACATGATGCATGATGATACTAAACACCCTTCGTATACTTCTGACGGGCCTGGTAACGAGTAAGAGGCTGGAGCGTGTGAGCTTGCTAAATAAGCTAATCTTGAGCTAATCTATACCTTGTCACTCTCGCTATCATCGGACAATCAATAGGTACGCACACTGGTTGTTTGCCTTGTAATTGAGGCTCATACTTCACCAGTATCGACTGATACATTGACGGCTTGATTATTGAAATTTTCAGCAAATAAATTGTTAATTCAGACTCAGATTCTTCGCTAGTAAGTCTTTTTCAATTGTCAGATCCCTGAGAAGCGCTTAACTGCGCCGTACTAGTGCTTCAAAAGGCGCTCTGCGATACGGAACATACGAACGAAGACAACCTTTCGTCACCTATCTACAAACTTCCTCCCGAGACCTTGATAGAAATCTTCGCGGTTTATTGTGGTCGACACAGTCTCTCAATTAATCCCATGTCTATCTCTGTGCCCATGCTTGTTCTTTCCCAGATCTGTTCTCAATGGAGGAACATCGCGATTTCAACAGCTTCTCTGTGGTCAAGCATTAACGTTGACTTGTGCTCCAGTGGAAAGGGTCGTGGCCAGCCTCATGCACTCGTAGAATTATATATTGCCCGTTCCAAGTCGAACCCGCTTTCCATATGGTTACGGACGCGTCCTTGCCCCAGTGAAAGGACTCGAGTGAGCTCTATACCGCTCAACGAGCTCTTCATTCTTAGGCTATTACTTGGGACACACGATCGTTGGCAACATGTACGTTTGGATTTGTATGCTGCCTATGTACTCGTTCCTTTCGGGGATGCAGACGCACAAAGCCACACGCCACGTTTTCCACTGGTGGAAAATCTCGACTTGTTATTGACAAACTTTGACAGCGATGAAGAACCACCCAGCTCCCACAAGGATGACGGATGGCTCAATGTACTTGTGAAGGAGGCTCCTGCTCTTCATAATCTCACTTTTTCTGGAATCGATTACCCCTGGATCACCAGCATGCAATTCCCATACAACCAGATAACATCGCTCCATTTCGACAGCCGGACAGCAATCACTTTATCCAGTGTCTTTCAGCTCTTCACCCGACTTGAGCATTTGAGTACCGCGGATCCGGGAATTGTGCCCACAGGATCTCCATTCAGTGCTCGCTCGGACACGCTCAAATCACTTGTAGTGATAGTATATACATGGCAGGCTACGTGTACCTTGCTGTCGGGTCTTCACCTACCATCTCTTTATTCTCTGGAACTAATTTTAGAGGTTCGGGCAGTCAAGGGAGAAAAAGACATGGGGCACCTAACTAGAGCATTGAAGACTATGCTTCAGCAATCTTCATGTGTTCTCCGATCCTTTGTGACAAGACTGGCATTCAATTGTCATGAGTTGCCGCAAATCATAGCCTTGATGCCCTCTATTACGGATCTCTCAATACACGTAGTTTTCGACCCTCCTGATTGCATTGAGCAATTCTTCTCTATATTAACTAGCTCTAACAAGACTGAGCCCGGAATGCTTGTGCTTCCCTTGCTGAAGAACCTTCAGGTTTGGATTGTTGCTATACCCCTCACTTCCAATGGATATGCCTCGCCATTACCGGACCCGGAATATATAATCACTATGGTCGATTCTAGGAGGGATCTTCCATTGGATAACAACAATGATGGTATTATTACAACTCGGAGTCCTTGTCTTGCTGAGTTGTCCAGTATCGCCTTTCGTATCTTCAGCGAACGATTAGGAGATAGCTTCTGTTCTATATTGAAGGAACGCCTTCAAGTACATATGAAGCGAGGGCTAACGGTGATTGCGAGAGAAGGATATTAGTAGCCCAACGATTTTGATTTTTCTCGCGACGTAGGTCGTGGACTGGCTGTAGTCCTCCAAGTTACATGTATTCGTTCCTTGACATGATGCATAACACTACGACTACGAGTATAGGTATGTGCCAAAAGGAGAGGTATTAGGCGTTATTTAGAGCCACGAGGTCAGCGCGTGTGGAATTTTGTTTCTGGACCAAGTCGATCTTGAGTCCTCAACCACCGTAAAGTGATAATATCGGTATACACGAATGTGCACTATAAATAGTGTCAGAACTGATGACTGGCAAACAGATTTTGGTGTGAATCTGACAAAAGATTGGATACAATAGATCTACCATTCCGCGGTGTTTTGAAAAACCAAGTTTCCGATGGAAGTGCTAAGTTGAGCAAGGTACCAAATGCGTCTTGCAAATTTCAAGTACTACATACCTACTGCCACAGGAATGTTCGTTCCTCAGCGCGCACCAGTACTTGCGTTTGATACCAACTTGAGTGAGCTTCCATTCAAGCCAATGAAGCACAATTGTAGCAGGCGGATCGGTTTTATTTTTTTGAGGTCCAGACTTGCATGTTGATCATGGAGCGGTAAGAACCGCCGATACGTGAGCGTAAAAGTAACATCAGAATTGTCCGACTTGATTTTGCCGACATGTAAGGTACATACATGGGTACCTGTGGACGTTGGAACATTTCTGATGAAAAGAACGGAATACCATGCTTGCCATTGATGAGTACACCAGATTCATCTATGCACGTATAGACTTGCTAGAACGTTGTTTTTGGGGTTTTTGCAACAAATGTCAAAGAAGCGACTTGACTAATGGGCCCGTAGTATACAGAGTAGCATGTCTGGTCTTGAAAAGGCAAAGTAGCTTGACGGAGGGTGTCAAATTTAGGCTGACCTTCCGACTGTAGCGTGTTGTGAAATCTCTTGCGGGTATACATCTAGGAATGCGGGATGTGAACGCGATAGTTCTCCAGGTTACACGGATCAATGGGCTATGTCTGGAACGGGTTCTTCAACGCAGCAAGGGATTGGTTCCTGAATAAAATCCATGACGCAGTAGTGGTGCAAAATCCTGGAGACCAAACAACACCAAACACATCTCGCACGTTTCTGCCTTGACATCAACGACGACGACAACGACAACGCCTGATTCCCTTTTTTCTTTTCATTCTTTTCCATTCCTTTCTTCTCCAACTAGTCGATGGGAATCAAGTTTGGGTCTTTTGACGAAATCTGCGAAACAGCGGCGCTGGTGATATGTCCGCTCATAGGTAATCAGGGTGTTGAGCCGACGTGCTACAGTCGAAATGTGGACCTTGGAGGAACATTGTTATTTCAGCCTTGTGAGTCTGCATTTTCTTTCTGTTCTAATGGTACTGAAAAAGTCTTTGGTTTACAGCAACAGTCTTTGTGCACGTCGTAGCGATAATAATGACCATCATTATGATTCTCCACATCCGAAGCAAATACACCGCCGTAGGACGAAAAGAAATCCTCACCTTTTTCTACCTCTACGCTGTCATCCAATTACTGGCTATTTTCCTCGATGGAGGGATTATACCGACTTCTAGTGCTGTGTACCAGGTGCGTCTCCATTCCATTCCATTCCCAGAATCTGACATCTCTTTATTTTGCTTGTAGTGGTTCACAGCAATCTACACCGGCCTCGTCGCTTCAGCCTACTGCTGCATCCTCATCAACGCCTTTGTCGGTTTCCAATTCGCCGAAGACGGAACTCCCCTCTCCCTCTGGGGCCTCCGCATCTCCTGCCTCGCCGTATTCGGCGTCTCATTCTTCGTCGCCATCGCCACATTCAAAGAATTCGCCTCCTTCTCCAACACCAAACCTACCGGTCTCTTTGTCGTATACCTCATCTGGCCTCTCGTCTGCGCTGCAGTCTATGTCGTTTCTCAGCTTATCCTCGTGTTCCGAACGTTGGAGGATAGATGGCCTTTGGGTGATATAATATTCGGGACGGCGTTTTGGGTTATAGCGATGGTGTTGTTGTTTGCGTTTAGCGCGACGATATGCAATGCGATTCAGCATTATATTGATGGGTTGTTCTTCTCCGAGCTTTGTGTGTTGCTTAGTGTGATGATGGTTTACAAGTATTGGGATAGTATTACGGTGAGTTTTTCTTTTTCTGTTACTAGCGCGGTACTAAAATCTCTGCTCTTTGTTTAGAGAGAAGATCTAGAGTTCTCCGTAGGCTCCAAAGCCGCCGTATGGGAAGTCAAAGACCCTCTTCTCGGCGGTACAGGCTCCAACACAACCTCATCCACTGTTGCAGGTGGACATCCTGCTTCTTCACATGGTGGAGACTATTCAGAAGAAGACGCCGGAAGCTACTATGCTCCTCCGCCTGGGTTTGCGGGGTATGATGGAGGGAGAGGAAAGACGGCTTCGTTGGTTGGAGGTGTTAGTGGGACGCAGTTGTATGGGGATAGGAAGCCGGGTGGGAGGTATCCTCCTGCGGGGTATTAGATACACGCATACGTATGGATAATTTACATTGAAGGACGTTTCTACTTGTTACAATGTTTTCCTTGTTACTTTTTTCTTTCTTTCCTTCCTTCATTTCATTTCTTTTCCAGTCTAAGACTCGCATCGCAATCGGTTAACGAATTTATCATGGTAATATAGTCTACTATTTTGGCGTAGAGGTTACTAGTGTCGACCAGAGAGAACAAGTGTCGGTCATGCATAGAAAAAGAAAAGGCTGGTGGAGAAACGGAGCCGTGTCGCTCACCTACCTAACACCTGAGGCCTGAGGCCTCAGCATCCGTTTTCGCTTCTCCTTCTCTTTGCTCACTTGAGATAGCCATTGATGTTGTAAGAGGCAACAGGAGAGAGGCAGAGACAGAAGCAAGGACGAAATCAACTTGCGATGAAAGGACTCGGAGCGGAGAAAAGACGTGCTGGGACGTCGTTCTTTCGAGTGTTTGACACGCTGGGGCCTGAAGATGTGTCTTTGCCCCTCGTTCATTGACCTTGGCCTTATACCTACTTGCGAATCGAGTCGAGTCAAGTAGAGAGGCTCGAGCTCGAGCTCCCGTTCCTGTCACGTCTTTGCCTTTGTTACCCCCGACGACAGCGCTGACAGAAAGTGCTCATTAATTCAAGTTAGAGGCTAGGGCAGAACGCTGGATCGGGAATGAGCCTAGCTTTTGTGAATGCTATACGGATCTCTACCCAGCCCGTACTGTATCTTGATCCATGTCTCTGATGTGGGCTGCGCTAGAATGATCAGGAGCGAGACCTGCGGACAACGAGCGGTTCGTGATTCGAGATGTCGACCGTAGAGATTCTAGTGGGTAGAGCTGTAGAATGAGGGTGTAAAGTCGCGTGTATTTCGGTGTAAGGATGGTTGTCACAGAAGTGATAGTACATGAGAAGACACATCTAGTGCTACTGCTGGAACTTTGTAGGACGGTCTTGAAAGGTATGCCAAATGCTCAGAGAATGAAATCCGGACAGACTTGGAAGCAGGAGCTCGGTAGGATACTGGAGAGAAGCCAAAGTTCGAGTTGACGCGTCGGAAATTTTCTTGTCTGTTAACCTCCATGATCATACGCTGCAGCGATACCTCGGGACCTCAAGAAGACTCTGTAGACCTCAATTTATGTCTTACGCATGAAGTAATAGGCCAAGACGTCAAACCTTCTGGATTTTCGAGTCCGTCTCAATTCGCTCAGTTTTCTCCGAGTCTTGAATAGCAAAATACAATTTCATTCTACCAAGCTCACATCTACCGTATTACTCGCAGAAAGCAAGTATATAAACCAAACCAACTCCTGCTCATCCAAGACCATAGTACTCTTCTGCTATTCAACCTTCAATGACTTCACGCTTCTCCGAGTCCCGATGTTTGACTTTTTGTCAAAATTTAAAAGCCTCCTGTGGTAGGATCAGACTCCGAGCTAGAACTGTCCGGGGATTCTGATGCTGAGCTGTCTTCGGAGGTGGAACTTCCATCAGGTGAATCCTGATTCTCTTCAGTGGAGTCTCCCTCAGTAGGGTCCTCTTCAGCAGAGTCTCCTCCGTCGGGGCTTCCTTCAGTAGAGTCCTCTTCATTAGAGTCTCCTCCATCGGGGCTTCCCTCAGAAGGGTCCTCTTCACTGGGATCTTCGCTGGGGTCTTCTTCACTGGGATCTTCACTGGGGTCTTCACTGGGGTCCTCTTCACTGGGATCTTCAGTAGGGTCCTCAGTTGGGTCTCCTGAGGGGTCTCCCTCATTAGGGTCGGTAGGATCTCCTCCAGTAGGATCTTCCGTAGGGTCAGTAGAACTCGGGTCATCAAAATCCATACTATCCTCCCCTCTACACATCGTCTGAACATCCTTCAACTTGCTCAATCCAGGTATCTTTATCGCTTTACTAATCAGCGAACTGGGAAGCCTATTGACGACTCCACAGATTTTGTCGAGCATCGCTACTGGGTCCACGTGAGTTCCAGACCCGGTGTGGTCGGGGAGGTCAGAGGTGGATGTAGACGTGGGTCCATCATCAGTGTTACTTTTACTGCTGTGGTCTGATGTGGTGCTTGGGTCTGAAGTAGTGCTGCTACTACTAGTGGTATGCCCAGGCGTGCTCGTACCCGAGGAAGTATGTGATGTTGTATCAGTGTCGGGCGGTGTACTCGTCCCGGAAGTTGAATGGGACGATGACGTTGTTGAGCTAGACTTGGGGGACGAAGTCGTAGTCGACTTGGTCGTTGAACTAGACGAAGCTGTTTTCGTGGGCGTTGAAGTAGGAGGCGGTGGGGGAGGAGTCGATGTATGTGATGGAGTGCTTGTCTTTGACATTGATTTGGAAGTTTTACCACCACCACCACTAGATGCAAAGTAAGTAACTATTGTTAGCAGGAATCGTTACTTCACGTACCCTCCTATTTTACGAGGTAAAGCAAGGGTCGAAGAGGCATTGAGAGCCAGAAGCGCAAAGACTATGGAAGTCTTGTAGAGCATGACCATGATGACAAGGGGGATGGCTTAAAGACAGCGAATGTGAACGAGGAAGAATGAAAAGTAAGATCTTTCGGATGACCAGCACCTGAAAGAACTTGGGAGGGATGAGACCGGCTGAAGAACATGCAGCGAGGCTGGTACACTTTTATGTCTACCACTACGCAGCTTCAGCTTTGTTTACAAAAAACACTCTCAAATTCAAGCTTGATAGATTAATCCTGGTTTCTGCACACTTTGCATAGGAATATACTATTGTTAGGACATTATGACGCACAGACACTCCTTACCTTCGACACCGTCACTACGTGTAGGCGTACTGGTAGGCCAAGTCGGGTTGGACGGCTAGCCATCACTCCTTCCCGCCCGGCCGTTGAAACCGTTACTAGATATGAGGGAGACGGGAATTGCTTTAAACTTGCTTCAACTGTTCAACCTGTTCCTGCTTTGTTCTGTTCTGTGCATGCTATGGTATGGCATGCCACTAATGCCGTGATAATGATTCAGATCAGACCTACAAATCAGAGGTGTTGATTCAAAGGTCACTTTCAGAAATCTGGTGGCTGATACTTGACTATTTTGAGTTTCGGAAGCATTTTGGCAATGCTCGTGCTAGGCTAATAGCTGTCCGATCGAGCCTCTTTAATGGCACATAAGATCACAACAGGTAAATTCCCGCAGGGGTGAGGGGGTTAAGCTGACAGCGAAAACACCGAGCATGATGGAGCTGGGGACGAAGGAAAGCTTAAAGGTTCAGAAATAGCCAAATGCACCTTGAATCATTCACATAATAACAGAATTCTAGTATGAATCATGCACTAGGAGCGCACTATCCCGGCCTCTTACGAGCATGCACGTCAACCGACGCGGCGTTGACGTGTGTTATGCATTCACATGTGCACACCGTAAACTTTGAGAGCGGGCATGAACAGAGGTTCGAGAATGGAATCTCGACTCCGCGCGCTAGTTGACCGGGATTTCGCTTGAGGAGGTCGGACTTGAACGTGCATACGTACAACGCCCATGATACGTTTAGGCATTCAGTATGATTCTGAATCCGCCTCCGCCCACTTCGACTCCGAATACCGTGAAGATCAAAATGCAAATGCGATTGGTGGCAGAATCGTCCTTGGACGACATCGGCGTCGACAGGAGGTATGCACGTTGAAAGATGAAAGCGGGTTGGACTCGGGCTGAGAGCGTGTAGGGGTCTGAGCATGGCATAATAGCCTCGGCTCTTGGGTAGGTACTGAAGTGCACTCAGATGGCCCGGATAATTGCTTACAGGATGCGGCGTATCTTACTATCGTTCTTTAGTGCTTAGTCCAAGTAAGTTCCGTCGGAACGAGTCGATGAATTCCAGAGAATTTCTGCTCGGCATGCGGCACACACGTTGAAGGGGATGCTTGGAAACATCCTAAGCAAGTAGTTAGTAAGCCTGAACAGATCAACCCAGTAAGTCAAAGAATATACTTATACTTCCTTGTATATACTTATAAGAAGTCGGTGGCGTATCACTAGCAGAATTTATGTGTGATGCTTGCTCGTAATTCCTACATAGTAGGTAAAGAATCCAGAAGTTTAGGCACGAAGCTGATTCTTCCTATCTTCGAACTTGAAGATTCAAGCGCTAGACTTGTTGGGGCAGGCCGAACATCACGGAAGTATAAATTGTCGACGTTGCTAGCCTAGACTTACACATTATGTGTATGTCACCTAGCGAGTCTATATGACTTTCGCAAACGCCCTGCCAGGATATATTGAAGATAAATTGAGGGATAACATGTATGGAAGGGAAGGCTGAACATCTTCGATACTGGTGTCTTCGTGGATGAGGTGATTCCAGCATGGAGTAGAATAGGAGCCGGATTTAAAGAAATGTAGCAAAATCCCGATGTTCGTTGTAAACCATCACGCCGTTAGCCCTGCAGTGAGAGAATCCAGAGTAGTAATTGATATACTTATCACCTAGAAATTCAAAAATATCAAGGCATCTTGCAGGGAGGCGGTTCTGGAGCGAAATTATCTTATTGAGGGTGTAAATACGCACGACAGATCCGATATTAAACCCTGCGGCCATTACTTTGCTGGTTGACCAGCGCCGGTGAATGTAGGAATGAATTTATTGAGCTTGAGAGTCAGCTCAAATATTTGTGAATACAATCAAGGGCATGTAACCTGTAAAGAGGCTTTGAGAAGGGTGTCGAGAATTCCCGTTTGTCCGGACAGCGATCAATGGAGATGCGCGTGGTAGAAAAGAGGGTTGGTTCGACACCTTTTACATGCATCCCAACGGAGAGCTTTCGTATAATTTGAGATATGCAACCTGCATCACAGTGTCCGAGCACCCGGTTGCTTAGCTATGACAGTCGTAGTGGTCAACCGGGAGGACGCGCTAGTATTTGAAAAAGGAAACAGAATTGCGGTCATCCTCGGGAGCTTCAATGCCTCTATAGAAAGTTTACCTCTGCCGCCCACTTGAAAGATCGATTACTGCGGAGCCTATCTTACAGCGAACTGTGTTGAAATTCAAGCTCGATAACCAAGAAGGAAATATGTGCTAGGATGTGCTCACTTTGACGAGATGACTGTATGCTTCAACAAAGGTTGAGTATTGCGATTGGCCGGTAGTTTCTTGTGGATGAATGATTTTGACCTATCCTGTCGGGTATATCGCCATGAAAGAGCTCATCCAAAGCTCATCAGATGTTTTGAAACTTTAATCATTATCCAGTCTGAATATACACTACTGAACCTAAGCGTATAAGGACATCGAGAACTTGAAGGGCTGATACAGCGGATCTAGGCCGGTTCATTTTGTCCAAGAATATGTCAACAATGGACCACACTAGAACAGCGAGAAAGAGGAACAGAGTGATCAGTTCCGAGGATGCAGGGCCGACTCATCCTGAGATGGAAGGAGTGCTGTGCGTTGTTCCGAGAAGAGAGGGTGCTGTTTAGGTGGGGATTATCAGCATTAACTGGTGAATAGGCCGATTCGTTTGATAGTGACGATCTACATACTTAGTTGAAGTTGGTAGTGGTAGCGTACATTCACTACGAACATGACGGTCTACCTCATCTCGTTGCTTTATTCTGGCTGTTCCGTAATAATTTTGATTGAGTTTACTCAAGGAAAATATTTCCCAGACCTGCTCATTATGGTCAAGAGACACCCCACGTCATGATACCTGCAAAATGGGTATGTGGCTAGACGTTGGTCAGGGTGGCAGGTCGAACAGAAAGTTCCGCTGGATATGAACTCGAAAAACGATGATCTGAAAAGACAACAGTAATATTGCAGCAGACGAACAATATAGCTAGTCAATGAGTGTTCCACGATCTGTTCAAACTTAAAGTAGACTCTGTCGACTGTCAGGCAGTCGAACATCATGATCGTGTTATGCTAGGCGGCTCCTCGGGCTAGAATTGGCATAGTTGTCACAGTGAATGCTAGACCGACAATGATCTAAAACCTTTTTAACCAACTTGAACAGGAGCGTTGTCAACGTACTCAGAAACACGGGTCCCAAAACGCCGCCTATGGGCGTTATTGTATAACCGTGATCCTTTCGATGAAGGGTTAACGAGAGCGCAGTTTATGAAGTCAAGACAGTCACCGCATTTTCAGAAGGGACAAGTCACGAGCCTAGAAAGTTTGGGGAACATGACCATCAAGCGGAAATGGCAAAGTTCCGTTTACACCAATGGCAGATCTCCGGCGCCAGGTGAGCAAGAGAAAACTGGAATTTGAAAACGAGAAGTGTCTTCCGGAGAGTTGGATGAAAAATCCGAGGCGAAGGCAGTGCTTCCGTCATTTTGCGGGACTTCACATAAAATGATATGTACAGCAGTTTCCATATTTACTACATATCTGGCTATGACGGGAAAACAAGTAGAGATTGTTTCAAGGATGACACTCATGCATAGAGAGAATTTTTAGCACGGTAGTGATCAGTCACCAAAATGTTGACGGTGAGGAACACTCGCCGAGATGATTCTAAGGTGGCTCACTTGCCGAGATCGGCTGCGATAAAGTTTGGCTAAGACGCTTGACTCAAACACGATTTATTTACATAAGAAAAGTTCATTTTCCGCACTCATCATTTCGACATCTGGAGTAAGGTAGCAAGATACGGCGAAACCAGGCCTTTGGGACCGTAAGTGCTCATTCATCGCTCACTAACTAGAAATGAACCGATCACCTTCTTCAAGTTTTGTGCCCCACCGTGCTGTTCCGATTCTTCAGGTCAAACCGCACTCTCTGGCAGTTTCTCATCTCAAGGTTGTCAAGATACGTTGGATTTCACATGTCAGCATCTGATTTCACGTTTTGGGGACTTTTAAGGATCGACATCAGTGTTGTAATGATTGGATGTCTCTTTTCTGAGCGGTGAGTATTTTTTGTCTTCCAGCATTTGACGCTTTAGCATGAAGCTCAAATCTTTACAATCTCCGCCGAGAATTGCCAACAATCAATTTATCATTGAAGTCACTGCACTTCCACAGTACCTGGTAGCACTGTTTATGTTACCATTGCACAAGCTTTCTGATCGAGTGGGTGACTTTCACCTTTCCTCATGAGTCAGGCGAAGATGTTGTCGAACAAAGGAAGGAGATCCTTATATATGCACGGCTGTCCTTGCTGATTAGATTGATCTGCAGATTGGACTTAGCAAAAACCTCGTGATCGCGTAACGGATCTGCTAAGTACTTAGCATTTTGCTAAGTCCAAATTTGGACTTAACAGTTTCTTGTGCATAGGACTCCGCGGCGTCGATAGACGGGCAAAGGCCGAAAGCTGCTCCGGGCGACTGATCAGCCATTGACATTTGGAGCAAGATTTAGCTGTAAAATACCCCTTTCTGCTTTTGTCTTTTTTGACCACCATCAGGATCTTTACCTGCCGTTTGAAGCAAGTTGCGGAAACTCCCGCCCAGTGACGAATATGCACGAGTATTGCTAATTTTACCACAGATTCTGAAGGAAGGAAGTGCCAGTCCATAGCACACTCACAGGCGTATTGCGATCCATACTTTTCGATATTCGATGATGGGTAGGGGTAAACATTATGTTGATAATCTTCTAGGGTAAGTTACAAACGCATGGCCTTTCCTAATAGGACTGTCAGCCACTGACTTTAGATGCATGCACTCTCGGTGTAGGTCCGAGAATGCAGGTACTGTTTGGTCTCTGGAAGCTTGTGCTCTTTCTCTGGTTGCAGGTAATGGTCTTCTTCCTGAAAAACACAAATATATCCAACAAGCATGAAGAATCGAACAAATGTCATGTCACCGTGTTCACACAGCAGACAGCATTGCCCGACCGACTTATCTGCCACTGTGTTATTGTACCTCTTCAGCGGTCTTCATCGACCCGGACGAGTACAGTTTTGTCATTTGAAAACCTTTCAGTAATACCGAACGCGCACTAGCCGCGTTTCTTTTTTTGTGATGCTCTGTCTCTCCAAAAACCAACGCTTCTCGCGGGTACAGCAATGCACTGGAAAATTCCAAGCAACTATCTTGATCAGAAGGAAAGGTAACCTGGGTTCAATTTCCTGTCTCGTTGTGCATACATCGATCTTCCGTGACATTTTTACCAGTATACTTCTCGTGGACGTCATGAGGTATGAGCAACGTTTACTAAGTAGAATCTTTTCCCTAAAAATCAACCTCCGTCCTCCCTGATTCTCCAACCGGCTAACATCTTCGACATATATTGTCCTTCGCGGTATCTATATACGGTTCTATTCTTTGGAATCTTATTCTTTGTATACTAGCCCCGCGTTTCGCCCCTTCTGAAATCTGCCTTTGTGCTGGAGCTGTCTAACCGTGTGTCGCCGCTGAGTGGAAAAATACCATATTCATATTATGATTCCTGATCCTAATGTCAGAACGATATAAACTGAGGCCGAACGCGGCCCCAGGCTAACCACCTAATCGCTCTCCTTGCCGCCACCATATCAGGGGACCATTCTCCGAGGAACACCGGCACAATAGATATCGCATCCCCAAACTTGAGAGAACTGATACATATGTGGATGGCATCTTTATAACACGATTTATAAAATCATTAATTGGGTGCAGATCTGGTACGAGGATTTCGGTTCCTTACTACACGTATAGTGATAAACTGTACTGCGCATATGTAGAGCACTGACCATTGGGTTACCGTGAACTGGCTGACAGCGACTAATTAAAAGATGTGCAATGTCGTCTTGATGTTCCCGGCGGCGACGATTCGTATTGAATTCTCAATGTCCAGTTGTTCAGAGTGCGATAACTGGGCAATGAAACATTTTACATATAAATGTACACTGTTTTAACGATGAAATCTCCACATTCCGATTTTTCCAACTGTTGCTGGGCGTCATGATGAACAGGAAAGTTAGTCATGATAGGATATTAAATAAACACTCGATTCCCTCCGGCTCTAAGTTCTGAGGTTCCAAAATCAAACGATCTTAACGGGGAACGGCCTAATGGAAGGAGAGCCTAAACCTACACAAAGCTATACCTTATCTATGGTTTGTCACACCAGTTCCTGTCTAAGCCCGAAGAGAACGTGAAATCTTGAGGCACCAGGATGCACTACCATTTGGTGGAGCCGCACAGTCGATTTGATCAAAAATCTACTTAATCCGCTTACGGATGGGGATCTTCCGTGTTCGTGTCAGCCAGTGATGTCTTGAAGTAGGTTCGGCGGTTCTAAGACAAGTGTTACGAAGGAGTATGCAGCCCTTGGTGTCATCAGCACACCTTGGTCCAATATTTGACAGCGAGAAGCGGGGATACCGATTTCAGTCTCTGACGCATGGAAAATGAACAGAACATCTAGGGACCTTGATCTTCGAGTCTACCCCAAATTTCGACGGTTTGAAGGGAGAGACCGCTTGATAAGTTAGTACAATCAGATACGACAGCAACTCCTCAATATCTCAATCTCGGTAACGTTGGTGATATTTTCACCTCAGCAGATGCGCATAACCGCAGATAATGTTGTAATAAACCCCGAGAGCGGGAGAAACAGATTGTTGGTTGTACTGATGGACCAGGTCACTCGACGTGACAATAAATCACCTGTTATAGCGCATAATCATACATGGAGCCCGAACCACGAGGAGAGTTTAACAACAGCAGCAATAGAAGCTTGAGGTTTGAAATGATGAGGTTGGCCAGACCGAATTCGCAAGAAGAAATTCCGGAATTCGGGTGGGAAGACCGACCAGGTCCTTCATTGGAAAGATGGCACCATTTTGAACGATGACCCGCATGCACGGAAGGCCTTTTATTTCGGGGGCGCTGTAGGCTGTAGGCTGTAGAATGTAGCCCAGACTAGCGAAGAGATAGCGGCAAGAGGAACATGATGGTCAGAGGCGAGACGAATGGGGAATGGTAGGAATCAATAATAGACTGCTGTGACTGATGTGACATCCGAAAGATGAAAAGCTTGCGACCGGGCGCACTGGCGTCCCTTCACCGGACCGGCCGGTAAAGCCACTGTCCAGATGTCTCTTCATATAGTAATTGACCCGCGACCTCCAGGGCCACAAGACTTTCCTGCTTTGATTTCCAAGCAATTGTTGGTCGTAATCTGCGAGACCAAGAACAGCTGCAAAATCTCTAGCGCAGCGGAATGACGGAAGTCCATTGCTCACTAGACAAGATCTTCGATGGTCTATGAAACTGTCTAAATCGGTCGATGACAAGGTTTAGAAAGCGGAGTTTGTAAGCACTTTCGAGGTCCAACGGCAGAAGACATTGTTTTTTTAGTGTGACAGGTCAAGGGTGTATAGTAAAAAAGTTATAATGAGCAGACACCACCCTAGGATTAGGGTTGCAATATCGAGTCTCAGCAGGTCCGAACTCGAGCCGTTGATGAACTGCGGAAATGAACTTGGGTGCTTCCACGTTTACTCTGAGAGAAACTGATTCGTAAACGGCAAGAGAGATTCCGAAGTCAGAACGGGAACTAGCGCCGAGTAAGAAAGTTCAAAACTGGAAGTAGGGGCCAAGGTGAGAGAACGATGAAACTTCTTCCGTGTAGCATGAACTTTGATACTTCTTGATGTCCAGTTTAGGCATATGTCAAAGGAAAAACTTTTCTTGAGACCAAAAAGAACTCATTAGATTTGCTCCTCCCTGAATTCGGAGAACTTCATATCGGTAATACTGAGGAATGTACCGGATAACAGCGAAGACAAAGGGAAAATAGAAAGTTCTCACATGATGTATGCATCCAATCTCATGTAGATCAGAGATCAAGGCTTGCATACACAACTGTTGTTGTCGCAGAGATCCAGAATCTTCAACCTTCCACTCTTGATGTCAAAAGAAGATGCCACAATCACTGCGAAATGAGCTCCAGTCCATTGCACTCAATAGCAAAGTACCGGTTCATCCATCCATGTCTGTGACTTACGAGATCAATAACTATAGGTGATCTCACAGGAATCTGGAGACAATGAACGAGGGAGCAGAACGGGAACTGTGAAAATGACTGACCTAATCACATTCAAACCAAATTGGACGTGGACATATCCACCGAAACACTTCCGCCTCAGTGCTGTGTCTAAAGTTCTGTGCAGAAATACTCAAACGTCTCTGAGCGGATCCCGTCGGGGCTAATGTTATCAACCTTCAGACCCTTGTAGGGCTGCTGAGTTTCAAAAGTTCTAATAGAACGGTAGCGTTTATTCCTGGTACTACCTATGTGGGTCATTACTCGGAGCTTGAGACTTCTACCTTACTAGCAATCGAAAGTAGAAAGATTGACGGCATCGTATCGACATTCTTCTCAATGCAAGGTAGTAATATGCAAGATCACTTCACAATACACAAACTCTGAATACTACCCAAAAATAACTCTCCACGCCGCCCGAGCGGCTTCAGTAAACAACAAAAAAAATCAAACTCGAACAACGGCAATTGAGGCACAGGCAAACACATAATGGTGGCGTCGCAGTTGGACGCCTGCAATAGCTCGCAATGATCTTCGGAAGCCACATTGCGATCTGAGGTAAAAGAAAAATTTTACTTACTCTGGTCAAGTGGATGGGTTATAAAAAGTATCTCCGCATACTGCGACTCGTGAGCGTTATTATAATAGGAATGGAATAAGGAACCGTCGTTGATGGTTTGCCACGGACTTTGAAAATTTGGGGACCCCTAGAAGCTAGAGAGTGGTCGAAGATGACACGGTTGCATATGATCCAAATCATGATCATCCTACACAGCACATTTGGGAACAGGTTGATAAATCATACTCGGCCCTTCTTGACTAACCTTTCCTTACGATGTGATACATCCTACTTTTAACACTACCAAAGTAGTACTAAACATCCCAACAAAGAGTCGATCATCAACCAAATCGTCTGTAATTGTACCCAAATGGTGATTTGCGACCTCGAGTGACAGACAGAGTCACGGTGATCTATATATAAGAAAGTGAGTATGTAAGATGGATAGATGCCCGGGTCACTATCCAAGCCTCAAGCCACTGACCAGTGTTCCTGTCAGTGACGGTGATTTCATCACTGCGATATTAGCTAGAAGTTTCAAGTTGGAGAAAATCCAGAATTATCTGTAAGATTGCCTAGTACTCGTGCTTACGACTGCCGCTAGTACTAGTACAGCGCTGTTGTTGTGTTCAAACTTGAGTCACTGATATATATGTATATACATACACATGAGCGATGATCTCAGTCTGAGGCACTTTTTTTCTGATCTCGCGCTTGGAGGCGTTTATTGCTACCGTCAAGGATCACTCCTCTAGAAAGTGGGAATGGTACTCATTAATCGTGTTACGAGCGGCTCGGAGTAAATCCGAATCAAGGCTGCGGGAAGAGATGGTGTGCTGTAAAGCCGCCACCTAGCTGTAGATGGGCGTTTGGGTTTAGACAAAGTTTCAAATGAAAGATTCAAAATGCCACGTAGAATTGACAAGTACATATGTGTGTATGTATAGTGTTGTCTTTATATTTCTCAAGAGTTGTATTGAATTCAACCACTATCAAGTCGCAGTGTTCGTGGATACAGAAAAATGATACCGTTTCCGCGGGGAAATGCAAGGGTCGACAAGTGGGGAGAAGTGATGGATTTTTGAATCGAAACAAAAGGTGGATCAAAACATCTGAACAACATCTCCGCCTACGGTTCAAGTAAGTATGTATCTATATACATACGTTTTGTACTTGGTAAGAATCTTGACAGGTACTACGATTATGTTACTCGTAAAAGGTTACAACCAACTCAAAAAACTCACAAGTACATATGTATGTACTCTATGCTCGAGATTTATCTATTTCCACATCATCGTTTTTGTTCCGGCTGACTAGAGATCCGTCAACTCGGACGGAGACGAGTCTCGCTAGTTTGGTGGCTCGGTGGTTTTCTTGATCCTTGATCAAGTAATAGTATACATACATATACGGGTTGATAAAGTATACAAGTTTTGACAGTCATGATATAGGCACTGATCCTCCGAGGAGGGATAAGATAATCCCGACGTATTTATCCTGTCCAGTTTTTTTTTTACCAAACGAGGATATGGCACCGGACCTCCCTCCAGATCGGGCGGTCCCGCTCGGGTCCGACGTCCGACAAATCGTCTCGTCTTGTTTTTCAAGGTTCTACATACGTACATACGTACATAGGTTTTAGATACACATCTTCAGCCGGATGGGCTATGAGAATTTTTCTTGGCGAACACATGTGGGCCGCAAGTGATTCTTTTCTGCACGAGGCCGCAGCACTGTTTGTGCGTAGGGTGCAAAATAGGTACGAATCGATTAGTTACTTGGTACTGCCTATCCATTGCCTAGCGACTGTGTACATACATACTTAGTTGACGAAGCAACTTGTTCGCTTGTCTTCTTGAAATTTCTATACCGAATGATCGTAGTACATACTTAGATGAGGGTGGATTCTTGCTTCAGATGAAAATGGAGGCCTGTAATGAATCATGATCGATAGTAGTAGTAGTAGAGACAAGCCGAATTTTAAAAACCGGTCACTGCGCATGCCTGCTGATGGAACGTTAACGATAGCACGGTAGAATAGCGGTTAAACGACAATGGGCTCGTGGGCTCGTTGTGCGGTGTTTGAGTAATAACTCGGATTTCTCCTGGTGTGTAGCTAACCAGTCCTTGAGCCCGAGTGCATGCGTGACTCAAACCCAAATCTTTTAATTTGAACCGATGAGCAGCAGCAACAGATATCGTTTTCAGTTTAAATTAGTATAATATCGGGTACGAGTAATACCAGGCCTCAGAGACGGTGGTAGCGTAAGTATACTTGATAATAATAATATAAGGCGACGGCGATGGTGTAAGTCAGCTTGAGCCAGAGCCAGAGGTTCAAGTTGTCAACTTGGCAGTCGTTACTAGTCGTCGAGTCAAGTAAGAGGACACGCGTGCAGCTATCTACATAAGCTGCCCGAGGATCTACTTGACAGTCAAGGTTGTATGTACCGCGCACGGATAAGGGCGGATATCTTGGGAAATCGATGTACTTACATTTGGACGTTATTCACAATTATCCTCCCGACATGGATACTTGGATACTTGAAGCTTGAAACCTCGAAGCAGCGGAAGGATTTGCAGTTTAGTCGGGCTCGGGCTTGAAGCTTGAAGGAGGTTCTTTGCGAGTGAGTTGAAGCTAAGGTTGAAGACAACGCTAATAGAACCAGAACCAGAACCAGAACTACTCTAGGACTCGGATTAGAAGCAGCAGCAGCAGCGGCGGCGGTCTGGAGCACGTACTTGGCTCCAAGATGGATATTGATAAGTAAGTAATTGATACTACTATGTATATTGACAAAAACAGCGTGACAGGAGAATTCGAAGAGACAAAGGCTCCGATGGTGGTCTTGCTTGCTTACCCATCTGAGGACTCGTTTTTTTCTTTTTGCCACCAATCTGGATTGGATTTGATTTGGAGCGCATGAGGCGGGGTTCGAAATTGGTACTTGGAGTTCTTTCTGATTCGGGTGTACCGTATACTTAGATCCTCGGAGTTTAGCCAACGTCCTTGCCGTCTGTATTATGAGAACCAGTCAGTATTCATGCTTGTGTTCATGTCATTATGCATACTTCTGTATGACGGTCCTAGGGACGTATTGGTATGGTATGACATTTGAGCGCTGATGTATAGAATTTTGTTTTTGAGGAGAGATTCAGAAAGAGGGAATGATGTTACTAGTAGGACCTATCGCGGGAGAATCTGTCTGCGCATTGCACGATGCACGATGTAAGTTCTGCGGCATGTAGGGTGGCCTGGAATGGAAGAGCTTGGTCTCTCTCCTTTTGTTTTTTTTTTTTTTCAAGAACAAGAATGGAAAGCGCGTACGCGTACGGGTGATGTGCCCCTTTTTTTTCTTCGAGGCTTATCGTATAGCCGGAAGTAAAAAAACATACGCAAGAGCTTTCGACTTTGAAGAAGGGCTACGTGATGCTTACTCTGGACCCTTTCTCCATGTGATCTCGAACCTAACATTTTTGCTCACCCTTTTTTTCGGTGATATTACGGGTAACGGTAAGAAAGGGTACGGGCACACGGCCCCGGCGTTGTTTCGGCTCCTTTTTCCATTTCGGGAACTCTATCTAGGGGCGTCCCGTCCGCATAGCCACTTGGGCAGCGTCACTGGCACTGGGTGGTAGTTTCTGATCGTCGATTTCAATTGTCACTATAGGTATGTATGTATGTAACAAAAAGGTGTCGTATGAATTTTCACCTTGTTGTTGCTGTTGTTGTAAAACTACACGCCGCGCCGGTTTTACATATGATCCTGATTTATTTGATTGACATCCGCGCCTCACACTCTTTTTAGGCTAGGGGCATGCGGGTCTCAGAGTCTGACGGAGAGAAGTCTGTCTGACATGGGCCCGATGGATATGATATATGATGTACTATGTAGTGATATCAGACTCGGTACATTGCGGTATGATAATGGAGCTTGGTAGGCAGGCGAGGTCAGGACCCAGGATCAAAGAAAGAAAGAAAGGAAGGAAGCTAATGGGTATAGGGAAGCCGAAGGAAAGAAAGTTGGTGGCTTGGGACAGTAGGGAAGGGGTAACCAAGTTGGGAGGTTGCGCTTATGTTGGATCGGGGGATGGGATAGATCCGGGGACAATGTAGCAAGTATGTTGTAAATTGGTGTCGCAAATGCAAATACTACTGTACACTGAGAACAGAACAGAACAGAACAGTGGACAGCAGAGGCTTTTGATGAGCCTGGGGAGCGGACGGAGGGAGATTAGGGACGAGCGAATATGGAATACGAGATGATGGGAAAATACACAAGTGCAAACTGAGAAAAGAGCGAAATAGGCAGTTGCTAAGGGTAAGACTAAGGGTAAGACTATGGAAAGATTATGGGGAACGGGTGCCTTTTGGGAGCCGAGGGTGCCGAAAAGACAAAAGGGGAATATGGAGATTTGGATAATTTGACGATTAATAACCAAAAGCGGAAGCCCCTGTAAGGCGAGTGTGGTTTTTAAATATGAATATGCTACCAGACCTGCTCCGTCGACGCTATGAACGCACTCGATATTTCAAAGTCACACTGGCCGTCTACCTGGCGGAATACGCCTCTCACTCCTCCCCTCTCCTCGTCCTTTGAACCACGAAAAATGCCTGTCCCTCTCCCAACCACCCTCCCCTCCATTGCCCACCTCGACAGACACCTCCACATCCTGCCTCCGAGTGAGTCTGCTCTTCCAGAACAAAGTCCATTCCCCAACCATTTCCCAGTCACTCCTCCCGACGATGCCCCGCCACCTCACTACGAAATGGACGTCGATCCAAAACACCAGCTCTTTGTAGACACCCATCTCACTGCAGTAGACTGGATCGACTTTTCACGCACCCGTTCAGCTCATTTTATTGCAGAAAAGACTTGCGAGATGATCTGCTACCTCTGGTTCCAGTCTTCGTCTCCGTCCTCATCACATTCTCCTCCTCCTTCCACCAATTCTCCTCTCTTCAACCGTCCAACGCCACCCTCCACTCTCCAATTCGTCGCCACTCCCAACTTTGTCTCTTTCATGCAAAAACTCCTCGAGACCACCCAGGTCTCACAATCCGTCATTGTGCTATCCCTACACTACATCTACCGTCTAAAAGAACGGAATCGGTTTACGCCTGCACAGGCTGGAAGCGAGTTTAGGATAGCAGTAGCTGGCCTCATGATGGCAAACAAGTTTCTAGACGAGTATGTCTCCTTTTCTTGTTCTTTGCGCGTTCTGACGCGTCTTATAGCAACACTTATACCAACAAGACTTGGTCCGAAGTCTCGGGTATCGGTCTCGAAGAAATCAACAGAATGGAACGCGAGTTCCTCATGGGTGTCGACTGCAACCTCTACGTCGACAAGGCCACCTACCAATCGTGGCTTCACCTTCTCAAAGGCCTCGTCATGGCTAAGGAACGCGATTCAAGGCATTTCCGCAAGACCAGACCCGCTGCAAGAGGTGCTAGACATCCTACGACGCACACGCCCGCAAGGTACCCCGCAGGGCGTGCAAGAACACACCGAGCAAGGTCTACCTCTCCAGAGTCGAGCAGGCGACTACCCTTTCCCCAAGTACCCCCTTCATACTCGTTCACCTCCTATCCTTTGTCTCAGACACAAATTACACAGCCACCGCAGTACTCGGACCGGGACCAACAATCCTACAACTCTCTCCCTCCATCCCCACGTCCAGCTGGCTCCAAACGCTCAGCCGCAGCTGCCTTCTCTCCTACTTCGGCTGCGTTTGCGAATATACCTTCCAAGAGGCCCGTAGGGATCTCATTGCAGATCCCAGAGACGTCCACTCATGGTATCTCAAGTAATGGTTCTTCCGGCTCGAGCACCGGTCCGAGCTCATATTCACCTCTGGAAGGGTTGAACAGCTTTGCGAGAATGTCTATTGATGTCGATGAACGGCAGCAGCCCCAAGCAGAGCCGACTGCGAGCAAAAAGTCTATGGTTCCAGAGACGCTTGTAGCTGGATACGCCCTAGATCCAGAGAGGAGAACGAGTGTGCCGAGAAACTTGTATTTCTATACTCTCGCTTGTTCTCCGCTCGAGTTTGCTACTGCGTCCTATGGATCCAACACTCCTGCGCCCGCGGAACCTCAGACTCCTAGTGATGTCGAAGAGCCGGACGCTGATAACGAGAGGTACGATAGGATCAGACGAGGAGCGAGAAAGGCTAGACTGAGGTACCACCAGCCTCCTCAGCCTGGAGAATACAACCCATACTCGTATGGGCCTCATGTTCATGCGCAGGTACCACCGTCGTACTCGTATGGAGGCACTGCTCCTACTGCGGCCCCATACCAGTTCTCTTCGTCATCGTCATCATCATCGTCGACCTATTCGCAGCCTCATGTTGCTTCACCTGCTACCGTCGTCGTTCCTTCCTCGACTCTTCCCACACCTGCATCTGCATCGACATCGACATCTTCATCAACGCCTTATGGTTACCCAGCTCTCCGTAACGCCATGGGCGCTCCCACCGCTACACCTTGTTCTTCTTCTCACGCTCCTACGCATTCGCATACACATACACATGGCCCAGTCTACGGCTACCCAATCCCAGGAGGCTACGTCCAAAGCGCCTCTACGAGTCCGAATGACGTGCATATATCCGTCGTACCGCCTACAGCTGCGGCGTTTCATGAACAACAGGCGCAGTATGCTGCGTTGACGAGGGCGCAGGCGCAGGCTCAGGCTCAGGCTCAGGTGGAGAGGGATGATGAGATGCAGAGTGATGAGGAAGACGAAGAGGAGGAGGAGGAGGAGGAGGAAGACGAGGTAGACGAGTTGCAGGATGATGATGATGAAGGACAGGAAGGTGACGACGAGATGGATGGGGATGAGGAGCAAGTCGATGAGGAGGTGGAGAAGCCTAGGCTTCCTCATTTTCAAGACATTGCTTCTTGGGATAGGGCTGGTGAGCAGCATCGGTATGTGCAGCAGCAGCAGCATCAGCAGGTTGTTGTGCCTAGTCAGGGACATGCTCAGGTGTGTTTTTCTTTCTTTTTTTTTTTTGGCGTCGTTGGAAGACTAATTGACTATCTACAGCTACACCCTCCCACTGAACCTCCTCGCTACTCTCATGCTCACTACCACCATTCGCAACCCCAACCCCAGCCAACGCACATATCCACTTCTCCCGTCCAACAACGCACACCGGTCCACATGACTCATCAACTACACACACCTCACCAACCCACACCCGCTCAACTCAGTGCTCAAATCGGCAGGAGGCCTTCTCAACAATACCCTCCTCCTTCTCTAGCGACACCAGATGGATCACCCGTCAAGAGTGCGCCGTTTGCGAATGCCGGTCCGCCTGGGATTCATTGTTACAATGGTGGTTCGCCTTCGAGTTCTTACGGTGTTTCTGCGCCTGCGCCTTTGTCGCGGGCAGTGTCGGGTGTGTATACGGGTTCGGGTTCGGGTTCGGGGTATGTTGTTCCTTCAACGGTAGCGGCATCGACGACGTACCCGACTCCGGTGCAGAGTTATTATGAGCATGTTCCTTCTTCTGTTCATCATCATCATCATCATCATCATCAAGCTCATCAGCAACATCAGCATGTTCAACAACCTCAGCCGAGTCATCAGAGTCATCACCAGAGTCATCATCATCATCACCAGCAGGATTTGTGGATGAAAAGACCGAGCGTTGCGATGTGATGCTCTTACGATGCCAAAAGAAAAAAAGTTATGATTATGGTTTTATGCTAATGCCTAATGCTCCGTTCGCCTCGATTCGGTCGGTTGATTCATCTTTTTGGTTTTGGTTTTCTTTTTTTGGTCGGCATCTTCTCCTTCCTCCTCATCATCACGCTTGTACACTTTTTTTTGCGCGCCTACCCTGCACTTTTATGCATATATTCGTATTCGTGACACCCCATCCATCCGTCCATCCATCCATCCATCCATCATTTCTCGTTGCATTTTCTCTTTATTCATTTCATTTCATTTCATTTCATACTCATCATCCGTCTGTCTATTTCCATCCATCAAATCACAATTCGTCATTCAATCAAGCAAAGATACCGACACGGACAGACACAGACACAGACAGACACAGCAGCAGATTATCATATCATACAGGTACAGATACGTATACATAACATACACACATACATATACATACAGATCATTTTTTCATGCGTATATTATTTTTTTTTTTTGGACATTGACGCGATTTCGTTTTGTTTCGTTTCGGTTTCACTCTAAACCTAGTACATACATACATCACTTGCCTTGCCCCAATCATTCGCATCCGCTCGCATCTGCATCCCTGCATTTTCCTTTTTCTTCTTCTTCACTTCATTATCATCGCCACCACCATCATCGTCATCACCACCATCATCATCGTCCCATTGTTCACCTTTTTTGTTTATTACTCCAACGCACCGTAACGCACTTTTTTTTTCTTTCACAGTATTCACCTCTTTCACCAGCCAAGATTGTATCATTTGCTCATTGTTTGTTTGTCTGTTTGTTTTTCCTCTCATCATGCATCATGCACGCACGGCATAGATCACCCAGCTCCTCCATTCACCTAACCTACCCTACCCTACCCTACCCGTTGTTTGTTACCTACCTACTTACCTACGTGCCTTTTTGACTCTATGATATGATTAATATTATATTATATTACCCTTTTGTCACTTGTCATTTGTCACACACAGACTTGCTTGCATACGATACGATACATACCAACCGATACCCTATACCTTACATACGATTACAATACAAAGTAACATAAGTAACATACGATGATCAGAAAAAAGTTGTATTATAGATACAGATACAGATACAGAGACTAAAGATGAACATTCCATTTTTCGCGTTCGAATTCTGTCTTGTCTCGTCTCGTCAGGGGCAGCGGGAAAGAAAGAAGACGACGGTCCCCCGACCAGACCCGAGGGCCGACGTAGGCCAAAAAGTATGCATGATTTGTTCTTCCGTGAATATATTATAAATATAATGTGATGTGATACATATGCGCATTATGACCCGATGCGACCCTGGATTATAAATAAGGGATTAGAAAAAAGAAATTGTGGTGTGATACATATACATAGATATCCACGTATACGTACGGATACGCGCATGTTCTGTTTAACCACTTGCACTTCGTCCGAGTCTCCGATCCTGACAATGGCAATGTCAATGACTGACAATGACACTTTTTTGCCAGAGGAGAGGAGCCCTTTGCCGCGGGCCCGCGATCCATTAATTTTCTTCCTCAAGGTTTTGTCTGGACTGGATAGGGGATGTCGGGTTTTCAAAAAGACTCGAAATCGCGCCACTTCCGTCTCTCCGTGCTTCGGTGCTTGTGCGCATGCGTAGGACAATGATAATAATATGTCCTTTTTACATATGTGGCTTAGTGCTTCCGCGCCCCCGCGCGCTTGTGCTTGATAATAACATATATACATTTGGAGTCGGCACCGTACGGTGATGCCGCCCATGTGCTGCACGCCAGCGGTCAAAGTGAGACTGTATATAATTGGTATAGTGATGGCGGGAGTATAGATGGATGGAGATGGAGGACGACGTTATTTTCTTTTTTTTCAATTTTAAATGTGTTATTTCACAATAGGGTGATCATATGCGTTTCAACACTGTCTCCGAGACCGATGCATAGATAGATATGGAAGACTTGGGGTAGATTAGTACTACATACATATGTATATGTCACTAGTCTACGTCTGTCTCATCCGTCGGGCTCTTCTATCTTGGAAATTCATTCATCCATTCATTCATTATTTCGGTAAATGGAAGCTTGTATGTAGAGAAATTGGATCACGGAACTTGAGAGGAACAGGAAGCATTGGTTACATATTGGCGATAGCGATGGTATTATTATTGTTGTTGTTGGAGTGGTGTTATTAGTAGCCTGCTGCGCCGCTGGGGTATGGTATGCATTTCGATTTTTCAGACGATCACCCGTGATACATAGGACGTTGTAAGGAAACTGAAACTGGATTGATCCCGGCAAGTGGTCCCCGTCGGCTTCCGAGGATATATGTGTGTATGTATGTATGGAGGCAGGCTCCAGTGAGACAGATCAGGTATACATGCAGTGGCGCCGAACACCTTCCGTGGTGGAAAAAAGATTCGGGAGAAATACAAGTCAAAGAACCGGTGGCGGTTTTTCTTTTGATATCACAGGATTATCCAAGAGAAAGTTACGAAAATATGTTATTCATACATACATATCAATCTCTCTCTCTTGGGGTTGGTACGACATGGCGGAGTGGAGTTTGTGAACTGTGAACCTAGGACCCAATTATCTGTAGCTTCGAGATCGTGCTAGACTCTGATAGCTAACGCAAGCGATGGCGATGCGTAGGTACACCAAGTAAGTATTGCATTCAATAAAGCTGTTTCTGTGTGTATCTCGGCCGCATATTCGTCTCTTGAAACCTTTGATCCATCCTCGTGCAAACTCAGGGCTTGTTTGTGGCTCTCTAGAAAGACTACGGATCTATGCCGACGCCACTTCTGAGCGCAAGAGGCAAGGCCAATAAGGAGTATGTCGTTAGTGTGCACAACCTCGGAACGAAAGGAGCCCGAGGGACCGTAGTATTAAATGAAGATATATGATTTCGTGACAGGAAGACATTTGAAGAATGGGGAGTAAGAGTGGACATAAGAAGACATGAGCTTCTGAGCCAGAAACGGGTGATAACGATGATCTTTTTCAGGAGAAGTGTGAATTACAAAGAAAGAAAAGTTTGGAATCGGCGAGAAAGAGCTGTAGCGTTGCAGAGCATCCCACACGGTATCACTTACGCTACGCAACTTCTTTCAGGAAGAAAGGGATAAAAGCAGTTAAGACTGTGGGTCTTAATGTTCATCGTGGTCTCCGGTAGAGCCTGTAAGGAATTGAGTATTGATAAAAACAGATTATACGACCGCGGTCGACGGATGCGTTCACACGTAGACGTCGGCGAAAATGGATAATTGAGAGATGTCATTGTTGGCCAGTATTCCAGGAACTTCGGAGCACGGTAGAGATTAAGTGAGAGGATGAGATGGAAGGAACAAAGGAAGAACACCCGAGCGATAGAGAAAATTTTCGAGTCACTTGTCTTGGGTGATGGTGGGAATGGAAAATTGTATACGCAATCAACTTGAAGAAAATTGTCAGAATCGAGAAGCATTGAATCTTGATGCATATTTGCGTTCTGGTGAGAGGATGTATTATGAAAGACGGAGGACATCATCTATCCGGAATCGTAATTGACCTTTGAACAATGGATTTTCGTCAGTCTATGGTGTGACTTGTAACGTATACATCAAGATCATGATTGGATTAGATGCTACCGCGGTCTGCATTAGTTGTTTTTCGGGTATAGGCATTTATATTTATTGAAGGGCCGAAACTGACGCATCCGTTGTCTTCATCAACTCGAAGACAGCAAGAAATTTCCAGAGGCGGTGAGCGGTGGCGACTCAGCTACTACGACCCTGGGCGCTCTACCTACGAGTGGTGGTTTCAAAATCTGTCGTAACTCCATCATTTTGTTCTGGTAGATGAATGCAAGCTATACTTACCCGGTCGAGAAGAGGTGTACGCTGGATTACTCCGTCAGGGTAGAGGTGTCAGCTCATTGTAATTGATCCTATTCCAAAGCATTACAAGATACCCCAAAGTAGCATGTAAAAGGAGTGGTCAAAAGTAAAGAAGTATTTCCTAGACGAACCTGTCATTTCAACGGCTTCGGATGGTAGAATGATACAACATCGATGTTCCACGGGCTGACTGTCAACTGTGTACGTCATAGTTAAAGGCGTAAGAGTGTGTTCGTTTCGCATGTAAATTAAAGGGTGCCTACCCCGGTGGCTCCGAAAAATTGAACGATGCTTTCTGGGTCATGACAGTGAACACCCTGATCAACAAAATGCCAATAATACTCCGAGCACTATGTAACTGCCGTTTGCGCCCTCAAACCATAGGACCAGAGACCTAGCCTCAGATTTGCCGCCTGACACGGTAGCGTAGGTAGGACCAAGGAAGTCGGTTCCGGCCTCCCAGTGGCGTTAAACTTTGAAAACTCGTGAGTGAGAGCATCGGAAGTCCTTACAAAGATTCCCAATCAGGTCAAGTTCATCGAAACATACCGCATTGGAAAAGAGAACATCAGAAATCCGGAAATAAGCCTAGGGACCAAGATCTCGTGAAGATTTACCATTAGCATGTAACATTACATCTGATGCGTTGCCTTTTGTGTCAAATCCGTTCAGGCTCGACCCATTACACGCACTTTATGAGTGTGCGGCGGCAGTCAGCGGAAGTGCTGAAAACTTGACAACAGTAAGGCAAAGAGATCTTTACCATACGGTGAGATATGACCTGGTTCATATGGTACATGATGTATATGCGTCGTACCGAAGAAAACGGAAACATCTTTTTTGAGCAGTCCAGGGCCGAGCCTGGTTGACGTGGTCGTTGCTTGATCATACAAGCGGGCACCGGGCGGTGTTCAGATGCGGAAGCCGGCGGTACGCCAAGATGCTGTATTCGGCGATTTTTCTCATCTCCCGGCTTTGAGGCAACTTTTCCAGTCGCGGCGTTTTGCAGAGCATAGTGGATAAGAGAAACAAAATTAACTTCAATTACCTACCGCGACCCTGGCGCATGAACTACGGAGACATGAAAGGGGTCTAAAGTGCTCCGCTATACAAAGAAATCGGTATAAGAGACTGGGCAGAAAGGGGCATGGCAAAATGAAGAGCACTAGGTCGCCTCCTTCTTTGATCAAAAATCAAGAACCTAGACCTGGAATAACGAATCGAAAAAATATTTAGAAATCGGAGCCTGAAGGCGGAACTCCATTTGGGAGGCGCCATAAAACCATAAAGGCTGTCGTCGATACTTGGCCAGAATCGTTTAAAATCAATCAATCTCAAAACAGGTCCTTCCGGTTCAGAAGGTGGAATGAAGTGCAGAGTGATAATATGGCACGGTGACATGTGTAGTCGTGTCTCATTCAAATACATCGAGAGCCAAGCATCTCGACAATGAGAGTTTACTGTCCAAGCCATGCAAGAGTGTACCGGTTGCTGATGCATACCGGCTGCTATATGAGAAAAGGACTTGCCATTCTGCGCAAGTAGGGAAGCATCACCCGAGAGGGTAGAGTGGCTCGTAGTGACGAAAACCTGTGTGTATTATCCTCCTTTCTTTCACCATTCCCAAAGTATGACGCGAAGTCTCGGGGCCCTTGTATTAATGAGGGAACCAAGAAGAACAATCCAGAAACGGTTTGATCCAAGATTGTGTAGCGTATGTCCAACAGGAAGGCGAGTAGCTAGAAGTAACATACATTTTTGTAGAACGTACTGTATGCAGTGTTGGCAGGAACCCTGAGCGTATCCGATTACAGCGAAGAAGTATCATTTTCCTGGGCCAATTTCTGCGCTTCTCGCTGAAGCCGTGCGAGGTGGGTTTCGTGGAAAGCCTGTGAATGGTTTTACAAACGTGGCCATGGTCATCGATAAGTACTATGACGATAGATCTTTTCACTTACCTCGGTAAAAAGATAACCTGAGATCACGCCAGTAACTAAACAAGGTTCATGTCAGTCACGGATCCTCTAGACGGTAAGTATACACGAAATCTTATATTAATGCTTACTCGCACCACAGACAAGTGTAGGGTACCTCTTGAACCCGAACGCCTTTGCCCCGATAAGAGCTGCCCCACAGGAATGAAAATAAATGTATCAGTTATAGTAATGCTAATTTCATTGATGATTGCTTGCTTGCCTGATGCCAATGCAGATGTGAGACCTGCGAAGACGCCCTCTTTCTGAGCTTCCTAGACAGAACGAACGGCAGTAGCACCGGGAAGTCATCCCGTAGAAGAAACTTTCACATACTGTTTTAGCACGGGCTACAGCATCGGCAGGAAGCTGAATAGTGTTGGAAACCTTTGATACCATTTGGGTTGTTTGGATGACAGTCCAAGGCGCGTCTGTCACACACGTCACATGTCTAGAACGCTGTGACCAAATCACGTCTGCACTCTCATCGTCCCTGACAATGTCTGGCTCGGCACGCAAGAAAAAGGCCCAGCAAGGTCTCCAACAAACATTCGAATCTATCAAGGGTGGGATTTTCTCGGTTATACGCACGAAGAACCGAGTTTTTCACGGTTTTCAGCACAGACCTTCTGATCACGACAAAAACGCAATTGGATGATACAGACGTCACAGTTCGCCCATCTTTGATACAAAATCTCCGTCGTGTTGCCACGCTCGCAGAATCATTCACGGAGAAACGTCCGAATTTGGAGAAAGATTGGATTCAGTTAGCCGACACGCTGGACCAGGAAGGCGCGTGCCTTGTACAACTGTACCGGTGCATTCAACCTGACCGTTTTGAACAGGCGTCAATCTTTGGAATATTTCGGGCCTTGTTCGCAAGCATCCGGAGGATGACGGCCGTTCACTTGTTGGGGCACGTAAGTCGTGCATACGGCCCGCCAGTCAATGGAATCTCACGACGAAGTGTACAGTTAGACTGGCGGCGTTTCGATTAGTTGAGGCAGGGTTGGAGGCGAAGCCGGGATTAGAAAGTTTGTACATCTTCTCAGCGCAGATACGAGGTTAACCCTTTTTCTTCAGCCCTTCTACACATACTTCAATTGGCAAGCAAGACTGGAGCAACACTTTCGGGTAGGTGTTAATCGGCGCCACCCTGTCCCCGGATAGAGAACTGAGTTTGTCCAGAACTGGGGAACAATGATGCCGCTGCAAGTGTTCTGACGAGCGCTGCAAAGGTTTATACTTTCCTTCTTGTGCATTGTGATTACTGAGAGCTGTTTCGAAATAGTTTGAGGAAAAGCTACGGGCTGCTAACGATCCTGATGGCACACATAGACAATCGAAAGCATGTGCAACCATAGTATACCTTTCCAGTAGAATGGAAGCTGTATGTACAGCTTACCTATGTCGCAAACTGAATATTGACCACATTTCCCAGGCGTGGAGGGAGGGCAATTGTACCGTGGCAGAATTCATGTCACAGAAGATAATAGGTCTGTCATTTCCGTTCCCATTACTTACCGGCCTTACCATGTGTTTTAGCAGACAACGACCAACGTCTCGCCCTTCCCGCTCACGATGTAAGCCTACATCCAACCATCAGAACATTAGTTGTTGAGTCATCTCCAGCGTTTAACTCTAGCGGTCAAGTTTCACGTCATTGGCAAGTCCATACTCAAGAATCAAACAGAGCCGCATCGGAGCAAGCCCTCCGATTCCGTCGTTTGGCTGCAGAAGGCCCTTAGCATTGCTGATCAGTTGGAAGACTCAACCAATGGGCTTCCCGAGCTGAAAGTAGGTTTGACTTATTTCGTATTTTTCGCCCTCATTAATTTTGGCCGTAGATATCGATTTTGAGAACGCTTGGTTTGTAATTCTTGATTGTGCCTGGATTAAAGTTTTTACTCACGTACAGTCTCAACCAGCTAGAGCGTACTTCCTTTCAGAATCGTTTGATAGTGCAGAAGCAACATTGGAGGAACTTGTACCTTCGATAGATGCCTCGTCCGATCACGTCAGTATTGCTATTTTCTGACCAGCTCATCGTGTTCTACGGCATCTCATTGTTGCGGACAGGCAAGCTCCGAGTATCAGGAACTCAGATGGCTGAGGCTGGCTGTTCTCAAGAGGCGCAGGGCCGCGAATTCTGCCGTCCTTGATGGTACGTTGAGTAACTAATCCCAGCGGCGTTACAGACCGTTGATGTGGCCTTTCTTAGCATACAAGTCTATTATCGACCACATGGAATTGTCGGAGACCAATCTGACAGAGTGAGTGCCTTGCCTCTAGACGTTTTCAACCTTCTCATATTAACTCCATTTACAGTATCTTACAGGATCTTCGAACGCTGACCGGTCAACAGTGGGTGGCCTTGCCATGTATATTGCCGTGGGCTCACAAAAGCTTCCGTGTTATCCAGTGTGCTCGTCACGAATGTCAATCAGCATCTCTTGAAACGAACCTTGGAGTGTCACGCTGCTAATTCTAACTATGTCGACCGAATGCTTCTTTCCCTGATTATTCACTGCTCCAGAGATGACAACCATTCCCGTGCCATGGAAGTTATCGATGCCGCCTTCACGTGTACGTTTTTTCACCGTTAGGGCATATTGATTTACCAAGACTTGACTTCTTTAGCCGTGTGTGAAGCTGATATTCAGCTCCAGTGTGTCCCCGCTATGGCATGCTTATCGGTATGTTGTCGAACTGCAGACGTGAGTTCTCGCATGACTGGACCTCGTCATCCAACAGCTCTTATGGCAATACGGAGATCGCCATTATAATGCAAAAAGATGGTCGGAAGCTGCGGACTGGTTTGTCACCGGTAGCCATCGCCTTTTGAGAGACGTTAGTCCGACAAGTAGCTCGAAATGTTTCCGAAAGGCGGCGCTGTGCTATATCGAGCAGAAACAGTATGCAAGAGCATCGGTGGTGATTCGTCGCTGCTTGTCTAATGAAGCGGCAACTCATTATATTACGTTTCTCACCGCCATCCATCAAGGTTCGTGTACCAAATTGTACCATTCTTGACCGAGACGGCCTAACGCCTACAACTCACAGGTCTGGAGGACGAAGGTTAGTGTGCCATCAAGCACCACACATTATGCTCACTTGAGCCTATCCTTTAGCAACCGAAGCCATTCACAGCATGATAGAAGCCCCGGATTTCAGCCGCAATATGCTCCTCTTGGCGACCCAGATATCTCATGAGTCGGAGATGAAAATTGTTCTTCTCAAGGTGCTAGAGGCGCTTTTGAAAACACTCAAAGTGACAAATGGCGGGGAAACGGTTGTAGAAGCTATGACGCTACTCCGGTGTATTATAAGACTGGCCCTGAAGCTTTTGATAGATCCGACTGCGAACAAGTGAGCCTCTCTGGTGCCGTTGGTCTGGAGCTGTCCGAATTTGACCTAGCATTCCTTAGGTCAACCTTGATCCTCTGTGTGGTAAAGCATTTCCAAACAGGTAGGTCTGGCTCAATCTATTGCGGGATGGCTGTTAATCGAAGGTATACATAGCACAAGTTCTTGTCAACGCGGCATGTGAACAGAAAGCCATCGCTTTGATAATCAAGGATGTCTCATGGCTATGGCGGACGGCATATAATTGCGCCGTTCAAGGATGTTCGGATTGGGAAGGTTACCAAGAACAGATCTCAGCCTTATTTGATCTTGCAAGAGATGTAGGTCGGTTCCTTGATAAGGATGTCATTACCGCACAACTGATAATCCTCGTAGTTACTAATAGCATACTGTGAAAGCTCTCCCGTAGAAGTCGATCCGGAACTATACGTTCATCTTATCAATGCATCTTTTTCCGGCGTTTCTGGACGGAGCAAGTCTATTCAACGGCCACCCTAAATCCGTTTACTCATGTCCAACAAGTATTCACAGCTCGCGGTTTGAAATCAAGTGGGAACGTAGATGTGCGAATTAACGTCCCTTATGTTTACGAGCGCTCATCTTTGGTTTACAGGTCGAACAGCTACGCGAGATCGCGACAGAAATTAAAACGTGCACAAAAAGGATAACCCAGATCCTTGAGAAGCACGCTATTGTTGACAACAGTGATTGTACTCGGATTCAGTACTTCTTACACACGCTGCGTGTCTTTGAAGCCGAAATATTAGTTCAGCTGAAGGAATGGGATCAAGTTCTACAGCTAGTAGATGTACGTCACCCCCGGTACGTAGACCTTTTACTAATCAAACCTTTCAGGAAATCGCCAAGTCAGCACCTCTAGCTATAGGAACCTATGAAGCGATTGCAGATATATTGGTATGTATTAGTACATCCACATCACGTTCTTGGAACTCAAGCTTATCTCCGAGCTCTAGTGGACTGAGAAGGATTGTCCCATCAACGGTAACCTTTCCTGGTTAGATTACCAATCTAGTAACTGACTGTTCGTTGACTGAAGTGCTGTATGGAGGTCTTGAGGTCGGTCCTCGGTTTTCTGGCAAATTCATTGTTTGATTCTAATCATCATATCATTTTAGGCTATTCTGCATGCAAGTCTAGACAACAACACTCTCTCTGTCGAGAAGTTTTCGCGATGGCTACGGGCCATCTGTACCATCATTCTTGCTAGGAATACACCCGCTGATAGAGTCAAGGCAATCGGATATGTGGAACAGGCCGTAAGTGTAATGGAGCAAAGTATTGAAAGTGACGAGGTTCGTAGTCTCCAGCTATTGTTGTACACTTCGTTGCCACGGCCTCTACGCCGCATGGCCTACCTTGCTGACACGCGATTTATAGGCTTACCCCGTGGATGAGCGGTTTTGGCTTCTAAGTACATCGTATAATACTGGTTTTGAATGCTTAGAGTGGGCCTTTTGTCGAGTTATCCAACAGACCAGTACTCTGATTCCTTCTATTTCCTTGTAGGGCATCAATGCTAGATGAAGCTAAACGATGGTTTGAGTCGTCAACCGTTATTTGTAGGTTTGTCCCAGGAGGTGCTGAAAGTGCTAAGAAGGCATGTACCATTCAATTGCGGAGTTGGTATACATCTCAACCGTTGGCCTTTACAGATCTCGGAGACATATACGCAACTTCTTGCTCGATACGCCCCATCTTAACTTTCAAAGAGTGACGATTCGCCGGCAATGGCGTCGAATAGATTCTCGTTGCTATCAAATTCTTTCTTGTTCCTCGCTTGCCGGAGTCTTCTTCTGGACATTCTTACTTTTTGTGTGCCTGCGCTACGCAGTTAATTCTCCATTTCCTGCTGTGGCTACTGCCGCTGCCCACTCGCACTCTGGAATGCATCTATTTCTTCTGCATCCGTTCCATCAAAAGACCATGTGTATCGTTGTATTACTCTCGCATCCTGTGTACAAATAGTATTGCTGTCTCGCTTTATCTTGTGCTCTTTGTACCATACAACATAATACTGTTCTCACTCGTCCGAAAGTTCTCAAAAGAAGATTTGTTTCTGATCCTAGATTTTGATACTCAGCCAAACAGTTTGCGCTCTGGTATTCAGTTCGACTGCGCCACTATGCAGACTCCACTTGATGGAGCCTGACACTCCAGAATGATCTATTCGACACGAAAAACTACGTTATGTATGGGTCACATCACTGTCAGACTTCCGTAGCGTTACCGTAGGTTACAGTAACTTTAAGGAGCCGCTGATGAGTCTGTCATGCACATCCCGCCCACACGTGTAGAGTACGGCAGTTGACGTTATACATCGTAGATGGATAGGTGGTAGTGCCAAAAACGAGTCAAACATTGATCCGTAAATTTACCCTCAGCATTCCAGAATCTTGAAAATGTAGCAATCTAGGCTCGATCTCCGAGCGAAACCTGTTCGCCCATTCTCTCCCTCGATCGGTGTCAAAATCTGCAGATAAACCAAAGACTTCGAGTTCAGAAAATGGATAACAGCTGCTATTATCAGACCCGCAAAGTGAGAAATTATGTCAGGGAAGGGACATTAGGATCCAGCTTACCCTTTTCGAGATTCGACCATTGATAGGATACCGTTTGGACTTGCGAGCTTGGAAGGCTGTATGCTGTCGATGTCCGAGACGTACATTTCGATAGATGTCAGTTTCGGTAACAAATTCTCTTCTTCATGCGTCGAATGCAAAGCCAACTGTTGAAAGAAGGTATCTGTTAAGAGAGGTTCATACCAGGACAACGTTTTGATGCTGAGATTCCTCAGGTTCGGAGTCAAGGTAAAGAGCTCCAGTAGTTGTTTGTCAAGGAAGATGTTTCCGTCAACCACAAGTGCCTCGAGTTGACACCCAGATCGCTGGATCATCTCTGCACAATTTCTAAACCAGAACTTCCGTTTCCAATCTGAAGACGTACTCCGAGCTAGTGCGAAAGCCGACAGACCGGGATCAGGTGTCATGAGATGTAAAGAGACGAGAGAGGGAAGCGTAAGGGTTGACAAGGTTTCGTACGCCGGTACGAAATCTTTCATCAATAGCCGGAGGGATTTGAGTGAGGTAGAAGTAATGACAATATTAGCTGTAGTCCATATGCGCTCGGGTCCACACGTGAGGACCAGTTTGTCGATGGCCGAACAAGATTTGAGCATTGCAGGCGCACTAATCCAGGCATCATCGTCGAATAGGTGAACACAGGTCAATTGATGAAATGGAAACGGATACGAAGAGTCGTAATAGGGGATGATCAATGTATGAAGGACAGGAGTGTTATTTTTGAAGAAGTCAAAGAGCCGATTCGTTGACCTGCGGGGCCAATAAGATGACTCCCATCCAATTTCGAGGTTCTCAAGATGAGGGAAATTACACTGTTTGTTCATAGCGGGAGTTAAACCAACAACTTCTTCCGATGCTTGGTTGAATAAAGTCCAACGTAACTTGATAGAGACTCTGTACCAACGCGCATGCTCATCAAGCATCAATTGGAAAACATCCCATCCGAGTCTAGGAATCTCTTCGATGTACTCCTCTCTATCACTGTTAGTACCATGCCTGAGGGCTTGTATCCCGAGTATTAACCATGCGTTAGAAGATCTCTGGATATAAAGTCGAACAATGTCCACAAGACCTCGGCGTTGATGGTTTAAATATCCTAGGTCAACAGTGATCCGTGCCCATAGACTAGGAGTGGATATGACTGTTTCCCGCCAGAAGGAGCAGATGTGAGATAGCGAAAGTGTAGGTGCAGACATGCCATTACGGGCAGTTAACGAAAGTCCTGGATCCGAATCTACCACAAGACTCAAAATTTCTACCAAGAGTTCTGGAGGAAGTTTGAGGATTGGCGCTACCATTCCAAACTGCCATTCCATTTCGGAGTCTGACAGTCTGTCACGGACCTCATCGCCGTCATTGAGGAGCCCGTTGGTCTCCGAACAAGGAGAATGGCTGCGCATGCCTGCCATTGGGATGCGACGCTAAAGGGCCAGCTCAGACAAAAAGTGCGTTAAGACGGTTCTCGGAAAATCTGTGTCCGTACAGTCAGTCAGCCTGCGCTTCGATATAAAGTATTGTTGGGCAGCTTGAAAAACGCAAGGTGTTGGATCAAAATCAATGAGATTAATTCAGCGCTCCACGACTCGAATCAAATCCAATGCCTACTGAGTGCAAAGACAGAGGCTCGCACGTCTTATCGACGTCACGGTGGTTCAACAGCAACTTGCAGATCGCGGGAATTCCCACCATCCACTCAAAACGATGATCATTCTCGATTCTGCCAAATGCCCGCCTTGCAAGGTCGCTGGATGGATACTTTCACCAGAGGACGTTGAAGATTGGGCCCGTAAACACATGGAACCTGAACGAGTGAAACAGTTTCGGTTCATCTTCCAAGCCAGCCCCACATGTGCCATCGGAGAAATGGCGAGGGAGCGATCCAACAAGCCCATCAGTGACAAGAGGCTCTTGCCCGTTATTTGGCCTAAGGTGCGAAAACAGGGACTCTGGCCTTGCCCCGTAGTTGACAAACTTTGCCTGTAGACCCCCAACGATACTCAATCAGAACTGACTCTCACCAGATACTGTCTTATCGTTCGTCACTCCAGAAGGATGGGTGACGCGGAGGACTGGCAAAATTATCAAGAGATCGAAATGGAGGAACGGGACAAAGTGCTCAGGGAGATCCTAACTCGCGATGGATTGTGCGACGATCTGCCTTGGGTTACGGTGCCCGATCCAAGAGGAATGACTTGGCCGTTCTCACAACGATGGCCGGAATCTTTTCCTCTACCGGATCCTGTGACACCGGGATCCTCGAGTGTGGGTGTTGAGGCGAGTGAGAGCCAAAGTAACTCAGAGTCGCCCAGGCATGCTTTCTTTAGAAGCGTGACATTGCGGAAGATATGGGTATTTCTTCGTAGCACCCCTGTAAGCGGTAAATACCTCAGTGCGTACTATCCCGCAATGTCATTGTGCTGCCAGTCTCTCATGAATTTGCCAGATTCAAGCTTCAAGCCTTGCTGACTGTAATAGCTACCCTGTTGATGTACATACAGTCCTCGCATGATTTTACGCAAAGATGCCCGCAGATCAACTTGTTCAGTATTTTTTTCGGAAGTTACCTTATGACCCTCAAATACCCCATCTAAAACTTGTCCTTTCCATTAACTATTGAAAATTACTTAACTATATCCAACCGCGAGTAAAATACAACAGTCCTCAAATCCTCATACTGGATTGCCGCACGTACATACAAAATTAATGAGCTGCAAACTAGCGACTTCTAGATCCCTTCTCTCAAGGTCACTGTATAGGTGAACCCTCGCCCTATGTGTACTTGAAAGTGCTCCTTCAATACAGAACAAAACCTGCCCATTGAATGTAGTGATGGGAACGTTAGCCCCAGCCCTGATTGCACAACCAAGATGTGAAGGGTGACGTTGGACAGCTCAACAAAGGGGCCTCGTGCTGCGGTAGTAGTATCATTGCTATCCAGTTGAGGCTTTCTCCTAGACTCGACCATAGTGGTGATAGATTCCGGGTTCGGTATGTATCCATTGAGGACAGGCATGGCAAGAATGTCGATTTCAAGGTTTTTCAACAGGGGAAGCAAAAGCGCCATGGACTCGGACTCGCTAGAGTGAGTCAACTCGGAGAAAAAATATCCAATTCGAGTAGGTTCCAATCCTATGCAGACAGAGAGATTCGTGATGAAGGGCATCAAGGAAAAGATCTCCAGCAGTTCATTACAATTCAGATGCATAGATCTTGTTTTGAAGGATCGGAGAATACACAAAGACTGCTGAAGCATAGTCTCCAGCGCTCTAATCAGACATTCCACGTCTTTGTTCGCAAGGCTTGGCCAATTCTCAAAAGCCAGCTCTAGAGCAGAAAGGGATCGCACATCAAGGCTCGACAGGACAGCAGACGCGACATCCCAGGAATATATTCTCACTACAAGTGATTGTAGCGTCTCTGAGCGAGCTTTGGGCAGAGAGTGAAGTTGAAGTTCTGTAGGTAGAACCCGTGGATCGATCCTAATATCCAAGCGTTCGAGCCGGGTGATGACCTGGAAGACATCGGGTAGCGGGATCATTACTCTGCTGTCAAAACAGAGCGATGTTATCCGGTTGTACGGGAATTGCATACTGATGACCCGTGGATCACTCAAGATAGGAAGTGTGAGATGATGGAGAATAGGAGCTTCCTTCGCGAGTACACTGAGCCACCCATCATTTCTGTGAGAGCTGGGCAACTCGTAGTCATTATAAATCCCGGTAAATTTGAGACTTTGCACTAGTGGAAAACGAGGTTTGTCACGCTGTGCGTATGTATCATCGAAAGGAACGACTACGTAGGCAATATATGATTCCAAATGTACATGCTGCCAACGATGATGTGTCCCAAGCAACAACCTGAGGATGGACAATTCGCCGAACGGTATGGCCCCTATGCTTCTGGGAGAGAGACGAATCGTGCCATTGGGAAGGCATTCAAATGCTGTTAGCCGCATCGAAAGCGGGGTTGACTTGGAACGGGCAAGGTATAATTCCACGAGTGCATGAACCTGATCATGACGATTTCCGGCGTAGCACAAATCAACATAAAGGTTTGACCATAAAGAAGCTCTCGAAACAGCAACCTTCCTCCATAGAGAACAAGTTTGGGAAAGAACAAGCGCAGGTGCATCGATGCCGTTGTTCAGCGTACTAATTGAGAGATTATATTCACCGCAATAGTGCGCGAAAACTTCTGCCAAGATTTCTAAAGGAAACTTGCGGGTTGGCGACAGCAGACGTGGCACATCCACATACTCCCGCAGCTCCGTTCTTTGCTTATGAAGATCATCCACCAAAATGTCAGTCAGCGCCTCGATGTGTGTGGTGTGTTTCGCCAAATCTACCGAAGTTTCCAGTGTTTGTTTGACCTGGGAAATCCCTGAACAAGATGGAACGAAACCGGAACGGAAGGTGTCCTTCCCTGCTTTGGAGCAAGGGATGTCGTGGGTCCTGAGATCTACATCGCAGTTGGCGCAGAGCGTTCTTCGAGGCACTTTGTGAACATGATGAATAGTGATCAAAATCCAGTTGTTGAGAATCTTACTGGCAGTGTCTGAATTGAAAAAATCTGCTAAAACTGTCAAAGGATCGTGTCAGGGAGTGCCAATGAAGGACAGAGAATGAGGGTGCGTACCTCCTTTGCTCGATAATAATGGATCTGTCGTGGATGTTTGAACTTGGTGGTGAAACTTCGACTAAGTAGTACACGTGGCATGTTTTGGCTCACGTCCAATGGTCCTCAAGCAGGACTGCCCCGTTTCGTTCTGACTCTTCGTCAGCGAAATTTCTTTTCATCGCTTTCTCGCACCCTTCGCCTTGTGGTCTGAGTCTCGTAGTCTATACCTTTTTCCATAGGTAAAAGACCTCGATCAAGCTCGATGTATCGATTGCAACGATACAACTCGTCGTTCAATATAATCATCAAGATAACGAAAAAACTTCTAGTATGACCATGCCTTAGTTCTACACCTTCAACAACTAGCGCCTCTCAACTTCTAGTTAATTCAAGCTACAGTTCCCCGAGATCCAACACACAAGTCCAACTCAAACCACCCCGCTGTAACTCTGGTTCACGAAACTTTAAACGCAAAATCGCAGCCCATTCCCGATCTGGGAGCGAACATGAACGCGCAGAGGCAGAAAGGCTGAATTGACAAAGTCCGCCCATGATCTTACTGCCGGAAAGTCGCTGACGTCTCGAAAGAATTGTATCGAAAACAGTGTTAGGATCTGGTAATCGCGCTGAAGCATCTCGAGAATGAGAATTGGTATAGTTGAGGCGAAGAGCCGTCAGGCGAGGTAATAAATGTGGAGTTGTCTCCGGATCTTTCGATAAAGTCAAAGCCGAGAAGAATGCGCTGGTCAAAACTTGGCAATCCGCATCGAGGGACAAGTCTTGGAGAAAAGGCATCCAAGAAAGAATCGATAATAAGCCCTCGGTGGAAAGTATATCGCAACATGTCAACTTGAAGGACTGAAGTGTGTTAGACAGTTTCTGGAACATCATTTCGAGTCTTGATATGAGGGAGTGCATAGATGTGACCGAATCCTGTTGCGAAGTCAGGGAGATCTCGAGAGTGGTGAGAGTGTTCAAATTGAGAAATCCAATCAAAGGCTGGGTAAATATCCAGAGAGCAGACGGGGTAAGTGTCAATGAAAGTGACTTCAATGCGCATGATGTGATCTTTGGGATCCGAAAACCGTTGTCTTCGAGATAGTAATCTTCGAGATGGGGATTAGCAACAATGTCGATAGACAATTCCTGCAGGCCAGGGAGCATTATCAAAGCCTCAACAAGGATAGCCCATACAACATCAGTGTCATAATCTTCACAGTCCAATCCAATTACGGCTGATGTCAACCTACCAAAGTTGCAGCGCTCGGTAACGGAAGAGAGTTCATCCAGATAGTCTACTTGCGGTAAGACCAGTCGACGCAATTTTGGTGAATTGTCCAATAAAGAGTGAATGAAATGGTAGGCCCCAGAGCCTTTTGCAATGTAATCAGTTCCGCAAGCGAGCTCAACAACTTCGAGCTTCGGAAACTGTATCGACCTGGTCGGCTTGATGGGAAGACAATAAAAATCAACGGAGAGATCGATAGAAACGATCTGCCAGCGAGAACTCTGATCAAGCAGCCTTCGAAAAGTCGAGTCCATATCGTATAAATCACCCCATTCGTGGAACATTTCTAAACCTTTCATGTCGATATTCAGTAGAGATCTCTTCGACCGCCGAAGGTATAGATTGGTCAACTTCTGGAGCCGGTATGCAGTTGACAGTGTACACTGTTGAAAGTCTATGGATATCGTGGACCACAGAGATGGTTGGGAGACAGCGACCGCGCGCCAATGTGAACAAACATGAGATAAGGTGAGGATGTATGACTCGATGCGTCTATACGCCTTCATCTTCAGCCCAAACTCTGGCTGATAGAATTTGAATATTAGCAGCAAGAGCTCTACAGGGAGCTTTCGAACTGGACCCGGCATATGCGACATTGTTGGGTGTGCAGAACGTGAGCTATGCACAGTTAGCGAAAGCATAAACAAAAGTAGACATGATGTTGAAAGAAACACACCAGTGACCAAGAGACTTAATGTAGGACCAAACGGCCGAGATACACCCTGCAGGCTGCAAATGACGGTTGGAGTTAGAGACGCGTCGACATCCCGTGACATCGATATCACCATGCAAGCTTGAAGTAGTTTTTTGGTGCCAATCTTTGTGTACATGTCGTATTGAGACATACGTGGTACGTGCTAAGTGTAGATATACAGCGAAAGTATAGTATGTTCTAAAAGCCTCGCCTCACAGCAAATCCTCCAGACCTGATGCAGCCCGCCAGCACATCAAGGACTTCGAAGAAGCAATCGACATCTTCCTTCAAATAATGCCCTTTCTTTCGACAACGACCAGCAACCCAGATTCTGGACTTCCCCCAGCCTCCTTCAACTTGTGACGACACTGAAACCAACTTCCGCGACCTTGCACCGTGAGATCCCTTCTAAAGCTTTCGCCCTTTTTCCATGGTCAGGCTAGAGTCAAAGCTGGGGATTTGAGAGGTTCTGAATGTACATCAAGGCATGAAAGGTGGGACGATGCGCACTTATTAGGACTGGAGATGCTTAGGAGACTATCAGCACTGAGAGGAACGATTTGAAGGCCTCCAAAGTCAACGCAAACTGTGTTGAAAAAGCATCCAGGGAAGTATATCGCCATGCAGGTCGTGTTGCAACAATAGTGACATGTGGAGATTATACGTGGACGGTTAGATAGTACTTTTCTGACCGATAATTGAGGGATACCGAGTTATGGTTGACCAAGAGTGAGCTGCGAGTATACAGATAGCGCAGCTTCAACAGTACTCGGTCCACAATGGCCTCCTTTTGATTCCGCGCCGGTTAGAGCCTTGACGAAGAACGGTTGAGGTATATTTCACAAAACAGTCGAGAAATGGACTATTCTGACCGAAAAGAGCAAAGTTGCGATAAACAGAAGATCGGTCAATTAAGCATTCCAGAGTTCGAAGATGCAGGCGTCGCTGGTGAAGACTATATATCCTAGTTGCAGCAAAGAGTCGAAGGCCATGAGCATGTAGAACAACACACCAAGATTATAGTCGTCCAAAGTCCCACTTTTGCTTCTCTAAAGCTCCATCCATCCATTACTAGCACCAAATAGTGATTGTGAGGCCGAGTCTAAAGTGAATAAACGACTGTAACACGAAAGGGAACAAAATTTTTCGATTACGGAAGCACGGTTACAGTTGGTTGCTCCGAGTTGAGCCTCAGGCCTCTCCAAGCTCGCTGTTGCCTCGAGGTTAGGCAATAGGTAGATGTAAGAAAAGTCATTCGATTAAGCACACATGCAATAGTATGATTCTCTAGTTTACACTGCGCTGGTCGTCAGGAAAGGTCGGTATCACAACTTCGTTCAGTCCAGACAGCTCAAAATTTCTCCCTTGCTTCCTCGTCCCATCCTACCATCCTATATCTACCCCATATTCGTTCTTGAGCTGCTGCTTCAATCCATCCTTACCCACACCTTTCGCGCCCATCGCAAATGGCAACAATATGTCATACATCTTCTCCACCTCCAGGTACATATCTACGTGTAGCTTGACGCATCGTGTCGAGAAAAAATTGTTTCTTGGCCGAACTTCCAAATCGTATAGCAATATCTGAAGTAACTCTGGTTCGGATCGTACTAGCATATAGTCGTAATTTGGACGCTTGTCAAGAACTTTAAGCTGGTAGAGGAGAGCAAGTGAACGGGTGAAGCCTGGACCAGGAGCACCCCATTTGGTATCTTCAGCAGGAGAGGGAGAGTTGGTACCAAGGACAGAGTCGGCGAGGGCAGAGGTGCTACCGCAGATTGTTTTGTGTGGTAGAATGCCGCGTTTCCAGTCATTGACTTGGCAATCTCTGTGATATTAGATTTAGGACGCATGGTTGTTGATGTGGTGGAGGCGAGTACGCACCTGGAACAATAATACACATATCGACCCATTTCCCTACATTTCTGACACGCAAGCAGAGTCTCACGACGATGGCAAAAAAGAAGCTTTTGTTGTTTTAAGCGTGCGGCCATCTCCTTGTCATTGTTTTTGGCTTCTCGCATTGCTTCCTGGGCTGGTTCATGCGGCGTCTGTCGGTTTCTCTGTACTAAAGGCTGATAGTCAAAAGAAGGGTGAAGGAAAGAGCAATGCACGGGACGTACAAAGACTAGCAACAGAAAAAGGTCAAAAAAGACGCCCGGCTGATGTTCTTGAGGCGTTTAAAAACGCACTGTCCTTGACTGAGATCCTTTTTCACCGAAGAGTTGATCATGTCCCAGTCCAATTCGGAACCATCTTCATCTGCAATTCGCTCCGCGTCCGTCCCAACTAACGAACAAGATCCCAGAAACCTTCTCCAGACCGGTAGTTCATCCTTGCTATCGTGACCTCTCGACAAAACACCCTGTCTTCCTCGATAAGTTGAGGGATCGAGCAAGTCCGTAGTGACTAAACCCTCCAAGATCCACTTTTCTCTTTCTTTTGCCACTTCGCATTCACTCCAGCGATTCTCGAAATTGCTGAGGGTAAAACGCATGATAATTTTTCGCGACAAGTCCCTTGCAATACGCAAGTTTGGTGTTGGATCGTCTGCAGGTTATAATGGCATCGAATGCAGCTAGAGGAGGACAGTCAAAGATACGTTTTCTGATACGTTTGAGAGTTAGAATTAGTTTGATGGTCTGTTCTGTACCGCACATACAGGCTAAATCGCGTTCCCAAGCTTGGTTCCATGTGACGCAGCCTTGAGTAAAAGAGATTCAGAAGATGGGGAAGAATGAGGCATAGTGGTGGTCAAGACAAAAGGTTTACTTTGAAGGCTCGGTCGACACTCCAATGTTTCTTACGTGTAACTTGCCTATAGATCTTCGCTGCCAGCGAAATGTGCTCGACAGAGCTGGTATAACTAGTCACCTAACAACCTCCAAATTCGTCACCCAAAAATGCCTGGTATTCCCAAGATCGCATGTCAGATATATCTACACGAGTATTACAGGTACTAGAGTCCAAGATACAATCCAAATTGTCCAAAGACTGTTAGTTGGCAGAATCACAACTCTCCTAAATCCAACGTATAACTCCAAGGGACTCCCTCTCGCAGTTGCTGCTTATGCAGCTTGACGCTTTCACGAAAAGTAGCACGAACCCATTCCGCCCACGCTCTTTCGGAAGGCGAACACAATCGTGCCGGGACTGATAGAGCGAAATGACCGAGCTCACTCATGACAGTGACGTTGGCATCATCACTGATATTGTAGGATATAGGACCTTGTCTTCTCGAAAGGATCATGCTGAGAATGGTATTGGCGTCTGGCAGTGAGCTCGATATCTTGCATGAATATAATTCGGTAAAAGAGAGATCGAAGGACGTCAGGAAGGGCAGAAGTGGCGGTTTCGACACATTTTCGGAAATGCCTAGGCTTGCTTCCAGTGGGATGGTCATCGAAAGAAAAAGATCGTCAGTCAGACAGTCGAGATCCATTTCTAGGGTCAAGTGTGTCAAACTCGGCATCCAAGAAAGAATCTCTAATATCTGGTCTGTGGTGAGCGTATCGCCAGTACTGAACTTGAAATGCATAATTTTAGGTGAGTGGTCGAGCATTTTCTTGAAAGAATCCAATAGACTATCCTCTGCATCCGCATCACAGAAAACGAGAGATAAGTCAAGCGTGGTCAAAGAGGGGAGTTGAAGACCTAGAAAAATGTTTGATAGATAGTTGACCGACTCTGTAGTCATAGACAACGTCTTCAATTCATCATTGAAAGCCTCTGGTTCCAAGGTGTCATCCTCCTCGGGATTGTCATTGACGCTGACGAGGACAAAAAGATGTTCCAAATGGTCAAAGTATCCTAGAGCGTCCACCATCGATTGCCAAGTGTCGTTGTTACTGTCCAGGCTGACGGACGTGATCCGCTCAGAATCAAAGGGAAGATCACTCTCCGCAAGATCAAGCACGGGTAACTCTATCTTTCGTAGGTTGGGAGAGTCTTTCAAGATCGAGTAAAGGAACCCGTGAGGTTCAGAAAAGAAAGGAGCAGACGATGACGGCCAACTAAGCTTGAGTGTTTGGAGGGCAGGATAACGTGGTGAAGTATGAGCAACGTCACGAATGATGACATTATAAAAACTAAAGTGCAAATCTAGCTCGACTTCTCTCCACCGTGAGCGTGTCATGAGCAATGAGCGGAAGATCAAATCTTCACAAGTCAACCTTGGTGCATAACACAACATGAGCTGCCCGTGATCATTCAGTTCTGGATTGAATGCGACCAGCCTGAGACGCAAAAACGAGCCTTTTGATCGACGAAGGTAGCATTTGACAAGATACCGAAGTCGGCGTTGCTTGAAGCGGCACTGTCTCAAGTCAAGAGACATCGAAGACCACAGAGATGGTTGCGATCTGGTGACTTTTCTCCAGAAGGTACAAACGTGTGAAAGGGTAAGAGTGGGTGCGATTACTCGGTTCGCGGTCGTTGACCTGACCGAAAGGCCATATTCCGCATCGGCGCAGTAGAAGTCGAATATTTGTGTCAGCACCTCCATAGGTAACTTTCGTACCGGAGACAAGAGGCTTTTCCTGGCATAGATATAGGCCTGTATTTCATTCCGTTTTTCCTTCATTTTATCCAAATTGATCTCCATCCTTGCAATCTCCTTCTCGTAGTTGCTCAAGCGTAGCTGCCATAGGTTAACGTTCTCTTGGATCTCGACAGTTTCGTGAATGTAAGGGATATGCAAGGAACGAAAAGAATGCAATGTGGGCAGCAAGGAAGGTGTTTCGTATGTCGGGATATTCGCATTGCATCGAGCGCAAAGTTGTATGCTAGCGGCCATGATAATATGAACTGTGGACAGCGATAGCGTTAGTATCCTATAGCCCGATATCAAGCTCTGCTATATCAATAAATACCAATAGTTTTGACTCACCAAAGTGCCGTGATTCTACTTCGTATATGCAATCCCAAGTTGCAGAAGAATCCTGAGTATTAGGATGGAGCAAGGATGGAGTCGAGTCCAACTTTGAGACTTGACACGTGGTGGTGGCATGATCGCTACCTTGTATAGTAATTGTAATACGGTTGTTACAGCGTTGGGTCAAAGCGTGCGGTATTTATCATGTCAATACGCAAACTATGCATATGTACGCCGTTTTTTGAAGTCCATGCTCATTCCAAACTCCAAACCCTGACACGTCTGTCAAAATCTGCACTAATCAACAATCTACCGTCAGGAGAAACCAACTTTGCCCCGTATCCCGCAGACAGCTGTATTTCAGGCCCATACTCGTATTGGCCCTTCTTATTCATTTCTTCGTTATAAGTGTACACTCGTCCATCAGTGTAGTTGAAGACCAGGAGACCTTTGGACGTATACCGAACACTCTGGATTTCGATAAACCCGCTGGCCAGTGGATCCAGGCATTTCACCTGCCAATGCTGTTTCTCCTTGCCCGACACAGCGTCAAACACTTTTAAAACACCATTTCCACTACCAGCAGCGATAGATCTTCCATCAGGACTGAAGGCAAGCGCTCTGGTCCATCGTCTAAATCTGCCAAGTTCATGCAATAGTTCACCACTTTCTACCTCCCATAACCGAACTTTGGGATCCTCACCACCACACCCTACACAAACTAGCTTTCCATCGGGTGAAAACGCTCCAGACCACAGTTGGCTCGTGGCTCCAGTCAAAATTCGAAGCTGTTGCCCATTAACTGCATCCCAGATCCGGACAGTTTGGTCCCAAGAGGAAGTCGCGATGACAGTATCGTCGGGACTCGTTTCCGCCCATGCAATATGATCGGTATGTCCAGCGAGAATGTAACGCTCCTGAAGACTCTCGGAATCCAGAACAACGATGGCGTTCTTGGTATTCCGATACAAGAAGAAAGAACCATCTCGACTGAATGTTCGACCACTCACGAACGACCCTTCAAACATATCACTCTTCCACATCTCGAGTTGTATCAAAGAGAGCATATCATGAAAGCTGTCGTGAATTTTGAACCGATTAATGTCTTCCCTTGAACAGACGCCTTTCTCGAGAATATTTTCGACGGCAACCGAAGCTGCAGCATTGGCAGCTTCTTTGAATGGATCGTCGGCTTCTTCAACCTCCTTCAACTCGTGACATTTGATCCAATGTCTTATTCTATGCCCCTGCATTATGAGGTCTCCTCCAACCAGTACCTTTCCACGGCCGGGCTGAAAGTGAATGGGCCTTCCAGAGCGAGTGCTTCTAGGACCTTTCAACGTACGCCAAAGTGTAAAAGACGGAACGTCGTAGATACGTGCTTCGCCGTTGAGATTAGAAATGCCCAGAAGACTTCCATCATCATTGAGAGCGATAGTCCCTTCAAAGTCAATGCAGGCAATCTCGTCGCCCCATTGTTTGGGATGTCCCGGGAAGTAAGTCGCGGATTGTCCATCTTTGATAAAGTCACTTTGCAGAGCGTGTTGCCAGGTTGAGAAGAACTCTTCGGCTGAAAGTGATCGTGCCATAGGGAAGTGTTGTAATAGGCTGGTGAAGCATGGTCCTTTTATAGGGATAGCTTGAAGGATGCGGAGCCGTGATATAAATCATTTTCACCAAAGTCAGCTGCGAGTCCAGCGTCAAGAAGTGGGGTCCATGATCAAAGATATAGATAGTACATACCTGTTAAGGTGCTAGTCAGACTTCAGTGCTTCAGTCCGCAGCGCTTTTGACTCTGTCTGTGATAAAAATCTGTTAAAGGAGCACCCTCTATCCATAAAGCTATCGAATAAAGAAAGTCGAACACAGACCTGAGCCTTGACACTCGATTCGGGTCCCCAGGTTGTAACGGTAGTTGAGCTGGCCAATATTTTGATCTGACAGTCCATCTCACTAGCATAGCACATAGATCAAACCACCACGTACGACTTGAATAATCTCGCTGCACTTTTTCTTTATCTCCTACAGATCCATCATCCGTCTGACTGGCAATGTAGAATCGTAACGACTTGTCAAAGATATCACATAAGAGGTCGTAAACTTGCAGGAGATAGATAGATAGATAGAATACACAGCAGGATACCACGACACGTCATAGAACTGCGAAGAGAAAGAGGACAGATTACGAAAGCACCAGTTTCTGTCCAGTTTGACTGCTTGAATCTGCTTCTAGCTACTTATTGCAGAAACAGGAAATTTATCAAGGAAATCACGCAATCCATTAGTACACGATCTAACTCTTAATCAAGATGCTTCAATCCAACTCATCCTTTCCGACATCTACACCATACTCATTCTTCAATTGCTGCTTCAACCTATGCTTACCCACCCCTTCCGCGTTTTTCCCAAACGGCAATAACATCTGATACATTTTCTCCACTTCTTTGGGTGCATGCCTACACGAAGCTTTTTGCATCACTTCGAGGAACATCTTTTTCGTTGCAGAGTCTTCAAACTGAACGGCAACATCGGAGGTAAACTCTGGCTCTGAACGAACTAGGAGGTAATCGCAGTGTGGGTACTTGTCAAGGACTTTGAGTTGATATAGAAGGGCAAGGGAGCGAGAGAAGCCTGGGTCGGGAGCGCCCCATTTAGTATCGTTATCGCCGGGTGCGGAAGTGGGAGGAGATGCGATGCCGAGAACAGAGTCTGCGAGAGCAGAGGTGCTGCCGCAGATCGTCTTGTGTGGTGGTACACCATGCTTCCAATCTTTAGCTTGACATTCTCTGTAATGTTAGGTCTAGAAAGCGTATTAATGGAAAAGAGTTGGACTTGAACGCACTTGGAACAGTAGAACACGTATCGACTTATCCCTTTACATTTCTGGCACGCTAGAAGATTCGACATCCCTACATCTTCGGCACGTCGGTTACAAGTAAGACATGCATGAACAGAAGAACGGAGATATTCCCTGCGAGACTTCTCATGCTGCCTGAAACGCGCAGCCATCTCCTTGTCGTTAATTTTGGCTTCTTGGATAGCTTCCCGGTATGGCTCGTACGGCAGAGTCGTATCTCTCAGTTTCATGCTGAAGTATTGCTCGGTCTGTCCATACTGAAAGACACGAGTGAGTATACGAGAATAAAAAACACGACTCGGAGGGATGCAACGCACGAAAGCCAAAAGAACATGCCAGCAAACAAAAGTTATAAACGACGCCCGGTCGACGTTCTTGGCACGCTGAAAGACACGTTGTCCGGGGCTGAGGTCCTTCTTCACGGATGAGTTGATTATATCCCATATAGGATTCGGCACTGTCCTAACCTCATCCACAATTTGTTCCGCATCTTTCCCAACCAGCTGACGAATAAGATCAAGAAAGCCCTGTCCAGACTGGTAGTTCATTCTGGCTATCGTGATCTCTGGACAAAACTCTCTATGCTTCTCGCGGAACGGGCTAATCAAACAAGTCCGAACTAGACCCTCTAATATCCACTTTTCTCTTTCCTTTGGTCCACACTCGCGCCAACGGTTCTCGAAATCACTAACCGTAAAACGCGTGATAACTTTTTTCGTCAAGTCTTTTTGCAACACGCAAGTTTGGTGATTTACAACTTGACATGTCTGTAGAGAGCCGTCGTTCATGATGGCATCGAACGCAGCTGGAGGAGGACGATCAAGGATGCGTTTGCCAATTCGTTTGAGAAGGGTCGGGGTTAGTCTGATAGTCTGCTCCGTGCCATAGGTGTAGGCGAGATCACGTTCCCAAGCTTGGTTCCATGCGACACGATCTTCAATGAAAGATGGCTTGGAGGACCCAGAGGAGGTTGTAGAAGATCGAGGCATAATCGTGGTCGATACAACTTGAAAAGATTGACTTGGGGTCTGGCTAAAGCGTTAGTCAACATCCCAAAGCTTCTTATGCACGTGTCAACAAGCTCGTCGCTGCGAGGGATACCTGGACAAGTATGGGATATCTCTCCTCTAGCTCTGGGATTTGGAATGCGAGATGATCGCATGATCTACATGGTAGTCTAGTGAGAAAGACGCGCGCTTATGTTTTCTCTTACCTCGGTCCATAGACCTTGCTCCGAATCGCAATGTGATTTACGGTACACAAAAAAGCAGTCTGCACAACAAAACTACAGCTCTTCCAATTCCAAGACATATGTAAAATCATTCTACTGCTGCAGCTTCTGGTCGCGAATCCCAAACGCAGGATCGCAGCCCATTCCCTGTTGGAATTCGAACACAATCGCGCTGGAACAGATAGTCTGAATTGACAGAGTCTATCTGCATCACTTCCAATAGGTCGATGTCCCGAGAGCATTAGATTGACTGTTCTTCGGAGGTGAAATTGAGTCAGATGAGAGATCTAAGACTTGAGTTACCTTTACTATAAAGGAATCCTCTTACACGGCATAATCCACGAGTATCACGAAAACAAATAGATTACGCGAAACCCAAATTCACAGTACAAGTAAACCCATTATCCCTATGTATTTGAAGTCGTTCTTGTGACATAGCACGGAATTTTTCAGCCCAAATGCGTTCAGAACTTACTTTGAAGGACGGAATGATGACAGTTAGATTAGAAAGCTGACTGATCAAACCGTCTTCAGTTCCTTCGAATCCTGATCCCATGTCAGTGACACTCGCCATTGTGGAAGGAGACAGGAATCGCCTCGACTCGACCATCGCAAACATGAGATTCATATCCGGTATGAATTTGTCTATGTTCATCCCATCAAATCTGATAAGAATCTCCAGATCCTCCAAGTGAGGGAGTAGAGCTGCAGATGCAGATGGCTGAGAAGGGCTCCGAAGTACAGTCAACTTGGAAAGGAGCCGTTTACTGAGAATCCAACAATCGAGATCGACGGAGAGACTTCTGAGAGACGTCGGCATAAAGGAAAATAAATCCAATAAATCAGAAGGGGTAAAAACCGAATTTTCTATGTTCAGAGTCTGGAGGCGACACAAGGATTGCTGAAGCATTCTTTTCAAGCAGCGCAGGCTCTCCTCCCTTACGTGCCTTTCAGTATCCCAGCGTCTCATTTGGATGAACGAGAGTTTAAGATCAGTAAGGGCAGGTAAACAGAGTGATGACAAGGTGTGAGGGGCTTCATATAATGAAGATACCCTTATCGTCAATGATTTTAGGGTTTTTGAGTGTTTCTTCACCGGTGTCTCTTCTACGGGCCCCAAGTGATGAAAATCAATATCGAGATGCTCCAGATGACTGAATGATTCGAAAATGCGACTCGTTATAACACCAAAACCACCTGTAGAAGCACCCATACAAACAGATGTTACTTGGGCAGTCCGAAATGGGATTTGGGTTATCATTTCATGACGAAAATTGACGAATGCGAGTTTTTGGAGGCATGGTGCATTTTCTACAAGAGAGCTCAGCCATAGGGTATCCGATTCCGTTCGGAAATAATCAATCCCCCGTGCGTCCCATTCGAGTTCAAGAGACTTGAGAAGAGGATGTGATGGCTCAGCATGGGAAACATGCTGAAGAAGAACCCCCCCAAATCTGGGACTACTTAGATCCAAACGTATGTGCTGCCAGCGTTCCTGATTTTCGAGGAACAGTCTAAAGATGGACAGACTGTAAGCTTCTCTAAGTACATCGTGTTCAGGGTCAGGATCCATATTTGCATAAAGATCGCTGGTTTTATCGTAGGCTTCTAGGTCCAAAGATAATGGCACAGACTGTGATCGAATCAGGTAAAGCTGCACGAGAGCCGTTACTCGGCACCATTTGACGTAAGAAAAATTGACTATCATCTGTGACCAAAGTGAGGGTGTCGAGTTCACAAATTCTCTCCATCGAAAACAAACTTGGGAGAGAGTGAGTGTAGGTGTCTCGATGCCTTTTGACGGTAACCCTTTTTTGATCCGGAGACCGTAATGACTGCAGCAGAAAGTGAAAATGTGCGCCAATATCTCGATAGGAAATTCGTGAACAGAAAGCATCTTTTGCTCGCTATTGTCGATTTATTCCTTGAACTCCAATCTTGTATCTTTTTGAGTCGGCATGGAACGATACTGGAACAATTGGAGCTCACCTACTCGCAGTCAAACAATTTCAGATCAATCAATAAGCACCTTAATCCGACGAGTTGTGCAGCTACTATTGGATATCATTGTGACAAGAAGTTGACAGACAATGGATTGGAAACACTTACTATCCAAGTCAAGTCTACCGAGAGGGTCAGTCTGGTGGTAGTCGATAAGAAAGGTGGTTAGACGCTCCTCATGATGCAGTGTAGTCTGGACATTCACGACACCACTTCAGTGATCTGATTAAACTTGGATTCAAGTCGCTAATGATCCGAGAATAAAGGCATAGACTCTTCATATTTTTGTTGCCATTCTGGTAAGTAATCAGTTTGTGTATATTCATTCCCGGGTGCTGTTTGCGCACTGCCCTTCCCGAATCCGTATTGAAGATGATAAGCATACCCGAGGTTACCAGTAAAAGTGGGCAGGATATACGATAGATACAGAGAAGCAACAGGGAACGGCAGAAAAAACACTGGTAAAGTACGGAGGTCTCATTGCGATGACAGGCAATGGAATACTTGCCAGCAGATCCTCCAGCCGACGAAGAATGACCAGATCAGGACAACTCGCACAACTTGCTTGCCTCGTTGCCGATCAACGAAGCTAATAACACTGTTGAGTATAACGTTGCGTGGGGCCAGATCATGATGATAGAGACCACTTCGATATGCGCGTTTGATGGGGGTCATTAGTTGTATCCTATAGCGAAAAGACAAGTCAGATATGTACATGGATGTCAGTACGAACTTGGATAGCTTACGATTCGGACCGAGATCGTTGAGCGAACACTGTAAGAGGAGATTGATTTCACCCTGAGAGATAGTAAGAACTTTTGGAGCGTGCCTCGAAGAAGAAAGTGCCTGACCTCCCGTTCGCATTTTCGCAAGATCATCAGGAGAAATGGCGACAACTTGTTTTCCATCCTCGGACCAAATAATCGCGTGGTTTGGATAGTTTATAAATAGGGAAAGAAGAGGGAGGCACTTTCAGAAAAACTGGGAGGTAACTTGGGCGAAAGATATTCAGACATGAATTGGGATGGAGAAACGGTACGTTGTGCTTACGTCGGGTCATTAATAAAAGTCCTCTCACAAAGCTCCCCTATAGATATCGAAGCTCAACACCACTTTTCTGGGACGCATAATCAAAGAAGTTTGCGAGAGAAATGGGACGGTGTGGATGATTGGACATACGAGGTTTAGAGGAATGTGTAAAGCTTTCGATACCATTGCCTCATAATGCCCTCGTCAGTCTCTTGGAAGAGTAGGTTTCGGTTTTGTTTTTGCTGGATTCGGAGTGCATCTTGCCGCGGTTATGTTGGCCTAATTACAACCTCAATGGTAGTTTCTTGAAGAATAGGCGTCCGACGGCTTGCTGGATAGGACCGTTGTCGCGAACGATAGTGTGGACATGCTGAGGACTATTCTTTGTGCAGACGGATTTGGAGTCTGAAGATGGCTGAACGAAAGTGCAGTTTCTTCTAGAGGTTGGAGCAGTCTGAGTATTATTGTGGGAAACGCTGGCAGTATTATTGACCGGCTTATACCGTCCAGCTACGAGATTTTTTTATGCGTATAGGCTCGAGAGTACATGTGTGGATTGAAATCCCCGGAAACTTAAAGTTGGAGAGACAGGCGCTAGACACGTGTGAAACTTTCCTTTCCAACCACGACTCTCAACCCATGAACTCAACTTCACACTGTTGTTTGGAAGCTGGTCCGTATAAGAGATTTGTTTTAGTCAAGGTAATATTACCTTTTTACTGGTACTAACTGATCACTCACGCAGACCTTATAGTAACTACACGGCGATTTCTTCACGCCTGCTGGGTGCCAGTGCCAATGATTCATTCAACAAGTTGAACAGCATACAACGCTGCGCATGTCCAGTACTCATTCCTCGCAATGGACCTGACACGATCTAGACGTAGTTATCTCGTCGATATCCGTGAATACAATTAGACTGCGCTACTTCGAAACAAGATCTCAAATGCTTTTGCTAGACATGTCTTTGAAGCCGCTCGTATCTGGTGCGTGCTGTGATGCCATTGGTGTGGATATAGCGCCTAACTCTACCTTTCAGTCTTGATTCTTCATTGGTCCCTGGCATGTGGCCAGACTCGCTGCAGCAGTGTTACAGGAATAGGATATGCATCGTGTCGAAAGGCTATCGGCTGCAGGGCACATGATGGAAGCTTGCTTCCCTATCTCCCTCACTCACCTTGTTTCTCCTTTGATAGCGATGACGGCTGACCATCCTTTCTTCGAGTCTGCGTTCCACGTCGCGTCATCCTCTCCACTCCTTACAGTCTCTGTTACATTTGCCCTTCAACTTTTCGTCGCTCAGCTTTCTTGTGCTATTTTCGACAATGGATTTCCGAGAAACCATCACTATCATACTTACCCAGAGTTCAAGAAGAACTCGATTGTCACACAAATAGCGATGATTTTACCTCGCATTGGGATTTATTGGGGAATTTCGAGATTACATTTATTGGCACCGCAGGGTTATGATTTGGAGTACCACTCGGCGATGTTGGATACAGCGTGGTGAGCCTTCATTTCCAACTGTACCCTAGAACTCCCGTTCATGATCTACACAGTTACATCCATGCATGCACGTATTTGTTTGACGCTACGTACCGCAAAATAGACGCAGAGCTCCTTACACACCACTTCGTCAGTCTCCTTGTTCATGTCTATCTGCAGTACCTCCGGAACACTACAAAGAATCACGTTTACATTACCCTTTTATTCGTCCCGTTTCTTGTTCCCGGCATCGTATTTGGAGATACTTGCATCGACATCTCTGCCTTGACATATTCATTGGCACCTCGACATGCGAAATCTAGATACGACGTCACTTCTGTTACGGTCTTGTGGACTAGTGCAACGGTACATCTACTCATCCGGATATTCCAATGGACATTGGTGTTGAGGTATCTTTGGATGTATTGGGATGTCCTCGAGCAGATGGCAGGAGACAAGGTGTATGCCCTTCCCTTTATACTGACACTATGGGCGAAACTCGAGTTTATGGACGCGTATGTGTTGTACTTGTTCCCAGGAAAGTTGACCAAGAGGAGGTTGCAGGGTGAGCAGAGTGTCGTGAAAATGTAGACCAGCTTCGTTATAATTTGTTGTGATATTTTGTAATTATAACCAAGTTGTTGTTCTCGTATACTTATTCAAGATATGTGCGCATCTGGTTGATTCTACGCAATATAATCCAGTATCACCTGGACTGCGTTTTCCCTCCCTGTATAGCTCGTTTGAGCAAATTTACTCAATTTAGACACTGTCTTGCAACTTAAAAGCCTCAGCTTCTGACGTCTGCTCAGATCCTTTACCCTCGCCATATCAGCACTGGGAACCGTTTCGTTTTCTTGTTTCTACGTATACTTGACGCGTCTCGCCAACTTATACCGTCACCATATCCATCCGGATAACAATATGCAGCACATCAGCTCTGACTGCCTCAAAGTACCAATTGACACCTTCGTGATGCACCGAGAATACCATTCCCGTGCTCCAAATTCGCAACATTTAATCAACACACGACTTTTAACTTTTCCTTCTTAACAACTACGTTCCTCGGAGTTTCCTGCACTTCTCCTTCCACTTTCGACTTCTAAAGAACTTGAACATCCGAGTTTCTGAAAAGCAGGATACGTATACAGCCAGTACTTTTATCGCCAGCTGGTTCTCTCGAAAACTTTGCGTCGGATGTCACATGAGAACCAAGATTAATCAAGGCTGTCTTTCGTTGATCCATCCTGCTCCAGAATTGGCCGGGTCGGTACAGTCGTGGGACCGCATGGAGTGAGGTTCTTCGAGATTTTACAGAGGAAAATCTGCCTCTGGGGAGGAAGAAATGAGATAGGTGGTGTTGGGATTGTTAGGTTTCCAACACGCTAGTGACGCCGATGAGAACAGGAGAGAAAGAGCGGTACCGTTGGGAGAGAAGAGGTGGAAGTTGAAAGTGCTGGGGAGCGGGATATGGGAAACCTGAGCACAAGCTAGGATCAGGGTGAGTTGCTTTCAAGCTTCGCATGCACCATAAAGGCAGATTTGCTTTAGCAGCAGTGCACGGTAGCGGGATATATACTTCCACAGACGTCCACCAAACTCCTTCGCACTCAAAATCATGCACTCTTTTCCAATCCTCTCCCGTGCAGATTATTTATCCCAGCAAGACTCGTCTCGTTAATACACTTTCCAAAGTTCCGAGCTGTTCTCCATACTCCTCAACCGTCCAGGGAAGCACACACGCATCGAGGATCCAACAACTTTGCAGAGCACCCTTTATACCAGAAGGATGGTGGACGGCGGCTTCCTTAGCCCCGGCCGCGGGTATTTTCTTGGTATAGCATGGACCAGGTAACAGATCTCGAGTTGTTCTCGGAGACGAACGATACGTGACTAAGACTTGACTTTAGGTGGTGACACGAGATAATATGGGTATTAAGTTCGGATTGCATAGGCGTTCACACCTATCAGAATTGCCAGGAACATTATCTATAGCTTTGGCTAAAACTCAAGGTGGACAGAAGTCGCCCGTTGTTTACAAGGATTAATCATAGTCGTTAATATCGCATCGGCAAAAGGAAGGTACCAGCGATGATTATGCAGGCAGAAGCATGAATATTGATTGGAATCTTTCCCAAACCTTACTACCAGCTGTATATCCCACTCACATCAAACCGAATTGCTCTATAAACGACGAGACAGTTCCGGTCACGGTCCTGATGGTGATCCTGGAAAGTTCTGGTAAGAAAAGACCTTCGTCAAATCTAGTTGAAAGCGTATTCCCGTTGTTTCAAGTTGGATTTATGATCATCATTCTGGGATGGATTCTATCTTCTGTGGCTGAAATCAGAGGTGCTTCATCTGATTGATTGATATCCGTAGACGGTAGACCGTAAGAGACCGGTGCAGCCTTTTGCTATGCATAGGTGCGAGTAATATGAACTTGCTCGAGCGTTTAGAGTGCATTCTTCCATACTTTTGTGAGTGAGAGTCGGCCAAGTGAAGATTATCACGCGGTCTCCAGAACGCAAATAGTAATGCTCTTGTGACCCGTATACGGTTCATGCCCAAACCATCACCATATTCAGCGATCTCCGACTCCGATTCGATCAATGTGACCTCAGCTGTTTACTGGGGTGTACAGTATAAATGTCCAATGATCTCTAGTGTCAAGTTGGACACTAGGCGGTGACATCTCAAGTCTACGCTATGCCTTCAGTAGTATCATTACCGACGGAAATAGTGCAGGAAATAGGTGCTGGGGTGGGTGTCCATCTTTTCGCTAGTTTCGTTCCTTCTTATTCCAAGCAAGATTTGCAAGTTGGACGACAAGAAGAACTTGCGAGCCACTTGTTTCAGACTCTCTGTCGCCCTTGCACCTCAAATCTTCTCTGAAATTTCACTTGAAATCAATAGGAATGCGTTTGATTGCGGACTTCACCTTCTCGAAACACTTGCAGCTCAGAATGCACTGTGCAACTACGTTCGGACTCTTCGTATCGATTCTCTGTCACCATCTTTTTATCCAGATCCTAATTTTATGACACGGAAGGTATACACGTCATATTTGCTGGATCATGCCCGGCAGGCTCGTATAGAGGATGAGCGGGGTTGTGATCGAATAAAAGCGGCACAGCTGAAGATGGAGAAGTTTCTATACCCGGCGCTAGCTTCTTTGTGTAACTTACGAGTGCTTAAGTGCGTTAGTTACTCTGCCCTACCTTTGCGTTGTTCTCAACTTCTCTAGGTGGAATTGGCATTGGACGGACGGTTCTTCGACTCTAGAAGATGTTATGACCGCAGTTAGCTCTCTGGATCTTCTAGAAGAGTTTCATTTTTGCTACATCCCAGATCCTGGAATATACGCTCAAGATGAATGCCAGTTGCCCTTACCAGACCTCAAAAACCTCAGGGTCATCTCCATCACTGTTCCCGAGGATCCCGAGATCTCATGGAAGTGCCAAGCCCCGAAGTTGACCGACCGACCACTTGCTCGCTTTGTCAAGCATCTCATAACGCACAGTCCTCACGTCTCCAAACTTTGCCTTGATAACAGCAGATCCCACATCAGGCTTGAGAAAAGGTTGAACGATTTACTTGAAGAACTTCTACCGCTACCCCTCCATCAGTTGACTTTGGGCGGCTGGAAAATATCCATGACGGACGCTATGCGCGGCCAATTCCGAACATTGACGTCTCTCGAACTTCTTCATTGTACGCACTTCAACCCCGATTTATGGCCGTTTCTGCAGGAAGAGCGTGTCCACTTGAAGAGGCTTACCACGGATAATGTCAGTGACAGCCTTCTTGACTATCTCTCCTCGTACTCTGGACTTGTTCATTTATCCCTTACCGGGCCTACCTGGTACACCTCCTATAACTATCATGACCTAGCTGACAGGTTCTTCGATATCGTATTACCTCTGCATGGCGAGACGTTGAGAAGCCTGGAGATTCTGCCCTCATTTGAAGGGAGATGGTGTTTTGAGGAGAATAATTATATCGCGATCGGAAAATGTTCTAATTTGACAAATCTCTCTGTCAAGGTCAACTGTGTCAATATGCCGTTGATGGACGAACGCGAGGGTGACATCGTGTGGCCAGGAGTACGTTGCTTTTTTTTTTACAGATAATTGCATATATATCGAACAATTACTTTCACAGGCCTACCATGCTTTTCGTCTAACAACTACTCATAACCCTGTGGTATGCCTACATCTTAACACGTTTACTATCGAGTTGACTCCGTTCCTAGCACTTCCTCCTTTACAGTATCCACGCTTCTTCCCTTTCTCAATCCCTAACGTCTCTGCACATCGATGCGGCCCGCTCTGCTAGCATGGTAAACTCTATGCCGGACGCATATTTTGGGCCTGGTTATCGTATTGGTGGACGAAGGCGTATTCGTAAATCAGCGGAGACATTCAGTTCTTCGTTGGTTGGCTCTACTTTTGGTTCATCATTGGGTGATGCATCGATGATCGAAGTAGAAGCATTGTTCGATGTGATCCAAGTATTCGTAGCTGGAGAACTTTGTGTTGTTGGCTGTGAGAGAAAGTAGTGGGAAACGGACTGCTAAATTTTCATCCGTGTATTGCTCTTTTCAGTGTATATTAGCGTTTGATTGATGTATACAAATCAGGGCACTCCGAACACTAAAGACTTGACATCCTTTCACTCGCCATCCTACCGGTTTTCGGATTCAGGACATGACAGCGATCTCCCATACAAACACAACACGAATCTTTTTTGTCACTGATCCAAGTCACGGTTACTATACGTATTGGTTGATCTTTCTACCCGCGTTTGACGTTCGACTTCGTTACTACTATGGCATTCTACCGCAACTGCTGCTGCGCCTTTTTTTCTTTCGATCTGGCTTGAATATACAAACAAACGCTGCTACCGTTGGTTTTCAATTGCTGGTTAATATTCTTCTGATCACTACCTTCGGTCGCTTTGCTAGAGCTGTCTCGAAATATTCTTGATGCCCATGATCGGATATCTGGATAACTGGTATTTGAAATGAGCGACTGTTGATAAGAGATATCGTTTCTTCTCTGGACACCCCATAGTATGGACATCGAGTCTACGTACGTTCGCGAGTTGAGTGTGCTATACCGTGCCATTGGCATTGTATGCCAAAGCTTTGTATTCGGTGAGTAGTCTTCCTTTACCAAGAAGTAGATAGTTGACAAAATGCCTCAGGCATATACACCTGTCTATTTTCATTTTCTACGCATATTATGCTGTAAGCTTATTCGGGACGGAGTAATAACCCTGATCATTGTTGATTGCTCATCTCCACAGGAAGAAAGGCCTGAATACACGTTTGCAGAAACTCCTGTTCGGAATAATGATCTTCATGTTCTGCCTTAGCTCGCTACTTTGGGGTACAGCAGTCTTGGACCTAGTCCGATCTATAAAAGTTTGGTTGTTGGAATTGAGACCTGGAGAAGACTTTCTTCTGTACTTTTCTCTCTTTAAAGCACTTGGTTTGCTTAATGTGAGTGCGTGTTAATCTGTCATGAACACATATCCAAGAACTCTTTCCTCAGTATGTTCTCACCGATGGTCTTGTCGTTTGGCGAGTTTGGATTTTATGCCATGATGGAAATAACAAGGGGCTTTATATTCCTGTTCTTTTTCTGGGTTGTACTGCAGGTATGTCAGACTTCTTCAAGTCCACTGCAGCGACTTACATTGAGTTGGAGTCAGCTATCACATTCGGCATAATTGGCATCAGGGCTACCTTGAGCGCTGCGCATTATTTACGTGCTGTCGATATAAATCGTCTCAGTCGGGCAATAGATGTCTTGCAAGTCGCCAATCTCTCGTTATCCCTTTTGACGAACATAACTTCTACGCTTATCATTTCCGGAAAAGCCTTGTGCGTTCATAATCCCAATCTAATACCAGAGCTTGAGTATATCCTGAAGTTTCTCTTTACCCAGACGTTATCAGCAGACAATCAAGAGTGAGCTGAATAGGCCGAATGAGAGAAGATCCAAAATTAGTATAATCATGCTTTTGTTCATCGAAACCGGAATTCTCTATTGTATTTCCTGCGTAAGTGGTTTCTTTGCGAATCTTCGTGGTAGTTTATGTCGACATTAATATAGTTGACCGCGCTTATTGGCGTTTTGATTCGATTGCCGGCAGGTACTGTAGGGGATATCTACACACCAGTGAATATCCAAATGGCTGTAAGTGTCCTCAGGAGAAAATAGCGGAAACCAATCATGAGATGATTTAAACTTTCATATGCAGGGACTCTACCCGATCATCTTACTGCTTCTAGTCAATCATGAGCAGATCTCTGCAAAGACTGTATTTACATCTACTATCTCTGGTCATCTCCGGAGCACGTCACCGGGACTCGAGCAATCACAGCCGCAGACGAGGCAGTTCCATGTTAATGTAATTCATTCAGGCATTCCAGAAGCCGTCGATTTGCATTAAAGGTCGAAAGCTGAAAGGGAGGATGAAGTTCGGACAGAAAATCAGTAGTTACTTTGGCACTGAAGACAATGAATGGTCTGTAGGCTTGAACACACGTCGGCAGGAAATTCTCTTTGGGATGACGAATTTTGGCATATTTTACTTGAGCTCGTTACTTTGGGGTGTAACATTCTTGGATCTAATTCGATATATGAAAGTATGCTTTGTGGATTTGAGACCTGATGAAGAACTTCAAGACACTCCTCTGTTCAAAGCAGTTGCTTTGCATGATGTGAGCTCATGTCAATCTCATGTTCACGTATTTAAGAGTCTTTATTAGTATGTTCTTACCGAGGGTATTGTAGTTTGGCAAGCTTGGGTTCCAAGCAATGAAGAAAGCAGGAAAACACTCTGTCCCTGACTCTATTATTTTCTTGGGTTGCACCTCAGTGCATGATAGTAATTCCTAAGTCCACTACCCCAACTTAAATTTGGTTATGGTCTATCTAGAGGATTATCACAAAGATATATCTCGAAGTCCTATGTCTTCCCAGGCGTTATCGGTGTTTTACTCTCAAGCTCTGAGCCTAGTTGTCGTTTTGATAGTTAAAGACGTGTCCACAAATCAGTTCTCTGATGGTTGGCCCGAGTTTTGGTTTCATTGGGCAATGAGTCAACAATCCGGGAAGACGTTGTTCTGAGTGTCCAAATATATTCGCGGCCGAGAAGCCTTGCGTTCACTGTGAGAGAATAGTGTTTTACTAAAATTTTATCCGCTCACTGTTCGTTCGTGTATTGCTCTTTTCCTTGTATATTACTGACAGTGTTCGATTGATGTATACCCTTGCAGTCTTACTGGTTATTGGTGTCAAAATGACGGAGATCTCCCATATAATAGCAGATCCAACACGAAATCTTTTTTTGACATTGATCCATGTAGAACTTCTGTTGATCTTTGCATCCGCGATTGATTTTGTTACTACTATGATGAGAGCACAGGACATTCCATTCCGCTACAACTACCTCTGCTATGTAGCAGTGGCTTTGCCATTCTTTTCAAATGACTTGAATGTCGAAGTTTCCACGAACGATTCGGTGCCGCCTTAATATTCTTACACTGGGTACTTACTGGGAGCAAGAATGCCCGTTCTTAAAATATCCACGATGTGATTGACACAGCACGCGGATCACTGCAACAGGTTTTTATTAACCGATCTCTCATCTCGTTCCTTCTCTGCACCTCTCACCATGCCAGGTGGCTCTACGTACGTTCGCGAGCTGAGCGTACTGTACCGTGCTATTGGCATTGTATGCCAAAGCTTTGTATTTGGTCATTATTCTTCCTTTCATTATGGAGCTAAATGTTGACAAGAGGTCTCAGGGATATACACCTGTCTGTTTCCATTTTCCACTTACATTATGCTGTAGGTATTATGGACAGGCTTTATTATGGGCGCTCGTGGTTATTGAACTTTTCTTTACAGGAAGAAAGGCTTGGATACGCGTTTGCAGAAGTTTCTCTTCGGAATGACAATCTTCATGTTTTGCCTCAGTTCACTACTATGGGGGGTGACAATCCTGGATTTGATTCGATCTATAAAAGTGTGGTTGTTGGATTCGAGACCTGGAGAAGACTTTCCTCAGTACTTTTCTATCTTCAATGCACTTGGTTTGATCAATGTGAGTACATGGTCACCTTTCATACGTGACTCTAATGGAATTTTGCACTAGTACGTCCTTACTGATGGCGTTGTGGTCTGGCGAGCTTGGGTCCTATGTCGCGACGAGAGCAAGAGAGCCCTCTTTGTTCCTATTTTCCTCTTGGGCTGTACTGGAGGTGCGTAGTACCCCTTTTGGTCTGTCATAGCGATTTAGGCTTGGATCAGCTACTACATTTTGCACAATTGGCATTAGAGTTACCTTGAGCGCTGCGCATCATCTACGCACCATCGATAAAAATCATCTCGGTCGAGCAATAGATGTCTTCCAAGTCGCCAATCTCTCGATATCTCTTCTGACGAACATTACTTCAACTCTCATTGTTTCTAGAAAAGCCTGGTGAGCTGATTTAGGCAAAATCACACCCGTTTCATCTAAAGTCTTTCTCCACCTAGGCACTATCGACAGACATTTAAAAGTGAACTCAATAGCGCAATCGAGAAAAGGACCAAAGCCGGTAAAATCCTGCTGTATTTCATCGAGACTGGAGTTCTCTATTGTATTTCATGCGTAAGTAATTTCTTGATGTTCCTTCCTAGAAATTGTTTATATCAGTCCCTATCTTTGTAGTTAACCGTGCTTATTGGTACTTTAATTCGACTGCCAGCGGGTACTGTAGGAGATATCTATACACCTGTGAATATCCAGATGGCTGTAAGTTTCGTCAACTTTGTCAGATTCCCCATAAATTCTTCCTATGCAGGGACTCTATCCAATTATTGTGCTACTATTGGTAAATCATGAGCAGACTCTTGAAAAGACTGTATTTTTTCCCTCAACTATCCCGGATCATCGCCAGAGCATGGTGTCGGGGGAACAATCGCAGCTGGAGACAATGCAGTTCCACTTTAATGTGATGCGTTCTGGCCAGGAGTCAGTTCCAGAAGTCGTTGATTTGCATTTAAGAAGATCGAAGGCGGGAAGAGAGCATGGGGTTCAGACAGAAAATCAGTAATTACCGTTGTCCTTTAGACATGTCCCGCTGTAAAAGCAGGTAAAATGACATTATGAAATATACATAGTCAAGGAAATAGTAATAAAAATAAATATTGAGACCCGTAGGTCTACCACTCCGGGAAAGCGTGTCATCCTTGTGCAGGGGCCATGCTAATCTTCTCTGTATCGTTCCAATTTTTTCGTATGTCACCCCGAAAGGGACAATAATTACTGTGAGAAACCTGTGGTGACGTTAGCGATTTTGATTGTGTAGAACTCACGGGGTATACAGTTGTTTCACACGAGTTTTCTCTTTCCACCACGAAGCCAACACGAAGCCATCCTCTTCAAGCCTCTGATTTCAATTTCTTTCTCCAGTTGCTGAGGACGTGAAGCTTCTACCAAATTTCACATCGATAACATGTACGTACAGCGACCCCTTTGTGTATGTTCCCGGGTATGAACTTCGTAAAGCGTATCTTGAATCACGCCATTTTTGAGCCGACCTCAGGCTAGCGTTTAGGACGCTCCATACACACGTGTGTATTGAAAACTTTGTCCGAACGCATATTTCTTATGGAGGGATTTTATAAATGAAAAAGTCGGTGGGTTAGCGTTACTCACAGCTCGACTTGATGCTTGCTCTCTATCTGCGATTGACATTCATCTCTTTTCCCGGACTGATTGGCATCTCGTCTCGTCATAGAAGTAATATCCAGTAGCCGACGGTTTGAAGAATCGCTGCCCTTGAATCGACTGTAGGCGCCCTTCGATTTAGCTCTTCTGTCATTTTCGGTGTCTTCGCCTCGTTATGATGTTACGAAATAGGTTGACTTTAAAACTCGACAAGCTTTGCTTGCAAAAGTCTGAGCTCGGTCTCCCGTTCAACTTGGTCTTCCCCGTCGCGTCCTGTGCGCTTGTTACGTTTCTCAAGTGTACAAAATGCGTTTTTCCACATCAGCCCTTATCTCACTGTATACTTCCTGTCTTTTGGTTGGTGTCTCTCGGGCCCAGGACCGTACTACAGAGCAAGGCGAGGCGAACATTCAAGGTGCGTAAAAGCATGAAGTTCTCGTTATTGTGTCCTCAAGTCCTCAATACACGTTCCAACCGTTTTGCAGATCCAGCCCAAGAATGTTCCCCCTACTTTTATGCACCTGTCAGCGCAGCTCTGAGCTCCTTTCCTCCCATCTGGCAGCCCGCTACTATCGTAGCGGGTGATACCGTGGCCATGGATAAGTGGAAGGAAATTGAGGGAAGCATTCCGGGGAATATTTCGGTCAAGGTGGGTAACATTCGTTCATGTCCACCAATACCTTGATTTAGCACGGTGCCATTGCAATTTCTTCACAGGGGACAATTACGGGTGATTTCACTCCGGGTTATTCGCCTACCGACCCCGACTGTTGGTGGACGAGTAGTCGGTGTTTAAATCCAAAATTGCCTGGGTTGCCTCCTGATATCGCAGATGTTCCGGAGGTATGAACCTCTTCTTTCTATCTTTATAAGTGATCTCTTACAAAAAATTACCCCCGCTTCTATAGCCCAACACCCTCGGATATGGTTTCGACGATGGCCCAAACTGTTCGCATAATGCATTTTATGATTACTTGGCTTCGAAGAACCAGACGGCTAGTGAGTCGGTTATTCGGTTATCGGGGGGTTCAGTTCAACAATTTTTTGTCAGCAATGTTCTTCATTGGAAGCAATGTTTTGGATTGGCCGCTGGAAGCTCAAAGAGCACTTACTGATGGTTTGTCGATTCATTGCATCGATTTTCTCGATACTGATTGGATGCTGGGCTCGGATAGGTCATGAAATATGTGTTCGTGAGTGCTTTGACGTCCTTAGTGTAGGCCTCCTTCCAAACTAATGATGGTTTACAGATACCTGGTCGCATCGTTACAGTAAGTAAACTCCCGAACGGATTTCATCAAGTAGCTCAGCTCTTATCAGTGACTGGATTCTCAAGTCAAGATGCTTTTGCCGAACTTTATTATAGTACGTTACATCCTCTTTTGACTCTTTATATGAACTCACGAGTGGATTCAAATAGGTGTATGTACACCGATTTTTGGGATTTTGTTACATAGCCGACGTGATTCTGTTTACTTAGATGCAAGCTATCAAACTCGTTGTAGGAGTTACACCGACTTGTTGGCGGGTAAGTTCATCTTTGCTCTACGCATGTGTCGTCTAATACTTACAACACTTTTGTCAGCCTCCATTTGGCGATGTAGACGATCGTATTCGCTCCATTGCCAATGCACTGGGATTGCGTACTATCTTATGGAAGCACGATTCGTTCGACTGGCAAGCCGGGCAAGGAGGAGTTACGACTGATACAGTGGATGGAAATTACCAGAGCCTCGTGAACGATGCGATAGATGGATCGTTTGCCAACGTGAGTATTTGGAATTTTCGTTCTGCTTGTTCGCCTCAAAGTTGATTCAATTCACAATTTGTACAGGCCGGGGCGATAATGCTCACTCATGAATTGAACAACTTTACAATGTCTGAAGCGATAAAGTTTTACGATCAGCTTGCAGATGCTTTCGAGGTACGTACATCCTTCAGATTCGCCAACCTTTTCATGACCGAATTGATTGACTGACTGGTTGAACTTTTCTGTAGAACATCGTCCCTGTCGGTGTAGCGTACAATATCACGCAACCTTACGTTGAAACAAACTACTCTCAGCCCGCTTTCGAAGAATGTAAGCTTTCTTAGTCTGAAAATCTGCCTTTGAACTCACCTGAACGATTCCTTCAGATATCAACTCCCAATCTCATCAACATCAACATTCGACAGAGTCGCAGACAACATCTGCAGCATTGGTGATCTCGCCGCATTTTCCTGCGCTTACCATTGTTCTGGGCGCTGTCTTTTACCTTTTTGACTCGATATTAATGATTTGTTGAGAGTGAAAAACACCGACTGCTCAGGTTTCTCGGACATCCTTAGATTCTGCTTTCTAGCCCTCGTCTCCTGATGTAGGGGCTTCCCCTGACACTTACGATATCAATCATATATTCACTAGAGATTTTATACTACCAGTCATTGCAATAGCAAGCATTCACGAAAAAGTAGCCAAAGATGGGTCTGAGGTTCGAGACGTTCGTGATAGGGGTTTAAGGTGACGATACGCAGGGTGTTTGAACCAAAGCTATTATACATTCTACGTTTTAAATCCAAGCGCATATCCATCGCCGTCAAAACCGCACTTTTTTCGCAGCTCGTGCGCTGAGTGAATGATATCATAGCATGCCCGTTATCTAATCCACGTGGCACTGACGAAGGATGCGCGTCCAGAATTTCATTGTTTTCTAGAACCATCACCATGGATGAATGCTACCAGTGAAGCTCTTCAGAACTATCTGTTCATTTTGAGTGGATCGTGGTGTAGGCGTTCTTTCTAGGACTGACTGTATCCAGTCAAGTGACGTTCTTTGGATTCTAAACAGACTTCTGTCCCAAGACCCAGCTTCCGAACTGGTGAGGACACGGAGCCGTTTTGAGTTCTGGAAGTCTCACCTGCACTTGGTTTCGTTTCGCTCTTCGTGTGCGATAGGGTTCGTCTCCAGAAATCCTCGGGTGATTCTTGATTCTTTGCCTTGAGTGTTTGTTCTGCTCCTTGCAAAGGGCCTGCATCATCAACCCTTGTCACATCGGGCTAGCTATGGTTGCTCTAGAGTGGCACGCTGTTTGCCAATGATCGTTTTCAGTGTCTGCATTTGTGTATCGTGATCCGTTTGTGCTTTGTCTACGAGTTCGTCTCGTTGTATGCTGTCCGAGTTGAACCGGTATGCGATATGCGCAACGTCGCTGGGTTGTATTTGCACCATAGACGCTCCCCGTTCACCGTACTAACAGGTCTGTCGCTTGAACCCCATGTACACTGTTTCTCTCAGCACACGACAGTTGGTGCTTTGCAGACCACGAAACGGAACTCTAGTTGGTTACTTTTCCGAATCTCTCTGGTCATCCTGCGCGTCGTACCGCCCTCATCAATCATTCGGGTCCTGGTTTTTCCTCCCCTTTCCATCGCCAACCTTAGGTCGCTATGCGCATTCCTGGAGGTCTGAAGTGATGCGTTGGTCAAAAGTGATTTGCATAAGTAGCAATGACTGGCCAGGTATCGAGATTGACAGAGAGAGCTCGTTGCTTTACTGTGGGCCCCATGTACGAGCTGTGGGCCTCAGCGAGTACATGTCGGCATTGCGTCTTGCACTCTCCATTGCTTCATTCTCGATACCGCTAGGGCTTCAGTGATGCTACTTGGCCAGCCATGGTTGCTCTGATGCAGCACGCTGTATGCCAATGAAGTCTTCCAGCAATCACCTTTGTACCTGCTAGTCCTTCGGTCTTTCTCGGTGTGTACTGTTCCCACTTAATTGAAGATGGTTAGCACTGGTTGAACTATGTGGGTTTCGTGTGGTCGCTCGATTCGTCCGACCGCGCTATGGTCATAGTTTTCTCCAAGCTCACCTCTTTTCCTACCTTTTGCGTTCCTTGTCTCACATCACCATTGGCAGTCGTCTCTTCCGTCTTTTCGTGACTAGGCACGTCCCCGTCAGCTGCTGAAGTCTTGACGACATCTTCAAAACCGACCCTGCCATCCCACCTCTCCGCTTACAGGATAGCCTTTGGCAGTTCTGCGGTCGCGTCCTCAGTTCCTTGTTCATCTCCACGGCCTCCTTGTGCTTTGCATTACCTCCATCATCATGCAGCATTCGTTCTTCGCGACTTATCAACGATTCAAGCACACTTGCACATTCGATGACAAGCCGAAACTGCATCGCTCGAGAGCATCTTCGGAGATTGATGTTGCCTAGTGTAAGATCGGGGCCGAATCCCCATACCGACTCTGGTAGTTTCCAATAATTTTTGGGCCTTTCTTTTGCATTCACTTGTTCGTCAAGTGCGTCATTTGATATCAGTCGAGATTTTGCCTCTTGATTGAAAATTTAAACGTGTAACTCGAGCCGATTCTCTTCGGTCTTCTGTGTTGCACACCTCAATTTTTCGCACTTGCTTCCTTTGGAAGCTGACTTATTTGGATTTCATCTGGGTTCAACATCCACTGTTGTGCTATGCTCCGAATGTATACCATCCGTCGCTGTACCACTACACGTTTTTCGATGCTTAATAGTAGAAGACATTAATAAATTATTGCTCAGACGTCTGGCGTGAATATTCTATCTATGCACATGTTAAACGTAACTAGTCATGCAAATTTCATCTCAGTGATTGAGCGAGTAATGTTATTCTATTCTGCAAGTCCTCGAAAGCCGGATTATCCGTAACTTGCCTGCTGGCAATACTTTGCAGAGTTGAACGTATGATAGACGACTGTAGGCAGGATGAGCACCGAGTATGTTCAAGTATTCAGCCAGATAACACTCACTCCGAGGAATCGTTCCGCCGATCTGCTATACCACTCGATCTCAGATAGAATTTCATCAATAATACCCAGATTCTGTAAAATTGCAACCGAATCAGTCCCGACACTCTTTCTTTCTTCCACACAATGCACACTCACCTCCACGTCAATATCGTACTCTCCCAATAACGTGTCAGACAACGCCGCATCCCAATTCCTCACCAGATCCGCTGCCGTTCTCGGGTCCTCGGAGGGTGACTTTGCATACAACGTCAAGGGATGCGTTGCATTCCTCACGTCAACCATGAGCCCAGAATTTCCGTCCCTGTTTTCCATGCTAGGGCTTCCATTCCTCCCCCTATCTTTATCTTGGAAATGAAGGAAGATGTCCTTCAATCGAGTCGACATTTCATCCTCTCTCGGATCCGTTATTTCTGCTATTCCGAATTCGTCTTCACCGGAGGATCCCATAATCCGCGAGTTTAGCATGTTTTGCAGCACATCGAGATGGAAGATCCTCTTTCCATACAAACGCAATGTCTTTAGCCTAGGAACCAAAGGATTCAACACCGGAAAACTTGGTCCCGGTCCAAGACCGGTACTTCCAGTCGCCGTTGTAGTCATCTTCAATAAAATTTCATCCCAGATCCACCCATTCATCTCTAGCATTTCTAAACAAGGAGTCTGCCGAAGCAGACGGACAAGTGTTACATCCATGAGAGGAAATCCGCCGAGTACTTTGAGACGCTTGACCAGAGATGCTGATCGAACAAGAAGGGAGATGACTTGGTCTATACTGGAACTGAATTTAATTTTCACCAAAGTGAGGTCGTAGAGGGAAGGAAGAGTGAGAGAGTCGAGAAGTAGGGGACCGGCTTCGTTGAGATGGATGGAGAGGGACTGTAATCGAGGCACTGATATACTGGTAACCTTTCTCGACGAAGTAGGTAAATGAAAGTCAGTGTTCCTAGTACCAGGATTGAACGCTATCCTGCCAAACCGACAGTGAACCAAGTTTTCGCTGGAAGAATTCAAAACCATTAAAGCTGTTTCTAGATCACAGGACAAAAGTTCTAGTTCTCGGAGTTGAGACCAAGGAAAGACGTGTTTCAATTCGGCACTTGGCAACGATGTTGGTGTTTGACTAGCAGGAGTCAAAGAAGGTACGGGCACAGTGATTTCCTGTTTTATCTCGATTATGTTCGCGTCTTGTTCAGCCAGTTCTTGGGGTTGGGATCGACGTTTGCTGCTACCAGGTGCTCTTTGTCCAATAATACCTACACTGCTGAGGAACGCGATTGCAAGAATCATAGCTAGCGGATCGAAATACGTTAGGATTTGAAATGACCTGGCATCTTTGTACTAACCCAGTATTGCAAAAGCAAAATTTGTCCATTCTGCAGCACGGTACGCATCGAGTTGCACATCTCGAGGAAGATTGTTTCCTCTAGCACCAGTAACTTCTAGGCCTTGATCTTCTGCTCCCTTCTGCAAGACTCGATTGAAAACTACTGTCGATGCGGCCACACCAGCTGAACTGCCGAGCTACACTACAAGTCAGGTTCAAGAGAACAAGAGTGCAAGTAGACAATCATTCACACACCTGTGTCAATAACTGAAACACAGCACCACCAACACTTTGTTCGAATTGCGCGCTGACAGTAGCGATGAAGAGTGTTCCGGACGGATAGACGAAATTTGCACCAAAGACAGAAAGGATTGCAGACGGAAAACCGAAAGCCCAATAGGACGCGTCAGGATCTATAATTGCAAACAAGAGAGAAGCTATCCCGCTCAAACCGGTACCGGCAGCTGAATGAAATTGTGAGTTAAAGAATGAAAACACTAAAGAAGACCAATTTACCTATAAGGATAACCAGCGGTACTCGGCCAACGAGTCTGGCCACAAGCACGTTGCAAAGTAAAGCCACTATGAATTGCGGTACAAGACGCAGAACAGTAGCAATTGGTGACAAGGCCGAAAAGTTTTCATAATAGAGCTGTCTGATATGTCAACACTGCAAGTCAAAAACGTGTCTTTTCTTACAATAGTCCAAAAATTCCATCCAACAAACGACGCCCAATTCAGAAATGCAATGATCATCACGACAGTGACACGCCATTTAGATCTTCTCCACAAGGACAGCCTCATTAAAGGCGGAGGTGAAGGAAGTATTCGAATCGGATCTCGCAACCCATCTTGCACATGCTCCAAATAGTGTTGCCAAAATCCGAAAAGTAATGTTAAGACTACGCCGGAAACCAAAAGCGCGATAATATACGAAGTTGCCCATTTTTTAGGGGCTACTTCTCCTTCACCCAAGATGAAGACGATGAGGACTAGACCAGACGTGATCAGAAAAGCACCGATCCAGTCAACCCTTCGATCTGATTCTCTGGATGGTTTGTCTGGTTCGAAAGAATATATTGAACCAACGATAGCCAGAAAAGCGAGAACCTACGGATAATAGGATGTGAGTCATGTTGAATAATGGTCAAACATGATTTTAACGCACGGCATTAAGATAAAAAGAAGCTTTCCACGATGCTCTATAGATGAGTCAGAACAACCTTTGTGTGGAGACGACTGGAGAACATACGAAGTGACTTGATTCAGAACCCCTCCTACAATAACACCCAATGTGGACCCTAAAGGCGACCCTGCCGAAAAAGTCGCAAATGCAATTGTACGTGCACGAGAAGGTGGAAATGTCGCGGCCAAGGTTCCTATCTATCATTGTGGGGAAAAGTCGGCCCTGTTTGAGTTTGGACAGATGAACTGACGAATTCGGACTCACTGCAGCAGGAATGGTTGCTGCAGATCCAATTCCTTGGAGACCACGTAAAATATCCAGTGTGAGCGAATCTTTTGCAAAGGAGCATCCCAGGGTGAACGCTGTGAGCCACGTTATCCCAAAGAGAAACACTCGTTTCCTTCCGTACAGGTCTGCTAGACGACCAAAAACCAAAAGTAGACATCCCTTTATGCCAACGTTGTCAGATATTTCTTAGCCAAGGGAAAATTACATACTGAACTCAAAGCATATGCAGACACGATCCACTGTAGTTGAACTTGGGGGACATTGAGTGCTCTCTGTATGATGGGGAGAGTTATTGAAATGGCAATGTTGTTCGATGTCTGTAGTTTTCTGATGAGCTTGTTCTATTGTGAGCAGGTCGACTGGACGTACATGAGCCATCAATGCGATAGTACATGTCGCAACAAGAAGAACCGACCTGAGTGTCGACCTCTCTTTTCGATTTTCTTCAAGTCCAATCTCCAAAACATCAACTTGCACGTCCTCTGGCCCTTTTTTCTGGTAATGAGGGTGCTTTGACATGTTGGAAGTCGAGAGGGGACAGGAACCAAAGAGCCTGCAGCATAGTTTAATGATGTACAAAGACGAGACGGACGCGGCCCCGGCCTTGCGCGGAACGACGACGTTTACACAGTGTCTTCTCCATTTAGAATTTATATTTCATTCCGGACCATTCGTCGGGCGGTTGGATGCTGTGCTTAAGAAATGAAGGTACACCGGTATGACACAGTGCATTATTTATTACGTTTATCAGGTACTACTAGAAGTATCTACTCCGTCAATAACCTCGAGGCAACGAAAAAACAACTCTGTCCGACGACTTTGTTCCAAATGATGTGAAGACCCCTCGATGTGACCAATTGCTGCAGCAATAATCCTGGCAGCTTCAACACAATCTAACCAAAGCCAGTCCTGACCAGCTTGAGCTAACATTGTAAAAATGCTGGGGAAGAAATTGATCCGGGTATTTGTCAGCCGCTCGATGCTTTGAGCAAACAGAATTTGACTCTCGTCATCTAGTCTACTAGGTACAAGGCCAAAGTATTGACAGGTCATCTTGAAAGACTGTTCGTAGAAGGGGAGGTCCTCGGGAAGTGTGTAGTCAGCAATCTGATCCACATATTTTGCGATGCCCGCGAGCGTGACAGACCGAATAAGAGAACCCAGTCTTTCTTTGGACCACTCGGGCTCAATGCCCTCCAGCTCGGAGGTATTCCTTGAAGGAAGTAAATCCCGCAATAACACGCGTAGCTTTTCCTTGAACTCCGTAGAAGGTACGAAAAGAACTTGGCTCGGCCGAGCTTCTAGCTCAGCAATCATATCAATGCATACTGTCAGGTTTGAAAGATTTCGGATAAAAGGGTAGAGGATATGGTGATAGTAAGATGACGAGACCGGATTCTTCAAAGCAGCGAAAACGTCCTTTCCAAATTGTAACAAACGACTCAGCGTTTCGGAGCGAGACTGCAAGATATTATATAAATTCCCAAGTAATGTCAAGGTTGCACGAAGACAGGCATCAGGATGTCCAGTACCTTGGCGCAGGTCTTGCAGTACACAGAACTCCATGTAATGAGACTGGTCGTTATCACAGAGTGTGATCATTGCTTGTACATCTGAAGATCTCGAAGCGATGTATCTCTGGATAATCTCCCTGCATTCTGCTGGCCCTGGCGAAGACGATGAGGCAAGACTTTGGTTGAGACAGAACAGTCGCAAAGAGTAAATGAAAACGGTGTCTGATCGATTATTCATGTCACTGGGCAGGACTGACTTGAATTGACTGATGGGCGCGCAAAATGCATCATGTTTATCTCCGGTGATCACATCATCCTCCACGAAACTTCTTGGGAAGAGCGCATTGCAAGTTTCGGCAAACTCGTACGGAAGGGATCTCGCTTTGACCGAGTTGGTGAGGTATTCGCTGAGGATAAATGCCTGTACCAGATCCCAAGGTAACATGATACTTCCCCGAAGTTGTGCGAGATTTTGTCGAGTATTCTCCAGGTTCTCGAATGTCCGCTCTTCAGCCAGTAAATGAATGTTGACGAGAAGATCAAAGAATGCAAAGCTTCCAGACAGCGAAGGTATCGTAATAGGGAAGAGGGACCAATCCATGTCGATTGTGTTCATGAGGACCTTCATTACCTCTTCGAGCTTTTCTGTCGTATTATTCTCCAGCAGCTCCTCCAGCAGATCCAAGGTACGACGTAAGCTATACATCTGGCTAAGTCGCACCAATGCAAGGGCAGAGGTCGAAAACTCCGTTGAAAGTATACTTGAGGATTTCAGAATCCTTACGGCGCCCCGAGCAATAGGAGATGCCTGAAGGCTATCAATGCCAGAAAGTGACATCTTGTCGGAAGAAACTTGGATCAACATATATGCTAAACACCAAATCGCTTTTGGGCAGGCGGTAGTACATCGGGCTCGTAAAGTAGGATCATTCCACGAAGCACATTTGCCCATGAAGTCAGTGATGCGGAAGAGGATGTTCATCTCGGGTACAGAGGATTCCAATAGCGGAGTGATCAGGCATAGGTTAGCGGAACGAACGCCGTTGGGTCCATAAACGAGGTCTGGGATAGCTTCTATGAGAGGAACGAGTTCGTTATCCTCGCACAAAGATCTAAAAGTATATGTGATTGCTTGATGATCCCGAGCCGCTGAGCCATCAGATGATTTCTCTAACATTGCCTCTGTCAAGGTCAAGTCCCTGCTCTTTAGCCCATGTCTGCGTAATAGCCAACCGCTTAGCGCATTTCCCCATGACCATAGGGCACTTGAGAACGGGGTACGGTACGGTGCATCAAGATACAGCACAGGAAGGAGCGTTAGGCCAAGATAGAGAACCAAAAAGATAGCCAAGACACAGGACATCATGTATGCCAGTGGTCCGTTAACTGGGACCAGGAATGCAACCAGGCCACCGAAGAAGAACAATAAAGAGAAGTGTAGTAGAATGGGTATCATATCCACGAAGGTATGCATGCCAAAATCGCGGAGTCCGAAGTAGGTGTAAGCAAGTACTCTAGCCTGTCGCACGGGCGAAGGTCGCATAGTAGTTTTGTGAATAAAATCCCGGGTCCATTGCTGTACAAACGTGGCCAGGAGAGAACAGGTCAGAGCCAAGGCTAGACTCAGAAACCACAGGATGTTGCAAGTAAGAGAGGTAACCGTAGGCTGAAAGGGCTGCGGGGCTTGGAATGAAGAAACGGTCCCATTGGATAGCGCAGCTAATTGCTGGGACATATGCATTAGTAGATTGACCGTCAATTCCCCTTGATCAACTTGAAGAGTCTGATAACTCTCAACAACTAACGCGGTCAAGCTTGCCGAGTACAATGCAGACTTCAAGGGAAGGAATTAGAGCTAAATTCGAACAAGAAAGAAAAAATGATGCGCACAAAAAGTAGCAATCCATCCATATCTTCTTTCCAGCCTCGCAACAGATCTTCATCGTATCTTTGGGCTTCTCCGATATACACACTCCAGAGCTTTGAAGCCGCGTCATCGTCTTCACTAGAGCTATGAGTCACTGTACAAATGCAGTTACTGTTTTGTCTGTAACCAAAACGCAACTAATTACCATCGTGGAAAGGGTCGGAACTAGACGTTGCCAGTTCTATGTCGTTTTGCACCTTGCGGCCACGGAACAGACCTATGGCACTCAAAATATCAGCAAAAGCTCATGCAGCTTAGGGCGCACTCATACCTGTTTTTGCCCGAGTTCCTCGCATACTCCGAAAGACTCAGCGTTTGAGACTTAGAGCACAGCATGTCTTAAGCTCAACTGGTGTCGGCATTGGAATAGGAATACCATTTAATTTCAGAGACACACTTCCCACACGGCATGTATATGGAGATATTCAGATACAACAAATAGAGGTAGATAGGATACGACTGAGATGCGAGTAAAACAGTATAAGCAAGAAAATGCCCAGTAAGAACGAAAACGAATACCAATGTGAACGAACGAAACGAGAAAACAGGACAGCAGATCAAACGGAGACAGGATACATCATGGAGTTGAGGACCATCATTGAAATAGTAGTTCTAAGTAAGGTAAGCATACAAATTATTTCATAGCTGTGAATTTTTCGGTATTCTATTGCACGTTCATCTGCGCCCATACCCGACGTCGTCGAGGATCCCCGAGTCCTCCATGAACGAACTCCATCGTTCATCCAGTCTTGAATCCCTAGCAGCCAGCCCCAAATCAGCTAGAGCTGCATTACCAGGTACCCCTTGCACACCAGGGCCATGAAGTTCATGGGGTTGGGGAGGATAAGGATAACCAGGATGATGCTGCGATGGTTGATGATGAGAAGGGGCCCGAGAACGGGAATAGTCCCTGTAGACGTCCGCGTTCATATCCATTGGTACGTGTTGTGCAGAATTGGGAGCATATTGAGGTTGAGTCAAGCGGATAGGGGAAGTGGAATGTTGTGATTGCGACACTGAAGGTCTCGTCACTGATCTGCCCCGGCTTCCAGAGATGTTGACTTCAGGTCCTGATCCTAAAATTGCAGATGCAGAGGCTGGCGGTACCATGCCACTGGCAGACGATGACCCGGAACGACTACTCCGATCGTAAGAGTAGGAGAATTGCATAGGACGCGACGGCGATGATGTACGCTCATGTGGAGCTGACATCGGTGCTGGTGGAATGGCAATCGTCGGCGGAATAGATATCGTCGGAGGATTTGGAGGTGCAGAGTGCATGGGATAGTCTCCCCGAGATTGTGAGTAATCTCGACGGTGGTAATCATGTCGAGGCTGAGATACATCTCGGTAATATCCTGGTGCATAGTCTCTAGACGGATACTCTCTTTCCGGCCGGATAGTATCTTCTCGAGAAGGTTGACGCGTCCATGCATTGTTGCTGGAATCGCTGAAAGGATTTGTAGGTATCGCAGGAGGACGGTTGATTTGTTCGGGTTGGGAGTGGAAAGGTGGCTGCATTGCGCGGGGTGGAGGCAACTGATATTGATGCAGACGCTGCGACTGGTCATATGACTGATGAGGAGGTCCAGAGGAATTGGATGATTGGAGACCGTGTTGTTGCCCGTAAGCGTCGATGTTCATAGGTGGCTGGTACTGTATGGGAACTTCCAAGTTCATACTCATGTCCATATCCACATCAACATCATATGGCCCACGAACGCGACTCGCTCGCCGACTATGTGATTGATAGGGAGGATGGTGGGTATGGGAACCTTGGGATAACAAATGATCCATAGATGATGAGCCTGACGCGATTGCAGCGGCAGAACCAACTCCCGACATTGACTGGCCGATATTGCCAGGGGCTCCATATCCGTGCCCTCCAGGCATATTCATGGATCCCATGGCGTTAGAACCTGCACCTGACATCATGTCTGGCATATTACTAGGCGATAATGACGAAGGCATCGTTCCTCCGGGCGCAGAAAATGCGGTCATATCACCGGCGCCGTTTGTCATTTCGCTGGTAGGTGGTAATACTGATTGAGGCCGAGGTTTGGAAGACACGAACCGTGTGTGTCCAGCAAAGATACTAAGTGCGTCTTCCATCTCGTTGTCCTTCTGAACCTGCCAGAGCTCACTGTTGATCCCCGTCAGCGGGGAAGCACTGGTGGACATCTTAGACAAGGCAGAATGAGTCAAGGAGAGGTCCGTTGTTGGAGCAGCCATGTGGGGACCAGAAAGTGCAAGGCGAGCTTTTTCACGCAACTTGGTCAAGATGGGCTGGGAGGGGATCAGTATACAAGACATGTACGACGATGGATAGAGCTTACTAAGGCTTTGGTGGCTCTCCTACTGTAGACTGCCGCTCTCGAGAACAAAACACACGCCTGTTCCAATTCCGTCATTGCCGATTGTGCTAATGGCGACCGTGGGCCACGAGTGACAACGGTTCCAAAAACGACCTTCAGTGAGAACATGGTGAGTCCAAGTCGTGAGATGGAGAAAAAGACTTACCGCCGCAGTGAATGCAAATGTCCACATTGTCCAAAACCGGCCACATGTAATAGGCCATATGGCAAATTGTTCTCGGATACTCTTGAGGATCGTAGCACTAGCTCTGTAGGCAGCTAGGAATGAAGGTGCATAATGGGACTTCAGAGGATTTGTGGGATGGTCGATAAGCGCCTGAGCAAAGAAGGCACGATGTATGTACATAAGCACTAGAAATCATTAGACACGTCACTTTAAACAAGTGTAAGTGAACCTTACCAGTCTCTCGAATATGATCCATTACGCATCGCTGGAATGACATGGCCATATCCTCATCTTTTGGTGGTGAAGCATTATTATTTGCATTGGAAGAATCTGGACCGAAACCTTCAGGCAGGGGGAACTCTCTGACTTTTCTGTCCAACTCCATGATGGTAGCATAGGTGGGAGCTTCCGCTGTCAAAGTCCTCGATGTCACTTCCGCAACACATTCGGCCGCGAAGCGGAATTGCCAGATTCCAACTGTGTGAGCAATTTAGCGCGATATAAAAATACGCCAAGAAAAGGACCTTACATGCAATACCTGGTTTACTTTGGGCGCCAGTAACTGCTTTGTCTTCTTCGTCTCCAGTCACTGCAGTCTTCCCATCCTTCTCAGTCATGTCTTCATGCACGGGGAAAGCGCAATCGATATACGCCAACGAAAACGACGGCGGTCTGCCTGTATTCAGGCTCTGCCAAACATCCGCAACGAACAGATCCCAAAACAAGACTCGGCGCCTTTGAACCATTTTTGGAGAGAGACCCCATCTAGCAGAGTCTCGGTGAAGGCCAATCTAGTTATCGGGATTATTAAGTCAATATATCCCAGTGAGAAACAAGGAAAAGAACCCACTGTCTGACTCAAATGCGCAGCCATTGTGATTAGACTCCATGTCATTTCCATGCTGGCTTCAGAGGTGTCATCACCCTTCCTTCGTCTTCGACCGCGTGTCTTACTTCTTCCATCTCTTCCAACACTCTTACTTTTACTGGACCTCCTTCCTCTCCCTTTCCCTCCTCTACTCTTGCTCCTTCCACCTCGTTCTCCATTATCTCCATCATCCTCTTCCTCGCCGTCCCTCTGAATCTCATTCCCAGACATCGCGTTGTAAATACTCATCAGATGCAAGACCTGAATCGTCACGATACTTGGCTTCTCCAGAACAGGCTGTAAAGATAACGCGGCTTGAGCTAGCTGATGATAATGTTCTGCTAACGCCGAGGCCCTCGCTGTACCTGCATTGGCCACGTTACCAGCCGCCGTTCCAAGTGCCGTACCAGGCTGAGCATTTGTATACGGCGGCGAAGTCGGCGCAGATCCCGAATTGGACCTATTCGCACCGTCATTCCCATCCCCGATTCGGATGATCATGTTTGGATTCTGCATATTCTGTGGATGCTGGATCTGGATCGCTGCTGCTCCAGACTGATCTTGCTCGTCTTCATCGTCCTCTTCTGGTTCAGGTTCTACTAATGCAGCTGCAGCAAACACCATGAACAACAGTGCAAGATCGTGTGGGCCTTGATAATCGCTCTCCAAATCGGGCCGCCGGTTTGACTTGGCTTCACCGTCCCAATGTCGACTTCTTCCTCTTTCTCCTCCCGTAGGATTACGTTCATCTTCGTCACTTTCCCAGCCTCTATCGCCTGCTCTGCCATACAGCTTGCCCAGAGCACTGTATATTGCCCAAATCATTTCCTCGACTTGATCCCTTCCGACACCTCTGAAAAGCCATGCGAGCTGAGCATAATAGATTTCTACAAGCTCCTCGGCTCTTCTCCTGTCGGGAAGGTAATCTTGTATCATGGACATAATCTGCGCCGTCGGAAGGCCGAGAGGTGTAAAAGGAAAAGTGGCAGAAAACAGGGGCAGTGCTTGAGAAGCTCCTGGGGCTTGTGACCGTATGAGCGCCTGGTTGCCTACTGAGAACACTGACGTTGCGCCAGTACCAACAGATGCTAAGGAGGGCGAGGTGGTATTGTTCGACGTAGGAGGAGAAAGAGAAGACGAATGAGCATCGTCGTCCTTTCCGTCCAGCGATAACGGGGAGCCAGAAGCTCTCATTGCTGCGTCCATTGACCTGGACCTTGACCGCCTTTGACCACCAAACCCTCCATACTTTTTCGCATTATTCTTCTCTCTTTCCTTCTCTTCCTCTTCTTCCTCAAACCTTCTATGCAGATCTGCTAGTAGACTCTCTGAACCACCAGTAGGTCCAAAAAATCTCGAAATCCCATGGTCGCTAATTGACAGCGTTCCAAACGCATCAATGACATCCCGTCCACCATTCTTCCCTTTCACTCTATTGTCTCCATCACCATCACGATCTCTATCATTATCTCGACCATCTATACCCATACCCGTATTTGAATCGCCAAGCGAGTTCATACCAATGTCGTCTCGTCCATCACTCATAGCAATGGCTTTCTTCACCTCTTCCTTGTCATCTTCCTCTTCAAAGCCTGTATTTGCTCGAGAGTCCAACAAGGGATGGGGTTCGGAAGAATGTTTGGCATGAAGAGTACCTAATGCATCCTCCAGTTGACGAATACGTGCACTGAGACGAGAGATACGGCGATGCAGGTGTTCGGTTGCTGCAAGAACAAAGCGGGTACCCTGACCAGTAGAAAGAGAGCCTGGTGAAGCTTGAGTACGGCATGATACATAAGAACGGTGAGCGCACTGACCATTTGGACATAGAGCAGCACATCCTCTACGTTGGCACGATGTACATGGAATTTGTTTGTCACACTTGATTTTTAACCTAGCATTGAGAAAAAGGGATGAGCATCAACAGTCCATGAGAAGGAGGGCGAGAAGGAGACGAAGGAAAGTGTATAAGGGGTAGTGAAAGAAAAAGACCGAGATGTCCGACCAAGAAAATGGTAGGATGATCCAGAACCCGACAGATCGCAAGGGTCAGGCAAGGCGCCGACGAGCGGACACCGACGGCAACTATTAGCGGATATCTAGGTCAAAGCTGGCACAATGAGTGCGATCATCGCACCGATCATATTTTTTGCCTCGAGGATAGTGGTTCAAGGGCCAAGAATTTGAACGGATGACGTCTCGAAGGAAATAGGCTCATCAAGGCGTACGTATAGATGTATATATGAAAGTTTAGGGATGGTGGAAAGAAGTGAAGGATGGGAGATGCGATGATCGCGTATGACACAAATGTGTATACAAGTGGATGTTGGTATGATTCTCTTACCTTCTACATTCAGCACAACTAACCTATGAGACATCAATTAACATGTCGGGTTGTCGAGAATAGACAACTTACCTCGCCTAAGTGTGGCAATGGCGATATCGGGCACGATGCACGGAAGGGCACACGTTAACGGGAAAAGAACGCAAAGGACCCAAGAAAACGTACAACAGATTAAGGAACATATATAAAAAGAGGTCAATAAAAGGATTGGCAAAGACTGCAAAGACTTGCCTCGACTTCTCTTTAGCTCCAACTCTCGTGCGTGACCTCCGTCAAAGCGATATTCTTCTATATCCCTCTCTCTACCCTCCCTTCTACTCGTACTCCGCTTCTTCATACGCGTCTTGCTGATTGATGGTTCGGGTGGCATAGTAGATTTCGAGTGTCTAGGTTACGTTGAACGGTTGGAGAAGGAAAGAATCCAAGAGTGATGGTGCGAATGACAACTATGTGAGTTGAAAATAGCGCTGATGTGGGAGTACACTGCTATACACGTAGTGCTCGTTACTGTTCCAAAGCTGTCGGGCCCGAATCAAAGATGACCAAAAATACTGTTGGATCAATGTCGGAGAAGCTAAACTGGTTAACGTCCTCGTCGTCGTCGGCCATAGTAGAACAAAGGCAAAGAACATACCAGTATATTCTTGGTTTCTTCCGCAGTATCCTTTCACTCTTTCGTGCCAAACGTCAACCCAAAGTAAACTGCTGGAACTTGCTAAGAATAAGCAGGTGTATAGGAGAGATGGAGGTTCAGAAAGAATCCAGATGAAGTGCGGGAAGAAAAAGGGCTTTGGGGTTAATACACTCACAGGACTGTTTGTCGGCGACCGTTCCGTATACAAATCAGAAAGTGAAAATCACAATCCAGATCATCATTATGCAACCTCACGTGGCTCAGGATATCCGAATCCGGATAATTCCGACGATATTTTCGGGTTCCAAAAAACAGGAGGACCAGATTGTTGGACCAACCACCAACTCACTCCATCTTCCAATGATATTCCAGGCTTTCCCCCTCCCATCCTCTTACTTGGCTTTTGCTGGATAAACCGCGGTCACTGAAAACCGCAAATGACTGTAGGCCTCTTTTTACCGACAATTGTCTCGGCTGCTATTCAGATTCTGATGCATACTTGTTTCCAGTTGCTTCCTGTCTTTCCTGACCAGATCTCTTCGTCAGTATCTTCCTGACCTAAACAATCTCCCGCCTCTCACGGTTGCGGAGAGCTCAAACATTGTGGCAACAGGGGTTGTCATCCTCCCTCCATGTGAACAAGTGTAAATTCACAGCACCTCCATTGCAACCAAGAATTCATTACATTAAAGATCTGTGTGCGTGCCTGACTTTTGAAGAAGGACAACAAAAATCATCTGCGTGATGCAAATGCATCACGACTCTCAGATCCTGACGTATGAGAGACTCCGCAGCTGCAATTTTAGAATCTTCTTCTGCATATGGTATGCTCCTTCTCAATTTTGTTACCGCCAAGGGCGCCGTTCTCGCCAAAAAAAAAATCCCACACATCATTTCACGATTCTATTCATTATTCGAATTTCTTAAACAGCTTTCGAATGAGTTCATCTCTTGAAACACCATGCTCCCTGTCTGTGTATCTCATTTAAAATTGCATATGAATGGTTTTTGTAGAGCGCCACACAACGGGTCTACTTCCGTGCCATTGTCATCCGATTACAAACGCACTATCTCATCAATTGCGAGCCAACGGACTTTGCTGCCTTCATCCGTTTATTTCGTTCTCAATGGTAAATCTTTCGACTGTGCTTGCACAGTTAACCTCCTGTCAATCATCCCGCAGCAACTCGCCTTCAACACCTTCAACTCATAAAATGAATCCGCAGCTGAACAACCCGAGCGTACGCACTTTTCTTCAGCTTCCTTAGCCCACAAAACGTCTATCCCGTCAATCCAATCCCCTGTGTGCGGGATCTTCACAGCGTTCACTCCGATTTCAAAGATCTTCAACGTGTTTAAAGTCCGCGTTTGAACACTTTTCAATCGTATCAATACACACTCGATCTCGATCTCGAACTTAAACTTTCTCATAGCCCATCAGTCTTATGCTGCCAAAGCATCCAGACTTCCGAGAGGTTTATTCATACCATCTTGTCGCTGATTGAATGGCTTACACCTCCCAGCTTACTCGAAATTCTTCCGTTCTATTCTAGCAATAAACACGAGTATTAAATCCAAACCCTAGGCATATTCATTCCTTCAAGTTCTAGCCACACGAGATTTCAATCAAAAAAATAAAACTGTCAAACTTAAAACTGTTGTACGTACATGCCCCTATTCACGGCCCCCGAAGTAGCCAGAAGTAGCATATCAACAGCTTTGATCCATAGAAATGGTCAGGATACCTCCACATGGGCACGAAATGAATCAATGTCCCTGAAACACAATCCCCAAAATCTGTCAGGATTTCCTTCTGGTGGCAACACCCAAGCACGCCTGGGCAGGGCGCGAGGGCGGGATTTGCTCACCGACAGTACACGGCGGCCGACCACCCTACTTGGGTCGGAACCTGAATCTCAATAGGTCAATCTGTTTAGGTTTGACGCTAGTCTGACAACAATGAGAAAAAACCATTCATATTACTGTTGAAAAATTAATCATTGTTAAAGATGGCATTCTTCTCTCCATACTCCTTCGAGCTACATCCGCACCGACGGTTCCGTCGAGCCCTACAAAGTAAACTATTCAATGTTCAATGTTGCTCCAAGCGTTGACATGTCGATCCACCTTGAACGGAGTCTTACGCACATACTTATACTTAGTACCCGTCCAGTCGAGGCTTTGTTCCATTTTTATTAAGTATATGATAGCCCCGGAACAATCAGTTCTCGAAACAAGAAGTGCAATGAGTCATCGAATGCATGATGTATATTCCTTTGGTCATCTTACAAGTGCTCTTATGCCTAGAGATGACGGCGCCACCCAAGAATACCTACCTGGAACGAGTTTTATTAGCCGCCACACGGAATCGGTAAAATTAACTCGGGTAAGTCTGAGGTCAATCAGTTCACACTGCCACTCTTCTGCAGACAGATAGATATGTATACGTATGCCTGCCATGATAAATGCAAAAAATATAGACCCGTAGACGCTTTATGTCGAGTTCTGTCAAGTTAAGTTTACTCTCATTTTTGTCATGTTCTTGGCAATTAAAAGCATCCCATGCAATCCCATGCTAGACCGTCCCTCTACTAACAAGTTACTACAGCCTGTTACTATGCATGTATCTATCGTGTCATTACAACGATAGAATCCAAGACCAAGGGAATAGAAACCATCACAAGAGCGGTAACCTACGGTAATTCAACGCGGCGGCACACAGATGTAGTGACCATGTTACCTATCCATCAATTCGACAACGTTCGTATATGTTCTCCTTGGATTGTAAAGATCTTCGGGTTCAGGGACCTTCCATAGGTCCGCCTGTATTTTACCCGTTTCCCGGGCGCCTCATACCAGCTCGTCATCATTAGACCTAAGAAATAACCTACGCCTGCTTATCCTCACTCCCGTTTATTTCCTATGAATATGGATCCGAGTGAGGGTTGACCTTCTAGAAAACCGTCAGCAATGTCACTGTCTACCTGCATATGTACCTACGCTAAACATCTTTATCCCGAGAACCCGTAAAAGTAAGTTCTATAATTACTTGAATCTGTCAGGAATTACCCTGTAAGCTATGGAACGTTCACACAGAAACATTCGCGGAAGAGGAAGGTCATCATCATGGTTGACAGCGACGGGGCTAAGGCCAGACTTCTCGTCCTTCTGGCATCCTCGCATTCCTACTACTTTGATCTTTCATTTTCGAACGCCGTCTTGGGAACAACTTTCCGGAATATCGAATTCCGACCCACTTAAATCTCATTCGTAAACTTATTTTGGAATGATTTCGAAGTACTTCTCCCTCTGCGATTTCGCCCCACATCATTACTTTGCCTTATCGATGTCATACGACTATATACATGGGACTTTTCACTGCCAGTTTCCAGCTATCAGCATCATCTTGACATCCTACAATTGATTGAAGCCAGTCTCGTTAGGTTAAGCTACTTACGTAGATTTGTCTCTGGATTTGATCAAAAAATAATAAGTACCGGCTCGAGGCCGTGTTTAATGTTTAATTTTAACGCTGCATCGAAAATAGCACAGAACATTCGGAGGAACTCCACCTCCGACAAATTCTCTGTACTTCCCAAATTCGTCTGATCATCATCAAAAACCTCCAAGTAAATCCTATGGGTTAACTCGAGGCTTTCAGATCCGAAGAGTTAGGACAAGGTACAAATATTAATGGAGAGTTTTAACCTCGTTCTTTGATTTTGAAGGTGAGAGAATGAGTACTCGTCCAGTGTCAATCCCCGAAAGGATGCGAGGTTACAGTCTGAGAGCGCCATCGCAAAACAGATGGTTTCGCGGTTTTCGACTGCAATTTTCCCAATTCAGTGACATTTACTAAAGGACTTTCTTTTCCGCAGAATTGCCACTTTCAAATATCCTAAATATAACGAACAAAGTACTTATCTTGATCCTCAACCGTAGGATTCTCCTCTTGGAATCTCATAGTTCACAAGTTGATCCAGTTTATCCCTAGTTGTACCCACTCCCTCGAACAAATAAAGTTTAATTCCCCCGCTGCTGAACTGTCAACGTCTCAATGCATCAAGTCCCCTTGTCGTACCCTGCTGAGCATTTCATGTCCGGAATCTCTCCAAATTTCTCCCAGGCACCAAAGCATGAGGCACGCAAAGAGGTTCTTGTGACCTTCCAAATTCCAAAGTTTCCCCACGTATTCATTATACATTTGATGGAGTAAATCGAAGCTAAGACAAAGTCAGCAATAGAGTTCTCTCGGTACCGAAAGAAAAAATCAGATTCCAAGATCTCGGGGATTATAAGCTGAAGGACCTTAAAGCACACGGAGATAGGAGTGGGAGGCAGCAATCTCACGTCCAGCTTGCCTCAGCAGTGCGATACGTCAGATAACTGCTACCATGAGAATGTCAAAGTTAATCTTTATCATGACGGTTCAGGCAAATGACACCGCAGGCATTCGTGGCCAGGATTCTGTTCAGCTGAACGATCATTAGAACGCTGTAGGCCAATTAATCGGCTAAATCTCATACCATTTGTAGTAAAGGACGAGTTCGGGTCTCCTAAGAAGTGATAAGTGCTAAGGTTCTCGAGGTCACTTTGATTGGCTTTCTGACGAATCATTTAAGCCGATCGAGTGTACAAGCGACGAGCTCTTCGCTGGGCATTTAGTTTACAAGGAGGTCCGATTTTTTGTCGGGCCTTCCTAGTACTACATGGAAGTTTCAATTCATCTGGTCTTTATAGACGTCATACACAAGCCTGATTTGCAGACCCGTACCTCATTCCCGGTTCCTAGATAGCGCTGCGGTACCGAAAACAAAGAGCTCTCACACCCTTATATATAGGTAACGAAAGGAATGAGGTCAATCACATCGATATTGATACAACAACTTCATACCATCCCGCTGGGCCCGGCGGGTCACGATATTCATACTTCCTTATCTGTACGCCCTCTCCTTCCATGAAGTGTTCAAGTACAGAAAAGAACGTTAAGATTAACCTAGACAAGCATAAGTTGCTTCTCCTGAATTCACTAGCAAGGACTCACGTTAGTCCCTTCACAAGTAAACGGGGTATTCAAATTAGAACACGGGGAAGCGGAACCTATAGACATCAATCAAAGTCCTCAGTTCAGTGAATTCATTACTCGTTGTATCAACAGATCAGAAACTCACATTCGCAGTTGGAGTTGGGAAACCTAGATTTTTTTCACAGTAATAATTACTCGTAATCGTGAATCGTAATCGCAAAATACGTACTGAATTGCCACTGCGGTAGAGAGAGACGATCTAATGAAGAGGTTGCATTCAACAAAATCTTATAATTTTATTGAGGCTGAATTCAATACTTACGACGAAGAGATTTCAACACTGGAAGTCGGATTGCTGAGAGTAATCTCAACGGTAGTACATCCTTCTCCATCGAGCTCACAACTGCCTAGAGGACACTGAATTGACGATCATATGAACAAAGCGAGACAAACCTGTCTGTAGGTAGCTGTTCAAGAACAAGGCCATTAAGCTTAGCATTGAGAACACGCTATAGGTGATGGAACTTACGCAATGGCATTGACTAATGGCCCGTTGATCGTTAAGGCTTGACCGGTAGAAAGGACGTTAGGACCCAGTACCAAAGTTGGCTTTCGTTGAGTATCAGTGCGTAGGTATTGTCACTAATGGTTTCAGACTTACAGTCCCAAATCCACATCTACGGAAACAGCCATCATCGAGAAGCAGCGCTTGTAGAACGAGCATCACACGCACCGATTATCAAAGATGATGGTGTGGGTCTCCGCATAAGCAGAAGCAATGAAGGTAGCACCAACCGCAAGGAGGGAAAGCAACTTGTAAGACAACATGATCGGAGGCTGGACAATTTAAAAGTGCTAAACAACGATGGCTTTATAACTCCGGAGAGACTGCCTTGGGAATATTAAATATCTTATCGGGCGGAGGCTCCTTGCCGTGTCGAGACCTTCCTAGATGCGTTACTTCGCCACCCTTTCGCTACTTAGCGGGAAATTATATGAACAAAAAGATCATTGTCAAACAGAGAATGTACTAAGAGCTCCCGGGCACTTATGCAGATGCTTATCCAAAAAAAATTAAGGGCAAAAGCGGATGATATTCGTATGAATAAAAATAATCCCACTATCAGTACAATGTATATCGTTTCGTTAAGAACAGGGGATGAATCACTTGATAGTCAGGTCGTCAACTGAGTTAGTCACAGAAAGTAATGGCAAGATTGACCTAGACGAACGAGGATAAACGGTCGCCCTGAGTATCATTGGTAAAGACTCACATCGTTCACTTGACAGGGAACCTGTTCAAATGTGTCGTCCGGACTGAAGAAAGCAGGGCAGGTAGCACGGCTACTAGGGTCAGTGCCTGTCAATCCAGATTCAGTACTAGGCTTTGTGGGTTATTTGAAACTCACAGTCTGCGCCAGCACCGTCGCAGCCATTGAAATATCTAAAATGCATTTGCAGCGTAAATGAGCACCCCGGGATGATTTTGATATTACTTACCCAAATCCGCTCGTTACGGAAAACGCGTGTCTATAGAAAATCCTCTGAATAGGTTTTGCGAAGTAAGAGCCGATCTGGACAACTCACGGCGGGATAAGAGAAATATCAGTGCTGGAGCCACATCCAGCACAAGTCGGGTTCTTGAGGGTGGTCTCGATGAGAGTACATCCTTCTCCGTTGAATCCACAGCTACCTAGAAGACGCTCAATCATGGTTCATATGGGCAAAACAAGACAAACCTGTCTGAAGATAGCTGTTCAAGAATAAGGACATATATTTTAGCATTGAGAACATGATATAAACGAGGAAACATACGCAATAGCACTGATGAGTGGCCCATTGATTGTGAAGGATTGACCGGTAGAAAGGACATTAGGACCTTGGATCAAAGTTGGCTTTTGTTGCGAATATCAGCATACAGGTATCTCCGACGCTAGTAATTTTAAGCTCACAGTACCAAACCCGCATCTAAGGGGATAGTTACTATCGGTGAAGGTAAGGAGAACAATGCACGTACCGGTTGTCAAAGACGACAGTGTGCGTCTCTGCATAAACAGCAGCAATGAAGGTAGCACCGACTGCGAAGAGAGAGAGAGATTTGAAGGAGAACATCTCGATCGATTCAGAGGCAATGGTCCTGGGGAGCGAGAAACGAAAATGAGGCCTTTTATTCGGGAAATTTTGCCGTGATCCATCGTGTATAGTTCCCGAGCATCTTTTCCTGGAAACCTCTGTGCCGACTCCAGAGCGCTCAAAACCGGGAACTAGTAGCGGATTTCCAGATGGCTGAAGTCATCAGTCGATGTGTATCACAATATACTGAGGTGTTCCTGGGTTTGCTGCTTGTCAAGTCTTTTGCACTAGCGGGATGAAGTATGATGGCTAAAAAAATCGCTGTCGAACAGAGAATGTAAGATCCCTGGTTTAGATGTTTACTTAGACACAACAGCGACATACCCAGGTCTTCAGAGGCCAAAAGTTTTATCAAAGAACATCGGAGAACTAAGTGGAGATATTGCAAAAACAAATTTTTTGAAGTCCTCTACGATCAAATACTGGTGACAAAAATACAAGATCAACTTACTTTAAGGGTGTAAGAGTCGACACAACGTGGCGGTGTGATGCACGTCGGTGGCATGGAACTTTGGAAGATTTAGGGTCTTGAGAAGAGCATCTAGAATCACAAAAATAGAAACAGTGATATAAACACGACACATATCAAACGTCAAACCTTTAAAGCACCCGTATTTTAGGCAATTTAGACAAATGAGCGTAAGTCCAATTTTGATACAACCTTCTCACCTTTTCAGATCAGAACATCGAGTGGCCAAGAATGGCTACAAAAACGGGGGTGAAACATGCCAAAACCAAAAGAATGGTATAGGACATAAAGACTGAGGTCAGCTTTGGGACACGCACGAGAAGTTGATCACACAACTAGTCAACGTCAAGATAAGTAATGAAAGCTTTAGAAAATATTAGGGTATGATGGATAACAAGATCGGGATCAAGCGGAGAATATGAAGTTCCCGGTCCAGATACTTATCCAAAATAAAAATTCAAGGGGAAAAGACACTGATATTCAACGATCAAAGTACATATCGTTTCGTTAAGAATGATAGTATGAAGCCCCAACAGCCACATCAACCGAGTTAATCACAGAAAGTAATGGCAAGGTTGACCTAGACGGACATGAATACAGGTCACTCTGAGTATCATTGGTACAAACTTACATTGTTCGCTTGACAAGCAACCTGGACAAATGTGTCGTCTGGGTTGTGGAAGGCGGTAGGGCAGTTACCGTTAGTGCCTATTGAAAATTGCCAGATTTCAGTGCTACAAGCATATTCATTTCAGGTCAATGGAAGCTCACAATCTGCTCCAGCGCCGTCACAGCCGTTGAAATATCTGTGGTACATTTGTGACATAAATAAGCATACCGGGATTGTTTACAAGCAGTAACGAACTCACCCGAACCCACTCGTCACCGAAAAAGAGTGTCTATAGAGAATCCCTTTAATAAGCCTTGCGAAGCAATAGCCCATTTGGATAGCTTACGGCGGGATAAGAGAAATATCAGTGCTGGAGCCACACCCAGCACAAGTCGGGTTCTTGAGGGTGGTCTCGATGAGAGTACATCCTTCTCCGTTGAATCCACAGCTACCTAGAAGACGCTCAATCATGGTCCGTATGAGCAAAGCGGGACAAACCTGTCTGAAGATAGCTGTTCAAGAATAAGGACATGAGTTCAGCATTGAGAACATGATATAAGCGAAGAAGCCTACGCAATAGCACTGATGAGTGGCCCATTGATTGTGAAGGATTGACCGGTAGAAAGGACGTTAGGACCTTGGATCAAAGTTGGCTTATTGTAAGTGTCAGTATGTAGGTATCTCCGACACTAAGTGACTTTAAGCTCACAGTACCAAACCCGCATCTACGGAGATAATTACTATCAACGAGGGTAAAATGAGCAATACACGTACCGGTTGTCGAAGACGACAGTGTGCGTCTCTGCATAAACAGCAGCAATGAAGGTAGCACTGACTACGAAGGAAGAGAGAGACTTGAAAGAGAGCATTTCGACTGAATCAGAGGCAATGATCCTGGGGAGAAAAAGCAGATAATGAGGCCTTTTATTTGGAAGAGCATACAACCTTTTTGCATAGTTCCTGGAAATCTTTTTTCGGAAGCCTCTGTGCCAATTCTAGAACACGCAAGACGGGGAATTAGTAGCGGATTTCCAGATGGTTGAAGTCATGAGTCGATGTGTATCACAATATACTGAGATGTTCCTGGGTTTGCCGTTCGTCCAGTCTTTCGCACTAGCGGGATGAAGTATGATGGCTAAAAAATTGCTGTTGAACGGGGAATTTGGGATCCCCGGTTTGAATGCTTACTTGCGATATATCCCAGGTCCTCGGAGGTTGGAAAATTTATTTTTAGAGAAGAAAACGCTGAAGAACCAGATAGGAATGTCGAGAAACGTATTTGGAGAGCGGTTTTCAAGTTCTCTCTACAGGAATTTACTGTCGGGCGCTGGTGACAAAAATAAAAGAATTCGGTTTAATGCACAACGATGTGATGAACATGAGAGAAGTAGGGTCTTGTAACAACATTCAGAATCGTAAAATGGGAATAGAATGGTAGAAACACACGCTACACCTCAGACATTAACTGAGAATAACACTCGCATTTCAGACAAGTGAGCGAAGTCCTGTTTTAGTACGATTTTCTCATCTTTTCAGCAAACAAGCCGAAAATACGAACATGAAACGTGCCAAAAGAGAGGTGTACATCAAAGTTGAGGTCAACTTCAGATGGTCGAAAAGTCACACACTCATTGGCAGCCAATCAGCGTCAAACTTTGGACAAGTTATTTCAACCTTGTAGATTGATAAGGATAAGTTACAAAGATGTAGTCCATTTCAAGGTCCAAATATAGTACACTACTAGTACACTGTAAGCTATATTTTCGAAACAGTCTAAGAGTCGGAAGTGCCTGGAACCAAAGTACTAGCCCGTAAACCCGATGCCAACGCTTATTCCTTAATCAACTTCTTCGACGCTAGGCCCCTCCTCTGACGGACCAGCTCCAGCACCGCCTGCTCCAGGGAACCCTCCAGGTGCACCACCAGGGAATCCACCAGCACCTCCAGCACCTCCAGCACCTCCAGCACCTCCATACAACTTTTGCATGATCGGGTTAGCAATGCCCTCCAATTCCTTTTGCCTCGACTCGTATTCGTCTTTGGAAGCTTCTTGTGAGTTGTCGAGCCACTGAATAGTTTCGTTGACGGCATCCTCGAGCTTGGACTTGTCAGCAGCGTCGAATTTGTTGGCAAGCTCGCCGTTGAGCGAATTACGGAGGTTGTAAGCGTATGACTCGAGACCGTTCTTGGCGCTGATGCGAGCGGCCGCAGCTTCGTCCTCGGCTGTAAGAATACACCATCAGTATCAAAATCTGAAACGAGAAAAGAAAAAAAGTACACACCTTTGTACTTTTCGGCCTCATTAACCATCCTTTCAATCTCCTCCTTCGTCAGTCGTCCCTTGTCGTTTGTGATTGTAATCCTGTTCGACTTTCCAGTAGTCTTGTCCGACGCCGACACGTTCAGAATCCCGTTGGCGTCCATATCAAAGATGACTTCAATTTGCGGGACACCACGGGGTGCAGGAGGAATGCCAGAAAGCTCGAACTTGCCGAGAAGGTTGTTGTCCTTGGTGCGTGCACGCTCACCCTCGTAGACTTGGATGAGGACACCAGGTTGGTTGTCGGCATAAGTGGAGAAAGTTTCGGCCTTCTTGGTCGGGACGGTGGTGTTACGTTTGATGAGAGGAGTCATGACACCTCCGGCGGTTTCGATACTAAAAAACACAGTCAATAAAAAGCCTGAGACGCGTACAAAGGACAACTCACCCTAAGGAAAGAGGAGCAACGTCGAGAAGCAGCAGGTCCTGAGTCTTCTCCGAGGTATCACCAGTGAGGATGGCAGCTTGTACGGCGGCACCGTAGGCAACAGCTTCGTCAGGGTTGATGCTTTTGTTAGGTTCCTTGCCGTTGAAGAAGTCGGAGACAAGCTTGACAATCCGAGGTATACGAGTAGATCCACCAACCAGGACAATGTCGTGCACAGCAGACTTGTCGATCTTGGAGTCGCGGAGAACTTTTTCGACGGGCTCGATGGTACTACGGAAGAGGTCCTGGCAGAGCTCTTCGAAACGAGCACGAGTGATGGAAGTGTAGAAGTCGATGCCTTCGTGTAGCGAATCGATTTCGATGGAGGTTTGAGCGGCAGAAGAGAGGGTACGCTTGGCACGCTCGCAAGCGGTACGCAGACGACGAAGAGCACGAGCATTAGAAGAGAGATCTGCAAAAAAATTGTTAGTGGGCTGCAAAGAGGTGGATCGCGAAGGAAACATACCGTGCTTGTGTTTACGCTTGAACTCTTGCACGAAATGATTGACGAGACGGTTGTCAAAGTCCTCACCACCCAAGTGTGTATCGCCAGCGGTGGCCTTGACCTCGAAGATACCTTCGTCGATGGTAAGGAGAGAAACATCAAATGTACCTCCTCCGAGATCGAAAATGAGGACATTGCGTTCGCCGGACACCTTTTTGTCGAGACCGTATGCAATAGCAGCTGCTGTAGGCTCGTTGATGATACGAAGAACGTTCAGACCAGAAATAGTCCCAGCATCCTTGGTAGCTTGACGTTGAGAGTCGTTGAAATAGGCAGGGACGGTGACAACGGCGTTGGTGATGGTTTGTCCGAGGTACGACTCGGCGGTCTCTTTCATCTTTGTTAAGACCATGGACGAGATTTCTTCGGGAGACTAAGACAAAAAGTTAGATTGGAGATGGCAAACGGAAAAGAGCAGAATACTCACGAATTCCTTCTTCTCACCACGGTGCTCAACTTGAATATAGGGCTTGCCATCCCTGTTGAAGACTTTAAAAGGGAAGTGCTTGATGTCGGATTGCACTTCGGGATCATCGAATTTACGACCAATCAGTCGTTTGGCATCGAAAACACTACAAAGATATGTTAGCAACTGAAGGGATATAAAGCGATGGCACATACGTGTTATGAGGGTTCATGGCAACTTGGTTCTTCGCTGCATCACCAATTAAACGCTCTGTATCGGTGAAAGCGACGTATGAAGGTGTTGTGCGGTTTCCTTGGTCATTGGCAATAATCTCCACACGGTCGTTTTGCCAGACCCCGACACAAGAGTAGGTGGTGCCCAAGTCGATTCCAATAGCTTTAGATGAAGACATTACGAAGCGAGATGAAAAGAGTCGTGAATGGGAATGTAATGAAACAGATGTGTCTAGAAGGTGAAATTCATGGTTTTATATAGGACCGATCCTCGAATTGCAGCGAACATTCCTTTGTCGTGATTGTTCTCCGGAGTTCTGACAAAACCCCAAAGCGGACGGATATGGGAGCACGTGGCATAGTTCTAGAAGCCGCGAGCTGCCGAAAGATGTTTCTCCGCCCTTCTAAAGGCTTCTTGCCTCTGACCATGGGTAACGATTGCTTTTCTTTTCATCGCAACATAACAATAAATACTCATTTTAACATCGTCTATACAGTCCTGTAAATATAGCGAACTCTAGAAAAATGCGACAGAAATAACTAATAACGAAGCCAAAAGAGTATGTCTAATCCTTCTCAAGTTTCCGTACGCCGCGTTGGCAGCACCAGAATCAGCTTCTGTAGACTCTGTAGGACCCTCGAAAAAGAAATTTCCAGCAACAGGTGATCCCAAGCTATACGTAGACGCAAACTCCGATACGTCAAATCCTACGGGTACGGCAGGGTCAAAGCTTGCAGCTACCGCAGCCGTGTCAAACCCTTCTGGCTGTTTCCAGACGAGAAAGACGTATCTGAAACAAAAGTAAGAATTTGTGTCTGTCGTAAATATAATGGATTACCTATGTGGATCAGAGGGTGCAAGGGGCCCGGGAGCCAAGTATTCTGAGAGCGCTGGCGTAGAATTGGAAAGCAAGGCGGTCCCCTCCGATGCGGATCCGTTGATGCGTACGTCTGCTAGAACAAGATGCCTGACTTCAGCCAGGGAACGGTTTTGAGGCGTAGGTGCGTCAGGATCGACCATCGTAATGATGAAAGTCTCATTCACTATAGTTTCGAGTCAGTCAGGAAGTATAGAAATATTATTATACTCACGCAGAGACGGATCGTCGTATGTAAGCCAGAAAGAAGGCAAAAGGGATGTTTCTGAATGATTCTGATCAGCTAGGCAGTTTTTCATGAATTTAAGAAACTCACCATTTTTCGTAAGATTACCTCCAGTTATCACATAAACGGGGCTTTCATCGCCAGGGAAAGCTACATCCAAAACTGAAGTGGGCTCGAAATCTCCTATGACATCTGCAACAATCCCAGCATCCTCGAATGACTGCTTTACTGCAGAGGGAGCAACACCACTGGGCATCGACGTCACATCCTCCAATGCACAGTCCTCGTTCGAAACAGTGGAGCCTTCCGGACCCTCGAAAAAGAACGTTCCAGCGATGGGTTCACCAAGTCCCGTAGATTCAGCAAAAGATGAAAGATTGAACTTGACGATAGCCTCAAGAGCAGTGGAAGAATTGACAAGAGATGGTGCGACTTCGGAGAAATTAGGAGGTTGTTTGTAAACTAGGAACGTGTATCTAGTCAAATTTGTTGAGTGCGAGAAAGAAGGAATAGATACTTGGAATACCTATGAGGAGCTGAATCCTCTGGAGGACCAGGGGCAACATATTCTGCCAATCCAGCAGATAAATTGGTGAGCCGTGCAGTGCCAGAAGGTTGTGTACTGCTGATAACATAGTCACCGCCGATAAAGTGTCTTATTTGAGCCAAACTCTGATCTCCCGGTGTCGGGGCATCGGGGTCGACAAGAGCGATGACGAATCGATCATTAACTATATTCAATGATACGTCGACAATGAGCATGCAAGAAAATAAAAATCGGAGGAAAAATCTTACGAAGAGAGGCGTCATTGTATGTCAACCAAAATTCAGGTTGGTTCATCGTTTCTATTGAGTCAGCTATTAGTATCTTATTTCAAGAAAAGGTAAGAAGGATACGTACGAGCTGTTGTTAAATTCCCTCCTGGAACAAACTGTATCCCACTTGAACTCGGGTCCAAGCTCGATGAATCGACATAGATCGGAGAAAGGGCAGCAGTGGGGTCAAACGAAGGCACGACACTTCCAACGATCTTTGCGTCGTTGAAAGCTTGTTGAACATTTTGGATGTTGGAATTCAAATCCGAAGGCGTGTGTCGAGCATTCAAAGGGACACCACGACTTTGCAGGCTGAGACCAAGTAGTGAGAGAACTAGGCTGGAAAGAGGGGCAAAGGAAAGCGGTTTTGGAAGCATCCTGATAAATAGTGAGGAAGACGAAAGAGAAGATATCAAATCAAGCTCTGCTTAGTGAAGAAGGACGGTTTATTCGTCGAGTTTTTATAACATTTTGCAGGACCTCAGGAACAACTTTTCGGAAAGTCTCCGCTCGGTTCAGGAGGCTGAGAATATCGGCTTGAGCTGGGCTTGACATTTGGGGATACAACGGTCTTGCCGGCTCAGTTGCATAGCATCGTAAGCTGTGGATAGTAAGAATAGTATTGACAATCATCATTTGATCAACTTTTCGTGAACAAAGCTCAAGCTGGAAATCAAGGCTATGGGTAGCATGAATCCAAAACGACAATGCAGAAATCTTACCATCTGGTTTGATATAAACCTTAAAAGTGCCCCATAATAGGAAAGAAAGAGAAAGTTTTATATCTTTTTGGAATGATAGATTTGGCGAGAGTTCAGTCGGTTATTGAATTATAACGGGAGTATGTGGACCAAGCGCTGATGCGCCGGGGTTTGGGAGTAGACGTAGTTACTACTACATCATAGTTCCCGGGACCCTCAATATCAATCCAGACGAGCTCGCAGCGCAACGTTTGTTGTAAATCTCTGTGATATTAAGAGATCGCAGTTACAATAGTAGAGACTACTAGAGCCTGAGACACAGCAACAATATTCAGATGGGACAGAGATTGAAGATTTGTATATGATAATCACCTGGTAGATTTTTTCGTCGACGAAAACAAGGGAGTAGAGTCAGGAATTTTGACGATCCAAATTTCCCGTCGAAGCATCGAGCTTGTGGGACAATGGTAAGGTACAACACGAGACTTCGATTGTGTAGTTCTGCTAGAGAGGGATGCGTAAAATGAAGGCATGTTCACAATCTTTGACTAGTACATGCACGTTCATTATGCCATGGTTCCTGCACATTAGAATTATCTGGCCATCGTAGCCTTCCCACCGGCAAAGGGAGATCATCAGCAGTTAACTTTGTGGTGACTAGGGTTCCGAATGCCGTTTATATACTGACGCACGATACTTAACCATTTGGAGCAATCCGAAAATTGCAAGTCCGCGTAAAGTTACCGCGCTCGGATGAAGTGGTATCCTTGGGCTGCATCTAGGATTTTCGTGTTGAAAGCAATTTGTTTTGTATATGTTGACTGGATTCTATATGATCTATGGACTTGGACGGCTTCATGGTGGAAGTAGCGAACAGAGAGTGATCGGCTAAAATCCACCAATCAACGATGTGTCACTACTATATTTGAGCGGCTGCTCTCAGGCTAGGCCTGTCGGTCCGCGCAAAGCCATTCTACGATGCCAAGCAATACATATTCGTTCAAGTGAGAAACCTTGAAATCATTTTAAGTTCTTTTAGATATTGAGAGCTGTGATATATCGGTACAACTTTCGGAAATCGAAATATATTATTATTGAGATGAATGAACGAATGAGTGAATATCCTTTCAGACGGGAGTGGATGAAGAGTAGGCCTTGTAGAAATCGCCCCGTTTAGCAGCCTTAAGATGATATGGAATTATAGAATTAATTATGGCAAAACAGATATAAATTTAATAACTCACCACAGATCTGTTTCTGGAACGTCTGCGCAGTTTGAACTTGAGCAGGACAGCTTTGTTGAACGCATGAATTAGCAGAGGCTTTGAAATTAATGTCGTTACACAGGCATTTGATGTCCCTGCAAGAATTATTGGTTAGCAAAAACAATCAAAGATGTTTCAAAAGTTGCTCACGAATGGCTACACGGACTTCTAGCCGAAGCATTTTGCAGGCAAGACGTGGCGCAACCATTGCTATTATTTCTGCTGCACATCTGTCTCTGAAAATTAAGTGCTGCGCCAATCTGACTGGGACAAGTCGAGAAGACGCAGGATGCGGCGGCGTTGTTGAATCTGGAAGAGGCGCAAACGCAGGCTATGTCCCTGTACAATCCAAATCGAATTTGAGAAAATGAACGATTTTTAGCGAAGATGGAATGGGTGAACGTACATGGCATCACAGCCACTTTGAGGAAGAGCCCTAGCTATACAATTAGAGATGCATCCTCCGGTGCATTGAGTGCCTGCGGTCGCAGCGTTGACAGAGAGTATGGAGAGAAGGAGGATAGCTGCGAGTTTCGGAAACATTAGGTGATACCGTAGTTGGGTTTAACGGAAGAAATGGTATGTTGAGAGAGCTGAGAATTATGTGCAGTCGAGTGATAATCCAAAGCAAAATCTAGTCGACTTTATAAATGAGTTGAACAAGAATATAGGAGACTTGAAAGCTAGGGATTACACCATTTTGGCATAGATACCCGCTGACGTAGAAGCGCACAATTGTTTTATTTCTTACTGCCGAAATGAATAAGAGATATGGATTCAATACATCGAAAGAAATATGTTGTCTAAAAGCATCAGTGTCCATGATCCGAAGCTAAAAGTCTCGGGATACCTCGCTCGCTCTAGAGGATAATAACGAGTGTTTGCGTATTCCAAGTATCTCTGTCCGCTGATAAACTGCAGCTGCTTCAGGTACCCTGACTGAAAATGTGACCGCTTCCCTGTCATAGGAAAAAATGATCGGGGCCACTGTTCACTCCCCAGAAGGTTCGAAGAATATTGAATGCTCGGAAGTTTGCTGAATTCTGATTAGAATTTGTAGTTCCTAAGTTTAAGGTCTTCTCACCAAGGAAGTAGTGGACATAGAAGATCGACGATAGAGATATTGTCCGAATCTATATTCCAACATTCCATTCAACATGCCGCGTTCATCACCAACCCTGCCTTTAACGTTAACAAGGTCCCAGGCTGTCTCAACCATGCTGGCTTCAGCGAACGATGATGCAATACACTTCCATGTAGCTGTCTCGGGAGCGATAAGTGAAAATTAGTAATGAAATCATCGGGAGGAAAAGATTGCCGCGCGGCAGCGGTAAGCCGTTCAAAAGCCACCTCGGTAACGAGCGGAAGCAACAAATGTTAGCAAGGCCGCGATGGAAGAAGCATGGCAGCACATATTTCATCCGGCATATCTGTGGGGGTCTGCGGCACATCTGGGGTTTAGTGGATGAAGTAGTTTCAAAGCCTGCTTATCGTCCTAGACCTTACTGGCACTTCGGATTCAAGCGCGTTGACCGCTTCGCGGAGTGCGAATTTGCGCTTGGACATCAACCATGATCATAAGTGCTTCACACGTTCTGTTTAGACCACTGCGACTGTCCCTTAACTCTTCTTTTCTTTGACTTGAGTGGCTTTCAGCTTCTATCCATTTCTGGACTCCGTTTGCCTTGATGACAAGCCGCTATCATCGATTTGGAGGTCGCGAAGACAGCTATACCCGCACAATTTCATCACAAGCCAGTCTTTCCGAGTATGCGATGTCAACTTCTGGGAGACGATCTGCTTCTCCAGAAAGGGGACATAATCGAAGGCTTCCAAGCTCAAAGTATGCGCCTAGGGAATGGCAGTCGGATACCTTGAGTCGTGACTCAAATCAGGCGGATCATGATTTTCGTGAAGTAGCTCGTGATGAAAGAGGTATGTGCTCCATTGATGTCATGTAAACCTTTTCCTGTTCTGTCGGAGGTTTATGCAGTTGGATTTGATGCATGATGAACCAGCTATGATTCAGCTGAACCTCCAAATTTTTCATTTAAACGACGTGGATTGGTGCATCCAAGGCAATCTCCTTGATACAATCGCGTTTTGATACGCTTCAAGTTTACTGACAGTGTCGATCCAGACCAATGGGAGTTGCCGTACCCATCGCTTAAAGTTCATCCTTCTCTGCATGACCCTCGTCGGACTTTGGTAATTTGCAATATCGCTGTGAGCTTCTTTCCGCCTTCCTTTTTCATATTTTTGTAAAGTTCATGATTCGACGATAGCCGGAGAGTAGCAGAGACACCGTTCGCATTCATTTCCAAGCTCACGGACGTATCGAGCATTTTGAAGAATTCATTCGACTCCATGGTACTGCATTTGTGACATTTGTATGTTCCTTCCTATTCTTCAAGTGATAATAATCCTAAATTGAAAGGACCAATCTCCAGTATGACATCCGTTCTGCCCAACGGGCATGTGCAAAGCTTGATCGATTCGAATTATCATTCCAAAAGGTATACCTCTGTTCTCTTTTGAATTCAATCACGCTGAAACATCCACTGTCAGATTGAAGTAGCCTTTCTCCGCCCCAAGAACAATGCCATGGTCAGTTTGCGCGGTCATGATCTGTTAACGGCTACTGACTTTAAACAGAATCTACGAGGCACTTTAATAGTCAGGTCCACTTCAAGTTCTTCGCTCATCGATGATGATTGTCTCCGTAGTGGATTTGAAAAATTTGGGGCCATCAAGTCAGTCAACATCGCTGATGAGCATCCGCCCGCGTACGTCTCCGGTATTCTTCTTTATGCACGCATCTGATTTTTTTCAATAGTTCATATCGTGTTGACTTTTACGACCTCCGCGTATGTGACCTCCAAATTTTCATCTGATTAACGGTTCACGTTATAAAAGGACTGTCTCGACGCGTTTTCCCATCGGGATAAGCTGATGCAAGAAGGTTTCGACTTGAAGCTTGCTTGGAAAACAGAGTCAAATCATCTGAACGAAGAGGATAAGGTACCTCTTGACGTTAACATGCTTCTCAGCAATAATGTCGGTCAGCGACCACCTTTAGATTCGGTAAGGTATTCATTCTCTTCATTGATTGTAAACTTATTCATAGACGTCTGCAGGACCCTAAGGAACGCTTGCGGAATGCTATTAAGACCCAACAGGTTGGCCATCATTACCAGATGCAGAAACATGTCCATTCTAAGTCTAATTTCAAGCTACTTGCCGCCTTTGCAGCTGCCAGTCGTTCAGGAGCGTTCAAACCTGTATCACCCTCTACCACGAGCCTTGTCTCGTTTCCATCTGTGACGGCTTCGTCATCTACTTGCACTCTCCCAACGACAGCCGTTGCTTCGGTGCTGGCTAATCAAGCGAACCCGGAACATGCTCAATATCCTCAGCAATTGCAAAATTCTCAACCTGGACATTGTTCCCTTTCCGTTCCTCCGTTGGTGGACCAACCTTTTTCGGTAGGGATCAGTACTCCAGCGAAGGCTCCGGTTGCGGGTCTGAACAACATTCAAGAACTTTTGTCTCTGGTGGAACAAGACAAAAAGCGCAGGGAACAAGAGTCCATCCTGGTTTCCGTGCTACGAAATGCTGTCACTTCAGCTGAACCGCCGTTTCCAAGGATGGACAATTCGAGCATTCCAGTAAATTATAGTATCCATACTTTAATCCCAAAGTCAACGAGTACACCAACAACGGACCCCAGACTCAGGCGATAAACCAGATTGACAATGGTGAGATCAACCCGTGATTCTGGGTCATTTCGTGTCTGAAAATATTCCGTGTATACAGCCTTCTCCCTCAAATATCCTGAATCTAATGAAGCTTGTGTACATTTTTGCTTCCACTTCCTTTCTGTCACTTACCCTTTCCACTCGTACAAACTTGTAGCATTTATCTAAGGTTATTACTTAACATCTACTGTCGTCATAAATGCCTCCTACATCGTCATCCGCACCGGCGAGCATCACATCGAGATACAAATTATACTTTATATTGGTTAAATCGATATTTTCCAAGTACATCATTCTGATCACTGGTATGATAGATTATATGGTCAAGTATTGTTGGATTAAACGATGAACCATTGAGCAAACAAATAACCAGGAAGGTCAAATGAAGCTCCATTGAACTCCGTGAATACGACCAACGGCAGGATCAGCAAGCTGGTTGAATGCAGCGGGAGAGAGGTCCAGATCTTGACCTACACAGCCTGGACATCTGTCGGTAACGGTGACTTGAATAGTTTTACCGCCGACTATCAACAAAAAAACAAGAGGTTGCAAAGTCAGGATTCGATCAACTATCAAGAGTGTTAAAAAAACCCACAAGATGCACTGATCCGTCTACCGCAGATGGGGTTACTAGGAAGAAACAAAGGCTGTCGGAGGGCGTCCGCGATATAATGGGTAGTTATAAAACTCACAGGTTGGGGTTGGCAGTAGCACCACTGGACGAGTTTGGATGAATATTTGTCCGTCCTCGAGCAAACAATAAGAACTACTTACGGGAAGGTGTCGAATACATTGGCAGCAACTGCAGCGATCATGTCGCTCCCGGTGTTGGTGATCCCACAGGATCCCAATCCGGGAGTGTAAAATGTCGCTAATTGAGCGTAAGATAAATCACTCTGGTGTAAGGAAAGGACGTACCATCACCAGCGTTGCGACGAGCAAGTGGTGCAGGTGCGGCCTGGCTTGACATGGCCATGACCATGGCAGTAGCAACAGCGGCAATTTGAGAGAGCTTGACGAACATGTTGAAGAAATTGATGAAGAGAAAGAAGGTTTGCAAAGAACGATAGATTTACAGAAGCGAAGGGTTATAGAGCGAGTGTGTGGAAACTCTTCAAGAGTACCAGAAAAGAATTCGAAGACAAAGGTGCTGAAGCTTGCTGAAGAAAACTAGGAATCGAACCTTTTATACTCACAGGTTGACCGATATGCAGGGCAATCAAGGTCGTGGGTTGCTAAGATTCCAACAAGATCCTGGCAAATAGAATATTAGGATGGTACTGCCATGGATCGGAGAAACAACTCGCATAATTTTGATCAGGCCCAGAGAGGGATACTTAACAAAGGAAACAAATCAGGATGTATGCAAAACGGGCCCGAAAACGATTCACTCTTTCAACGTGCACTACAGAAAAGGAAACAAAAAAACCGGATTAGTTGCTAGCATCGCCTCGGGACAGAGAAACCATGTGCACGTAGTGAATGGAATATGATGGATACCAACAAAGCCCAGACCGTCCTATAGTTCAAAAATGCTTTAGAGCTGTAGAGGTATGCGTACATCGACGAAAGCTTGCAAGACATCTGTGGTAGCTTTAATGACAGAAGCTTGAGTCTAATGGACAGAGCTCCGAGAACAACCGACCTAGCCAACAAAAACCGAGTACTGAGGAATAAATACGTTACCGCGTCGTGTTTCAAGTTCCTGATGATTCCCGTGCGCATGATTCAACCAACAGGCCTTCAAATCCCGATCCGAGTGTAGAGCAGCGACGAACACGAGCACAAAACAGCAACTGCTCAGATAGACGAGTATAAATTTAAACCATGTTGGTTGACCAGGCGGAAAGTTGTATACCCGGGGTCTGACAATGAGAAAATGTCAATGCCGTCTCTTGCCTGGCAGCTTAACACTGTAAGCATGCACGTAGCTGCGAGTAATAATAGGACTCAGTTGCAAGCAAAGAGAAGTCGACAATAACAAAGATGTAGCAGAAGGGTATCGACCCCGTGATTTCTGCACAATCATGACCGCTAAAACCAGCACCGATTTCTCACGTTGGTTATTGTCCCCTTCGGGGTGACATACGAAAAAATTGGAACGATACAGAGAAGATTAGCATGGCCCCTGCACAAGGATGACACGCTTTCCCGGAGTGGTAGACCTACGGGTCTCAATATTTATTTTTATTACTATCACTAACTTATTTCCTCGCGCAAAGCAACTATGGCTCTGCAAGGTTGAATACCTAAATGCCCTCCGGTTCCTAGCACCGGTTATATCTCCCTCCTCAAGTACAAGTCAGCATTTTCCGGAACTGGTTCGTGACCGTATGTGCGGAATTGCATTGTCTCAATTTGTAAGTTTTCTCCCCCTGCTCCTGCTTCTAAGTTCTGAACATGGCTATGAATAGTGAAGCTGAATATAGTCTTTTCATGAGACTGCTCTAAATCCACGAGTAGTAGCACAATGATTGGATAGAGTCCCTTGTTGGAAGGAAAGTCAATAAGAAAACACATCAGAGGGCTAAACATTGAACTCACAGCTATTTGAGCATTCATGGGTGAGTAGACATCCCCTACAGTAAATGCTGGCAATCGAATTGGGGTTCCGATGAGCGTGATCACCTATCAAGGACATGACTACATAAAATTATCCATATAAGAACACGTACACATGAAATACAATACAAGACCCCAGATTCAACAAGAAGTAGCATGACTTTGCCGACTTTGTTCTTTTTCTTAATGGTGTTATTGAGATCACTTTGAATTGAATGCCGGTAGTGCCTAAGAGACATTCGACTAGGAATGCTTGACCTACTAAAGATCAATAGACGCACCAGGCTTTCCAAGATATCATCAGAGTAGAGGTGATGTTCGTCAAAAGGGACATGGCAAGGGTAGCAACTTGGGTTACGTCTATGGCTCGATTGAGACGTTTTCTATCGAGACTTAAATGCCCGTGGGCAGTGGCTGTTAACATTACTCTAATGATAATCGTAGCAAATACGGCCACTGTTTTCAAATATTAACAATCAGTGTCTGAATGGGATTGGACGTGTTACCTGTAGTAAAAAACAAGAAAAACAGAGGAACGAAAAGAGCCTTTCTACTGTCATCGCGACAAAGTACCCAAGCACGCCAGACCACGACACCATCAGTAAGAAAGAACTGAGATTCTCGAGAAATTATTTTAGCTCTTTCGTTGAGTATGATTGCACGCTCACGTTGATCAATGTGAGCGCCTTGAAAAGAGTGAAAACTGGAGGAACCTCATCGTTGATTCTTGATTCCAGCAGCCAAATTTTGAAGACTCTTATCAAGTCCACGATAGTCGCAATCCAAAGGAACGAACTCAAGCTGAACATAAAGATCGTCATACCGAAGAGAAATTTCTGCAAGCGCGTTTGCAACCCTTTTTTTCTACAATCATAACTGGTTTGAGTAATCTTGGATGACGCCTTGCAAACTTACATCATAATATAGGTGGATAATGGGAATAAGCAAGCGTAAATTCCTAGATACGCTCGTCAGAATTCAATAATTGATTTAAGTGTAGCAAAGGACTGACCAAATACGAACGTCTGGCATATAATTCCTATAACACGATAGAAGACATCTAATTCACGGTCGAACAACGTAGGAGGATTCATGGTAGATCTGGGGGCTGAGAGGTTGAAGAGAACGACATATGCTTGCAGGTCACTTAATTATAAGCGGATGTAATTAGTTCACTGCATAACAGATCGCGGGTTTGATTGTCAGATCGTTATCAGTTGGGGTGGTTAGCACTGCGCCGGACTGAGTCTTTGAGTTCGAGTGAGATGAAAACCGCCATTTAATGAATGACCAACAACATAAACTTCGGGATATCTGATTGTCTGAAACCAAATATCTTGGGTTTGCGCAACCCGAGCTTCATCAACTTTCGGCGCTGATGTTATCATAGCTCTAGTTCAAAATAATTTTGCGCCATTTGAATACCTGACTGCCACGGTGCGCGAAAGGCAAGCGATGCAGGGTGAAGACCTACATGTGGAGTCCACTCAAGTCTATCAGTAGACCCACCACAATAAAAAACATAGGCTATTGCTTCGCATGACAAGTACGAGGCCAATTAATATAGCTCCAATGGTGTAAGCCGCATTTTAGATGTCATCGGTACAACAATAACCGGTATCGCTTTCCATCCGGAGATATGTAACAGAAAGTAGCACTGCCACCTCTGTGACACCATTTTATAGTAAGGATGAGTCCTCATAAATTCGGCCTCGTAATGAACGATGGTGTCGGCGGGTATGGTGCCAGTGTGAGAACGTCCAAAGGTCTTACCGTCACGATCACTTTTCGTTGCCAAGTGAATCAAGTCCTCACGCTGTCAATGAGACATTCTCCATACCTTACCTTAAAGGAGGCCATTGAGATTACCTTACCAAATTCTTGACATATAGACTGTCATCAACATTTTTACTTTCTATATTATGAACTCATTATTTCCTCGACTATTTGCGTACTTGGGTGCCCTCCGGTTCCTAGCACCGGTGATATCTCACTCCCTTCCGAGTGCAAGTCGACATTTCTTGGAACTGACTCGTGGCCGTACATGCGGAACTGCATTGTCTCAAGTTGCAAGTTTTCTCCCCCAGCCCCTGCTTCTATGTTCCTGAATATAGTTTTTCCATAAGACTGCTCTAAATCCACGAGTAGGAGCACAATAATTGGATAGAGTCCCTTGTTAGAAGGAAAGTCAATAAGAAAACACATCAGAGGGCTGAACATTGAAATCACAGCTATTTGAACATTCATGGGTGAGTAAATATCCCCTACAGTAAATGCTGGCAATCGAATTGGGGTTCCGACGAGTGTGATCACCTATCAAGGACATGGCTACACAGAAGTTTCCATATATAAGAACACATACACATGAAATGCAATATAAGACCCCAGATTCAACAAGAAATAGCATGACTTTGCCGACTTTTTTCTTTCTTTCAGTGGTGTTATCGAGATCACTTTGAATTGAATGCCGGTAGTGCCTAAGAGAAATTCAACTCAAAATGCATGACCTAAAGATCAATAGACGCACCAAGCTTTCCAAGATATTATCAGAGTAGAGGCGACGTTCGTCAGAAGGGACATGGCAAGGGTAGCAACTTGGGCTACGTCTATGGCTCGACTGAGACGTTTTCGATCGAGACTTGAATGACTATAGTCGGCGGCTGTTAACATTACTCTAATGATAATTGTAGCAAGTACGGCCACTGTTTTTAAATATCAACAATTAGTGTCTGAATGAGATTGAATGCGTCACCTGCGGTAAAAAACAAGAAAAACAGAGGAACGAAAAGAGCCTTTCTGCTGTCATCGCGGCAAAGTACCCAAGCACGCCAGATCACGATGCCATCAGTAAGAAGATACTGAAAAATGATTTGAGCCCTTTCATTCAGTATGTTTGCATGCTTACATTTATCAATGCAAGCGCATTGAAGAGAGGGAAAATTGGGAGAACCTCATCGCCGATTCTTGATTCCAACAACCAGGTTTTGAAGGATCTGATCAGGTCCACGATAGTCGCAATCCAGACTAACGAGCTCAAGCTGAACATGAAGATCGTCATACCGAAGAGAAATTTCTGCAGATGCGTTTGCATGCCTTTTTTTCTACAGTCATGACTGGTTTGAGTAATATTGGATGAGGTCTTGCAAACTTACATCATAATATAGGTGGATAATGGGAATAAGCAAGCGTAAATTCCTAGATACGCTCGTCAGGATTCAACGATTGGTTCAAGCGTGTAGAGGACTGACCAAATACGAATGTTTGACATATAATTCCTATAACACGGTAGAGGACATCTAATTCGCGGTCGTACAAAGTAGGAGGATTCATGGTGAATCCGGGGTCGGAGATGAAGAGAGCGACATACGCTTGCAGGTCACTTAAGTGAATTATTAGTTTACCGTGCATGACCGAAGAATGATCCCACTAAGAAACGATTAGCACCGAACTGAGATGAAAACCGCCATCTAATGAATGTCCGACAACATAAACTTCGGTGCATTTGATTGTCGAAGTCTAGATTGCGATGCAGGGTGAAGGGTGAGCACCGCAACGAAGGGTCGTGTGAGAACCTTCTGATATGAAAGCTACTCTTACTGCCTTCTGCATAATCAGCACCTATCAGCACTCGCCAATTTTCTCGTACTGTTTGTTTTTCAATCAGAGATGGTTAGCAACGCATTTCAATCGGATTTATGAACAAGGGGTTTTGACATAGCCGAGATATTTATCCGCTTTCTTAGCCGACGATGCCCAGAAGTTCAAAGGAAAGTTTTGAAGAAGGGGGAAAGTTTTTGAATCATTTTCGCGCAGAATGTGTTCAAAATATGTGTACCTGTCTTTAGGGTGCCATACATTGGAAGGTACATACGTTTTACGACCTTTTCACACTTATTTGCTTATATTGTTGATCTAATACAAAACAGGAGTTTGGAGAGTCCCCGCCAACCTAGCCACCCGCCCCGGGCTTTCAGGAATTTTCAGTGGTTTATATTGGCAAAAAATATATATAAAGCGTGAAAAAAAGTCATGACCTCCATATTGTATGCAAAAGGCAGTACCGTCAATTCTCGAGTGCTTTTCTGTTGCTAAGCAAACCAAGTCCTCACGTAGACTCGAGGAAGGTCGATCAGAACCGTCATCACAACTCTACCAGGGGACTGGCTCGAGTCTAGTCCTCACGCTGTCAATGTCACAGCTAGCCAAAATTCAAGACATTCTCAATACCTTACCTGACAATAAAGGAGGTCTTCTACCTGATCAAATTCTTGACATAGGAGTGTCTTGAAACTCTATACTGTCATCAACATTTTTACTTTCTAGAAGCACTTGTGAAGAAGAGAAGTATCAGCGATCACTTCATTTTCTAGGTTCGGACATAGTAACTAAGTAACCAAGTGGTCCAAATGTATTCCAAACCAACTCTTCTAACACAACGGGTATAACCTATATGCAAAACCAATCAATCAAAGAGCGAAAGCGCCGTAAACAACGCCGGCTAAGCCAATGACGGCAGCAAATGCTGCTCCAGGCGCTGAAACTAGGACAGCGGGAGCGGCACTGTTGCCTGTACCAGTACGTGCGGAGGGAGAACCTGATACAGTGCCGGTGGTGGTACCGGACACGGTATGAGAGAGAGATACGGATGTGTGAATGCCAGTAGTGAGAGCAGTGGAAGCGTGGCTCGAAGAGGCTGAGCCAGATGAGGTGTAGCCTGAGGAAGTGGAGCTGGCACCAGCAGCGGACGAGTCAGAGGAAGAAGCGGAGGTTGGCCCGGATCCGGAGCTGCTAGATGAACCAGAAGAGCCAGAGCTAGACGAGCCAGAAGAGCCAGAGGTGCCGCCGGACGAGCCAGAGCCGCTTCCAGATGATCCAGAGTTGCCGCCAGATCCACCGGAAGAGCCAGAGCCAGGATTGGAAGGAGATGATGAAGGAGGTGGTGAGGAGGGGGACGAACTTGGAGGTGAAGGCGGAGGAGTACATGCGCCAGCTACGGACGGGATTTATTGAGTTATGTTCGTTGAGAAATGATAGTCTACTCACCCATGGAACACATGTCTTGTTGAATTTGCCTCGCATTATCAGCTTGGTCAGGGCAGTTGCTCATAACGCATTGTGAAGCAGCATTTGTAAATGTGCTGTCGCTGCAAATACATTTGATGTCTCTGTAACGGGGTAAGCGTGATGGAAATCGAAGATATAGGGAAATGGACGTACTGTGTCCCACATGCGGCCTTGGGAGCAGATTGATTGACGCAGTCGCTTATACATTGACTGGCACTGCACATCTCCTGTTGAAGCTTGAGTGCAGCCTGCAATTGACCCGGACATTTGCTATAAATGCAACTAGCAGCTGCCGACTGGAATTTGGAATCATTACAGATACAGTGGATATCTCTGCAGTGCACGGTGTTGAGTGAAATCGGAAAAATGCAGAAGATATTACACATACGTCTGAGAGGAACATGTACTTGAAGGAAGGGCTTGCTGAATACAGCTTGAGATACATTCATTCCCACCGCAGGTTTGGGCACTGGCGGAAAGGACGGCGAGGACGAGGATGCCAACAAGTTTGTTGAACATGGTGAAGAGGAGCGGTCGACGGGTCGTGCAGTATCAGTCCAAGTGAAGCGCTTTAAAGTGACTTCGAAACATTAGGAGTCCAGAAGAAGAAGTAAAAGAGGAGCTTGGAAGTGATCTCCTTTTCTTCGAGACCGTTGACGCTGTCATGGCTATTGAATCATTCTGCGACCCTTGGAAATCGATTATTCCACTTACAACGGACAAACTGCGAGTCCGATAGTGACGTGGAGTGATCCTAAGTGAATATTCTACTCTGAATCTTGCGAGGCGGGAGCAAATTACATTGCAATTGACACTGGCAGAGTTCACAGACAGACGACCTGCGGATCGGTTTAAAAGAGACAGCGAAAATTCGATGGATTGTCGAGATAGTGGCAGATCTCCCTTTGCAATTGCAAAGTCTAGGGGCTGATTCGTGTAATTCTGAAAATATTTAAAAATATTGGACTTACTTTGGTCTTAGCTCGATCATTCACCAACGGGGGGCAGAATTTGGGCAGAATCAAGATTTTTTGCAGCAACCCGACTCGTGATGAGGAGCACTGTTACGACTCAGCGTTATTCATCCTAACGCTACGTTCTGATATACATGTGGGACGGCTTGAGGAGAGGTCATGGCTCGGTCGACGACGGTGACGCGTTATGTCATGGGTTCGCAGGCTTCTTTGACACCTACAATGACCTCCTTCAACAAGTACGTTTAGAATATGCTCAAAGTAACCGAGACGACAACAAATGATTGACTGAAATTGCTACCGACACCTTGCAAAAACTTTGAACTAGTATTCAAAACGAACGTGTATTATTTAATGGTATAACCCTACAGGAAGCTCGAAATCTAACTAGAAAACTATCCTACAGATATCTCATATACCCATGAAGCCCACAAGAACAGCCAAAATTGCGCCAGGTGTGGAAGTCATGAAGCTGGAGATGGCGCCGTTATCGGTTTTAACGGTGGGCGCAGAATCGGATGGAGAAGTAGAGGTACTATCGGTTGTGGAAACAGAGGAATGAGAGAGAGTCATATGGGTAGGGCCTGAAGCGAGTGTTGAAGTGGTATGGGCAGCGGTAGAGCTGGAACCATAAGCTGAGCTGGATGACTCGTTGGGGGAGGGAGGAGATCCAGCGCCAGAGCCAGATGAGCCAGATTCTGACGAACCTGGTTGACCTTGACCAGAGCCCGCCGAGCTGGATCCTGACGAGCCGGTATCAGAAGACCCCGAACTCGACGAACTTCCTGAAGAACCGGAACCAGAAGTCCCTGACGAACTAGAGCCGGAACCAGAAGATCCAGAGCTCGATGAACCAGAGCCTGATCCACTAGAAGAGCCCGCGCCTGATGATGAACCAGAGCCTGAAGAGCCCGAGCCGGACGAACCTGATCCATTACCAGAACCAGAAGAGCCCGAACCTGAACCCGATGAACCAGAGCCAGAGCCTGTCGAGCCCGACGAACCTGATCCAGAACCAGAACTGGGACTAGAAGTGGGATTGCTTGGAGGAGCAGAAGTATCCGGGCTGGACGGGGGCGGCGGTTGAGTGGTGGCAGGCTCAGAGCTTGACGGCGGTGGTGCTGGCTCGGAAGTCGTTGGCGTAGAAGCAGGGGGTGCGGGAGAAGTGGAACTCGGGATAGGAGGGGGACAAGCACCGACTAGAAGTCGAATTTGTAAGTGGACTGTCGATATTTTCAATAAAGAACCTGCAGCTTACCGGCAGAGCACATCGTCTTTTGAGTCGCAAGGGCACTGTTGGCCTGGTCTGGGCATTTGCTCATTACGCATTGCGCTGCGGCATTAGTGAAGCTGGAATCACTGCAAATGCACTTGACGTCTCTGCAAACCGCGTCAGTACTGCATTGCAGCACGAAAGAAAATTGGATTCACGTTTGGGCGCATGCAGCCTTGGAAGCAGAGTCATTTACACAACTTGAGACGCAATCGTTGACGTTGTTACAGGTATCACTCTGGAGCTGCAGAGCAGATCCAAACTCGTCCGGGCAATTGTTGAGAACGCAAGTAGCTGCAGCGTTGGAGAAGTTTGGGTCGCTACAGATGCACTTGATGTCTCTAGACGAACAAATGGTGTTACTGAAAGGATAGTGGACTTGTATTATCAAACGTACGTTTGTGATGCACATGAACTCTGAGGTACAGCTTCGCTGATACACTTTGCTATACAAGGGCTGCCTTGGGCGGAACAAGTATCCGCAGCGCGCACGGAGAGGATTGCGAGGACGAGGGTGCCAACGAATTGCTTGAACATGATTACTGGGATGTCGGTCAGTGGGCTATTCACTACTTTGGCATTTTAAACAGGCTTCCTAGTGGTTAGGAGTAAGGAACAGAATTCGAAGAAGTATGTAGAAGAGGAGCTTGAAGAATCCCCTTTCCATGTGTATTTAGTGGCGTTGACTTTCGAGAAAGATATGTACTTCCTTCCGTCTGGCGAGACATAGTCTGGCATTCGTATGTGCGGTCCCTGTATTCGTAACTCGAGAGTAAATATTGAAGATGTTTATTAACGGAAAACCGAAGAGGATGCAGAATGCGTAGATGAGATTTTGCCAAGCACATCCTCATTTTTTTTACAGTTTAATAAAGTCTATCGTCATTACAACTGCAGCGTTTCGGCGAACAACTCATGCACAGAAGTCCGCAAAACAGGAAGTCCAAGTGAGACGGACGTCAATCCGATTCATAGCTACGTTGCATCTCAACGATCAAACGTCTCCGTGCTTCAAGTTCATTTCAAGATGGTAGCACGACCCCTTTGTGCGTGTGAGATGATCTAAACCACTGGCCACAAATCGCGAGAGGCTAGGAGAAAAACTGAAAAGAAAATATATACTATGTATCTCGGGTCTGATCAGTAAAACAGGTAAAGGAACCGCATTTTGTACACGAGGGTAGATGGATAGATAGGTGGGGTACGACATGCGATAACTAGGTCATCATACTAAAAGTACACTCTTTTTTGGGAATAAGTAAAGATCAATCAAGAGGACGGCGGACCGAACGTAAGGAGGGAACAGAGAGTAGTACAAGAACTAGGGACGAGACGGTGAAAATGTGCGAGTCCGATCAAGAGTCCAGGTGACGTGAAGACAACAAACAGACAGTGTATGCATGTGTGGGCGACATAGAGGTATAAACAGGTGCCCAGGGGAGCCAAGAGATAAATATATACATATGACAATGTAGATGAGATGATAGCACATGTAGACGTTGTCGCCAGTGTGTAGTCGAGAAGGGAAAAAGAGCTAAAAGTACAATTGTTTAAAATCTTGCATCCTGCGGAAAAAAGACTTCTTTTTTCGCGTCTTTATTCGTCTAGGAGTCTAGACCTTCTTGTGTTCGTCTCGGGTAGCAATGACTTGCTTTATTTTGTGATGTGTTTGTGAACGGAGAGGGACGGTGATGGCAAGCAACAGCGACGTCGGCAGACCGACTACTGCTCGAAACCACCAGCTCCCTGCAGCGACGCCATCCATATACGCGTCTTGTATAGCCTAACACGACTCGTCAGTCGAAAACGCTAACAAAAAAAGTTGCAGTAAACCGCTCACCTAAACAACTCCCTAACCAACTCCCTAAAGTCAATCCTCTTCTCCGCAACGAAATAAAACGTCAACTTTCTTCTATCCCACTGATACTCTGCATCCACCACCTCCATCGGCAACTTTTTCGCCCTCACTTTACTCTGACACAACTGCAACGCCTTGACTTCATCCGCCGTCTTGACAGAAAGCAACGCAGCTTCGTTAGGACCAGCTTTAGCGTAAATCTGCTTTGGATTGATTTCCTTCTTGTGCGAGGAACCATGTGGACCCGAGTGAGAAGACATTGTCGGAGACATGGGCGTATCACCCCATGCACCACCGCCACCTGCAGATTCGGGACCAGCACTAACAGGAGCACCAGAATGGGGATTGGCAGCAGCTGCAGCAGCACGTCCTTCCAACCATCTCTCCACCTCTTCAATCGTAATCGAATCATTCACGACTCGGCCCAAATCCCTTCCTCGATCGGCTTCAACGATGACATAGTCACCGACTTTGACTGGGTTTCCTCCATGGCCGTTTTGTTGTCCTCCTTGTTCGGCACGCAACAGTTCTAACCGAAGAGCGTCTGTCATGTAGAACAAGTCTGTTCGTCCAGCTTTAAACTCGACAATGTAGAGCTGCCAACTGGGAGGAACAGCCGAGAGCGGAAGACCTCGGCCTAGGCCATGTTCGTTTCCTCCCTGCGTAGCCGCGGCTCCACCATCAGGACCAGTAGGAGCACCGTGCAAAGAAGCATTCGACGCCCGTCGACCAATGAGATGTTGTGGCTGCTGCTGCGGAGCATAAAACCCATGCTGTGGGTGTTGTTGTTGCGGCTGCTGCTGCTGTTGATGCCCGTGGAACTGCTGCTGTTGAGGATGCACATGCGTAGGCGACATCAAACCTCCCATCGCACCACCCATTCCAAACCCAATCATACCTCTCGTAGGCGACATGGGGGATAAAGGCGAAGAAGGCATGCCGGCGTTTGATCCAGCCCGAGCTCGAGAGGCATAAGTCCCATTGAGTCCTTGATTCTGGACTTGTCCTTGGCCCTGCGGTGCTTGAGGCTGCTGCTGCCCTTGAACCTGAAGAGGCGGCAACCCAGGTTGCACCGGTCCCGGCGAACTACCCTGTCCACTTCCAGTCCCTTGACTCTGCGAATGTTCGCTCGCCGATCCTCTAGACGCCCTAGAAGAAGTCCCTTCTCTCGCATCTTGATGACCTCCAATTCCATGTCCAGGAATACTCAACCCCAACGTCGAACCAATCGCACCAGCACCGCCTCCAAGCGGGCTCCTCGACATGGGCGCGTAAATCGGTAAAGACGAAGGTTGAGAAGTCATCCCTCCAGCTCCTCCAGAACCAGGAACAGCCAATCCCCCACGTCCACCTGGGGAACCAGCATGTGGATGCGAAATCTGATCACGCAGACTCATCATCCCAAAGTTCATATTCAAATCTCCAGCACCGACGAGATCTTCATCCGAGAGCATCAAACCGCTTCCTCCTCCTCCTCCACCAGCACCAGCACCGCTTCCACCACCACTTCCGATATACGATGCACTAGGACGCCGTATATTCCCCGCTCCTCCAATAGGAATACGCTGTCCGTGCCCTTGTCCATCATCAAACTCATCCTCCAACGCACTCCCTCCACCTCCTCCTGCACCAAAAGAACCAACAAAACTCCCTCTCTTTCCTGGTTGAATGACACTCAAACTATGCCTCCGACTCCCCGCTCCACTTCCTCCTCCATCAGCCATATATTCACCACCACCACCACCACGGCCCGACGAAACACCTCCCAACCCTCCCAGTCCTCCATACCCTCCTCCTCCTCCTGCTCGACCAACACCAGCAGCCGGCCCTCCATATATCCCCGCATACCCCTGTCCACCACCACCACCAATATGCCCATACTTCCCCCCACCCAAAACATCCTCCCGTTCCCTATCGCCTCTCACGAGCAAATCTCGCAATTGAGAATGCGAACTAGGATCATCAAGGAGGATTTGACCAACGTCTCGATGGAATGGAGACATGTTTGATTGGTCTTGTTGGGTTGGTCTGCGGATGTATTGATGGGGATGGGAGTGGGGGTGGGGGTGGTAGGCGTAGGCGTAGGTGTGGGCGTAGAGCATGATGTATGGTAGGGAGTGTTGAGGTGGTTAGAGGGATGAGAGCCGAGAAGCAGTAGTGAGATGAGAGTGCAAATGTGGAGAACCGAGCAGCGGCGGTAAGAGTGTAAACGCAGAGAAGAAAGCAAAAGCGTCAAGAGCCCCAAGAAACCAAACGAAAAACCAGAGGGGGAAAAAGGGTAAGGGAAAGCACAAGACGACGAGTGGTACCATATATGTACGCAATAACATAAAGGTAACGAAATTCCCCCAAGTCACATAGGCAAACAAATTAGGCAACAGAGGGAATAGTAAGCAAGTATGCAGATCAATCAGAAGAATCCATCCAACGCAATATCCAATCCCCAACCAGCAATTGAACCCACGTCAAACCATATCCGAATGAACCGCAACGACAGACAAGACAGTGTCGGCGTCAGTACGGTGGATCATATCATACACGTAGAAACATTCACCGACCAAAAAGGAAAGACGGAAAGGACAGAACAGAAATGACGGAAAACCCCGAAAGCCAGAACCCGACGAGGCGGCCAAGAGGGGGCACGGGGACATGAAAAGAATACAATGTAATAGATCAGACCAGACCAGAAGGGAAAAAGAACCACGAGAACAGGAAACCGCAACGGGTTCACACCGAAAGAAAAAAAAGGTGTCCAAAGTCGTGGTCCAGGTGAGGCACGAAACATCAAGAGATCAATAGGGTCCCAATATAAAAAGATGGAAGGTTTCAAGGGAATTGAATGGGATCGTTGGAAAGCGCCATTGAAAAATCCCAAGTCACAAGGGTGGATGGCATGGGAAAAGAGAGCAGAAAAGAGAATGGAATAGGTATGAAAGCAGTCGGTGAGTTTAAAAAAACAGTCGAATTTGCAAAAGAGATGGCAAAGGAATGGCGAGAGTCAAAAATAGACAAGACGAAAAATAAACGAGTGAAAGGAAGAGACCGCATATGGAATAGTCGAAAGAAAGGTTGGAACGTCAATAAGCAAAGAAAAAAAAGACGCACAGTCGGCCGAACATGAGCAAGGAATGGAATGAAGAGCATCAAAAACAGCCAAGATGGGCAACGAAGGAAAGAAGAGCAGACGCGGAATATGAAAATGCAAAGGCAGAAAAACAGAACATTAGAAAAACCAGAAGCCAGAAACCACATGGAAGACGCGTAGTGTACGACCCACAGACGAAAGAATCAGGAAGCATAGACCAAGACGAAGGTAAAGACAGAACATTAGAAAAACCAGAAGGCAGAAATCACATGTAGGCCACATAGAGACCACGAAAATAGAGAGAAGCAGGGATTTGATTTGCAAAGCAACAAGTCGAGGACGTCAAAGTGCGAACAAGAAGCGCAGACAAGACGCAGTCGACCGTAAATGAAAGAACCAAGAAGCACGGACATGGACCAAAAAGAAGGAAAGAAAAACAGACAGACATGGACACGGACACGGAATATGAAAATGCCCCAAGGTAGAAAGGTAAAAACATGCGACAGAAAAACCAGAAGAGGAAGCCACAAGTCGGAAGGCGCGTAAAGACCGCGATGATGGGTTAAAATAGTCAAAAACGTCAACGAACAATGCAAAAAAAAGACACGAAGACCGCCACCGCCGGGTACACGTACGTATGTGCACGGGTTGTGAAAAGGAGTCGAGTCGAAAATATCCAAGACGAAAAATAGACCGAGGCAGAATCCGAATATGAAAATGAAAGGCAAGAAACACGCGCAATCGACCATGAATGAAAGAGCGTCAAGAATGACAGAAGGATCATTAATAGGTAATGAAGACGAATATGAAGAGAGAGAAGAGAGACCCACACCAAACCCAGCCGGTCCCGAAAATGGACGGAATGAGGCGAGGCGGGACACAATCAAAGTAAATGAAATATAGTATAACATAATACGGAAAGAAATGAATCAAAATTCAAACGGAAATGAAGGAAGAGAAGAAGAAATGGATGAGACAAGTAGGTAAACGGTAAACGCCACCCATACCACGGGCAGGACCGAGGCAAGAAAAGAGACAAGTAGGTAAACGGTAAACGCCACCATCCGTACCCATACCACGGGACAGGACCAAGGCAAGCAATTAAGACAAGATCATGCCCGAAAAAACCAAGTCAATGAGCACGCAAGCATGAGCAAAAACGCATCAAGCCGAACCCATTCAGGACCACATCAAACCCAAATCCAAACCCAACCAATCAAATGTCCAGCGTCGAAAAGGGAGCACGCACAATCAAAATGAAATGAAACAGCATAACATAACACAACACGGAAGGAAGTGAGCCAAAATTCAAATGGAAATGAAGGAAGAGAAGGTGAGATGGATGAGACAAGTAGGTAAACGGTAAACGCCACCCATACCCATACCCATACCACGGGCGGGACCGAGGCAAGCAAGATCATGCCCGAAAAAATCAGGTCAATGAGCACGAGCACAAACGCATCAAGCCGAACCCATTCAGGACCACATCAAACCCAAACCCAAATCCAAACCCAACCAATCAAACGTCCAGCGTCGAAAAGGAAAGCACGAGACCAACCCCAAAACCCCAAAAACCCCAACCAAAAGAGACCAAAGACACCAAGACGCAGAAAAAAATAGCCCAAACGCAAAACGGTTTAGTCCAACACGCGCAGTCACGTAAACAGAATGATGAAAAAGGACAAAACACAGTGACACAAACAGAAAGGAGGAAAGAAGAAGAAAAAAAGGGACAGATGATTTACGTTTTTACGTGTACGCGTCCAATCCATATAATTCCATCCGTCCATCAAAAGATGTACCAAAAAAGAAAGTTTAAAAAAGAGACGCGTGACCAGTGCATTCGTTGCGTTCGACGCGCGCCAAGCACAAAGGGGAAAATGAGAAAACGAGACAGGCCAAAACAGCAAAAAGCGGCAGAGGATGGATGGAAGGCCAGATAACGAGACGAGACGAGACCGATCAGTATTGTGTCCAGACCAAATGAATCCGAATCCGCCGTAGATTACCCGGATATGCAGCGTAGCGTAGAGAAACGTGTCGTGTCAGCACGCGTCAAAATTGGGTTTCGTTGGAGGTCGGTACCGAAGGATGAAGGCGAAAGCCGACACGTCGAATTGGAATTAACCGGAATGAGATTGAGATTGAGCGGAAGCAGTTGTATGAATGGATATATGCAACCAATTTGCCGTATCCGTCGCCGGGGAAAGCGTTAAAGACGCCGTATACAGAGAATGGTGGAAGCAAGACGTTATTGTTGGTTTGAATAGAAGCGCAGTTTGTTTGGGAAGCAAACGACGATGATGGTGGAAAGATCCGATGGTGACAGCGTGCGGGACGCGTAGAAAGGAAACAGGGAAAAAGAAAACGACAAGACTGTCAGTATGGACTCGAGACAAGAGAGAGACACTAGCAATACTGACCGCCTGATCTCGCCAAACTTGCCCATACCACCTAGACCACTCGACAAATACCCTTCATCCCCATTCCAACTCGAAATCGCCGACCCAAGCCCAGCAGTTCCATAACCACCATAAGAAGCACCAATAGCCAAAGGCCTCGTCGCCGTCGCCGTAGCCAAACTCTGACTCCTACTCCTCGACAAATCAGGTGCAAAAGTCCTGCCACGCGTCATTGGGTTCGCAGGGGTAGACAACATGGAAGGAGATATCGAGGACGAAAGCGAAGGGGGCAGACGACCACCTCCAGTCCCAATTCCAGGGCGACCATGGTAGGAAGAAGGTTCGTATCCCAAATCAAAAGTATCACCATCACCATCATCGTCGTATGGATCACCACCACCAGGAGCGAGTCTGCCTACGATGGCACTTGCATCGTCTGCTAGTTCTTCTGATTCGTCGTCTTCAAAAGTGGAGGAAAAGGAGCGTTCGCGCATTGCAGAGGCGAAATAGGACGATGAGGTGGATGCGGAGGAGCCTCCACCGCTACCGCCGCCGCCGAGGTGAGCATGGGAAAAGGACGCGCTGCGAGAGTTCATTGGTGGGACTGGGATTCCGACGCCGCCTGGAGTCAAGAGACGGTTCTGGGTGGACCATGGGCTCCGGTTGGAAATGACGGGTGAGGAGAGAAAGGGCTGGTCGGTGGATGTCCGGGGTGGCTGGGATGCAGCTCGGTGGGAAGAAGAGGGAAGAGGAGGGTCGCCGGTGTATTCGAAGCGGTTTGTTCGGTCGTGCTCATCGTCTGCGCCTAGGCCGGCGTTTTGGGGATGCATTGAAGCTGGGGCAGAATTAGAAGAGTAGACTACAGATAAAGATACTTACTTGAAAAGAAAAGAAATCTAAGAAGAAAGAGTAGTAATAGATCTCTATGGTGGTATGAAGGAAAAAAAGGTCTATGAGGCTCTCCCCACACCGCCGGTCTAGTTTTGCAATTGTCGACTGTGGGAGTATAACGAATACACCAGCTGACCTCTTTCCTCCATCACATGTCCTTCCGAATTCAGTACAATCCTCTCTACTTGCGCGGAGACATCTACATACTTGCACTGCATTCCAGTCTCCTCAGATGTGTCTCGGGAGTATCCTCTTTCCAATGGTCGTGTGCCATGTCTCACAGAAACTTTCAATCACGAGTCCCGGAGCTTGTTCACACGATGTTTTCTTCCGCTCTCGGAGGTTTTGCTCTCCAGCATCTCCAGCAAGTTGGCAACGAGCACCGAGACTCTAGCCAGAGTTGGCCATCGAATGTTGGCCACGGCCTAGGCTTTGACTGACATTAGTGCCTGGGCGGACTCGGACTGATGCGTACCACGCAAAGCTAAAGTGCCAAGCCAAAACGGGCATCAAGCGTCTAACCAGTCGAGGCCGTAGCTCACTCGATGCATAAAATGCGGAGCTTGCCATTGCAACTATGACTCCCGCCGCCGCTTTCCAGTTCCCTGGCTTTGCCTGCTTTCTGCACTTTACTTCCATCGGCCTATCCCGACGCATAACTACACCCCATTTCTCAAGAAGACCAAGCCTTCCACAACGAAATTCTCGTCAGTCGGAGTCGAATTTGGGTTCAGCAAGTATTTCACCTCCCCACTTTAAACATAGACTTAATGAATGTCCAACTCGCAGAAATAGATCCTCCGTATGTATGTTCTCCCGCCTTTTCACCATCTATCGATACCCGTCGACTCGTAAGTAAAAACGTTTCCTTCTACTTTGCATCTGCACCCAACCTAAGCGTTCCGTCGGACAAAAGACAAGGCTCCATCCAAGAGGTGTCAGATCTGTCCGATTCGAACCCGTTCTCACGGAGGGGGGGGGGGTCAATTCAGTTGTGATGCCGATAAGCGGCCGATGTCAGGTGCTCTTGACAATTTTCTTTCCAACGCCGCTTGTGCGTCGCGCTCAGCGCGCCGACGTGTTCTTGCTCAAACCTTCTGCTTATTATAAGTGTTCAGTATGAATGTGACTCTTCTTGTGTAAATACACATACCCAGACTACCTCCACATGGAGTCGTAGTGTACAAACTCCTTCTTGCTTAGGCTTGTCCGAGTACGTCTCGAATACAACTCTTCCCGGTCTTACGCATGGATTGTTCTTGACCTGCAGGCATCGTTTTTGAGAAAGGAAACATTGCTGCACTTATCGGCATTGTTCGGCGTGACTTCGGCTAGTCAGGTCACGTGAATCTGACTGGGTCCAGATCGGACGGATCTGACACCCCTTGGCTCCATCCCACATCAGACCCTGAATATCTTCCGAATTCTCAAGTCCCGCAACCTTGCAAGTCCACATTCATTCAATAGAAAACCTCGCTTCTCTTCTCCTTGATTAACTTTCCTCATATTATCCCATAGTTACTCCAACCAACCGTGTTCGATTCTATTCAGCTGCTAAACTACTGAGACGCACGAGACCTCAAGTATGGTTATCCATATGTCCGGAGTCCTACTTCTGAACCCAAACTACGTAGGTCGTTATATCAGTACTTGCATAACGTGCATATTCATGTATTAATCGTTCAATTCGATACTGGAGTAACAAACATCCTCAGGTATATTTCCTCCGAAAGAATGTATACAATTCTGGAGTACGATTTAACGGAGAAATATGCACGATGCCAACACATGCACTTAGTAAACTTTCAAGATGGTACTTGACGCACTGATACTTCAAATAGCGGTACATGAAAAATTTGTATTTACAGACATACTTACCTCGAGCCTCAACACAAGTGTATAATTAACCACCAAAGTAATAGTCACAGAAACAAAATTCAGAACTCAATACTAGGTTTCCAAGTATTACTTGGTATCCTGAAACAGAACTCACTTCACCACGACATGCATCGGGGGTATAGCTCAGCTGGGAGAGCAGCAGACTGAAGTGTCGTCTAGAGTCACACATCATTCTGAAGGTCCCGCGTTCGATCCGCGGTACCCCCATCCATTTGCATTCCTTTCTTCTTTGACTACAAATAATATGTATGATATTGATCTCTTTTTTTCCCATTTTGAGCAGCGAACATCATAATTATGAAAAGGCTGGAGTGGCTACACAGTTACATATGAAACCTCTAAGTGTTCTAATATATTGAAATTTTCGTAATTAAAATACTTAAAATGGCGGTACATGAGTAGATTTGTATCTACAACACCCACCAAGCTCAACGGTGTAATTATGTAACACTACCCCCAGATTCCTTCAAACACTCATACTAAACCAAAGTAATAAACAAAATCAGAACTCAATACTGGGTTTCTATTATCTGGTTTCCCGAAACAGAACTCACTCAACGACATGCATCGGGGGTATAGCTCAGCTGGGAGAGCAGCAGACTGAAGTTCCCACCAGGGTACGTAGTTGGCATTCTGAAGGTCCCGCGTTCGATCCGCGGTACCCCCATCCACCTGGAGACCTGTTTTTTCGTAGTTGATATAATGATGAACTTTTTCTTTTTCTTTCATTTGGAGCAGTGAACATCATCATAATTATGAAAAAGGCTGAAGTGTCTACACAAGTATGGATGGAACTTTGGAATTTCTCAAGTGTTCTCTGGTATATCAATTTTTTTGTAATTAAATATATTTGAATAAATAACCATTTCGGAAAACATTCAATCAGGAATCTGTACACGAAAAAAAATGTCAGCAAATAAATAAATAAATATCAGGGGTATAGCTCAGCTGGAAGAGCAATAGTTCAAACATCTCTCAAGGTCTAGCTAGGGACGTTTGAAAAGAAAACGGCTTGCCCGAAAAATCACGATTTTCACTTCCGGGTTCGGTTCTGTACGTGGTATCCCGGAATAAAATTCACACTACATTTCGTGTATCGGGGGTATAGCTCAGCTGGGAGAGCAGCAGACTGAAGTAGTGTTCATTGCTCTTTAAGTTCATTCTGAAGGTCCCGCGTTCGATCCGCGGTACCCCCATTGGCCCAAAGGTTACGAATCTCTTGATCTAATTTTCATTCTTTTTTGGTAGTTATTTTGATTGATTGACGACAAGTAGGCCAATGATATGTGAGCGTTTCTTTTTCCATGTTGAAGAATAAGTATTATAATTTGTGTAAAAACAAGTATGAAACATCAGGAATTTCTTATGTGTTCTGGTGTATTCATAATTAAGAACCTCCGAGTTTCTTATAAATAGGTTATAATAAATAACTATTTTGGGAAACATTTAGGCAGCATTAATCAGGAATCTTTACAGAGAAAAATGTCAGCAAATAACTTTTGGGGGCATAGCTCAGCTGGAAGAGCAATAGTTTAAGCATCTCTAAAGGTCCAGCATTCAATTTACACTATCTCTCTCAATCATTTTATAGTATTAAACTTTTATGTTTTTGTTTTCCTGATTTAGCTGATGCAATAACTGTATAACAAATTCCTCCTATTGCCAGATTAAGTCAGCCTTTTACGCCAGCTACTTGAAGCTTTCTCATTAGAGAAATGCTGACCATGCACAGTACTACCAACTATTTTCGCTCTAAGTTTTATAACAAAAAGAAAAAGTAACTTCAATGGAATGGTTTTTCGAAAGGTTGATTGAACCTGTCTTGCCTGGCTTGTTATGGCTTGTACAAGGGAGTCAATTGAAAAACTCAAATTTCCAGCAAGTTCATTTCTTATTATATAAATCCATTCAAAATCAATAAAAAGATATTACATTGCATGGCCTGTAGCTTGTTGGCAGGCTGACAGGTCCATCAAATCAGGTAATTAAACCAGGCAATTTCATGATGTATGAGACCTATAAGATACTTGTTCTTGTTAAACTTGAATACAGCTGTTTTCTATATACTTATCTCATCTGAGATATTTGAGCTTTATGATTGATCTGATGTTGCTTTTTATTATAGCTCCATTTTATTTCTGCCACATCGATTAACAATCTTGCTCTCCCATAGCTGATGCAATTGAACCAATGCCGTTCCAATAAAATCACTGGACCTTGTACTTGCCATGCAAAGCAATAACTCACATCTACTTGATACTCTATATAGATCTGATTGATTGTTCTGAGTCCCTCAAGTTCATCGGATCATAAGTTTATTGATTCAAGTCCAAATGATACTGATGAACAGTTTCCAAGTTGTCATCATGGTCTACAGACAATTGACATGTTTCCATCATTGCTAGGTCCTAGCAACGATGGAAACATGTCAATCTAGGTGACAAACATTCATACAATGTTGTAAAAGAAGTATGCATGGCAGATACGAGGCCATAGTTCAGTATTACATACAATTGTTGAAATGCTGCTACCATGCTGATGATCAGAACAATACAGAACAAATTCCTACTTACCAAACAGGTTTAAAAACAACTGCCTAAGTGGTTGGGGTAAGTAAAGATGAGGCCTCATAAATTCAACCTCATAATTGACTTTTATATTTTCCAAGAATAAGTATGAGTGATAGTCCTGTGATAGTCCTGGACACTGCAACTGACATGTTAATAGAGCATCTAAGGGCTCCAACAAGGCTGTGAGTTTCTTTGATGAACATCAGGTTTGTATTCATCCAAAGGCTGTTCTTCCTATATATCAAATCTGAATATAATCAAATAAAAGTCCTGCTCACTTCTCGAGCTTGGACCTCCCACCTGTCCAGATGCTTCTACTATTCACTCTAGCCCATCCTCTGCCCTCTCCTTTCATCCCTGTAGATGCAGTCGATAGCTCCATATCTGCAGATAACCAGTCCTCAACAACACTCAACAGTTGCGATAATATTTATTCCTGTAGAACAACAGAGGAGATTGTGTACAGTTGTATTGCTGTCATATTTGCTTGTACATGGGTTGCAATTCATCCAAATGTACCAAGAGTATTCAAAGATGGGAAAGAGATCTGTGATTCATTCTCAATGCATTCAGCAGTTGTCACACTTCAGGATGTCTTGTTCATGCTCCTTGCTCTTATTTCCCCTGAGTTGGTTACTCTATGGGCTATGAGGCAATGGTTTGCTGCTAGAAAATTAGCGAAAAAATATCAAGGTGATCTAAATTATGATATATAATGGTTTTAGCTGATAGAATATCTTAAAGACTATGGCTGGACAAAAACTCATGGCTACTTTATTGACATGGCTGGGTTCAGTCTCTATGTTGATGGGAATTGGAAGAAAACCATCACTGACAATGATTGTTTCAATGAGGAGGAGAAAGCTATTGCAGAAAGACTGGGCAAAGCTAGAGGACTGCAACTAGTATTTACAAAAAAATTCTCCTGGGTAAGTTATTGAGTGGGGTCTATTCTTCTTCAATTGCTCAAAAGTATAATAGAGTGATCAATATCAACTTATAAAGGATTCTTCAGCCCAGCATCTCACAACATGCTTGCTAGAATTTCTCATTCAGAAAAAAATCATAACAGTAACTGAAGGAGAGATTATGGACAGAAGCAAAAGAGATACAATATCCAAAGTTGTTGTCATTGGCCAAACCCTCTGGTTCATCTTTCAATGTATTGCCCGTGCAGCTGAAGGGCTTCCGGTTACCAGTTTGGAGGTCATGACCCTAGCATTTGCTGCACTCAATTTTGCCACATGCTTTATGTGGTGGAATAAACCCCAAAGGGTTCACTATCCTATTAAAATCAATATTTGGCTGGATGAATGGGATGTTTCCACACTCAAAAATAAGGAGAGAAATGAGTCTGTAACAAGGATAGGAAATCAAAGCTCAGTCACCCAAGAGCTCCAACTTGAGGGGAACCCAGAAGAGAGTATGCATAGGGAGACTGGAACATTGATGGCCAAAGAGCAGACCATGATGAGTATGTCCATCTTTCACATACCTTCAACATCTAGACAGGCTCCTTGCAAATCTTTCCTGAGCTCCATTGGTTTCAAAATTCAAGAATGCCTCACCACAATTGGTCATACTTTTGCATTAGATTGGGAGAATATTGTTTGGAGTCCTACATGTGGAAACCTGAGTTTTATTCCAATTCCAATCCGCATTGTTACCTATCCTCTCCTCACAATCATTTCTCAAAATGCTGCTATGTTGCTTGGTGAATCACATTATCAAACTAAAATCCAAATTCCGAATTCTCCAAAGCAATTATGGGTCATATTTTTCTTTCTTTTTGTTTTATTTGGTGGTCTTCATTGCATTCCTTGGTCCTTTGCATTTCCAACATATGCAGAGCAGATTTTGTGGCGTATTTGTGCTCTTGTAGTCACTACTTTCCCATTTGCATTCTTCACCTTCAGTTTGGTGTTAGATACTCCAATCTCTGGATATCTTGAAACAACAGCAGGCATTTTTGTAGCAATGATCCTGCCTCTTCTCTATATATTTGCTAGGTTTACCCTCATTTTTCTTGCTTTCATGGAACTTCATGCACTTTCTCCAGGTGCTTATAAAACTGTAAAATGGACAACTCTCATACCACACATTTAATTCTATCTGAACCTTGACATTTACTTTGTGTTCACTTACTAGATACAATAGGTAGAAATAAATACTGATGTAAATGTTGTCTCTAAGTCTGTCCACTGCAAGCTGAAGTGGACTGCTTGTTTTAGCAAGATACCTGACTGGAACAATCAGACTTCCCAGGTACCACACCAAAGTCACATAGACAAAATGAATAAATCAAGTTGATGCCTTGGTGAATTATTTTGAAGTTGATTTGAATTTAGCCCACAAATTTTTCAAATAATACAGATCACATTTTTTTGATTTTATTTTAATAGTGCATCAAAATGAATACTACATATATATATTGACAAAGTTGCAAACTGAGAGCACCCAAGATAACTTTGACTACAGCCCATTGTTACATTCAATGATAGAAAGTAGTCTCCTGTTAGCATAGAGTTATCAATACTTCTCATGTTATACTATGACCCATTTGGCTCAAATTTGTGAAGATGCATGCAGAAGACTCACAAAATGTTAGTCTTGCAAGTCTGCATTTATTCAATAGAAAATCCCACCTCTCTTTTTCTTGATTAACTTTCCTCATATTATCCCATGGTTATTCCAACCAAGCATGTTCTGTTCTATTCAGCTACTAAGCTACTGAGATGCATGAGACCTCAAGTATGGTCCAACAGAATATCCATATGTCTGTATGTCCAAGGCTCAGCATGAGCACTAACTCTAAATCCAAACTACATAGCATGTACATGATGTATAGTTGATTTGAACCTAATCAAGCCTACTAACCTCAACTCCCATTTGAAGTTTCCATGTACAATCTATCTCTAACTTTAATTGCCTTTGGCATACTTGGCATTGGTTTACAGCCTCGTAATAACCACAGAGTGATGGCCCACCCTTTTATATACTTGTACCCTTAATCATTCAATGTGATACTGGCAACATGAGTAACAAACCCCTCAGGTTTGCAGAAATGTATACAATTAGAGTGTGATTTAACAAAGAAAGGGCCCCAACCCACTTTCAAGATTATACCTGATGCACTAAGTAATACTCAAAACATTGGTACAGTAAATTTGTAATCCGCAAACACACTTACTACTTACCTCGAGCTCACTGACATCCATTAAGCTCAAGTGTAGGATTAACTAATAAACACTGCCCCAGATTCCTTCAAACACTCAAACTAAATCCAAACCAAAGTAATTGTCACATAGAAGCAAAATCAGAGCTATCCTTTGCATACCAATGTCAGGTTTCTATTACCTTGTATCCTGAAATAAAATTCACATTTCACTACATGTATCGGGGTATAGCTCAATTGGGTGAGCAGCAGACTGAAGTATAGCAGGCAAATTTTGTTAGGTTCATTCTGAAGGTCCCACATTGATCTGTGGTGCCTCCAGCTGTTTGCATCCCTTTTTGTCAATCAACATACATATATTATGAACTTATTTTGAGCAAAAACATCATAAATTGTGAAAAGGCTGGAGTGGTTACACAAGTACAAATCCTTGGAATTTCTCAAGTGTTCTGATATATCGAATTTTTTGTAATTTAATATATTTGAATAAATAACCATTTTGGAAAACATTCAGATACAGGATCAATCAGGATGTACATGAAATAAAATGTCAGCAAATAAATAAATATCAGGTATAGCTCAGCTGGAAGAGCAATAGCTCAAAAGGCCCAGCTAGGGGCATTAGAAAAAAAATGAGTGCTCAAAAAATCACGATTTTTTTGCTTCCAGGTTTGGTTCTGTATTCGGTATCCCAAAATAAAATTCACACTACACATCATGTATCAGGGGTATAGCTCAGGTGGGAGAGCAGCAGACTGAAGTATAGTTCATTGGGTTCATTCTGAAGGTCCCACATTCAATCCACATACCCATGCAGTGGGGGTCACAAATCACTTGATCTTATTTCATTCTTTTTTTGGTATGTAGTTATTTCGATTGATTGACGACAAGCAGGCCAATGAGATGCAAACTTTTTTTTTCCATCTTGAAGAATAAGTATTATGATTTGAAACATCAGGAATTTCTTAAGTATTCTGATATATCCATAATTAAGAACCTCCGAATTCTTTATAAGTAAATAGGATATAATAAACAACCATTTTGGAAAACATTTAGGCAGGATTAATCAGGAATCTTTACACAGAAATAACTAACTTTGGGGGCATAGCTCAGCTGAAAGAGCAATAGTTTAAGCATCTCTAAAGGTCCGACCACAAAACTCTTATTTCTCCAAGTCATTTGTGCTTTAAACTTTTCATTTTGTTGTTTTTGTTGACTAACTAACTGTATAACAAATTCCTCTCTGCTGAAATTAAGTCAGTTTTTGACACCAGCTACTTGAACTCTTCTCATCAATATGTATACATATACTGATGTGACCATGTGCAGTTAACAAGCACCACCCAACTATTTCTGCTCTCTAATTTATAGCAAAAAGAAAAACTTCAAGATACAGAAGAAGTGAGAATCATAATAGATTTGAAGTTTTTTTTTCCCTTATTTTTGTGTCACTCAAAAACAGACTGTATATGCAACACAAAGTGCCAAAACTCCTTTTTGAGTAATGGAAATTCCACTAATGACTGAAGAAACCCATATGAAAGAATATATCTAGTGTGTAGTATTTAGTTAAATAAGCATACATAGAAATTGGAGCATTCAAACTAGTACAAGATAATCAAAATTTCCGTTATAAATACAGTCTGATATGTAGACTGATCTCAATAATTTCAAATGTAGCCAGTGTATCTACTCTGCGAATTGTGGCAAAAATATATGTACATTATTCACTGGCATTGATACCAATTCCATTTATTCAATCGGGCATTATTTGAGCAAGGCCATACTACAGCAAACCTTGGTCTTAGTGAGAACAAGTCTACAGAACTATAATCAAACAATGACTAACGTTGTAATGAGAACATGTTTGTGCGTTGTCATGCTTACTACTACTGAGTTCAATTGTGGTACCAAATGTGCTGGCAGCAAGCAGAGATGCAGATCAAAGGAAGAATGTTGGTTACTGTTACGCATTAGAAGTATAAGGCTGGGGTGTTAATGAAGAAGTAAACTATTCCTGAAAAAGCTGTAAACTGTTAATTATAGAAAGTAATAAGATCTAGGTTGCCAGGCAAACTCCTGCTGGCCTAAATTTAATATAGACGACATCTAGTCTGGCATAGCCACTGAAGGATAGGTGGATGGGTCCTTTCTGAAGCTAAATTCATAGTGCAATAATCACAACACAATCCATCAGGTTCTTCACTATGGATGCTTTGATCTGGAAAATGCGTTCAGATGGGTCACCCGAAAGGAATAGATTTTTAAATAATGGATGTATCTATTATTAAAAGAGGCTCAGCCCTATTCCTGTTGTTTCAAACCATTCTGGTACTATTTTGACCACACAATCATCTCTTTTCAAATGACTCGCAATCAACACGACAGAGCAATATAAATGAAGTGCCTGAATAAAATTGGTTCAACGAGTATAGCATTTAATTTAACACAGCCGCAGCCCAAAACCTTGACTGAGGGTGGAGGTTTACGGAAAGCATCACCTTTCTTTGCTAAATTCGAGCGCATGGATAGAGTTTTATTCGCTCAGTGTATTATTTTCACTGTAGAATCCATGTGCCATTACTTGATATCAGCAGAGATTGGCATCTTTGTTTGCGCCACGGTAACGACGTCCACTCGTTTTTGATCAATAAAGAGACAATCTTCTGGCGAATACCTGGCTTTACAACAAAGCAATGCCAAGTCGTTAGTGGCATAATGGCTTTAACTGCTTTTGTCTCTTAATTTGAGAATTGCACGGGTAGGTAGAAACGGGCTAAGCCTCACAACAAATTACTTATGCCTGACATGGCAGTCTAAAAATGTTAGTAAATATCAGTTGTGAAGATATAAAAACTAGCTAACATGATCTTTGAAACTTATCATCTAGCTGGCCTAGTAATTGTCTCGTCACTTGCAGTTCCCCAAACTCTAGAGTCTTCTCAACTCGAAATCTTCCACACATCTTCCTTACTTATTTTTGTATATCTGCAAGTTCCATTCTCTCAAGTTGTTGTCGTCATTGAGATTGCCATGATTTTGACTACCTTTGTGAGTTTATATTTTATCCTTGCACTTTTGAAAAAGGTTATTAATCATTACTGCAAACAGATCCTGTTCAGTTTTCTGTCGTTTTCATTTGTATCTGGCATTCCATTCAGAGAGCTCACTCGAGGACTTGGTCCTGATGCTTCACACATTGCCATTGATGATTCAACTGGTCATTATGTGGCATTTAGAAGGGATGGATCGATTATTGGCCGCTATACCATTGACAGCAATAGGAAAGCTGCTGCAACTTTACAGACCAGAGATGACAAGTCATCCTGTGCCCAATTAGATGTAAATCAAGCACAGACCCGTGAGTGTCTGCCGTTGCATCATGTATATTTTCAATTTGAGGATCTCATTAATATTTTGTGCGTAGTTCCTGGATGGGATGCCATCTCCAAGTATGCTGATGACACTTGGGGTACAGGATCCCGAAACATTGTCACAAACCCTCCTGAATATGTTGACAGTCCTGCCCTTGTCTGCATTCAGAGTGATCCTGTCAAGTTATCTTTTACAGATGAAAAGCCCCATTGTCAATCTGAAAGTGTTGATGCCACTAGCCACCTGAATGGAACAACAGGTCAGCAAACCATACAAACTCAGAATGGCTTCAGTTCCGACACAACAATGACCACCACAAGTTGACCACTCCCCTCTGATATCAGATACATCATTAATCCTGTTTTACAGAGGCCTCTACCATTGGAGTTGACACAACCATGGAAGCATCTGTTGACATTCCAGAAATTGTTGATGTCTCGACGTCTATTACAACGTCAACATCATTTACAAACACCAATTCTAAATCGTATGTCTCGCCCTGATTACATTGTTCAATTTTCTTATTACATTTACAGCAACAGCGCTACATATAATGGCGTTGTATCAAACAGTCTAACACTCAATCTTGGCAATGGTCAGACATGCAATGCAACTATCAAGACCAACATATGTAATCAGCAAGCCACAGGTACTGTCGACTATATAGCTTCAGGATGGATCTGGTTCAACTATGATGATAAGACTCATGATCATTACAAATGTATATTTTTCACCTCTACTTACCAAATATGAAGCTGAAATCACTCCCTTTATTTTAGGGGCTGCTAGCATTGAGAATGTGGTAAAAGATGTCAAGGACCGTTCCAGTCAAATGCAGGTCCAAGGAGATGTTCAGGTCAAGGCACTCAATACCAACACTGGTAATTGTGACAAAGCCAAAGCCAAGTCCTCCTAATCAAATTCATACAATCCGTGATATGAGGGACCAGTGCAAATATCCCCGCATAATGCCTACTTGTATTATTGATTGTTGTATGTTAATTCAAAAATTCGGGCAAAATAGTATTCCTTTATTAAATTGCAGGTTATGATTGTTTGGTAGATAGAGCGTAATAAGCCCGCGACAAATTCAATAAATGAATCTTGATGCGCCTTTTTTGACTTATGAAAAGGAAATCTCATTTGGATTTATCAAGCCTAGTAGATACCTGACAGTGGTTTTGGACAGGAACCATCCCCCACTATATGCATGTGAATTCAAACAATCTACAGTTTTTTATGCATCGAGGGTTTGTATCGCACAAGATAAGGTTTTATTATCGGTATAGCCTCCCACAAAAAACTCGGTAGCAGAACCTGTGAAATATGCTCCTGGTAACGAGTCCTGGTAGCAACTGTACAAAGGAACATTCTTTCGCATGATAGTCAAAAATGATGCAGCAAGTGGTAGGAGACGAGCGCATCGCATGCGAGGTTTAGTGTGAGTGTAACTAGCACCGCCGAGCTCCTCAGGCTTTCGCATGGAGTCCCGGAAAATAAGGTGTAGTAGACTGGATAAAAAGACTTAGTAGATAGATGTATACCGGTAACATGCTAGATTGCCCCTGGAGTAATTGGTTCCCTTTAAAGCTAACCCCTTGATCAAGAAAGAGTCACTACTAGAGTATAAATACGCCTGTTCTTTTAGATATTTTGTACCGTTGTTTTTGTGATGAATTCTGTGGCATTCTAGCTAGCGATTTGAAAGTAGAAGTTCGTCTGGACTATGTGCCGGAGGAGGCCGGAATTTGAGAAACTTATGAGAAAAAGAGCAAAAGCTGATGTGTGGAGGATGCCGCGGGAAAAGTTTTTCTTATCGGCGGAAGTGATCATCATCATCATGAAAGTCGAAGAGAATCTGGATTAAAGCCCAAGAACAAAATTTCGTCGAAATTAGATCAAATCTCGCCAGTCGGCACAACTCTTAGTCTGATAGAATTTATCAACAATCTCGATTGTATTCTGCCACTACAACTTCCCGGAGCTAAACCACTCCTGACCACATTGATACGTTCTACTCTGTCACTGCTTTTCCTCATCCCTGACTCCCTCAGAAGTTCCCAGTCACCGAATCCGACTCAACCGGGTCTGATTCTGGGTCAGACGGTGTCGAAGATGTTTCTTCCTCTGGATCAGCGCTAGTGCTACTCGAAGGGTCGTCATTTAGATCTCCGCTCGGAGAACTGCTATCCGGGGAGCTAGTGTCCGGAGAACTCGTATCTGGGTCACCTCCTGCGGGATCCGTAGGATCACCAGTAGTAGGATCATCTGTAGTAGTGGTCGTATCCGCATCCTTACACGTCGTCTGTACATCCTTCAACTTTTTCAATCCCGGTATCTTTATCGCTTTATTCATCACCGAAGTCGGGATTTTGTTGACGATTTTACAAATTTTTGCGAGTTTCGTGCTTGCATCGGACGATGTGCCCGTACCAGTGCTGTCGGGGAGGTCAGAGGAGGAGGTAGATGTTGGATCTAGGCCCTTGTCTGACGATGTCGAAGTGGAATGAGCGCCGGAAGATGTGGAAGTTGGGTCTGATAGACCTCCTGATGAAGTTGAGCTGGAGCTAGAGGTTGGGATACCTGAAGAACTCTTCGTGCTCGAGCTTGAATGAGTCGACAACCCGGAGGAGCCATGACTTTTGGGCAAAGATTCAATACAAGTTATAGTTATTCATTGTGATCAGATGCTACACACCTGGATTTGGGCGGTAAAGCCATAGTGGAGGCGTTTAGTGCCAAAAGCACAAACAGCACAGAGGTCTTAAAGAGCATATTGAATTTGATGGAGAAGAATAGGTTTGAGACGGAAAACAGTAGATGTCTGACGAAGAAGGAAGATCTTTCGGATGACCAGCACCTGAAAGAGGATGGATACGAGTCCGGCTGAAGGACATGAAGTGAGGCTACTGGGCTTTATATGTAGCTTGTCTACGAGGAATCGCACTTCGCCAAGAATGCCTCGTATTTTGCACAGGAATACTCCACAATTTAGGATGCAGTGATATCCCCTGCCTTCAACACCGTCACTATCCAGGTGCAAACAACGAAAGTGGGCGGCGTTGTCTTCTCGTCAAGGTGTTGAAACCGTAACCGGATACAAGGATTGGCTTTGAGAATTGAAAAGTTTAAGTCAGTTAGAAACGCTGATACACTTGCCGCCTTTGATGACGATGACCATTCGGTGTTGATACGACATCGTATGCGATGCAGTCTCTGTGTTCATGCACCGAAAGGCTGTAGCTGCCGAGCGTTGATTCGTTGTCAATTGGAAATCGGGATCGTCGGGAGGAAACGAACGGGAGAGACATGGTAGAGTGGGATATGCATTGCAGAGTAGGGAGTAGGGAGTACAGTGCTTTTGATACAGTTCTAGTGATCTATGATAACATTCTTTTGACTTCTGAGTGGGGTTACATTCTATCAAGTCCGAAATCGATTAAACGCAAAACTTTTCTGTGAATCAAAGAAAACAGCCATCTATGCAAACCTCGATTCCATACTCATCTTTGCGATGCGTGTGACCTCATCTTCAGATAGACCGAGACCGTACGGGGCCTTTGCAAGGAGCAGAGCATATTCTCCAAGTAAAGAGTTACGGAAAGGAAGAATGTCATCAGTCTGCAGTCGTCAGTGAGAAAATGTGAGCGGGACGAGAACAAAAAACGTACACAAATGCCGATAGGGTGATCGTTTTCGAGATAATAACGTATATGATGAGCGTCCAAGGAAGTTACGGTCTTGCAGCTGACGACGAGAATGGTAAATTGCAAGCTAATAGTGATAATGCAGTGGAGTACACACAGCAAGTTTGAGCTCAGACAAATCTCGATTGCAATCTTCTCCTTGAGTACAATTGCTTTAGCTTCATCATTCAGAAAAGTTGCGTGGCCGACTCTGTTGGGTTTGAAAGAAAGCAGCTGGACGCTCTCTTCGATAGGGTTTTCCTTGGTCTGGAGGCCGAAAAATTGGATGAGAGACAAACAAGATGTGGAAAGCACGTACCTCGGCGATATGCAGCGTAACTTTGAGGCCAGCGTTTCTTGCCTCTTCAAAGCACTTTGCAACCGCTTCCGAGTACATATCGCCTGCCTGGAGTGCGATGAGCAAAGGAAGAAAAGGAACTTGATTACGCACCAAAGGATCACCGCACAAATCAACACCAACCACCCTCCTACCCTCCGCTTTCAGCTTTTTCGCGATATCGATAACCTCCTGCATGACTTCTAGCTTCATCTTCCGATCCAAGCTCACTATCAGTGCCACCTTATCTTTAGGGTACTTTTCCACTTCATCCAGCACAGTCTGCACGTAGTCCAACCGCGTCATCTCCACAGCCTCACGCGGTGTCGAGCGAAGCTCAAGGTAACTGCACTGCGGAGTATCTCCATCCAAAAACTCGGCCAAGACCGCACGCGTAGCCTTTTGCAAATTCTCTCTTGTCGAAGTCAGAGAATAGATAATAGCAAAAGGCGCGAAAAACCCATGTATATCATCGAGGTCGAATTTTTCGAGCTGCTTTACGCCCTCTTGGATCTGCTCAAATGAGAGCTTGTGGAACTGGGGAGAAGTCTGCTTGTAATCTTTCGCAAGCTCGCGAATGATGGAGAGGGGTATGGATCCGTTGAGATGAGCATGGAGTTCGGCTTTTGGAAGTCGCTGAAGAAAGTCAATTTGGGATGGACTGAGGGTAGCGAGCGCTTCTGCGACGTAGCCTCTAATATCTGCGGGCATTCTATGGCGGTATTTGTCGAATTATCGTCCTGTGGTAATGGGATAAGAACAAAGCTGAATGGGAATGAGAGACGCTCTTCATTGGTATGAGTCAAGCAGGGTCCCGGACCGCTCGGCTATTTGCCAGCGCCCGTTCTAAATGGCGCTCATGACCAAGCTTCAGAAAAAGGATACTCAAGGATAGAACTCCGAATTTCGATTAACCAAAGTTTTAGTCTACACAATCAAGTATCCAGATAGAAGGTACAGTTCACAATTTAGCAGCATAACTGAGCGAATCCTGGTTCAGCCCAACACTATTCATACGTTCCACGCAAACAGCCTTGTCTACAAGAGTTTCCATTTTGTTCTCATGCATGACTCCAGCCAACGCCGCAATATGATCGTGCATATTGTAGGTGTTCATTTCGTTCACTTCAGATGGACCGTTGTAAGTATCTAATTCTAATAGTAGGAGGGGAAAGTACAACTTACCGGTCAATTTTCCTTCAGCAGCAGCCAAAGTTGCATCGTGAGGAGCAAGGCTGGTGAATCCTATTCTCTCATTAAGATTCTCCATCGCACGAGCCGAAGCTGACTGAACCCGAGTTGCTCTCGGTTTTCGGATAGCCTCGTACAGTTCGAGACCAGCGGTTATGTCTTGTGTATACTTGTACTTGCCCGAAAAGATGATACCCAAGGCAGCAGCATCTTCGATAGCCTGACATGCACCTTGAGATTGATGAGGTACCATGGGATGGGCTGCGTCTCCGAGAACGCAAGTTTTTCCCTTGTACCAGTGCTAGATAAAAGTCGGATAAGTATGAGAAAAAATGGAGTGAGATTGTCGTACGCTGTAGGGTTTGTGCGTGTAAAGGCGCCAGGGCATTCGGTCGATAGAATTCTTTAAAAGACTAACACAGTCCGAGTCAAGCTCAGAATATCTGCCTGCTAGAATGTCGGATACAGGCACTTCTTCAAACACGAAACCTTCCTCATGATGCCGAGTGAGTTCTGTAGGCATAAAACCTAGAAAGATTCAGGACCGTGAACAGAATCTTAGAGGATAAGAACTCACAGTAGAAAGAAACGATGTCGCCGCCCGAGCAAGGAGTCATAACGATCTTATAAAACTCGGATCGTCCATCAGGGCCAGATCCTTGAATGCCTCCCCAGAATTGACTGAAGTAAAGAAAGATAAGTATGGATCAGCTACTTAAAAATTTCCACCTACATTGCAGGATCATAGGAATACTTGACCAATCCGAGTTTATCGATATCTTCCCTACGAACATTGCAACGATAGCAAGTTTGAGGTGCAGATTTCGCGTCAGGTACAACACCGATCTGGCCCCGAACAATTGACTGAATTCTGCGCGTTCAGCTTCGAATGATTGAAAGATAAAAAAAGGACTTGCCCGAATGCCGTCAGCACCGATGATCAAATCTGCTTTGACCATGATGCCGTTTTTGAAACTAACTGTCCCGTTCTCGTAATCGACAGATTCACAGCTACCATTTTGATAATCAGCCATCTACAATATGTGGCTGAACTGTCAAGGCGCTCACATATGATCAACTACTACCTTGGCAGGAGTTCCATCTCCTTCTGGAGAAGTAGCAGCCTTCAAGAGCATGGCGTGCATGTCTTGCCTATAAAACATGTAACAATAGTCACCCCATTCTTCTGCGTAGTTTTCAAGGCTGTATTGATTGAGGATTTGGCCCGTCTCCCAGTCCCGCATGACTAGTTTCATCTATGTATAAATTCAGTTTATGAGCTCATCCGGTGGTGATAAAAACCGGAAACTGACCAAATTAATAGGTTTTCCTGGTGTAGTATCGACTGCCCATTCACGCAGCCAGCGAGTACCATTTGCGGCACATGAAATTGATGCACCCACTTCAACTTTAAAGTCGCGCCTCTCATAGATGTTTACTAGTTTATTATGCACCAAACCGAAATCAGAGCAATGAAGACGGATGTGGGTAAATATACTCACCGAGATGTCCTGCTCGGCGTAAAGCGACAGCTGCAGAAAGACCACCAAGGCCACCACCGATGATGGCGACTTGGAGCTGTTTGAAGTCGGAGTTGAAAGTGGTAGATGTAAGGGTCATGTGTGATTCCGAGTCAAATACCAGTTCGAAGATTTATGGGGTGTGTCAGAAAGTGCAGTGTAGTTGGTGAGTAGAGTGTCCAGAACATCTGCTGCCTACCCATCTTATATTGTCTCAAAAAAAAAGTTTTCAAAAGGAGGGTGCAAAGATGTTCATCGCTCTCGTCCGTACGCGTCCGCCATGTCCTTGGTCACAGGCACCTGGAAATTAAATTATACATATGTCAGGGGGGGCGGGACTTAGGGTGCTCACTGACACTTGTCTATACATTTTCTGTTTTCAGTCGTGACTCGAGTATTCAATTTGCTGTGTGGTTCCTTTGCCTCGAGTCAGGTCTATTTTGAAGACGAAAATAGGACATATACAACCCACATAGCTGCTGAGCCAAGAGCGCTTGAACCGAGGTGTAGTTATTGAAAGTACCGCAGACAATGATCCGCTTTTGCGGGGTAGCCGATGGATGGTCGGGTTCAACGTGAACGTTTACGACCTCTTTCCTTCAACGCAAAACGTTCCTGAGGATTGTACGACACACATGACGTGAAATTGAACTGTGAAAGGGTGCGTTAGTACGCTATAGGATATATTACCTCGGAGGGAACTTGAGAGCAAATGAACTTACGAGGAAGAAGTAGCAACAGGTCTATACAATGATGAAGCCTATTCTCGCTTTGATCCGACACCGTCTGCATATCTATCCAGACTAATAGAGTACAGTGCAGTTGAAGAGTGACACCCTTGACGACATACGGTTGGCGATGAAATCACGACTGCGACAGGATTTCAATTGAAGATTCAGATCTTGCAAGTGCTTTGAGGATCTGTTTTTGTCACGAGAGGCTCTCAAGCAGTTCCAGTCGTTCAATGCACAAGTATGATGACTCGACGAAGAGGACCTTTCTTGAGGTTTCTGTCCAAATTTGGTCGAGAGTCAAGCTGTGTAAAAGAGCCCAAAAAGCACTATATGAACGGTACGAAGTCTCCGGGCATTCCAGAAACTGAAACGAGCGGGAACAGTGCAACGGGATCCGGTGACCTGTCCAATCAGTCCAACCAGTCCAACCAAAACGGAGGGGACAAGCTCTTAGCAGCTACAATTGAAGAATAATTGGTTTTACAAGGACAGCTCGGCCGAGCGATGCAGATGACCGAAGAAAAGAAGAGGTCAAGCAATTTCGAAATTTGTGCAATAGTCACGGTTAGGTACTAGTATGCGATGCCAAGTCCAGGTGTCTTGTATCTGCGGAGCGTCTTAAAACCATTTTTATTGGTGAGGAAAGAAGATTTGGATGAAAACAGGTGGCCGTGAAGATGGGCGTTCGTTGAGTAGTAAGAGTAGGACTCTAGAGGACAGGCTACCTCCGAGTCGGAGTTACTTCAAGACGCGGCATCCACATCCCCGCGGCAACGGTTAACATCACCCTTTTGTGCCTTTCTTCGACGTATGCCAGCGCTCAAGCCCTATGATTTACATATCTCAGCTCGACACGATGCTGACTTTGAATCTCAATGATATGAACTCAAGAGAGACGCATGACGGATAGGCGTATCAACGTGTCGGGATGAAAATTTACGGCTGTACACTTTGAATGGATTCAAGGGGACGGTCATTTTGACCGTTGCAATGGTGAGACGACAGGCGACCATCAAAGGGCAATAAACAACTTTTTCAACCAAAACCACCACCAGTACTAAGTCGAAGTTTGGTGGTTCTATCGACGTCACTTCCACCTAAAGCTGGAAACCTCACGTTCATTCAACACGTCCATTCGTTTCTTCTATTCGGAGCACACACGTAGCCTCGCCATCTGGCCCAACGCCATTCTTTTTTCTTCACAACACGCCATTCTTGACTTTTAGGTAACGGGGCTGTCACGGTCGCACCTTGGATTCATACCTTTGCCTTCAAACCATGATGCGCACTCTTGCGCTCTCAGCCTTTCTCGCCCCAGCTCTGGTATTGTGTGCCTCGTCAGATGAATGGAAGTCTAGGTCGATCTATCAAGTGCGTTTCTAGTCCACTCGCTTCTTGCAGCCTGCTGAAGCATGTTCTGTGTTTTGTAGGTCCTGACAGACAGATTCGCAATGGCGGATGGCTCCTCTCCGTCTTGTGATACGTCGGAGAGGAAATACTGCGGTGGAACATTTCAAGGGATCACGAACAAGCTAGATTACATTCAGGGAATGGGTTTTGACGCCATTTGGATCTCGCCGGTTGTTGAAAATGTTGACCTTGACGGAACCTCAAACTCGCTAATAGGAGAAGCTTATCACGGGTGAGTAGTGACATTGTACCTTGTACGAGTTCGTCTCAATCCCTGTCGCAGTTATTGGACTGCAAACATCAACAAGATAAATTCTCATTTCGGTTCCGCGGACGACCTCAAGAGCCTAAGCGCTGCCCTACATAACCGAGGGATGTACCTCATGGTTGATGTTGTCGTCAATCAGTGAGTGTTTAGTGCACCGTTGATGCCTGTAAATTTGACTTTGCATCCAAGCTTGGCCGCAATACCCACCAATACCTCCGACGTTTATCCTATGACCTTCGACTACTCCACTCTGCAACCTTTTGGCGGCCAATCGTCTTTCCACAGACAATGCTTCATTTCGGACTATGATAACCAAACTGACGTCGAGCAATGCTGGCTTGGAACTCCTACCGCCCCGCTCATCGACCTGGACACAGAAAACTCTACCAATGTAGATATTATGAACAACTGGGTCAAAAACCTCGTTTCCGATTATGGCATTGATGGGTTGAGGATAGATACTCTCAAACACGTCCGAAAGGACTTTTGGCCAGACTTTGCCTCGTCTGCTGGAGTCTATACTGTTGGCGAGGTGAGCATAGACGCATATGAGCTGAAGCACAACTTAATTCAACGGTCTAGGTCTTCATTGGCAACACTAGCTATGCGGCTCCTTACACCGAGGTCATTTCTGCAGTACTCGACTATCCCACATATTTTGCCGTTTTCGACGCGTTTACCAGTACATCGGGCAACGTTTCTCAAATTGCCGAAATGGCTCAGCAGGCTCAAAATCAGTATAAGGATCCGTTTGCGAGCGGATCTTTTGTCGAAAACCATGACCAACCGAGGATTCAAAGCAAGACTAGTGATGACGCACTGGTGAAGAACGCGATGACTTGGCCTTTTATCAATGATGGAATTCCTATTATTTACCAAGGGCAGGAGCAGGGATACCAGGGCGGAGCAGACCCCGCTAACAGAGAGGCGTACGTAGTCTAAATCCCAACCTCTTATGATTCTGCTTATCATCCATGCCCATCCAGCCTCTGGCTCTCTGACTATGTCACCGGGGACAAACCTCTCCTCACACATGTCACCACCCTCAACGCAGCACGCAAGGTCGCTATATCATCCAATTCCAACTACCTCTCAACAAAAGCAACCTTTTACACCCAATCCTCTTCCAACGCCTTGGCGATATCGAAACCTCCCTTCCTCACCCTTCTTACAAATGGCGGCTCGGGAGACTCTTCGACAGAATGGAACGTTCCCGGAGATGCGGGATTGTTCAACGGGGGAGAAACCCTAGTTGATGTACTATCGTGTGATGAAGTGACTGTGGGGAGCGATGGGAGTGTTTCTGCGAAAGCGAGTAATGGACAGCCCAAAGTATTGATGGTTAAGGGTATGGGAGAGGGTGTTTGTCATGATAACAGGAATGCAGCGGTTAGACTTGGTTCAAGTTGTTTGAGTTTTGGCATGGTTATAGTGATGATGGGAACTGTAATGGCGATGATGTTGTTTTGAAACTTTCACGTATATTTGTTGGGCTTAGTGGACGATTGGACAGTCTTTTTTCGGTGACCAGGTGTTTTTTAGATTAGTTCTTGTCTGAACACATAGATTGTTTAGAAAAATAACAGAATACCAGCTGTAACCACGTATGTAATAGGTTGCCTTTGGTTTGTTGTCAAAAAATGCTGATTTTCAGATGCAAAGACTTTAAACCTTCAGTACTAGTCCTATCTTTGTTAGGAGACTGCTTGAAAGTGCGAAGATACATCCACATATTGAACGTAGACTTTGCCGGGAATCCACTTTCCATCGCTGCCATCCGGTGGGAAGAAGCATGTGGCGACAGGACCCTCCTTATCCTTTGGCACCACCCATAGGTATCGAAAATCTACGTTACTTCCATTCCCAACTGTTGTTTGAACTTGGTCACGAAGCTGCTTTAGCACCTTGTAACCTTGGCTAGATCCTTTGTGCGAGACGATGTTGGTGGTCATCCAAAGGATCCAAACGATGGCGAGATCGTCACGAATGATATCGAGGAAGAAGGAGTCAAAAAATACGTTACTTTTGTTCCTGGGAACGTAATACTCGTTGCCGATCGTTATATCTTTCAATTCGTCGTAAGTACCGGCAGACGGTCATTTTTCTGAAGAGGTACTTATCATCCGACGCGCTTGTGAGAACAAATTTGCGAGATCCCTCTGCTTCTGTCTCTGCCTTCTGCCTCCTCCCCTCCAAGTTCCATTGGAATCTGCGCACCGACACTCCCAGTTCCATGCACTGTCCCCACATCCTGCCTCCAATCCTTCTCCTTCTGCTTCCGGTGTTGCTTCTCTCCTTGCTGCCCTTGTTCCCTCTCCTTGCTGCCCCTTTCCGCCTCGTCCGAGTTACCCAGTTTCTCTGCCTTCAGCACATAGGTACCTGTATCATATCATACAGCGGCCCAACCTTCTTGCGAAATGATTTCATATTGCCGCTAGTGTACTCAATAGCGAGGTTTTCAAACACCCAGTCGCGTAGGATACCAGTCTGAGACACCCCTTGGCATGCGCTGAAAAGGATTTCGGATTCGAAGTTTTTGACCTGAGCAAATTTTTCCCTGATCTGCTCCAATGTGTAAGCTGATTTGAAGTCGAGAGCAGGTTTTTCACGACGTTCTTCCCCGTCTTCCAGGACTCTGAGAATGAAAATTCGGTGGGGCACCCTTGAATTCGATGCAGACTCAAGGGAGGTAACGGCCTCAAACGCATGCGCGAACTTTTGTACGTTGTTGATCGATGTGACGGCTTGCTTGCACGCGGTAATAAAGTGCTTTCGGCCGATTAGATGGTCACGTATGCACGGTCCGTAAAAGTAGTAGTAATCCTCTTCCTTGAGATGGCGGTTATGCAATTCCAAACTAGAACTATTATTGCAGGTCAGAAGAGGAGCAAATACGAACAACGCACCCTGCACGAAGTTCCTCGAATCCCCATACATTCATATACCATATACCAACAAAGGGAGAGCCTTGTTTATACCAGTGAAAGAAATTGCCGGCGTCAGGAGATGTCGTTTGCACCAAAAAAGAACTACGTGTAGTGAACGCGCTTAACGGCTCCGCACTCTTCTGGTGGGAGTCGTAGAGAACCCATATAAAATCCTGTCGACGTGAGACTGGCAAACGAAGTTTATTGTGCCCTAGTTTGGAAGGGTCAGGAATTCCTGAAGGACCTTGTTCATCAAAGATAAAGCAAAATCCTGGGCCTGTTCGGAGTATTGTGGTTTTCTTTTGCGCTAAACGCCGGGCCAAAGCATACAAATTGAAGAATGATTTTCCTGATGGTAGCAGCTGAATGATGAATCGTGGACATATTTTGCAAGATGTAATACGCACCTATACCCGGTGACCCTGACACGATAACGCCCATGTTGCCTTTATCGAATTCATCGCAAAGGTACGTATAAAGCTCTTGATAATCCTTTCGCACATATATTTTGTCAGTAAAGTGGAAGAAGAGACCAGATGCATCTTTTAGCCGCTCGTCGGACACGTCTAGAAAAGCTGCTTCGTGAACTTTGGTGATAGCGCTCTCCTGACCCTAAAAGGTTTTATGGAATCCAACCCAATCATTGCCGTCTGCAACGTTTATGAATTCGGTGTAAGGTCGTGTGTCCATGTCAGGACTAGGAGACATGACATGGTCCAAGTAGGACTTTGTGACGTGATGCGTGACGTGAGAAAAAGACGTCCTTCCAAATTTGGGCAGGAGAACCGTCAAAATTTTTTGCTTTGGCATTTACTCGCACAGGAATCTTGCTCAGGTCAAATTCTGTAGTCATGGTTACAGTAAAGCAATTGACTCCTGCTTTGCTAACTCCATAGGCACACCAGGAGATGTTAATACTGTTCTTTGCTCAAATCCAGATCAAGTTCACATCGGCATACACTCCGAGTCAACAATGAAAGGTTTAGAGCGTTAACATTACGTGAAATATTGTTGATGCTAGAGCGTGCTCCTCGTTCTAGAAAGAGAAAACCCATGGTAACAAAGAGCGAGGCGGCCGTGTTGGTATGGAAGATTTCTTCCCACTGCGCAAAAGTTGACTCTACAAAGTGTGAGTCACCCATTGTGGCATGTTCAGGACTGCCAGTGGATCCAGATCTGTTGTTGAGAGTTTTTGCAGCCTTATAAATATGCTTTTTATCTGTAGCACCCATTTGAAATCCAAAGGTTTGCATGCGTGTGTGAGAGTAAATATGTGAGGCTCTTCAAAAATAATTTACTTACGGTACAAGATCACAATATATTTCAGCCACAGTTCTCTGAAGGACTTCCAGACATCTGCCTGCACCTTGGGGACAAGGCAATCATCAGGCAACTGAGTAGAAAAGAGAACCAATCAGCAAGTATATTCTTGTGCTCAATAATGCTAATACCCATATCCCAGTTTCTCAACCTGTAACCATGTAAATGGCAACAGTACAAACCCAGAAACTAGAGCCTTTGATCTGAGTCTGAAGGATCATGGATGTTACCCTCAAGGTGATGGATATTGTCAGATGAGGTAGATATCAAGACATTTCCTAGCAACAGCCTATACAATCAATCTTCCAGATTTTTTCCCAATGAATCAATTCTGCATACTATTGAGCTACTTCTACTCAACAACGACTCCAAACTCTTCAGCAAATTCATTTATTCCTAGCATTCTAATTGTCCTTGCTCCCATTTTTATTTTGAAAACGCGCCATAGCTACGCAAGTTATAAAGTCAATATATGATCAAATCAGTGATCAGCAGTACTGCTCACCTTGTATTTGTGCCTCGGTTGCACCGGAATGCATAGTAATCTGATCGCCCTGAACATTACGGGCAATTGTGTTTCGCATGGCAAACTGGCTTGCACTTTCAAAAAAAGTTGCATTGGGAGTTTGGCGTGATTGAGAAGGTTCTTTAGATTAATCAAGGATTCATCAGCTAGAAAACCAATTCCCGGCCAGATAAGAACTTACCATTCTGATTGGAAGATGTTGTGCTAGTGCTATGTTTCATTCCCTCCAAGATTTTCTCAGTGTCTTTGAAGAAATCATCTTTTCCTATTTCCAATTGACCTCAGTGAATATGTGCATTTGGGCTCAATAAACATCACTCACCGCAGAATGTTTCAGTAGCACCAAGCTGAATAACGCTTTCTTCAATATTCTCCATCTTGACGCTATCGAGGACAAACCGTTCAGCATCGGTCAAAAAAGCTGCCGCTTGAGTATTTGCATGCGAGCTTGTATCAGAAGCTGGATCAGCGACTTGCTTGCCTTCAAGCGTTTGACCTTTGCCAGGAAACGATTCTTCCCCCTTTCGCTTCTCTAGTATTGTTGCAACATTGGTCATCTTGAACTTGGGGGATTGAACTTGGGGGATTGAGAAGTGGAGTGGATTTAGAGGAGTTTTTAATGCACAACTTCAGCGCTTGTGAAACAAAACTTACCATTGTTGTGGTGATTTTATACCTTTTGGATACTCATAGCTGTATGGTTATATGCCGTATTCATTTTGTACATTGCTAGCAGACCTCTAGTGATAGACGCTGTCATCTGCTTCTGCCACCATGGGCTTCCACTACAGGGAGTCCATCTGGATCATGCGATTTGGGGCCTTGGTTCAGTCATCCATGTTAGATGCCACCTACAATTCATATACAAAGTTTGTTATTTCAGTTCCAGCGTCTAACTGGTGCCAGCTAAATTGATGTTACATACAGGATTGTTGTCTTCTAAACTTTCCAGTGTGGAGTTGTTAGTATCAAATCAACTCAGATACTGATTCCATTACAAGACTGACTGTAAGGAGGACTTGTCTTTAGCATGCTTTGTATGATGAGTCCCAATTAGGTATGTATATCAAATATTTTTCAAATAAACACTGGCAGATACTTCATATCTTTAAAATTGTGGCTTCACTTTGTGATGTTGTATTTGCCCACCGCAAAATTAAATAATTAAATATCGAAATCTCTTTTCTAGATTGATTTTATGGCTGGAGCGACCAGTGACGGCCCATCCCCTTGTAAAGGTGAAAATTTTGTGAGTGTAAATATAAATGTGAGCGCTACACATGGCAAGTATCAAATTTGGGAGTGCCGATGCCGTGATTGCGAAAGGTGAAAATTTTGTGAGTGTAAATATAAATGTGAGCGCTACACATGGCAAGTATCAAATTTGGGAGTGCCGATGGAAAAGGTGCCGTGGTTACGAGTCCGAATTTATGAGGATTTTATACTCATTCTTTATCAGACTTCTAGTTGAATTCTACCTGTGATGTTAAGTATGAAGTGATCATCTTATTTGGTTTCTGGTCCGACTCTGACTAACCCTCCTATCTAGCCGCTGTAGCATACAACTTGTCAATCATATATAATTGCTTTCAATAGAATGAAACATTCACTCATTCTCCGGCCTTGATACCTTCATGCCCATGCTTATGGTTTGAATGAAACTGTATTTCTAATCAAACAAGCTTCAAGTTTGCTTGCCGCACGAGAGAAGTTACATTTTTTCCTAGTTTATATGTTATATTCATTCAAATAATCAACCATAGTCGCTTTTATGTAAACGTACAGTGCGAAAAGATTAGACACAAAAGCCAATGGCTGCCTTCTCTTAACTTAATTTCTCAGATACTGCATCACTTTGCTGCTCAGCAACCTGTAACACCTGTTTTCTTTAATTTATTTCTGAGCCCAAATATAACTTCTCTGAGAGTTTCATATTGCCAAAAAACTGTTTGAAAAATGATTGAAGAGTGCAGTATCTACCAGGCTGAATCTGTGAATCTCAGGCTGCACTACAGATTTTTGGTTCTTTTTGTTTATGTACTTCAAATTTATTTCAATGTGTCACAAGTCGTGTCAGCCTGTTACCGTCTCGACCGAAACCATTATTTAAAACTTACTTTTGCTTATAAGTTGTTCATGTTGTCCTGTTTTGCTGCTCAAAACGGTGTTTTTATTATGCTACTATCAACTGAACTCTCTCTAAGGATTAACTAAATGAGTTCCCCCGTCAACACGCATAACTATTCCATTTGTGTATTCACCAGCGGACGAAGACAAATAGACTGCCGTCGTGCCAATTTCATGCTCTCTGCACAGAAGCGTCTTTAGTAACCCGCCGATCGAGGAAATATTCAACACGTACTTTCCAGCTCGACGCAGTGGATTTGGGTTAAATGCACCAGGAAGTGGTTGCGTCATCCACTTGGCTACTTCCTCGGCTGGTCCTGAAAGATTGGATGGGAAAACGCCAGGAGCAATGGCATTTACTCGCACAGGAATCTTGCTCAAGGCAAATTCTGTTGCCATGGTTACAGTAAGACGATCGACCCCTGCTTTGCTAATTCCATAGGCAAACTAGGAAATGTTAATACTTTGCCCGGATGCAGATCAAGTACACACGACGTACGCTCGACAATGAGATGTTCACAGCGCTAACATTACTCGAAATATTGATGACGCTGGAAGTTTCACCCTCCCTAGAGCGAGCACCTCGTTCTAGAAGAGAGAGAAAACCCATGGTAACAAAGAACGGGGCGGTTGTGTTGGTACGGAAAACTTCTTCCCACTGCTCAAAGGTCGACTTTGCAAAGAGTGAGTCACCCATTGTGGCATTTTCAGGATCGGATCCAGATCTGTTGCTGATGAAAGGGAATATTGGACCGACAATCCCAGCACTGTAATCAGAATAAAAACATCGTTAGGCCATCGATGACTTGAGACGAAGAATGCCTACTTGTTGACCAAGATATCTAGCTTCCCCTCTGCTTCGTCGAGAACTTTGACAGCCTTATGAATAGACTCTTTGTCTGTGACATCCATTTGCAATCTAAAGCGTTGTACACATGTCTGGGTAAGTACGTGAGGCTTCAAAGACATTTTGCTCACGGTACGAGCCCACAGTCTGTTTCAGCCACAGTTTTCTGGAGGACCTCCAGACGTCTGCCCGTAATGTATACTTTGGCTCCGTTCTGGGACAAAGCCTTGGCGATCATCAGACCACTGATTAAAGAGAATCAAGCCAGTCAGTATACTCTCATGCTCAACAATGCTAATACTCACATTCCAGTTCCTCCGCCTGTAACCAAGGCTATTTTTCCTGTCAAATCGAGGGAAGACATTGATACGGTTATCTTTCAAAGAGAAATAAGTCGGATGAGAATTCAAGTTGATGATGTTCCCTTGCCTGCAGCTGGTTTTTATACCTCGCCTGAACGACTGCCACTGAACTTATTCATAAAGCTTTCATAAGTGAAATTGACATCAAGTTCAACGACTTCTACAGCTCTGAAAGATTAATAATCAAACCGGTGGTGGCTTTTGTGCGATGCTGTCAACTGAGTAATACAGTTTCAACGCAGGCGCTCGACAAAAGTGATTGGTAACTGGACAGAAGAGTCGTTTCACCATAAGGTCCCGGCACAAAATACCGATTTCGTAGTACAAATGACATTGCTTTGGTGGGGTTCAATCGTGGCTACGCGGACTTCGGGGTCGCCGGTCTTGCAAAGGTAGAATCTGGTAAAATCCATTCGCATGATACTTCCCAGGGTTGAATGCCAATAGTAATAGTCAGCGAAATCTCAATACAGCAAACTCTGAAAGAATAGAGGGTGAAAATTAGTAATTCCCCGGTTCATCGTTGAAGGTGTCTTAGCAAGTATATATGCCAACGACGATTCCCGAGTCTTCCGCGCATTCTGTCGAGCTCGTTCCAAAGTAATGTACGCCTCGATATCCGCCTAAAGATACGGCTGCAACAGGCCGGTTCATCATGATTCTGATCGTTGGATGTTGAGGGTGAGTGTCGTGACAATGGTATTTTCATGTTTCCCACTCAAAGGCTCTTCTATAGCTGCAGGATCTGCTGGGAAACTTCCTTCCGAACAGATTAGCTCTATAAAGCTTCACGAGGACCCCTCGATGTCTGTGATCGAGTGACGAAGCATACAAATGCAGGGTAAGACATAGCGAAAATTTGAGCAAGAAGGAAAGGCTACCAGTCAGATATCGTATTCAGTCTTCTTGCCACGGCGAACCATGGCAAGGAAGATCAGACAGTGCTCTGTTCAAGAGTTATGATAACGAGGAGAGCTACAGCCAGTCATTCGTAATAGTGGAAACACGGGGAAACCCCAAGAACAGGAAGAGAATACAGAAGTTCCACGGATTTATTATGATGGGTTTGGAAGGATATGGAAGGATGGACAGGGGTTCAGAGAGGTCTAGAATGATATAACGTATTGTTGCAAGTTAACAGGCGGGCTGCAGCTAGAGGAAATGAGGGCAAGTGGTGATATACATGAGAATATGGATACAAGTGGGAATATATGCCTTCAGAGTTCCAGAGCGCTTGCGCGTATGTACGCGTATACACCGTCCGGAGCCTGTATGTAAGCTACGACGAGGATTTCGCGACTTTGCGTTCCGCAGTCACTGTACATAAACGAATCAGAGGGTAGTAGAAAGGCAATACATCGATGAAACGCACCCCATGTTCTACGGTCCATAGGACACTGCTGCTTGGAAGCTGTAGTGGATATCCATTTCAACAGACAATGCATATGGAAGACATGACTGCATTCACCCCATACTGAGCAGAGGAGGTCAAAGGTCTGCCGAAGAAAAGCACGGCGATACTCACTCAGCGGACAGTCATCCCCAGGAATTTTACACGCCGGACAACACCCTTCGTATGCCACTCGACATATGCCACAAACGTCATCTCCGTCACCCGAGTCCTCATCATGACCCGTATCCCAACGCCATTGCGCAACAGCATGCCAATGTTTGACCGTAACCTTCATATCTTGCTGCTCTGGTGGATATTCCGACTAGTTTTGGAAAAAGACGTATACAGTGGTCGTCTAGATTCGTCTACGAAGAGTAAAATGGACAGAGAGACAGCTGAAGCAAGCTGGAAGGAATTCCGAACCGCAATAATCAGCAGTAAGCGATGGTTCGAGAACAAGCTGGAGTCAACAAACGATGGTTGAAAAGAGGTTTGTTTGGTTTTGTGTACGTGACGCGTCGCAGAAAAAGAAAGGTCGTGACTTTTTTGATGAATCTCGCTTGTTTTTGCAGAATCTTTCCTCGGAGCGGCTCGACCGTGCCGGTTGCCATTGGTTTTCTTCTTGCCCTCATCACTCGACTCGAAACTCAGCAAGCAGATTGCCATGAAGAGTACAAGGCAGGAATTTCTCCCAGGTTCTAGCGAAAACTACAGTGATTCGGACAGCGCAATTCGAGCAGGTCAGTTAGTCGTTCCATTGCATTGAATTGCCTCGTCGAAGAAAAAGCTTCCAGTATTCCCATTATCCTGAGATAATGCCACAGCCTGAAGACCGTCTTGTCCAGGCTGCAAAATTGTTGGGAATCCGAGATATTTCGTTCTCACCGTCGTTAACTCGATTCCCGAGCTCGTTTGTGCTAATGTATTCAGATACTGAAGTTCATTTGTCTGAACGACAATTGTCCGCAGTACAATCGCTCAACGGAACATCTTTTATCGGTATACATATTGTTACCATCAAATATGAACGGGACTTGACAAGAAAGGATGTCCAACCCCTTTGGATACAAAGCAGTCCCAATAGATATTTTCTCTATAATAAATGGTACGGCTCGACCCATCAAGCGTGCGCTCCACACAAAAGTACCGAGGCCTCCGAATTGCAGAAGAAGGCCCTCTTTGAGAGGTAAAAGAACATCGAAATGAAATCGAGGTTATTCGAGCTCCTGGTCATGAAAAAGAGGAAAATGACGGTGAATCACTTGATGGAAAGGCAAGTGAATATCAAGGCAATAGAACGCATCAAGGAGAAGATAACAAAGCTCAAAGCCCTCAAAGGATTACCTTCGGTCCGACCTTGTATGCTCTGCTCATATTTATTTGGCACCTTTTCTGGAATTCGGGTTTGGCAAGAACAAGACCTCAAGAAGACTAAATGAAACTGTTTGAGTTGTAGGAGAAGCTACTAGTGAATATACTCCAAGACAATTCTAGAACAAAATCTCGAATCGTAGGGTGGGTTAGTTCAATCTGTCGGGCCGCCTCGTTGGATAAATAATCGTTTCAGAAGTTGATCAGAAATCGTTACTTAATGGAACCCATTCTTTCAGGCATAAAATACCTTTCCGAGAAGCCGCTGTCTAGGTATCTTTATGGTAGGTAGGCTGCGCAACTGGATGTACGTTTCGTGGGTTGACTGATTGCCCATAGTGATCGATTCAAGGTAAGGCAGCGATGCTTGCTTGACATACGAGTCTAAGGTATGAAATTTCCTTAATATGCACTCTGGACCCGGGAATCGCCAGAAAGCAGATTACCGTGAAGAGCACAAGGCAAAATCATCCGCCAGGCCCCAGCAAGAACTACGACGACGATAACAAAGTAATTCAAGCAGGTCAGCTAGTCATTACGATTCTTTACCCTCCACAAAGCAAAGGTTTCCAGTACTTCTACTATCCGGAAATAACGCCACAGATTGAAGACTGCTCTGTCCAAGCTGCAAAATTATTGGGGATCTCAGATATCTCATTCTCAATGTGTTTCTGATTCTCTCGTCGTTAACTTGATTCCTGGGTTCATTCGTGTCAATGGATATTCAGATTTCGTACCTCATTTATCTGAATGACAGATGTCCACAGAAAAATCGCTCGGTAAAGCATCTTTTACTGAGCAAGAATTGCGGAGACACCTTGCTATCATCAAATATGAACGAGACTTGACGGCAACCTTTTGTTTACAAAGTGGCCTCGTTGGCTGTTTTCTCTGTAATAAATATTAATGGAATGTTTGGCCTCCATCCATCAAACCGAAGTCCAAATATACCAAAACCCTTGAACAACGGAGAAAGGCTTTGTCCAAAAAGGTGAAAGAATATCCAAACGAGTACGAGGCTGTTCAAGCTGCTAGACCTGAAAGAAGCCTACCACCAGTCTAGTGAAGTTATGTTGCATCCATCTTTCTAAAAGCGTTGGCGGAGCTTTTTGTAGAACAAGAGCTTAAACAGGATGAAGCTGATTGAATTGCGGGAGAAGATACGAGCGAATATTTAAAGACGTTTTTTGAACTGTATCTTGTATTGTGGTTGATCTTTGTAAGGCACAGAAGTCATCCTGTCACCGTTAATGGTATCATTATTGGTTTCAGCGCGCGCCAATCGTTTTAAAGTTCAAATTCGATGGAATCCACACACTCTTTCGGGCAAACACTACCTTTTTCGAGGAGTTATTATCCACTAGCCACCCGATGTTTCAGTCTCACCAATACCGCTTATGATCGCTATGAATGCTGTGGCCACTGTAACGATTTTGGACACTTTATCCACAAGAAGTCCAGAACGATTAGATTCATGAACAGTTTTTAATGGGTACTCTGGATTTGGTAATTTGCCGGTGTAATTAAATTTTAATAATAGCTATCAACGTGGATTCGGAAGGCTGATGGTACTTGTTCCCGAACAGGCAAGTTGAAGAGAAGAATAGGTCGGGCATCCAGCTTCAAAACAGCTCTATTCAAGCCGGAAAGTGAACTTGGTGGAGTTAACTGGCGTTGTCGGGCAGGATCCAATGCTGATCTTTACTACCGTATAGCAGAATCAGCGGTGACCCTGCCAGTTGCCCAATACACCAGATAACAAAGACACCAATAAAATCCTATGTCATTTTCCCATTTGCCAAGTTGTACAGGCGCCCACCACTGAATTTATGGGAAGTTTTTTCAACTGTGGCTCTTGCGGCGAACTTGAGTTTTGATTGTCACTTTCTGATTTTGTGTTCAAGCTCATCATGCATGCTCTTTCTGACATCCGGTTTAAGCAACTGTTAGGTAGCTTCCAGCCTGCCGGTCAGTGCATACCATATACATACAGGACCAGTATCTAATTACGATTCGGTATCACTGGATTGCCGGAAAAAACATGGCCATGTATGGAAATGCAATGATGGAAGTGCTGCCGTCGCATTCCATGCTGGTATAGGTCATGACCATGAATCTCCATTGCCTGGAATTGAGTGGCCATTGAACTTATTCATAGTATCACTTCGAGAATCATGGCCAGATTTTGGATGATTCTATGATGACTCGGATATAGCTCTTGTTACGAACGTTGGAGCGGAGCATGTCAAACATCGACAAAAAAAGACTGGAAATGTGCATCCGACATGATTTCGACCCAAATAAGTAGGTTCAACCCAGACAGCGTCTCACTAACGCTCAAGGGTATCGTTTCCATGTCAGGAAAAAAGGCGGGTTTTGCTTGTAAAAAGCGAAAATGTCAGTCCAATGGATCTAGATTTGGGATATCGATGGTAGTCACAACGGAGAGGGCGTGGATGCTGGGTTTTGAAAAGCGTTTTTGAAGAGTTAGATTTTTATCCTTGTGCTGTCTACATTGATTCGCTGGGGTGGTTTTGGCAGAGGTAGAGGGTTAAGGACATGGAAAAGCTATTCAGATACGAATTAGGGAGGGGGTTTGATTAAACAGTAAGAAATCCAGGCATACCAATCAATTCGGCAGTGTCCAAGAATGAACGCATTCCATAATGTTGATATAGAAAATAACCCACCTACTTAGTAGTAGTACAAGCCACAGTAAACGTCGCCGAAGCCCGAATCGCGGCCATAATCTGTTTATAATCGGAAACTTGGTTCTCCGAGTCGCCCTTACAGTTTAGACTGGTTGTTTGGATTTGACAACGGCTGTCATGCGCTTTCGATGGCGTCTCAATTTCCAAGGCTGGAAATTGTTGTACTTTCTCGACCGCAGAATTCCCTCGACGAAATCGGCTTTCACTAAGCAGAGGTTCGGGAGCGTATGCCGCGCGTAAACATTGTGAGCTCCGACTTGACCGTGACGATGCGTCGATTGCGTTCACGCTGACCGAACTTGGCTAGTGATCTACTTATGTAGAACTTTTTCTCGTGGTCAGTCAGACTATTACTACTTCAGGTCTGCAGTTTACTGTTCCTGTTCTGTAAAACTGTTCAGTCTCTAGCGAAAATTGAACCCGGGCAATTCAACGTGACGCGAAGCTGATTGAGGCCTATCTAATTCAAGTTTCCTTTTACGGCAGCACTTGACCCTCTTCACCTCGTTCCCATCCTCGAGGCAGACTTACAACAAGGCACATGTTACAGTTGGACCTACATTTGCACACGGAAAGAGGCGCCTATGTTGGATGGTCCCCGAACGATCCCGTCATCTCAAAACATGAGGCCAGTTTAAAAACAGCGCTTAAAGCGCCCTGGTTTGCGATTTCCCTTTCAGTATCAAAGCTTTATCCTTTTTTGGTAGATCCGAGGCTATGAGCTGGCCCATCAATACACTTGACGTCGGTATTCGTATCTAAGCTAATGATTCTCGAAACATATAAAAACCCCCATACTGGCGTCAATTCTCCCACCCCCTCGACCAGCCGCGAGGAATGTGAGTTCTAATGACTCGACGATTGGAAGTGCTTCTCTGACTTTCCCCAACTAGGTTTCTCTCGCGTTGGACTCGGCTGTAACTTGTCACAGAAGCGGACATAGTCAGGCCTACCTCGTCTCGGTCTTTTCATCCTGCCATGTCCATTCAGCGTCTCACAGACGAAATCCTGTCCTACATCTTTCTTTTCGCGTCTCAATCCGACGAAAATCGATACGATTCCTCTACGATTATGCCCCTTACGATCTCACACACCGCTTCACGATGGCGAAGAGTTGCCCAATCTACCGGTACTCTATGGACCAACGTAGTCATTACGAATCTGAGCTGTGCTTCCATTCAGCGGATACATACCTGGCTTTTCCGGTCAAAAAAATATCCTCTTAGGATCCTGCTAGACTTTCGAGACGACGTTTGGGATTGGGAAGGAAGACATCAATTCACCGCTCAACACATGAAAATTCTACTTCCACTCCTCACCCCACACGTCGAGCGATGGAAGTCTTTCGATCTGATCACCGATACTTGGGAACCCATACATACATTCCTTTCAATGACGAGAAAAGTGAGCTCGGCCCCTATGTTGGAATATCTCATGCTCTCACGCTGCAACGCGTATTTTGCTAGACGAGGGCAAAGTTTCCAGCCGGCAGACCTAAAGGTACATATTCCACTGTTCGGTGGGGTATCTTTGCCAAAACTACGCGAAATTTCCTTTGTTGGCGTCCATGTAAACTGGGCGCAATCTTCTTTGTGCAATCTTCGCAAACTAGAATTTAAATTTCATGCTTATGAAGTTATGCCATCTCTTCAGGAATTTACGAAAATCTTATCCTTGTGCCCTAATCTCGATACACTGTCTATTCTAGGTTGGGGACCACGTCTCGACAACTATAACCCGGAGGTTGGGTTTTCTGCATCTGATGATGACTCGGACAAACTTACCCCTAGCTTGTCAGAGCTCAAATCGACCATCGTCTTAGAGAATCTCGTCAATTTCAGCTATGGATTTGTCGACGTACCCTATGGTCTACACCTCCTCTCCTTGTTCCGCCTTCCTTCTCTCAGACGATTCAATCTCGAGGACGTATCAACAAGTGTTGATTCGCATGGTCTCGGTCCGGGTGACGCTTCACCAATCCTAGACTGGCTCGCATCATCTGATAGTAGCAACCTGAGAGCCTCGGTGGACGCCACCGATAGCATTGATGATCTGGGCCAACCGGCAAAGCTGGCAGGAATTGCAGAAAGAACTTTATCATCGTCTTCTTCTCCTGCTATTGATGTCATCAATGGCAATCGTGGGTGCACCTTGCCGCTATTAAACGTCGAACGTCTGGGTTTGAGTGGCCTTTCCTCCAACGAATCGACGTTCTTCCAGTTTTTCCGGGCATTCTCATCCGTAAAGAAAATCTCCTTATCTGATATGGATTCAAATGTTCTCTCGACTCTCAGTCCCCAAAATCCATCACCTGAACCTGTAGAAGGAAATGAACTCTCCGTTGAAGCGTTACCCATGCGTGAGAGGATCTCAGTAGAGGACTCATGCGAGCGGAATAGGAGGTCTTCCTTTTCCTTGGTTACTTCTAGATCTCGAGTCGCTCCATGTCCGCAATTAGTGGATATCGTATGTAGGGTGGCGGATCCTTCAAAACTATCTGCGCTGGTCCAGCTACTCGTGAGAAGAGCGAGGCTAGATTCTGGGGTACAGCGCGTACAAAGCGTGCGAATCGAGGCTACTCCGCCGCTGGTGTATGATGACGAGGACGAATTGGGTGATTATGATACTTCGTTTGAGGATAGTTTCAGCAGTGGCGGGTTAAGTGAAGCAGATAGACAGGGGTTTGAGGGGGTTATTCTAAGTAACGGATATGTCGGAGATTATGTGGATTCAGGATGTTGAAATGCTTTCTTGGGTCTCATCTTGCTATCATCGTCGTCATTGTATTGCGCCCGTTTAGCTTTGTCGTATGTTTTCTTTCTTTGCTATCGTCATTGAGATGTGCTGTGAAAATTGAGTATTGCGTATACCCATCATCGTAATTTATCATGACTACTAGTCGCATATCTATTTGCGCCACAAGTATCATGATGCAGTAGAACTTACCTATTCAATTCAAGATGTTGGAGTATTCTGGAACTGAATTCCAAAAGCAATAAATCGAACTGACTGGCGCTTTTTCGCTGGGTGTTTTGAACTTTAAAGCGTACAGGTGTTTTTGTGCCTCAATCTGACCTGTCTTGGTTGTATTTCAGCGCTGCGATTTATAATGGAGATTAGAACGTGATGAAATGATGTAACAAATTACGGGAATCATTATTAAATCTTCAAAGAGCTAGAGTAGAGCACAAATATGTTTAATGATAGTTGTAAAAGTGACAGTGACACCAATGTGGGTTGAATTCCTGGGAATAATGTCCCTCAGGATCTATTTAGTACCCTGTAGTCGACCCTAAGTTGGTATCATTAGGAGGGTGACTGGGTCAGAGCTAAATGGAACACTTCAAGACTTGGACTTGTTATCAACAGATGCAGACACATTGAGCAGTGTTGACATTATTTTGATTCTTATTGGACTTAGTGGAATGCTGGCAAACTTGGACTTGTTATCAATAGACGCAGACCCATTGAGACACAGTGTCTCATATACTAACTATGGACATATTAGTGAACTGTAGGTGTACCAAGTTTCGATGGCATAATAATACACTATATCAGTGTTCACTCTAGATATTCCTTGGAGTACTAACAAATATTGGCTGTGGTCTGAATTTCAAGTCTATTTCAACATAGAATCTAACACGTATTCATTTTTCCTATTGATCTACGCAAGACACTGACACCGGAATGTTAGGAGCATTCTCCAACTCGCCGACTACATATGGCTGCAAGCTAGAACACATTTTATGTCCAAGCTCAGCTCCAGTGTCTGTGAACCTTAAGTTCTTGACGAAGGTAAACAGTACAGCTTTGAACTGGAAGATACCTGGAGAGATAATCGGTCAGTTCAAAGATATTGGAGTGCGCTCTTATAAGGCACCTACCCAGACGGAACCCGACGCAGTTGCGCGGACCCTCACTGAATGTAAGTGTGTTTCCGTACCCGTGCGGAAGCAGTTCCGGGTTTGGTAGTGGCTTGAGCCAACGTTCGGGTCGGAATTCTGTGCCATCACCCCATATAGCGTCGAGCCGATTCATGGCGATGATAGGCAAAACGATGATCTGCCCTTTACGGACAGGGACCTCAGTGATTGTTTTTCCGTCTGATGTGATGATAGGTGTCTGCAGTGGGAGAACATCATTCTTGGTCGCAACGCGTTCCATGTACGGGAGAGCAGGGAACATGCGGAGTCTATCATGTACAAAGAAAGTCAATCAGTACACTCGATGTACGCTTGGCTTCAGAAAAAGAAAGAAAAACGGAGAAGTTGATACGAACGCTTCTTTTGTAACGGCATCAAGATACGGGAGTTTGTTGGAAATCTGATCGTATGAAGGTTCTCCAGCAAAGTCCAGCACTTCCTGACGAAGTTTCTCCTGGATGTCGGGTCTTTTTCCCAATAACCAGAGCGTATAAGCCAGCGTTTGCCCGGTAGTCTCATGACCTGCCATAATGAACATGGTAATCTGTATTACTTGTTAGTGGACAGAATCGAATACGTCGTCAAGAGTGATTCCCATACGTGGTCCATCATCTCCTGTCGCGGAATGCGGCCTTGATTAGTAGCCTCGACTGTTATTCATTTTTCTTGGTGAGTTTAATATTCAACTCCAGTAAGAGGTAGTATCACCTAGGAGCGAGAGTAAATCTTTGCCTTTCCCGTTATCTGATGATGCTAATGCCCCGTCTTCCGTCGAACCGCGCTTGACAAGCTCTTGCGCAACTCCTTGTTGGATTGTGGTTTTGACCTTGTTTTGACCTCTGTTTGACGTAATTGGCACATGATTCAGCCAAGGGAAACGCCGCAACAAGGTAAGTGCCTGAAGTGCATCAGAAGAATATTGCTTATTTGCCGCGCGTTGAGCTTGCATACCATAAACCCTTTGAACTGCATCCCGATATTCACCATTTTGCGCCAGGCTCCGAGAATGGCTTGTGCATCTTCGTCAAGACCAAGCTTGAAGTTGTGATCAAATGCAACACGACCTGTGATGTCGAGGCTGACATATTATTTTAAGTGCACCTTTAGCAGTGGACCAGACAAGAGTTCTCACGTTGTCCGTCCGGTCAGATCCATAGCGTTGAAAATCTTTTTGCCACCACCGGCCACGATCATTTCTTCTGTGTGTTGTCGGGCCTAGATACAGGTGTTAGTAACCTAGGTATCTACATGTATTTGTAATTAAGATCTTACGTCTTCTGCAGCAGCATAAATTTGAGGACTCATGGCTTTGATGTTCTCTGGAGTAAGTGAGGGGGCGACTAGTCCGCGCATACGTCTATGCTCTCTGGCGCCTTCAACCCAGCCCAAACTGCGTCCGAGAAGACGTTCGATTCTTGGTCTCACAATCTTGCTGTGGTCTAAACAGCAGGGTAAAATATGATATCAAAGCAAAAGCAGGAACTTACGATAGTCATAAATGTTGGTCTGTAAAATATGAGTACAGGCTTTTGTGTCCGCAACGAGGAGCTAGAATATTGTACAGCGTAAGATTCGGGAAATAAACCAGTAATGACAAGAAACTGACGATTTCGGGATGCTGTTCAAAAACAGATATTTTCAGTATTCGCAGATGCTATTCTCAGACTCGACCCACGAAAAAGGCCCCACGGATTTTGATTACAAAACCAAGTTGATTAAGCCATTTCGTGTACGAGTCGCCCACGTTGTTTTCAAAGACTTCTTTGTCGTGTCCCCAGAGCCAGGAAGGCGAAGGCTGTGTGCCGCTCAGCAAGACTTAGGAGGTTAAAGTATCCGAAGACTCACAGGCATAGATATACCAGCTAAATCATCCCGTTTGCCAAGAACTTTGAAAAGGATGATGCTGAAGATCATAGCAATGAAAGAGGTGAGCACTGTTGCATAGCCTCCCGACGAAAGCACTTGATTCATTAGCGTCTGTATACTCATTGTTGAGTGAGAATGTCGAATATGAGCTTGCAATGTTGCCAGGTTTTAAGGAAATATTTACGTGCGGTCATATCAGGGAAGCGCCAGATAGTGGACAGCGGGTCTCCACACATGACTAAGCATGTCGAATATTCCGCGTTTGATTGCCTGTATGCGGCCGCACCCGGTGATTATGAACCCTTACACTCCACAGAAGCCCATGTAAAGACATGTTATTACAGCAAGTTATCCTTCAGAAACTATTCGACTCAGGCGGACTCTAAACTGTACGTGTGCCGGGTAGTTGGTATACTCTAATTTTTCTGATATGTCTGCTGATACTCAATACTACTTGAGCCTCCAAAATGATTACAAGCAGTTTGAACCGCCAGTGTCACTGTTGTGTCTGGACTCAGTGAAGGTTGGACAGCTAGGGTGTAAGCTTCGACACAGATTGCGACTGGTAAGGTTGGATTTATAAGCAATGCCGTCGGTAAACCAGAGTGGTGAGGCTTCGTCTAGGACCCCGGAAGGACCCCATAACCGCCAATCTAGACGGGATATGACGCAGTTTCTACATCTAGTGTGCTCCCGGATCCCGGCGCATCAGCACTTGGTCCACATGCCGGTTAAAACTCCTCCTCCTCCTCCTAGCTCTGTGCATTTATATGTGTTGAGTTGCTACAACAAATACTTCACTTTCTTATGATTAAAAATATCAAGATTTGTAGAATCTGTATGAGCAAATGCTCAGATTCCAGAAGAGGTTACAGGGTCCTTCCGGGACCCTAGACTCAAAGTGCGAAGCCTTACCACTTTCCCTGTCTGGTTAATAGACTCCTCCACTTCCTCCCAGGTTACAGTCCAGACTGCTAATGAGTCATGACTGAGATCCACTTATGGACAGAATTTACTTGAGTAAAAATATTACGAATCTTTCCTATTACTAACACTTGCCACTATATACAAATACGTACACACAAAGCACGGACCCTCGAACACATGTAGAACACACCTTTTACATGAGTACTGTAGTATAAGTAGTTACCATTTCCTTGTAGTTTCCCTAGACTTTACAATATCGATTCCTTTCTCTTGTCAACATCGTCCTTGCACTTCGTCTTGAGAACTTTCCGACAAAAAAAGAGGATACAAATCTATTTAGGCTCCACAAGGAAAATCTTCAGGTGGAGGCCATTTCCAATTGAGTGCTGAGTGCTGAGCATCCAAGACCCCCTAAACCTGACCAACACCATGCTCTGCTGAGCAAGTACATAAGTAGTGTAAGCAAGGTTGTACATTTGTCTTCGCCGATAAAAATGAAAATTGGGTTGAAGAAAATTGAAAATAGAGCTATGAAAAAACAAAAACGAATTGAGCATGTCTCAGAGAAGACCATCACTCTGCAGCCCCTGCTATCACTCTAAACTGCCTCCATATCAATGATGAATGGTTCCATCCTGGATATTTGTAGGCATATGCTCACTGTATACATGGTGGTCGGTCGCGACATGGTCTCACATTATAGTCCTTGTTAGTGGGGCCAGCTGGAGCTAGCAAAAAACAGGCCAGTTCTGAGCTCGGAAAAATCGTCATTTTCCTCGTTGCAGATGTGTTCTAATACCATACAATTTTGTAATGTAGACCCCTTCTGTACACAACAGCGACCACGATATCAATGCACATGACAACTGCTCACTCTGGATGCAACGAACGATATGTGATAGTTTTGCGACGATAGTAATACGTTGCATCGTGAACATTTCCGTCATTCCACGAGCGGGACAGGGCTAACGAAAACAAGTTAAGATGGGCTTTTATCCGTTACATCTAGGAGCGGTTATATGCATACGTCTTACACCAAGCCAAAAGAAGTACATCTCTAGCTCTATGATCATGTCGTTTCAATCATTCTCGTCACACACTGCTCAGCCCTCTTCCGAATCAAATCCGCTTTCCCAGGACTTCTAGGTACGAGACGACATTTGAATTGTTCCGGATAGCTATATATTCGTTTAATATTAAGGTATCCTCTAGGAATAGTCAAAAACTAGATATTACCTGACGAGGTTCTTTCCAAACTCAGGCATGAGTTTCTCACCTTCTGGTGGGAGTATGTCGAAGGAGGATAGGATATTAGCGATAAGAACAAACACAGAGTTTTCGCCAAGGTGTTTGCCAGGACAGATCCTTTCGGTTTCGTTGTAGAAAAAGTTTCAAACAGCCAGCTAAATACTTACCTTCTACCGAAGCCGAATGCCCACGTGGAAGGCTCAATAATGGACTGTGTATCGTCCAGAAAGCGTCCAGGGATGAATTGATCTGGTGGATATTTGGAGTTTGGTTCGAGGGAGACGGCCCTATTTTGTATTTAAATTGGGTGTAATTTGATCAGGACAAAAACACTTTTGATAACAAAACGAAAAAACACACCATACATTCGGAATCACAATCGTTCCTTCCGGGATAAAATACCCCTCATAGACGTCTGCCTCCGCTGTTCTTCTTGCGATGCTGAGAGGAAGAACGGGGTGCCAGCGCATCACTTCTTTAATCACGGCATCCACATATTTAAGATTTTCCTTGTTGTTCACGGTCGGCATTCGACTGGTGCCAACAACGCGGTCGATTTCAGCTTGGGCTTTAGACTGGATTTCAGGATGAAGGGCCATGGCCATCATAAAAACTAGTACGGTGGAATAAGTCTGCGGACAGGGTCGGTCAGTGAGGTGTTGAGAGAGGAGTCTTCGTCGGAAAGGTGGCTTACGGTTTCACCGCCAGCTGTTACAAAGCGCCAAAAAGAAAAGACTGAGAAAGTGATGTTTCAAACAGAAAATGATGGAAGCGCACCTCCGTACATTGCACCTGTTGTCCACTTTACGCGTTTGTCGTATTCCGACTGGTTTCTTTTCTCGAGACTAAGGAGGTCTTGCGTTAGGGATTCTGGGGCGGAACCACTGGCCTGATTGAAAACGGAAGAGGGTCAACATTCAATATTACTTTACTGGGGATCTACGTTACCATTTCTTTCTTCACATGTTCAAAAGGGAGTGTTACCAAACGTTCAATCATCTCTTTCCCGGTAGCAGCTTCCTTCTGGAACGGCACCCATGACGGCAGATGTTTCACTAATCAGACGAATTGATCAGATTACTTACTAAAAATGTTGTCGAGGGGAAGGACATACAGAACGGAAGGAGATCGGCGAGGAATGCGCCTGGAACGGTAGATTTGCCAATGACATCCATGGTTTCTTCAGCATGAGTGATATACTGTACGATACGGGCGTCATCAGAAAACGGGCTAAAGAGGCAGAGTATGATTGTTATACCTTGTCGTCGGCAGTTTCAGGAGAAATTCCATACGTGACCGAAAGAATAATACGTCCAGCGGTTCTTTGCACAACCGAGCCAGTGAGATACTTGATTATCGAAAGGGATTGTCTTTAACTAACTTACAACCGAACATGTGAGAAGAAATCCTGTGGTTCATTCAAAAAATCTTTCATCATGAGCGCTGCGAGATCTTCTTGCACAATATGGTACTTTTTGACTGCTGTCGGACTGAGTGCGACATGTGCAAGTTTCCTGTGTTCGCGCCATTCTTTACCGTATGGAAGGAGGGGCATACTCTGTAGATATGGGTGTTTAACGACGTGGTAGAATAAGGGGTGAATGGACAACGAACCTGGCCTAGAGCCATGAGTTCTCCGACAACAGTGAACACTGGACGGTGAGAATAGATATGTCCGCGTCTATCGAGCAGATCGTTGATGGCTTTGATAGTGTTGAGGACCAGTACTTTATTACCTAAACCGTGTAGATAGACGAGATCACCTGGATAAAGACACAGTCGGCTATATACGTGACTTCGCAGCACTCTGTCTGGGACACTCACCATACTGTTCTCTATACTGCGTGAACTTCTCCCATTGTCCCTTAACCGGAACATCAAGGATGTTTCCTAGAATAGGTTTCGCTGGTGGACCAGGAGGAAGAGGGTGCTCTTTTGATCCCCCTTTTTGGAGCTGCCGTTGCAGGATGGCATAGAAAAGCACCAGAGTGAGAGAGATAGCGGTCAAGAGCTCAGAAGGCACGGGCAGAAGTAGTTCGGCGAGAGCCATAGTCAAACAATTGGCATTGCATCTGATATTATGTAGTCTGCCTCATATATCAAATGAAAATCAATGGAATCCGGAAGTGTCCTTCAGTCTCTTGCGTCCGTCCACTGGGGTGGTGCGTTGTTGTGCGGAGACAGTTCTGAGTATAGAGAGAGCCAAACAAAGTCAAATAAGCTGCTTGGACGCAGACGATCATCCTACGGACTCCGTATGCAATGTTGTTCCTCTCGTATAAAACCCCAGATGATTTCATGCCACTCCCGTATATATGCCGAGATAAATCATGCCATCGACATTTGAACTATATGGATTGCTAGTCACAGTAGCTATCCTTCTGACTGGAATAGCTATTAAGTATTACAGACGTCTACCTCTCCCACCAAGTGAGTACGCGATCCAGTTTTCTTCCCTCAATCCTTATAGTAACTTGTTATGTGTATGCAGCTCTTCCTTCTGAAGGCCTCAAAGGGGGTTCCCTGCTCACACCCTGGAAACGCTATGCTGCATGGTCCAAAGTATCAGGAAGTCCACTTGTCACCATCCCCGCGTATGGCCGCCCCATCATTGTTGTCAACACGCTCCCATCCGCTATCGAACTCCTCGAGAAACGCAGTGTCTTCGCTGACCGGCCTCGTTGGCCCATGGCTGAGCTTCTTGGGCGCCAGGACAATGTCGGTTTCACGTACTACGGCGACCGACTCCGCAGAATGCGTAAAACGCTTCACAGCGCTCTAAATGCCAATGCGGTCTTCGGCACCTGGGGAAAACTGTTGGATGCTCATGCTATGGGAATGTGCAGAGCATTCTTGGACAAGCCTGAGGAGTTTTATGACGCGGTTGAGAAGTGCGTTTGGTTACTTTTAGAGGCTGACGGCTTCTGATTCATTTTCACGAAGTAACGTCCAAGAATTGATCGTTTGCTTTGCGTACGGACGTCGCGCGACGCCCGAGTTCATCCAGAATGCGAAGCAGGTTATGCATCAGACCGGAGAAGCCCTTCAGCCTGGCCGTTGGACCGTTAACTTCATCCCAGCACGTCCGTTGTTGTTTACATTCAGGATAATCATATATACCCACTTTGACTATTCTAGTGATACACGTCCCGGCTTGGTTTCCTGGTGCAGGCTTCAAAACATGGGCTAGGAATGCTCGTGAAGCATTTATGGCGATGACACGCAAGCCGTTCTATGAGATTAAGGAGGAATTAGTGCGGATTTTGCCCATCCGTCTGCTACAAAACTAACTTGCTCGTATAGGAACACGGTCGTGCAGCACATTCATTTGTCCAAGAATCTCTCGAGAACCTTCCAAACTCTCATTCCGAAGAAGATGAAGATGTTATAAAGTGTGTCGCTGGAAGTCTGTTCAGCGGTGTGTTCGGGCTTCTTCCTCTCTTACCTTTCTTATTCACCCGGGTTTTTTCTGTCACTCACTTTTCGGTTCACAGCTGGAACCGAAACTGTACTTGTTCATTCCTTAGTTGATAAAGTTTGGCCATCTAATTTATGCGGATGCACAGGTAATCGGTACTGTCTTATCGCTCATCGCCATCCTAGCAGAACATTCTGAAATCCAACAACGCGCCTACGAGGAGATCAACCGCGTCATCGGAACCGACCGTCTCCCATCTCTAACCGACCGCTCTGAGCTTCCGTATATCAACGCCGTTGTGCAAGAAATTCATCGGTGGAATCCAGCGGTCCCGTTGGTGACACATGGAAACTCTAGGGAGGATTATTATAAAGGAATGAGGATTCCAGAGAAAACTTGGATTATGGCAAATGTTTGGTATGGCTTTCCGTTTATCTTTTTTTTTTGGGTATTCAGCAGAGGTTTAGGGCAATGTTACACGATGAACAGATGTATCCTAATCCAGAAAAGTTCATACCTGAGAGATTTCTCTTCGGCGACGATCATAAGGAACCACAACTTGACCCTAATAATATAGTCTTTGGTTTCGGCAGAAGGCACGTTTCTTTTGCTCCCTTTTCAACCAATGATGTCTCAGATAAAAGCAAATTAGACGTTGTCCGGGAACACACTTTGCCAATGCCTATCTCTTCCTCGTACTTTCTCGTATGATCTCCTGTTTCGAGATTTTACCAGGTGATGATTTGAAAAGGCCTATCGATTTTGGGCTTGGGCTTGTTTCGTATGTTTTTTCTCCTGGAGGATGATCACTAACGTATGTTGTCATAGCGCACCAAAACGGTTCAAGTGCAGATTCGTACCCAGGTCGAGTATGAGGGAGTTGTTGGCTCAGATTGCATATGAGTAATTGAAATTTCCCGTTATCTGACCATGCAATTGTGAACGCGAATGTGATAACATGGATCCTGTAGTATATATACAGTAACTATAGTCTTAGCCTTGATCTGGTCTGATTTAAGTTGAGCGCGATCCGCGAGAGTTGTACGCCTCAGGAGGCCATGCCGTACCGACATTGTGCCTACCTCAGCAAATCACTTACAAACCCAATGTGGTCACTCACACTCGTTTTTGAACTCCATCCGTTTTACCACTGAATAACAATGCCACGGCACCAAAACTCCATAACCAACTCTCTGTCTTTGAGCCATCCCCTAATGCATGTGGTTGCACAACATTTTTCAGGTATAAGTCTTCATCCCTCAGCTCCTGATAGACAAACAACTCATCGGACGACATTCCCAACTGCACCATTGCAGAACAACACTGTCTATACTTAGTTGCTAGTCTCTGTATCTTCTCCTCTGCATTCTTGATGTCCTTCAAGCTTCAAAGTTGCTTCAAAGATTTTTATCCGTTCCGACATTGTGATTTGCTTTCTTGTTCTTCATTGCCCATAACACATCCACATGGTAAGGTACACGTCTGACGCATTCGAGGTATGTCACGTGTCACTGTCGGACAACAAAACTCATAAAACTTGGGCTACAGGAAGAATTGAGAGAATCGACTATAGGGCATTAAAGATATAGATGTTATCTTTAATGCCCTATGGACCAACACAAGAAGCATGGATTGTATCAAATGGCTGATTTGGAGATGAGGTTGAGGAAGGGTAAAGCGAATGATGCTGTTCAGCGCTGAGCTGTAAGGTACGCGCAAGACGCATTTGGGGTAAGTCACGTGTCACGCTCAGAAAGAAAAAGTGATAAAACTCGGGCTACGATACGAATCTCAAAATTTCGCTAGGTCTAGATCTGATGGCACAAACAATCATTCATCTTCAGGTTGCCTAAACCACAGCTTGCTGCTTGGCAATAGAAGTCTTATCAGCATCAGTCAGGTCATGCTTGCTGGCATTCACCTTGATTATGCACCTGTTAATTCCAGGGTCAACATCAGAGGTATATAAGCATCAAAGAGATTTCACTGGGTGTTCTGGAGCTTCAAAGCCTCATTCAGGAACTGAGATGAGGAAGACTTTGAGGTGGCACTTGGGTTGTCACAGACTTGATCCAGAGCAGTGATCCTCTGAGCCAACCTGGCTCTCATGGAGGAGAATCACATCCTAAAAGGGGGACCTAGGGCAGTCATGGATCATATGGCAACTGGAATAGACAGGGATGTTGGAATCTACGATTCACATTATGCACAGGACTATATTCATTTCTATTCTTTACTTCTATCTGACTTGCTTGTATAGCTATCCATATGATACACAACATCTATCTCACTTCTATTGACTCATCTTTACACCTTTCCTATTGTCTTATTGTCTTTCCTGTTATCACCTGTCTTACACTGCTGTACTAGTGCTGCGCACAAGCTATGCTTTATTGTTCTTTCTTATCTATGGACTCACACACATACAGTAGCTACAAGTATAAATACTAGGTAGTGTTGTACTGTTATACCAGAGCCTCAATCATATCTGTTGTCTCATTTCACTTGTGTTCAAGTGTCCTTAACACCTGATAAATCTAATAGGTTATGGGCCCCAAGCTCTAACCTTATATTGTTTGCTTATCGTCTTGCTCTTGACATTGTATGACCAGTTCTGACCGAACCAGTTGCAGACACGGAACCCCAGTACCCCCAGTTGATAACCCTGAAAGCATCATCAGATCGCAATCAGGATCCAGGCCTTCATCTAGACCTACATCATCTGTTGTTGATCTATCCGTTTCACCTACTGGTGAACAACCTGCATTTGCTGAAGAAAAAGAGGAACCAGAACTAGAATACGAAGATCCAGTACCTAGTGAACACCCATCTAGACATCAAACACCACCACCTCCACCAGATCCCTCAGATCACTCATCAGATTCAGAATCACTGGATTCAGACTCAGATAGCGACAACGACATGTCTAAAGCTACCAAAGCATTTGACAAGGTTACTACCTTGAAGGAGGATGGTTCTAATTGGTTAACTTGGGAAACACATGTTGAAAGAGCTGCTAGTTCACTAGGGTATGACAAATACCTAACCACTGCTGGGACAGGAGATGAAGAAAAGGAGGATAAAGATTTGTTGAATGGCATAATTGGAGCACTACCTGACAAGATCTTTCGGAGATACAAGTCGAAGAAAATGTCGAAGGAACTTTGGGATGCATTGAAGACAGACTTTGATGCCAAGAACCCCCTTACACAGGCATTTCTGGAAGGCAAACTATTCAGTCTCAGATGCCACAACCCTGCGAAGATCAATGAGCACCTTGATATGCTTGTTGAAATTCAGGATGAACTATCCAACTGAGGAGTGGATATTGTCGATGCACAATTCAAAAATGCTGTTATCGCATCAGTTCCAGATCAATTTAAACCCATCATCACCTCCCTCACCACATACTATCAAGATGAGCCAAACAAGCTCACTGCAGGCATGCTTATTTCATCCATTCGTGCCGATGCAGAAGGATCTAGCAACAATTGCAAACCCAAGGACTCCACCAATTACTCTAATGACAACTTTAGAGGAGGAAGAGGCAGAGGCAGAGGAAAAGGAAATTTCAGAGGACAAGGAAGAGGCTGAGGAGGAAAAGGGAACTACCAAGGCCACAGCAACAAGTCCAATGAAGAGGTGAAATGTTATAATTGCGGAGGAGTAGGTCATATGTCCAACCACTGCTCATTGAAGAAGAGGCAAAACGCCAATTCTGCCAAGGAATCCAAGAAGGATGACAAAGAGAAGGATAAAAAGGGGAAGAAGAAGGAAAATGCATCAGCTGTCAAGGAGGAGAATGAAGGATATGAATCAGCATGGTTGGCAATCGATAAAGATAAGATTTCACATCTAGATGCCCCAACCATTGATTGCTCAGAAATTGCAGAAGCAGCATTCATAGCATCTGAACAACAGACTCCAATCCTGTTTGGCACAGGAGCTACTTCTCACATGACACCACTTCACAAGGAACTGAAGCACTATGAAGAAATTCCACCTTGTACCATCGTTGGTGCAAATGTCGATACTTTCTCTTCCAATGGAAAAGGCACACTCCACATTGAAACACATGATTCCTCAAAATGACCTCACTTCTTTCCATTGTGTAACACATTGCATATCCCAGGCATGCCGAATACCCTTGTTTCTATTGGAAAACTGGATGATGCTGGATATGTTATTCACATCAAACAAGGCCAGATGAATATTTCAAATGGTCAAGGAAGGAATGTTGCATGTATTCCGAAGGTTAATGGGCTTTATCAAATCATTCCACATGAACATGCTTATACAGCTACTGACCGCACCCTATCCCTTTATGAAGCACATTGCGCCCTAGGACACATCAACTACGGTTATTTGAAGGAGGCTTTCAAAGCAAAATCTATCCAGGGCATTAGGTTGAATAGGAACCAAATGGAGGAAACTGAATGTGCTGTATGCATGCAAGCAAAAGCTTCTAGACTCCCAGTTCCGAAACAACGCCAATCTGAACATGCAAAGAATTTTGGAGACAAGATTCACACTGATATATGGGGGCCAGCATCTGTCAAAACCATTCATCGTAATGAGTATGCACTCACATTGCTTGACGACGCCACATACTGGCTGGAGCAACCTCTACTGCGCACCAAAGATGAGGCATTTCCGAAATACGTCATATTCCAAACCAACCTTGAAACCCAACATGGTATCATTATAAAAGTCCTACACTCAGATTGAGGTGGAGAATACCTAGGGGGAGATTTCTTACAGTTCTTGGAAGGAAAAGGAACAGATCGTATCCTCACAGCTCATGACACACCAGAGGAAAATGGTACTGCAGAACGCAGCCATAGATCCTTGCTCAACATGGTTCGAGCTATGTTCATTGCATCAGGCTTACTAAAATGGCTATGGGGAATGGCCATGATGTACACCATTTATATTTGGAACCGAACTCCACACAAAGCCATAGGAATGAAAACACCTTTCGAGAAACAATTTGGTCACACCCCTGACATATCGGATCTACATCCATTTGGCTCTATTGTTTACGTTAAACGAGAAGTTCGACCTGACAAACTATTGGAACAAGCTACAGAAGGACGTTGGCTTGGACCTGAAAAGGAATCACAAGGCTATAACATTTATTGGCCCAAACGGCGAACCATCACAGTTGAATGAAATATCACATTTTCCAAACAGCAGACCCAACTCAGTGAGGAGGAGGATCATGATGTTGCTATCAATTTGGAGAACAAAGTCCCTGAGTCGGATCAGCCAACTGAAATCGTTGAACCTACACCAGTTGAAATTGGAGAACCAGTTGATCCAAAAATCATCACAAGCAGGAGGAGCAGAAAACCTGCAGCTAAACTTAGAGAAATGGCTGCATATACAAAGGATTACTCCACCATTCTCACTGCCAGTCTTGCACAAGTCACATCAGAAATCGAAGCATATGACCCCTATACAGTATCTGAAGCCAAACGACGACCAGATTGGAAGTATTGGAAGGAAGCTATGGAGGAAGAAATGCAATGACATGAAAACATTTGAATTGATCTATCCACCTGACGATGCCAACATTCTTACCAACAAATGGGTTCTCAGATCAAAGAAAGACGAAGCTGGTAGACTCATCATTCACTGAGCATGACTTTGTGTCCGTGGATACAATCAGATCCCTGAAGTCGATTACTTCCCAGATGAAACATTCGCTTCTATCGCCAAACTCACATCCATCTGCATCATACTCGCTATTGCCACTTATCGGGACATGGAGATCCACCAAATGGATGTCAAATCAGCCTATCTCTATGGCAAATTAGACGACAATGAAAAGATATACATGAAACCACCTACTGGTATCAAGATCCCAGGCATTAAACCAGGACAAGTACTTCGCCTCTGATTAGCGCTCTATGGACTCAAACAAGCTGGACGACATTGGTATCTAAAATTCTGCAGCATTATGAAAGAAGTTGGACTTAGACAATCAGACTTCAATCATGCTGTATTTTTCCGGACAAAACCCCTTATCATCATATTCATTCATGTTGACGACATGACTCTTGTAACTGACACCAAGGAGGACATGAAGAAGTTGAAGGACAAACTCAAAGAGAGAGTAGAAGTCAAAGATGAAGGAGAATTACATTGGATGTTAGGAATTGAAATACGACGAGACAGAGAGAAGAGAACACTTCAATTGTCACAACAATCCTACATCAACTCTATCATTTCATGATATGGATTCTCAGACACCAAACCCGTTTCCATCCCATTTGATCCTCATACATGGCTCTCTACAACTCAAAGTCCAACCACAGTTGAAGAAATAGCTCATATGCACGATAAACCTTACTGAGAAGCACTTGGAGCAGTTCAATATTTACAACACGCTTGCCGCCCAGAACTCACTTATCCAGTATCTCAACTTGCCTGATTTGCCCAAAATCCAGGCATTACCCATTGGAACGCATTATGCCGAGTATTCACTTATCTTAAAGGCACACACGATTATTGGTTAACTTACGGAGATAAACCATCAGACATCATCGGCTACTCAGACGCAGATGGAATGTCAAACGAAGATCGACATGCTATTTCTGGATACGTTTTCATGCTCAATGGAGGAGCTGTATCATGGTCATCTAAATGACAGGACACTATTTCACTTTCAACCACCGAGGCTGAGTATATCGCATTATCTCATGCTGCAAAGGAAGCTATTTGGATTCGAAATTTTATCTCTAAAATATTTGGATCAGTCACTGACCCAATTCTTATCAATTCAGACAATCAATCTGCTATCGCACTTGCAAAAGACAATCGTTATCACGCACACACTAAACACATCGACATCCGCTACCATTTCATTCGCTACATCATTGAAGAAGGGAAAATCAGACTCTCATACTGCCCCACATCCAACATGACTGCCAATATATTCACAAAGGCTTTACTGTCACTTAAAGCCAAGCACTTCGCTTCATCCATGGGACTTGCAAAGGCTTGAGGAGGAGTGTTGGAATCTATGATTCACATTATGCACAGGACTATATTCATTTCTATTCTTTACTTCTATCTGACTTGCTTGTATAGCTATCCATATGATACACGACATCTATCTCACTTCTATTGACTCATCTTTACACCTTTCCTATTGTCTTATTGTCTTTCCTGTTATCACCTGTCTTACACTGCTGTACTAGTGCTGCGCACAAGCTATGCTTTATTGTTCTTTCTTATCTATGGACTCACACACATACAGTAGCTACAAGTATAAATACTAGGTAGTGTTGTACTGTTATACCAGAGCCTCAATCATATCCATTGTCTCATTTCACTTGTGTTCAAGTGTCCTTAACACCTGATAAATCTAATAAGGGAGGACTAGAATCAAGGAGAAACCAATAATAGCAATAACAAGAACAAGAAGTAGATGTACCCCCCTGGGATACCCTAACACCAAGACTCCCAGTGAGGACACTGGACCAGAAAGTCCATCATGTCAAATGTAGAACACACTAACAACAAGGTTCAATTCTGAAGTCTACCTACAAGAGTACTACTCTTAGACATATGGTTTCCATTTTTATGATATATCATTTTCTGATTGACAGATCATATCTGTTATTGCACATATTGACACTCTTGGATACATGATTATCATTCTATGGTTATTTCCATCAGTATCTTCTGATCTACCCTTGTCTTATTGTACTGTTTACATATATACTTCATAGCTTTGTAGATAGGTCCCCAGCTTGACCTCTTGTACTCTGCACACTTGTACTTGCCCTATAGCTATGTTGCTTATTGATATTTCTTGCTGATTGTGCAGCTTCCTGACATTAGGTAAAGCTCTCCTACTGTGCTGGCAACTGCTTTAGGATCTCTTGTGCTCAGTTGCCCCTGCAGGCTTTGTTACAGCCCTGGTTATGCCCATGTCTCCTTGCTACCACTGGACCCTGCCCCTGCCTTTTGATGGCATCCACTCATCACCAGCTCTCCTCTTGAACCTGTTTTATCTCTTGAACTTCTTGTACCATGGAAAACTTGGCTTTTGAAGATATTTGGATCTGCATTGATGGATGGGTTTGGAGACTAGGTGAAGTGACCTTTGAATATTACCAGAACCCAGATGACCCAGGACTAGTCTCTCCATTCTCCACTCCATAGCACATCCAGTCATCACCAAACCTATATCCTTGCTTGGCCCTGCCAATTGTTTCTTTGCACCTTTATTCTTTGCACCTTCCTTCCTCTTGATGGGATTACCAGTCTCCACCAGTCCTCTACAGCTCTCCTCTCATACCTGGAACCTTTGATCCTACTTGGAACATTGTATTTTGAAGACTGCCAGAACCATGGACTTTACCATCTGAAGCTGGTACCCTTTGTCTTTCTTGGACCCCAGAAGATTGGATCATGTACTCCCTTCCCTTTCCCAACTTCACCAGACAACTCTCCATCTCATTCATCTTAGCAATGTGGTCATTGTAGATGATTTTGTTGACCTACTCTTAGATCTCAGTACCCTGTGCACCCCAGAACCTGATCCACTCAAGACTGGTATGTCCAAGACTCCTATACATGGACTTGGTGTATGTGGGCCAGCAGAGGACTGCTGGCAAAAACGAGTCCTGGTTTCCTGTTTATCATTATGAGGAATCATATCAGCTCTATACCTTTCTTAGTATGATTATGGATTGAAATTATTAAGTATTAATTAAGTACAAACTAGTGTGATATCTGCATCTAATGTATTCTTTTTTTTCTACTTGTGTTATGATTGTACTCCTGTTTATATAAAGAATGCAATCAGTATTGTCATTAAGAGTTAGCCCTTACAATTGTTTGCATAAGTCATGAGAATCTGTGCATAGGCAAAAAATGTAACTCAACTTTTGGCCTAGGAGTAAATCATTCATATCTCAACAACCACAACAATTTGAGGTAATGTCTGAATATCCACTTGTGCGGAAAAAACCCCTGGACATGCCTGTAAGCCCATATTTTAAATAATTTGTTTCCTTATAATATTTACAAATTACTTTTTTTTTGATATAGTCATTGAATAATATTACAGTAGCTATATCCATATTGTATGGACAGGTCAATTGGGGGTCTTTTTGATTATATTAGCAAATGGTTGTATTCACAAATATCATTAGCTCTCGAGAAATGAGTAGATCGATCCTTGTGTGTATCAAAAAAGTAATTTGTGAATATTGAGAGAAGTGAAACAAATTATTAAAATTCTGGGTCTACAGGCATGTCCAGGGGGTTTTTCTGCACAAGTGAATATTCAGACATCAGCTCAAATTGTTGTGGTTGTTGATATCTGAACAATTTACTGCTGATGTGTGGATTCTCACAACCTATGCAAACAACTGTAAGTTAAGGCCTTTCTTTGCATAACACTTGGCCTCAAAGGCTTATCTTTAGCACACCCTTAACATAACAATTATTCATATATTGTCTGCACATTATACCTATAGGAATTTAGACATAATTCATATAATGATGCATTGCAGTTGTCAAATTGCCTGTAGCAAACTACTCAAAGTATTGGAAGTGTTCTTGAATGGCACTGATGGCTCATAACAGTATACTTGTGCATATAGCTAATAGCTATTGATGATTGAGACCATATGGGGATGAATAAATAGTGTTCAAAATGTTTAATTCTAAGCTGCAATTGGAACTAAGCCCTCCTGAAATAGATACCTAGTTCAGTTCAAAGCTCAAAACTTGGAACCAGATTGAAAGTTTAGTCCAGCATTCAAAAAACTTTTATGACTGCTGAAAACTTTTGAACATATTCAGATGCAACCAAGCCTATTGTGTGAACAGTAAGACTTGTATACCATGTTGTACAGGAATCTTGTATAGCTTTTCAATTTCTAGTACTACATGGTATATATGGTGACTGGCACACATTTGACACAATATCTGCTTCTTTAAATAGAAAATGGGCTGTCCTTAATTCTTTCTTGCAAATAGCCTATATAAATGTTGTAGACAAGAGCAAGAACACAGTGTCTCTTAGCCTCAACAAACTTTGCAACAGTATGTTGAAAAAGGTGAAAAAAGGTCTAAACATATCTGGATGCATTATAAATCCAAGCTGGACCTGAGTTCACCTAATGCAGAGTCCAGCCCAAGGTTCAGAAAAATATGTTCATCAGTTAGAAAAAAAGATAAAGATCTATTCAGGCTTCAGGCAAAGAAAAGCTAGAGTTGTCCAAATTGGCCTGATTTGCAAACCAGTGTGGATATCCATCAGGAAATTGGGGTTAAAACTTTCAAGGGCTTGCGCCGGGTTGTGCAAGCTTGCATAACCCTGAAAAGCTTGAAAGCCGGCAAGCAGAACAGTAAATGCAGAAAATCTGCAAGTTCCAATGATTGGGTCGTTTTGTACTTCCAGCTTGCGGAGAGTGTAGCTCCTGCCCTACAGATATGCCTGGATTAAATTGAAAAACAAGTCTACATTATACATCCAGGAGCTCATAATCTGGTAAACTACATTTTAGGCTGATTTTCTTTTTTGTATCTACACTTGTGAGGTTGCCGGGTTGCATACCAGCGGAAAACCAGCTACAAGGCCCAAAACCTCGCAAGTTTTTACCCCCATTTGCTGATGTCTATTACATTGTGATTATCTAAGTTTTGATTGACCGTGTCTTGACCAGCTTTTTTTGGCTTGTACAAGCCAGTCAAGGGTCAAGCGACAATAGGGCTCCGCACTGTACAGTATTACTGTTACACCAGTAAAATTTACGGATACATTACTGGTACCCCATATACGTCACTGTAATTTACGGGTTCATTTGATCAGCTCATATGGTACTGTACGGGGTTAAATACACCAGTAAGACAGATATACAGTGGGCTTAAGTAGACTTTATTTAAGATATGAACAGGTAACTCTATTCTATAGTCCCTAATTTTTTCGCCTGTGAGCCAGACATAGTATGCCATGGGATTTGAAGCAAAAATAAATCGCGGAACTTTGGCCTATTTTTAGCATCTGCACGGAACTTTACGTCATTATTGATTCATCCGCACACTTCTAGCATGACATGTGACTAGGCCAAATCCGCAACTTCTTGGACATCGGAAACTTCAGCCCCAAAACTTTTAAGACATGAATCAAAATTTTTATGTTCAAGTTTATCATTCATTTATTCAAGCAAATATATGATTGTAAACATCCAGAGCTTGTATGAAGGGTGCTCAAGCATAAGTTTTAAAAGCAAGGAATGGTGCAAAGATGATTGAGTTTGAACTCCAACAATATTCAGCACAAGGCTGGCCTTGCAGTAAGGCATGCTCTATCTTTTACTGTCACTTTGCTTGTTCTCAGAATGTGTGCATGAGGACTCAGGATAAGCAAGCAATCAGGCTGATGGGGCTAGATAGGTAGCTTGGGTGTTTATAAGATTTGACATGGCTGTACATTTCAAACAGTTACCTTGGAGACTTGCCCATCTAGAAATATGATTCTTTAGTGTTTGATTGTCAAAATTTACTAAAAATTTCATGAAAATTGGTTAAAGCTTGTGGAATTCTAATTACCATATTAGGTGACAGGACCCTGGCAGCTTTGTGGCACTAGCTGTTTCATGGAATATCTTGCCAATACCAATCATTGGTCCTCACATTGAAAGGAGCTTATGATTAGGTGGACATGGGATGCCCTTTCAATAGCAGTCAATCCCTTCAACCTGAATTCAGGGCACAACAGTGGGATAACTGGAAGAAGCCAAAATAAGCTGAAACAGTGTCAGAGGAGATTTGGATCAAAGGAACTGATGCTGGGTTTCTGAGAGCTGAAGAAGCTTCACTTGAAGCTGATGGTACTGGAGAACCTATCACAAATTGAACAGAGTGATGATAATGAATGTATAACAAAGCACTAATGAATATACAGGAAAATGTGTGAAGATGGAAAAGAATCAAGTCATAGGTATAAAAATCAAAACTCATTCTGATTGTTTCATGATGTGAAAATATTGTTATCATCTTATTGTAGTTGAATACCCAGACATTTATAAAATCTGCTAAAAGTGGTCATCTTTACTAGTATATACTCCATTCTTTTATATATCATATCTATACCAGATGTTATTGTAACCAGAAAGTACGACCTAACAGTCATGATCTATAAATATTAAGTGGTCAAGAGACATTTGGTGTCGGACTGTCCTGGAGGGGAGATGTGGGTACAAGCTCTAGGTGTTTACAATCATATATTTGCTTGAATAAATGAATGATAAACTTGATTCATGTCTTAAAAGTTTTGGGGCTGAAGTTTCCGATGTCCAAGAAGTTGCGGATTTGGCCTAGTCACACATCATGCTAGAAGTGTGCAGATGCATCAAAAAATGATGTAAAGTTCCGCGCAGATGCTAAAAATAGGCCAAAGTTCCGCAATTTATTTTTGCTTCAAATCCCATGGCATACTTTTCCACCCTTTTCTACACTTTTCTACACTTCCACCCTTTTCCACCCTTTTCCACAGTCTTCCACCCTTTTCTACACTTTTCTACTTTTTCATATCTACCTGTTATGAATCTCCCCTGTCTTGATCTCCTACTATTTCCATGTCACTGTCTCCATTTCTTGTTACCATTATTTCATTGATATGTCCCATCTTTCCATTCCATTCTTCTCATCATCAGCATCAACTTGATTGATTCTCCCTTGTTTCCATTCTTTGATATCTATCTCTATGAACACTCTTGCCTATTCAATTGCTCTCATATATTCCAATGGTCATTGTAGATAGTTCTCCAGTCTGTCCACTTTTGTCCCTTTAGATCCATACTGCTCAGCTTTGTTTCAGTACTATGTTGACATGGGCTAAAAAGTTTCTACACTTTTCTGCACTTTTCCACACTTTTTACTTTCTGAGGAGTAAAGTATAGAGAAAAGTGTAGAAAAAGGAATCCACACTTTTCTGCACTTTTCTACACTTTTTTACACTTTTCAAGTAGAGAAAAGTGTAGAAAATGGAAACCATACTTTTTTTTTTCACTTTTTCACACTTTTCCACATCAGGAAAAACTGATATAACCAAGGAGTCAGAAATGACAATCAATGGATAAATCAACTAATTTATGGTTCCCATGGTTAAAAATGACAACTATGGTTATAACTGACAGCTTTTGACAACTATGGATAAATGGAGTTTTGAGAGGACATATAAAAGACCACAGTGGTAACAATGGTTTACTGTTGGCAAAGCCATCTATCCATGGATACCAATAGTAGCTATGGTGATTTGCTTAAAATACAATATGTCAACAGAGCATCTAAAGAGCTTTTTTTACACCTGATCACTGTCAGCTTACATTGAGCTCCAAATAATAATGTGTAATGGGTGTAGATTCACCTAAGAATTACAATACTCATATTTATTGAAAATGGACTACAGTGCAATTTGATAAATGAATTAAATGATATGTTAAAAATGAGAATGGTGCCCTGGGACTGCAGGTCAGCCTGAGCATGCTCTGGAATGTTGTCCAATGGATAGAGGGGTGCCATAAACATTGAAAACGAGTCCTGCATTCTTAAAATTGTGTCAGAAACAGCAGATCTGTGAATATGCTGGCAGATGGGCTAGAGTCAAGTCAAATAAATCTAGAGAATGAACGAACGCACCAGCGGCTACAAGACTCTGGAATAAGCAATAATATGCTGATATGAAGCTTTTGGACATACCTTGGCCAATTCCATCCATTCCAAGAGTGATTGCATATGTGGATGGGTCCTAAGGGGGACAGGATGCCCTGGAGCCCCAGGACAGCCTGTGCGTGCCCTGAAATGTTGTCCAATCAATGGAGGGGTGCCATAAACATTGTAAACGACTCCTGCGTTCTTAAAATCGGGTCAGAAACAGCAGATCTCTGAATGTGCTGGCAAATGGGCTGAAGTCAAGTCAAATAAATCTAGAGAATGAACGAACGCACCAGCGGCTACAAAACTCTGGAATAAGCAATAATACATTGATATGAAGCTTTTGGACACACCTTGGCCAATTCCATCCGTTCCAAGAGTGATTGCATATGTGGATGTGTCCTAAGGAGGAGAGGATACCCTGGAGCCCCAGGACGGCCTGTGCGTGCCCTGAAATGTTGTCCAATGGATAGAGGGGTGCCATAAACATTGGAAACGACTCCTGCGTTCTGAAAATCGGGTCAGAAACAGCAGATCTCTGAATGTGCTGGCAAATGGGCTGAAGTCAAGTCAAATAAATCTAGAGAATGAACGAATGCACCAGCAGCTACAAAACTCTGGAATAAGCAATAATACGTTAATATGAAGCTTTTAGACACACCTTGGCCAATTCCATCCGTTCCAAGAGTGATTGCATATGTGGATGTGTCCTAAGGAGGAGAGGATGCCCTGGAGCCCCAGGACAGCCTGTGCGTGCCCTGAAATGTTGTCCAATCAATAGAGGGGTGCCATAAACATTGGAAACGACTCCTGCGTTCTGAAAATCGGGTCAGAAACAGCAGATCTCTGAATGTACTGGCAGATGGGCTGAAGTAGTGTTGGACAGGCTCGGCTTTGGCTCGCTTCAGCTTGGCTCTTATTGACTTGCCGAGCCAATAATGTGGCTCGGCTAAGAAGCCATTAAAGAATGGCTCACTCCAGCTCAAGCCATTACAAGTTGACTCTCATTTGATATTCTGTACTTTAATATTTTAATCTATTCAACAACCCTGTCTAACTAAAAACAATATTTCATTTCATCAGTTGGAAAAATTTCCATCAATTTCGGCCAGAAATGTGACTGACTCCGAAATTTGTTGGTACATTTCGGCAAATTTGAGAATTGAATGAGATATTTGGCAATGGAGATATTAACTAGAGAAGCACCGACCGTGTCAGCACACACCCTTGCTTGTTTCCACATATCCAGCAACATCAGAAACGGGACCAAACGCGGTCAGGCAGTCTAGCTGCGATGATTAACCATGTTTACGCAAGTAGAGAATGTAACCAGGGGGGGGGAAATAGTTAGAGCATAGAGTGTTGGTGACCGGTGCAATGAGCATCTTAGGATGTAAAGAGTCGCATCCATAAAAATATAAAAGGAAGCTGACATAGTAAAAGGTACCGAGCTTCCATATTGGGAACCATCACATGGTTATATAATCAAAACACCTGATCCGTGACTTCAGATATTGGACCTGATTTTGTTTGTACACTTGTTTATGGAAAAAAGGCCGAAGGGTGGTAGAGCCCTTGGCAAGCAAGGGAATCGGTTAATTCAAATGATGGATTTAAATGGTTAGGCATCAGTTCCGGCTTGAGCCATGAATGAGCTAGAGCCGAGTCATCTAAAGCCAGCTCCAATCTTACAAGCTCGGCTTGACTCATAATCGGCTCGGCTTACCGGCTTAGCCGGAGCTGAGCTGAGCCAATCCAACACTAGGCTGAAGTCAAGTCAAATAAATATAGAGAATGAACGAACGCACCAGCGGCTACAAAACTCTGGAATAAGCAATAATACGTTGATATGAAGCTTTTAGACACACCTTGGCCAATTCCATCTGTTCCAAGAGTGATTGCATATGTGGATGTGTCCTAAGGAGGAGAGGATGCCCTGGAGCCCCAGGACGGCCTGTGCATGCCCTGCAATGTTGTCCAATGAATAGAGGGGTGCCATTAACATTGGAAACGACTCCTGCGTTCTGAAAATAGGGTCAGAAACAGCGGATCTCTGAATGTGCTGGCAGATGGGCTGAAGTCAAGTCAAATAAATATAGAGAATGAACGAACGCACCAGCAGCTACAAAACTCTGGAATAAGCAATAATACGTTCATATGAAGCTTTTGGACACACCTTGGCCAATTCCATCCATTCCAAGAGTGATTGCATATGTGGATGTGTCCTAAGGAGGAGAGGATGCCCTGGAGCCCCAGGACGGCCTGTGCGTGCCCTGAAATGTTGTCCAATGGATAGAGGGGTGCCATAAACATTGGAAACGACTCCTGCGTTCTGAAAATCGGGTCAGAAACAGCAGATCTCTGAATGTACTGGCAGATGGGCTGAAGTCAAGTCAAATAAATCTAGAGAATGAACGAACGCACCAGCGGCTACAAAACTCTGGAATAAGCAATAATACATTGATATGAAGCTTCTGGACACACCTTGGCCAATTCCATCTGTTCCACGAGTGATTGCATATGTGGATGTGTCCTAAGGAGGAGAGGATGCCCTGGAGCCCCAGGATGGCCTGTGCGTGCCCTGCAATGTTGTCCAATGGATAGAGGGGTGCCATGAACATTGGAAACGACTCCTGCGTTCTGAAAATTGGGTCAGAAACAGCGGATCTTTGAATGTGCTGGCAGATGGGCTGAAGTCAAGTCAAATAAATATAGAGAATGAACGAACGCACCAGCGGCTACAAAACTCTGGAATAAGCAATAATACGTTGATATGAAGCTTTTAGACACACCTTGGCCAATTCCATCCGTTCCAAGAGTGATTGCATATGTGGATGTGTCCTAAGGAGGAGAGGATGCCCTGGAGCCCCAGGACGGCCTGTGCATGCCCTGCAATGTTGTCCAATGAATAGAGGGGTGCCATGAACATTGGAAACGACTCCTGCGTTCCGAAAATCGGGTCAGAAACAGCGGATCTCTGAATGTGCTGGCAGATGGGCTGAAGTCAAGTCAAATAAATCTAGAGAATGAACGAACGCACCAGCAGCTACAAAACTCTGGAATAAGCAATAATACGTTCATATGAAGCTTTTGGACACACCTTGGCCAATTCCATCCATTCCAAGAGTGATTTCATATGTGGATGTGTCCTAAGGAGGACAGGATGCCCTGGAGCCCCAGGACAGCCTGAGCGTGCTCTGGAATGCTGTCCAATGGATAGAAGGGTGCTATAAACATTGGGAACGACTCCTGCATTGTTAAAATCAGGTCAGAAACACCAGAGGTTCGATTTTTTTTCAGTTGAGCAGTTGTTAGTATAGAGTGGGCTAATAGGGCTATATTTTGCTTGCAAGTATGGCCAACAGCCTAGAATAGCCTGCAGACAAAATTTGGATCATACCCATCTACCCAGAAGTGCTGGACATATTGTTGATTGGACTTGTAAATACGGCCAAGGATTCTAGTGGTTGATTATATCATCATCCCTCGAGGTGGATTCCATCTCAAAAAGGCAAGTTCTAGACTGGTGGCTTGTGGGAAAGTCAGATGTTGTTCAAAAAGCCCAGCCTTGCTCGAACTCTCTAGTGTGTAAATGCGTACTTAGAAAAATCAGACCACAGAGCATGGGAATTTCAGCCACAGGTCACATGGTGTTGAAAAACTCGTCACAGACTCCTGCCTCGTCCTTCTTTCTCTTTACCTTCATCATCCCCTTGGCCTTTCGTGCTCACACTTCAATCCTTTTGAGAAGTTATATCCTTTGGAACTTTCTTCAGGCCTTCCATATTCTCTACAGTATCCAGCTTTCTGGTTTCCCTTTCTGTTTACTCTTAGATGATTCTGGTGACTGCTATTAGATGCGTGCTTCCTTTCTGTTACTTTCTCAGGATGCTGACCCTATCCTTTCTGCTACCCTTTCTCTCCTTCTCTGTCATTGTTGGGTTATCATGGTCACTGCTTTCAGAACCCAGGTGTGTCTCCTCTGTATTCACTTATGCAGCTTCTGACCTTATACTCCCTCATTCTTCTATTCATTTCTTGGTGTATTGCCTCAGCTTCTCAGCCTTCATGGTGTGTGTCTATCTACTATGTCTCATGTCTTCCTCTAATGCCCTTGTTTCTAGAACCTTTGAAGCTGGTTATTAATACTACATGTATGCTATCTTCTTTTGCCATTATCCCTCTGATGCTCATGCACTATCTATCATTCTCTTTTAGGCTTTCAGGATCCTTCCTTCATTTTCCATTTATCATTTTCCTCTCTTTGTCATAAACTGTATGTGACTTCTCCTTTTTGTATTTCTCTTGCCCATCTCTTCTTATATGGATTTTGCTGTATTCTATGCCTTTCCTATATCCTTTGTACATCTTAGTAGCTTTAATATATGAAAATTTGACTTTGATTCTATTATTTGAATGTGTAAGAAATGATTATAGATACACTACAAGCTGGATTTTTGACTGCTATAGTGCCTTTTTTGATGGATATGGTTAACTTTTGACTGCATTTAGACTGCTATAGTTGATTACTGATGATCTTTTGACAATATTTTGACAACCCATAGACACTTTATTGAGAACCAAAAGACATTTCATGACATACATGTAATCAAGCATCAATTTGACCTTACGCTATGAATGTCAAAAACATACATGGCACTGGTGGTCCCCATGTAACCTATAGATGTTTTTCACATACTATTGGCTTACATTGGAGGTCCTTTTGCAGAAGTTTGATAACCAATGGTTCAAATGCATTTTCCTGATGCACACTTTTCTGCACTTTTCCACACTTTTCCACACTATTCTACACTTTTCCACACTTTTTCATATCTCTACTTTTCCATACATCTTTGCACTTTTTCACACTTTTCTACACTTTTTCTACACTTCTTTACACTTTTCTTCACTTTTCTACACTTTTCTTCACTTTTCCACACCTTTCTGTACTTTTTGCCACTTTTTGTCTTTTCATTATTTTGCTACACTTTCTGCACTTTTAGTTTCTGAGGGCATTAGACAATTGGGTTTCATGCTTGTATTATTCTGATGAGAATAGCATACAAAGTAAAATATGGAAAAGTGTGGAAAAATGCAGAAAAGTGGGAAAAAGTGCTCAACTATTAAAAAGTGTAGAAAAGTAAAGGGAAGTGTAGAATAATGCAGTTATGAAAAAAAGTTAGACAAAAGTGTAATAATTAAGTGTAGAAGAGTAAAGGAATGTGTCTCTCTTTCTATTTCTTCACATTTCTGCACAAATCCCCACTTTACACATTTCTACATTTTTGTACAATTTACCACATTTTTCATGTACTCTTATATGAAAAACCATCCTTCCAAGATATACCATCTGAGATTATAGAGATCATACACTGAGTATATTAAAATGTAATGTTTGTATGATTACCTATGAAATTTACTCATTGCATCAAAATCAAATCTGGTGAAATATATAGATAATAATTGGAGTAATATAATGAATAATAACATTCAAGATATAATGATATTTTGTGAACTTTCTTCCTCACAAGTCAAAATAGAGATCAAAAATTATTCTACAGTCATTAATATATTTTGTGATGACTTATGGTGATAATATTTTAATCATAATTTGATGGTATATATTGAGTCTTAACTTGTCCCCTCCAAAATATTTTACATGAGTATTTATTGACAATATATTGAGCATATCTTGGCAACAGATCAGAAAATTTTCTATTGTTGGCTATTAAAATATAATCTTTATAATATATTGTAGACTATTTTGAACTTATTTTGATGCATTTACATAGCAGATTGTGGTTGACTATCAAAATAAACCACTTGTGAATAAAGAGTGAATATTTTAAAAATAAATTGGAAACCCACTGTCTTCTGGATCAAAATATTACATAATATATTATCAAAATAATCCACTATGAGATATTTTAATCTTCCATCAAAGTATTTTCTATATATTTTATCAGATTTTATTTTGATTTTTTGCGGAATATTATCTCTATATTTTCAAAATATTCCACAGTGGATTATTTTGATATGTTTCCAGTGACAGATATACTCCCAGGAGCAAATTTTCAGTGATTATTTGACAATATCTCAAGAACCATTGCAGATATGCAAAATCCAATTGGATATTTGGATTCTCAGACCCAATTTACCCCTATGAACCCATTTTCTGGATTTTTATCACCAGCTCCAGGCGAGTTTTTTGCATTTTTCTCCTCGGCCACAGCTGCTATCCAAAAATGGATTGCAGATATGAGATCAGCCGAAAAATGCGCACCTGGCAGTACCCAATACTCTTATGTTATCTTTATCTAATCAATTATTATCTTATGCCCTTTGAACATTTGTAAATGTGTGCTTTTGACTCTGTTAAATGGGCTGCTGGACTTGCCTTGAGTGCAAGAGCTTATGTCAGTTCATAAAGTTCATGCTACTAATGCCAGTAGCCTTTGTTTCTGGCTGAAAAGCTCGTAAGCGGTCAGACCTGCACAATTGCAAATGTCATTTGGACATTTTGCCAGGTACATTTACAAATGAATTACAGTATCAGCTGGATTTCAATGGAAATATACTGCTGCAACCTGTGTTGTCTTCACCCCACCATTCAAAAATAGCAAAGGCATCCTGAGGTTGAAATTCAGCCATAGTAAACAGAAAGATGGGGAGGAAATAAAGTAAGCTGAGCATGTGTGCTGTCGCCTTTAATAGCTGTCCTGCTAATTTGAACAATAAATGATTGCCAAAAATCAGCAAGCAGAACAATGCCATTGTGAACAGCATCTCACTGATGTCAAAGCATTCAAAAACAAGCACTGCTACCTGCTTGATTATGACCATTGGAGCTATGCCTAGTTAAACTCTCCCTTCCCATGACTTGATAATGCAATGCATATGATTCAATTTCAGCCTTGGTAAATTCATTGATAAACACTGCTGTTGAATAAATCAAAAAGAAAGGAGTCGATTAAAACTTAACAACAAGAAACACATAACAGCTGAATGATGGACCAGACATGACCACAACTATGGGGATAAGTAAGGCTTGAAGTGTTGAGTTGGGGATTGTGTGATTTTGAAATATCAACGATTGCAAATCAGATAGAGTCGGGAAAGAAGAAAGGGCAGAAACAGGCAACATCCCAACAGCACAAAATGCCATTGGATGAGGTGACAGAACACAATTCCATCACATGAGGCCACACAAAATGCAGCCAGAAGGAATGACAACTTTGTGGACAAGTCTTGAGGTATTGACACTTGCAAATCAGATAGAGTCGGGAGGGTCCTTGGACTGGGAAAGATTGTGTAAGGAAAGGGTGGAAATGGGCAACATCCCAACAGCACAAAATGCTGTTGGATGAGGTGACAGAACACAATTCCGTCATGCAAGGCCACACAAAATGCAGCCAGAAGGAACAACAATGTCGGAAAAATCAGTTCACACTTATAATGAGGTCATCATTATAATTCAATTATAGCTCGCTTATCACTCCGGACCGATATCTTATAATCAATAACTCATAATTGTAATGGCCCTACTTCAACGATTCTTCGTGAAATCAGTGGTTTTCTTTTTGTAAAAGTGGAATACTCTTATTCCCGTATGTTTCGAAGGACAGATGTCAAAATGGAGGAGCTTAGTGCAGTGATTTAGCATATTGATCATACTTCGAGTTATCAAGGAACACTTTTTGAGAATATCTTATTATAGCATCGTGTGCAATTGATGTTGGATATATCAATAATCCAAGTCCACAGGACCAATATCATCCCGGTCCGAATCTATAATTACTAGGCATGGGTAAGAGATAAGAGCCTTGAGAGATCTTTCTGCTTCCTTACTTTCCTCCTCCATCATCCCTCAAGCACAAGTTTCAACATTTTTGATGGATAACATACCAAAGGCCACTAGCTCTAAAAATGATTTGATAGATTGTCCCAATGGATGTGGCAAAAAATACCGCAGTCAAGGTCTTGGACGGCATCTTAAAGCTTGTAAACAAAAAATAGCAGATACAGTACAGACTGTAAATTATGAGCATGAGTTGATGCTAGGTATGTATATCTATGTTATCCACAAGATTCTTTTCAATGTTCATAAACTGAAAACAGGGCCCACAGCATCTGATGCTAGACTCACTGATCAATCAAGAGTAAAGGCACACAGTCATGGTAGTTTGTCTCTGATTACAAAAAGCATAATTTAATCATTTACAGCAGCACCACCCTCAAACCCTAATTTTTCAATGGCACCTCATATTCAAGTTGATTTGGAATCTGGGCATTTTGAAGGTGTGATGCTACTATTATAATTTTGAAAATTCAACTTACTCTTGCTACCTTTGAGGAACTGCTCTAGAGATGGAACAGATATCAGAGCAAAATGATAGCACCAATTATCAAGTTGATGATATCAAAACTGAGTTTCATCCTAATAGCAAGATACCAGATTCCATCAATCACTTCTCGGATTTCCATTTCTATAATACAGAAGATTCAGAATCTGAAATGACTGTGCCTTTGGACTTCCAGCCATGGAAACCATTTCAGACTCGTCTAGATTATGAAGTCTCTGAATTTTCACTTCGTGCAGGACTCAATCAGCACTTGACCAATGATCTTATTGAATTAATCTTAAAGTGCTCTGCTCAACCAGAGGAATTCACAATCCGAACTGCTTCTGAGATGCAGAAGATCTGGGATCTAGCTTCTCATAAAACTCCAGAGGTTAGTTTGGATCACTTCAAATGTATAAATTATTGAAAACCTTTGTATTGCTCAGTTTCAAAGAGAGACTATTTCTGTACCATACCGGAATCAAGATAGAACTTTTGATGTATTTTTCCGCCCTTTGTGGGACTGGGTAACTGATATTGCTCAGAGCCCAGAATTAGCATCAGAACTAAGATGGGATGCCTGCAAGCACTACAAGCTCAATGGCAATACCAAGACATGGGAATACTTTCTGCAGGAACCATGGACTGCAAATGCTTGGTGGCGTATACAGGTGTGTATTTCTGATTAAAAATGATCTAATATTCAATTGTTTATAGTCAGACCTTCCTGCAAATGCAAAACCATTTTTTATTATTTTGTATGCAGACAAAAGCAAGTTGTCATCATTTGGGACGGAAAAGGGTTACCCTGTAATTGCTCGATGTGCTAACTTGCCATCTCACATCCGCAATGGAAGGGGTATTGGTGGTGGTAGAGTTGTTGGCTGGCTTCCAGTTGTAAGATCCAAAAATTTGTATATGGTATAATTTTGGACTTACCAAATTTCAGATTGATGGAGAGTCAGCTGAGACTGGAAAACCAGGATTTGCAGATTTCAAAGCTGCTGTTTGGCATGAAGCTTTCTCAAAGATATTAGACTCCATTATTTCCCACTCACAAACTGGTTGCTCTGTTAATTGTGGTGATAAAATCAACCGGCATTTATTTCCAATTCCACACATTTTATCAGCTGATTTTGAAGAACAGTAATTTATCAAGCTAGTTTTTTTCGGTAATATCTAGCTAACAATTTCTATCCATTTAGGTGTATTATGGCATTAATCAGAGGGTTCAGAGGGTTATGCCCATGTCCTAAATGTCTAGTCTCTCAGGATAATCTTTCTGACTTAACACTTCAATGTGATCTTCGGACCCCGGTGCATACAGCCAAAATTCTAAATGATGTGAAATTGCTCCCTCATAAAACAGACAAGGATGAACTATTAAAATCTTATGGCTTACGCCCTCATGTGGTATTTCATTTATCTTTATACATTAAGATATACTGAAAGCTCTTTAGAATGTATTCTTCAAGATAGCATTTGCTGATCCTTATTTTGGTTGTTCATTTGATGAACTACATTTTGGAGGTAGTGGAATTTGGGGTAGTCATATGTTTGAGCTATTCAAATCCCACTTGAAGGAGCTCTCAGGAAGAGATGCTGCAGTGGAAATTGATTCAAGGTAATAAAATTACCTACTGAGTGTCCAAGCTAAAGATGCTTCAGATTTGAGGAAATTCCATCTTGGAGAGGACTCAACCATTTCAAATCTGTTACAAATACATCATTCAATGATGGTTCTAAACACCGTGATATTTCAAAAGTAATTCTTCATTTACAATTTATTCTACTGAATCCCAAACTTAATTATTATCAGATATTCCTCTTTGCTGCATATGATGTATTTACAGCACATAAGGCTGCTTTCCAACTCCTCAGATGTCTCAGGGCATACCTCAATATGACAATGTATGGAAACTTAAGCTTGCAAACAGAACATACAATAGAAGCAGGTCAAAATGCTGTTCTGAAATTTTCTGCAATGATATCAGTAAGTCAAGACTGTTTTGAGATTTAATAATGAAGCAAATTATTCCTTAGAATTATCAAGCCTTAAACCCTGATAAAGACTGGAACTTTCCAAAGATGCATTACCATTCACATTGGTTCATGTCACAAACCGTATTATTTTAATTCTTTTTCCTTTATTTACCGTTGTTATTTACTCAAGCCATTACCCTGTAACAGACTCTAGACTCGGTCGTATGTTCCGTTCTATCTTCCTTATTGTCTACTATACCACTGTCCCGGTTCACCATCTTTCCATAATCTTTCCATAACCTTTCCTGAAACACGCCTGGATCGACATCTGTCATCGTCACCTTCTTTTCTCCCATCATCAGCTTCTCTCTGCCTTATCGCAGCCTCATTGTTCATGTACCGCAATACCGTTTCACACTGCCATGCGCTGCCTCTTTTCCCTATTGATAGTTAACAGTATATAAACCCAGTACCCTGTAAACCTAGTCCTTAGCTTGACCTCTTGTCAACTCGGACTAGGTATGTGTTCCTGTATCCGTCTCTTTACCTCAATGTAACCTCTTGTCAACTCGGACTAGATTCCCTGAAGCTATCCCGTCGACGTTTCCTCTCCGAACTTATCTAGTGTCACCCCTCGTGACATTAGGTCAAGCTACCACCGCAGGTACCGACGATCTCCGTCTAGATCGTCCCTACCACCGTCAAAACGTCTTTCTCTGGAGACACCAGTGACTGCAGAGGCCTACCGCACGGTTTTGACGTAACCCGTCAGTGTCACGTTCACCTTTGGGAGAACGAGTTCTTCAAGTGTATCCGGAACAACTGCTCGTTTGCCACTCTCTCCATCGCATCTGCCTCTTCCCTAGAACTTGAAGGGCGGACCCACCGAATCAAACCGTTACCAGCCCACGTCCCACGAGTAGAATCCACTCCGTCCCCACCTGCTACCCCAGTACCATCACCACCGCCACCGGAAGATTTTGCCCAGACAGTTCCGTCGCCCGCACCGTCCCCGACACCACCACCGTCTCCTACACCACCACCAGCTCCAACACCGTCACCACCGCCTCCCCCGTCCCCATCACCTCCACCGTCCCCACACGATACTGAAATGTCGAACAACAATCTCCAAGAAGCGATGGAGCAGATGACTCAACAGATGACCAGGCTTCTCGAAGCCATGGGGCAGCCGAAGCCTACGAAGTCTAGCGTGGCTAAACCAGACCCGTTTACTGGGAAAACTACAGATGTACGACGTTTTCTTTCGCTTTTCAAAATTTGGGCTTCGAGTCGAAAAGACCTGGACACCGAACCTAAATATATTACGGCGGCACTATCCTTCATGCAAGGAGACGCGGCAGATTGGGCAGCTCGATACGCCAACCTTGCTGTAAAATCTAACGAGGAACACGCACGAGACCCCGTTCCAGCTAACGCAACCCCTTTCCCCTTTGACGGAACTTGGGAGAAATTCGAGAAGGAGTTTAAAACGAGGTTTGGGTCAGTCGACGAAGAAGCAGAAGCGCGAAGAAAGATTATGGGAATGAGACAGGGAAAGCAGAAGGTGGCTCACTATGCGCAAGAATTTCAGGACATAGGAGGACGAACTGGGTTCTCGGATGCAGACCTGATGGAAAGGTTCTGCAATGGTCTCAACAGTAACATCCGACTCCACATGATTTCTATCGAATTAGGACAAGGAAAAGCTAAATCCCTTGCCGAAGCCATCAATCGTGCCTGCACCATCGAACTGGCCATTCACAGTCCCACATTTGCCGGCGGAAATTTTAAATCCTCCGATCCGAATGCCATGGACATCGATGCCACCCGGACCGGAGGTAACGGCAAGACCCGCGACGACTTCCTCCTGAAGATGAAGGGACACTGTTTTGGGTGCGGATCTCCAGATCACGTAAAAGGGAACTGCAGTTGGAAGAACGAGAAGTGTCGTTACTGCGCAAGGATTGGACATGTGGAAAGGGTATGTCAGGACAAATATATGGGGGTGGAGAAGGGAAGAGGGAACCGAACGAGACGAGGAGGAGGACGAACCGGGCAACAGGTGGCCGCTAACACCCCATGGTCTCTGTTCGATGACGAACCCACTCCAAGTCCAGGCCCCAACACCACCATTGCTGCCTCCACGTCACGAACCCCCCCTTCCAACTCTAACCCCGACTTCAATGCCTTCAGAGATGCCATTGCCGAACAAAACAAGATTTTAGCCGCAATCCTCCAGAAGCAAGAGGATTTTTGAAGAAGACGCCGAGAAAAGCTGCGACTCGCGCGTCCCCTATGAACGATTTTAATACCATGTCCTTTTCCTCCTCGTACGATTCTACCTGTAACATTGATACCGTCTGTATGGTCGATCCGAATGAAAGCCATTTTTATTTGCCCATCTCGTTACAAGGAAGCAGGACCAACAAAATCTTCACAGCAGCTATGGTGGATAGTGGAGCGACAGCCCTATTCATAGACCGAAAATTTGTCACTGATAACTGGATCCCGACTTTTCCTCTGAAGAAATCTATCAAAGTAAGGAACATTGATGGAACGGAAAACACGGCAGGAAGAATTGAGAGATGTGCTCGAATGAAAATGGAAACAGAGGGATATGAAGAGTGGACGGACTTTCTAGTTACGGATATCGGATCGGAGTCCGTTATCCTGGGGCTTCCCTGGCTTAAAAAACTAAACCCCCGGATAGACTGGAAAAGAGGGAAACTACAAATTCCCGAGGATCAAGAGGAGATTCATGAAGCGGCAGTGGAAGAAGAGGAAGAAGAGAAGAGTGCCCCGATCAAATTTAACGCCAACCGCAAACTTCGACGACATTGGAAGAGGGAAGGCGTTATTGAGGACTTGGGAGAGGAGGTTTGGTGTGCAGCAGGGTATACGTACTCCCAGCAGATCGCAGAGGCGGAGAACGCGAGGAAAGCCAAGAGGAGCTTCGAACAAACGGTACCTCCAGAATACCAGGATTTTCGTAAGGTCTTCTCCGAAGAAGAGTCGGAACGCCTCCCAAACCGACAACCCTGGGACCATGCTATTGAGCTAACGCCAGATGCGCCCGCAACCATCCGCACCAAGGTGTACCCCATGTCGGTCAGTGAACAGCAAGAACTAGAGCGATTTCTAGAAGAAAACCTCCGGAAGGGATACATACAACCGTCCAAGTCGCCTATAGCCTCTCCGGTCTTCTTCATCAAAAAGAAAGATGGCAAATTGCGATTTGTCCAGGACTACCGAAAACTAAACGAGTTCACTGTCCGAAATCGCTACCCACTCCCCCTAGTCCAAGACATCATCGGCAAGCTTCAGGAGGCCCGAGTGTTCACCAAATTTGATGTACGCTGGGGATATAACAACGTGAGGATTCGGAAAGGAGATGAATGGAAGGCGGCCTTTGCTACAAATAGAGGGCTGTTTGAACCCAACGTCATGTTCTTCGGACTTACCAACTCTCCGGCCACCTTCCAGGCACTGATGGACACTATCTTCGCGGACCTAATAGCAGCAGGAAAAGTAGCGGTATACCTGGATGACATCCTGATCTTCACCAAGGATTTGGAGGAACATCGCGGACTGGTGCGAGAGGTGTTACAGAGACTGAGTGAGTATGATCTCTACCTCCGACCTGAAAAATGCGAATTCGAGAAAGAAGAGATTGAATACCTGGGGATGATCATCGGGAAAGGACAGGTAAAGATGGACCCAGCTAAAGTTGCGGCTGTGAAGGACTGGCCGATGCCAAAAAACCTACGAGAGGTGCGAGGATTCCTAGGGTTCGCCAACTTTTACCGGAGATTCATCAAAGGCTTCTCCCATCTTGCCCGCCCCCTTAACGATTTAACGAAGAAAGGGACGCCGTTTGAATGGGGAAGGAAACAACAGAAGGCCTTCGATCAACTACGTCACCGATTCCTGGCGGAACCAGTCCTGGTATTGTGGAAGCCAGATCGACCCACTCGCATTGAGGTGGATGCATCAGGCTTCGCTACTGGAGGAGTTTTGTCTCAGAAATTAGACGACGGGGAATGGCATCCGGTAGCTTATCGTTCTTCCTCCCTGGACGAAAACCAGCGAAATTATGAGATCCATGACCGAGAGATGCTAGCTATCATCGAAGCGTTAAAGGATTGGAGGCACTATCTGGAAGGGCTACCTCACCCGTTCGAGATTGTCACTGATCATGACAACTTGCGCTACTGGAGGACGGCTCAGGACCTAAGTCGACGACAAGCACGGTGGGCTCTACGACTGGCCAATTTCCATTTTAAATTGGTTCACAGGCCGGGGAAGCGACATATCGTGGCCGATATCCTGTCCCGGATGCCCCAGCATCAAACATCAGACCAAGAAGACAACCGTAAGCAGATAGTGTTGACACCGGAACATTTCGCCAGCATCGGAGCAGCGAGCCTTGAAAACCCTCTGGAAAGAAGAATTCGAGACGAAACCAGACGCGAAGCGGAAGTCTTAGAAGGTCTCAAAGAACTGAAAGAGGGAGGATTGAAACGGCTGGCCGATGGACTAGCCGAATGGGAGGAAGACGAGGGCCTCATCTATCGGAAGGGGAGGGTTTACGTTCCTCCGAACGAAGAAATCAAGAAGGAAGTGCTGAAGCAGTGCCATGACGCGAGAGGAGCGGGACATGGAGGTGTAAACGCGACTTATAGTCTGGTGAGCTCCTATTATTGGTGGCCGACAATGAGAAGCTATGTGGAGAAGTACGTGAAAGGATGCGAAGTTTGTGCCAGGAAGAAGCTACAGCGACACCCAAAAACGGCACTAGAACCCCTACCCGTACCTGAAGGACCTTGGGAGACGGTAGGAGTCGATTTCATCACCCAACTTCCGGACTCCAATGGCTATGATGCCATTATGGTATGTATAGACCACTATGGGAAGCAAATCCATGCGCTTCCTTGTACCACGAACATCACGGCAGAAGAGACGGCCGACCTCTACTACCGAGAAATTTTCCGCCTTCACGGTTTACCCCTGCAATTTGTGTCAGACCGAGGACCGCAGTTTGCGGCCAACTTGATGCGACTCTTGTTAAAACGTCTAGGTATCAAATCCTCCCTCACCTCAGGATACCATCCCCAAGCCAACGGGCAAACAGAAAGGGCAAACCAGGAGGTAGAAAAATACCTGAGGCTGTTCGTCGGAAGGAGACAGGATGATTGGGCCGAACACCTCCCTATGGCAGAGTTTGTCCTCAATTCACGAGTACATTCAGCGCATGGTCTTGCACCCTTCGAGGTGGAGTATGGATACTTACCACACTTCAATATCCCAGTAGGAAGGAGGAGCGGAAACCAGAGCGTGGAAGAGAGATTAGAGGTCCTCAGAGAAGTCCGGAAAGATGCAGGAGCTGCGCTACACCTGGCAAAAAGGCGAATGGCAGAAGGTGCGGAAGGGAAATTACCGAAATTCACAGTAGGAGATTTGGTATGGCTAAGTGGGGAAGACATCGACCTCAAGCTTTCTAGCGAAAAACTTGGAGACCGACAATTGGGCCCGTTCGAAATTATCCAAAAAATCGGGCGGGTAAACTACAAACTCGACTTGCCGTTATCGCTCTCCCGAATTCACCCTGTCTTCCACGCAAGCAAACTGTACTCTTGGAATGGAAATGAGGTAAATGGAGAGAGACCAGAAGGACCTGGCCCAGTGGAGCTAGAAGAAGAGGACGAACCAGAATATGAAGTGGAGGACATACTGGATAGCCGAATCAGGTGGAGGAGAGTGGAATATTTGGTGAAATGGAAGGGGTATGATGCTGCACACAATTCCTGGGAACCTTTCTCAAATGTTCAAAATGCTAAACGAATAATCTCCAGATTTCATAAAAAACACCCGGACGCCCCATCGACGCCTTGATCATCGAGACGATGATTCTTAGGAGGGGGGTAATGTCACAAACCGTATTATTTTAATTCTTTTTCCTTTATTTACCGTTGTTATTTACTCAAGCCATTACCCTGTAACAGACTCTAGACTCGGTCGTATGTTCCGTTCTATCTTCCTTATTGTCTACTATACCACTGTCCCGGTTCACCATCTTTCCATAATCTTTCCATAACCTTTCCTGAAACACGCCTGGATCGACATCTGTCATCGTCACCTTCTTTTCTCCCATCATCAGCTTCTCTCTGCCTTATCGCAGCCTCATTGTTCATGTACCGCAATACCGTTTCACACTGCCATGCGCTGCCTCTTTTCCCTATTGATAGTTAACAGTATATAAACCCAGTACCCTGTAAACCTAGTCCTTAGCTTGACCTCTTGTCAACTCGGACTAGGTATGTGTTCCTGTATCCGTCTCTTTACCTCAATGTAACCTCTTGTCAACTCGGACTAGATTCCCTGAAGCTATCCCGTCGACGTTTCCTCTCCGAACTTATCTAGTGTCACCCCTCGTGACAGTTCAGTGATATTAAAGAGAAAGGTGTCTCCTCAGTTTACAGCACTAAACCCAATGAAAAAATGCATGGTCCTTTACGGAAGATATATCATGGAAGGACTAATTTTAAGAATGTCTCAGATCAGGTAGGCCGGAATATTGATAAGCTTTAATTATGATTTATATTTGTTCAATAGATATTGAGAATTGAACATCAGTTCATGGTCTCAACTGTAATAAGATCTCAACTGGACATCCTGGATGACTATTCAGCCCACATTCAGGAAGAGATATCACAGAATGATACTGCATTTCAGTCAGCAGGAAGTCTTGGAGACATGTCCTATTATATGGGATCTTGCCAACAGCCCATTACTTATGCACAGTTGGAAGTGTTGAATGCACAAGACACTTTATTCTCTAGGTTCCGGATCAAACTGGGAGAATTTCTCAATAGCCATTTTCTGAAAGACCACCCAAGTCTCAGGAGAATCCAGCTTAATGCAAATGATACAGTAAGCTGTCAAGAATTTATATTTCAAATCCAAAAATAAGAATATTCTGATTGCAGATAACACCTTACCAATTCCTAAAAATTACTTACAAATCAATGGAAACTTGGCAGTTAGCAACGGACTATCTACGCTGCAATCCAAATTTTCATGGTCACCCCCGTTTTGATTTTGTTCTTTTTCAGAAAACAGAAAATGAATTTGGAATTGCTCAGCTTTCTCAAATATTTAATTGTAGTGTGGAACAAAAGATCTACCCTGTTGCTTTGGTCCAAACATATACTATTCCAAGAAACCGCTCTGCAACTGATAAGCGACTGGGGCTGATAAGGATTCGGAAGGACCTGGATACAAATCACATGCGGTTCATTCCTATTGAATCCATCATCCGAGGTGTATTATGTCCGGTGGCACCTGTAAAAGGCAACGATACAACACAGACTGATAGGTTTATTATGGATGTTGTTGATGGGGACATGTTTTTACGCATGAAGGAGATGTACGGTGATCTCACAGAGCCATTATGATGTATCAATTATGTAAAAATGATCTTTTTGGATTTAAGCTTCCGACTATCAAAAACGTTGCAGATATCCTGACTGACAGTAGTTACAAAAGTCAAACTGCGGACAATACAAAAGAAAGAAGCTCGATGTATGATCAAAATTACATATTGCCTCGAGGGCTGTAGGTCCGGTTGTTCCGATATAAGGCTGTTCTGACACGATGCCCTACATCCATTGAGCCACTCTACCACTATCCTTTATGTCGTCCAACCTTATTGATGTCGGAGAGTTTGATGATGGGCGAGAGGATGATGATGACATTGAACCAATAGTGCTTCCAACTCCAGGTGCAAGTCCAGCAGTTCTCTTTGATGCATGTTTCATTTAGTTTGATTTACCTTTACATCGTACTAATTGGATCTTTTGAACAGGCACTCACAAAGTCTCAGGATCAAGTACAGATCTTGAAGCAACGTCTTGCAAATGTCCGACTTGCCTACAGCACTCTCCAAGCTCGAGTCAACTCAAAATCGAGTGGCAAAGCCAAAAATGCCATCTCTACTCCAATTAATTCACTTATACTCGAGCACCAGAAGCTCATTGTGCTATATGGCAAGCGCTGGGCTCTTCTTCATGAGCCCTGGCTTGATAAGAATGTATTCTTATGTCCATTACCACCTGGTGCCCCCGATCCTCTTTCATCCGAACGGTTTGCTAGCATCAAGGCATATAAAGATGGCACAATTGCGGAGCTTTATGACTATTTTGAAGGTGCACCAATATTCAAAGAGTTGGCTGAGAAACTTCCTGAGTTTCGGGATGCAGTATGTCTGACTATTCAAATTTTCATGGCTTTTGACTGATAAAATTATTCTAGTTTGTCAAACAGGTCAACGCTGAGCGAGCTACTTCTTTGAAGACTATTCGAGACAATTTATCCCTCATTTTCTCTGATCTCCACATTCCTCCTGAGCTCTTTAATACTAAAGCCGGAACTGATCGTGCCAATGATCCTACATTGAAGTCACTCTTGTACAAGCCTGGTGTGAACAATATCCGAAACTTTTCTCCAATTCATTACTACCGACAAGATGTTAAATCCTATCCGTTCATAAATGAGTATCAACCAAAGGTTGGCTGACTATCACTTATGTTATTTATATACTCTTATTACTTTTAACTCAGATGATTCGGATTGCACTTTTTGGCCCTGATTCAATTAAGACTCCTCTCGACAAATTCAAATATACTTCTGGCTTGTTGGGGATGAATTGGGGGGTTACAGGTGTGAATGCATCTTTGATTGCGTGGTCTGCAGTGCTAGTGAGTCTCAAAATTTATCTTACAAACTTCATACTGATACCATCAGATACGTTTCCTCATCTCACCCGATACGGAGTTCTCGGAAGTCGGGATTGAATCCAAAATTAGATACCGCGAGAACTTCTATACCTATCGTGAGATGATTCTTCAAAACGAACGCGAAGAAACTGGTTATATCAAGATGCTATACCCTTTCTATAATGAACGCGCATTCTATGGTCTTGCTGCACCACCTTCACTTAACCATCAATCCGAACCTTCGAATGTATTGGAAGATATTGACGAGATGTCCGAAATGATGGCACGGCTCAGGGCTGCTGATCCCTCTACTATGCTCGACAGTGATCCTGATTCACACATTTTTTCACCAATTTCTGAATCCACTCCGCATTCTACTGAAATCCAGCCTGTGCCCATACAGGTTGCCACTGGAGCAGATGACGAAAGGCAGGTTACACCGGATCTAGATGACCAGGTGTCACCTCAGGCAGTGCAGCCAAAGCGTGGGCGTGGACGGGGGCGTGCTAGGGGTCGTGGGCGTGGACAAGGAGCTCAGAGGCTAGATGCTCCATCAGAACCTTCTGAGCGCTCCACCAGGAGCCGTACGAAACATTGATATCAGTAGCTATTTAGGCTTTGTCATGCAATACTATTGTTTTGAGAACTTGATAGCGTTTAATTGTAACAGATATACATTGGTGATGTGCTGGGTGCGCATACTGACTAGTAAATAGGCCCTGATAGCTTGTTAAATAAATCCGGGGGTCTTTGTTATATATGGCACTATAGCTGAGCTGTTATATCGCGCAGGCGCGAGTGTAACATTAGTCATAGTAGAAAACCGTTCCGCGAGGGTTCAATTCCTGATTAGAACAGTATGATATGAATAAATTGTATATTTTTGATTCGGCTCTGGTCAGCTCCGGTCGCTGTAAGATCCAACGGCTCTTATAATCGGCATAATGCCATAATCGCATAATTAAACGAGCTCTTATAATCAAAAACTTTTTAGCCATAATTGTGTATAATCGGTGTTTTAATTACGCTGCTTATAACCGCTTGTAGCCGCTTATGCGCCAAATTTGGTTTTTCCGACAAACTTGATAGTAAGTTGTTGTTCCTCAGAAAGAGCAGTAGGCACTGGTTAACCAAATGACATTGTTAATGTTTGGTTATAGACCCAGAACCAAACTTTGCCTGACACACTTCTTCATTCACTCTTTCTTCTCCATCTCATTCTCTCGCTTCAAAAAGTCTGTATTCAGTCCAACTTTCTTTCTAGCTGCATTTTGTGTGGCTAAAGTGCTACGGTGATGAGTCGTTATTTTAGTGGAAAGAACCCCACCAAAACAAACAAAACACTCTTAATTGTTTGAGGTGCTCGTGAACAGATACAATGTTCTTAGGAAAAAGTACACTTTTGATTTAACACACTTTGTAATACTTTTGGGTTTTATAACAGAAGGTATATTCACAGACACAGTAAACAAATCAAGTTCAATCACTTTCTATCAAAACAGTACTTCAGATTCAATGCAGATGTTCAGTCAGATCAGATTTCAGCAGTAGTCCAGTATTCAGACAGACAGACAGACAGTTCAGATTCAACAGTAACAACAGTATAGATTCACAGTATATTTTGACTTTAGAGGTGATCAACCTTTGGTTCACTTATTTATAGGTTTAGAGCTTACACTAGTAGGTTATATTCATGATGGCCCAAAGCTATAAGCTCCAGACGCTCACTAGTGTACCGTACAATGCGGCACTACTTTTCTACTGTACAACCTACCTACCTTTATACCTATTCTACAATATATTTGAATGTCCGCTAAAATACTATTATAATAATACAAAATTATCGTTCGGTAGGTGTATTGAGTTCAATCATTCCTTATAAGTATATCTTCTCCTTTCTTGCTCATTTTACCATATAGATTTTGTAGAAAAATATAGATCCCTACAGCTTTTTACTTCCCCTGGTTTCAGCATTTTCAACTCGGTAGCGGGCAATCGTAATGCTCCACTACACTGCGGTTGTCACGCCTGATAGTCTCGGTAGAGCGATTGGTCGGATTCCCATTATCCAGCTACGTTCGGTACTCCTGGACTATAATACTTTTACTTTCTCTTTTATTATTGTGGCGCTACCGAAAATCCTTGGTTAACTATTCCTTTGATAGTATTCTCTCTTCGGTAGTGCAGTTCTAATCAACAGATTAGTATACCCGATGATACGTTGTAGATCAATAGCATTCGATCTATAGTTTCACTCCTAAAACTGATTGTATCCCATTCTACTGAATGCCATTCTTACTGGTCTTGGTAGAGTTCGCTCTTCAGCATTGGTCCAAGGTATTATCCTCGGTACTCTGATTTATTATACTCTCTTTCTTTTTAGTAGTATTCGGTGGACTACCGAACAGTACTTTAGATAGTAGTCTATCCATTTCCATAGTATACTTGACGATCGTACTGATCTTAGAATGCTTTGTCTGATCACTGTTTTGGTAGATCTATTCCATTTCGATCTTTACCCTCCTGATGCATTTATCACAAGACTTCTACTACCGGTCTTTAGTCTTCAATTACCGAGTCGGTAAATCCCTTGAGTTGTACAAGTACACAACTGGTTTAAGTAGGAATTTGAAGTTAACTTAGTAACTTCGATAGGGTGGATCTGCTACTATAAACTGCTTCGTTCGGTAGTACATCTGTCATAGTATTCAGGATAAGCTAGATCTCTATCCGTTCATACTTAACATTATTACTACTGAATGGTCTGCAATACTTAATACTTTAACTAGCAGTTCGGGCTCACTCTAGTCCTTTATTACCCATTTTACACAAGATAATGTGCTTTATTCGTCCAAAAATAGTATCTAAAATGCGATTTTTGACAGCGTATCAATGGTATTCTGTACTGTGGTAGTTTTGCAAGGATTTTTGATCTTTGCTTCAAGTTCTACCTGATCCACCATTACATCCAACAAGACTACACACAACTGACCTACTGAAAACCAATTTTAACTGACCTGACTCAATCAAAATGCTGAGTAGACATCCAAAGTCTCCTCCTCTTATTACTGCTGCACTAGTTCTTGAAAAACCTGAGTTGGTGACACATAGTGCTAAGCCAGGTGCTCATGAGTCTGGTGTTGTGTTACCTTGTACTGATGCTCACTTTCAACAACTCTTCGCTCATTTGAAGGACTCACTCGCACGGTCATTGGTGATCTCGGCTACTTTGTAACCAGCCTGAACATGGACATCATATACTCACTGTCACTTCAATTGTGTAAAATGCATATGCATCATCTTCATTTTGGGAAAGACAATCCCCTATTCTTCCCTCAACCCTTCCATGCTTCCATTGGTCATCTTGCTGTCATTCCAATTCCTGTCGTGAAGATTAAATACTGACATTTTATTCTGATTACTAATATTCATTTTTCCTTTATTTCCAGACATTTATATTTGTATGTTCCTGTTTACCATTACCTTTAACTCAACTTCCAAACCTTAAACCTTAACTACACAGTACACGCAGCCTTATCACTGCCTTGCACCTTTACACCCTGTCTACACCTTTCTTTCATTTCCCTTTCGATCATACTTGTCTATAGCCTTTCCATAGCCTTACCATAATCTTTCCCAAACACACATTAGTAGTGCTGTAGACCCTTAGCCCTAGTTTCACATCGCCGATCCCTGTAGTACAGTATTTAAACTCTTCATCCTGTAACCTAGTCCTCATCTTGACCTCTTGGTCTATTCAGACTAGGTATGCTTTGTATTTTCCTTACTATCCTAATCTAACTTGGTCTATTCGGACTAGTTGCGTTCAAGGTCTCTCGCTCTTGTCTCGCTCTAAGTTTACTCATCTTGTCTTGTGTCTTTGTGACATTAGGTCAAGATCCTCTACTGTACCTGTCTACCAAGAGACCTGTACAGACACACTGCTTTTGGTATCCCTTCCCATTCCTACCACTTCCCCAAGGGCCCCCAAGCCCGTCGACTCTAGCCTATGAGGGGAGCCTCGTAGGTGGGCAGGTACAAACAGTTCAAGGAACTGTTGTGTAAGGTCATCCCCCATCTACACAAGCCACAAAATGTAATTCGGGACTCCCTATAAAGGAGTAAGGTGGTTGCCTGTCCTTGTAATAGAAACCGACAAATCAATCCTACCATCTGAGAAAGCCAAAACGTCTCGTTCATTGTCACCTGAAGAACCAGACTGCCGAAGTTGCCTACACGCCTTTGATCTTAAAGACCAAACACACGTACATTTCCCGGAAGCACCAGAGAAGCACGAGTTCTACAATTGCGAAAAACAACCGTGTCCTGAAGCTTACAGACTCTCACTTACTGCCCCCTGATACTACCCCAAGTTTGAACAACTCTTGATCCCCACAAAACAATACCAGACTGAAACCCCAGTAGTTGAAGAAAGCCTCAGAACCCCAAAGCCTAGCCGATCCCCATCCCCAGACATGTCTAACCTCACCGAACTTGTCCAACAGCTCACTCAGCAGCAGGTTGCCTTACAGCAACAGGTAAACCATATGGCTGAAGCCTTGACCCGAAATCCAACCCCTGCTCCAGCCACAGCAGCAGCCTCTGCCACTCCCAGCTTGCAAAAATCTAGCACTGCAAAACCCGAACCCTTTGTAGGGAAGGCAACTGACATCCAACAATCCCTCTCCTATTTTTTGAACTGGGCTTCCAAACAGAACGATCTTCCAGAAGAATCTGATGTCATCCTTTCGGCTCTCTCTTATATGCAGGGAGATGCTGCTGATTGGGCATCATGCTTTATTAACCAAGCCATGAAATCAAAGCAGGCTAACTCCAAAACCAAATTTCCATTTAATCGAAATGGGATACCTTTGTTCAAGAATTTAAAACCAGATTTGGGTTGTTGGATGAAGAAGTAGAAGCCAGGAAAGAGATTAAGGGGATGAAATAAGGACAAAAGACAGTGGCACAATTTGCACAGAAGTTCCAGGATGTTGGGTCAAGAACTGGGTTCTCCGACACTGACCTCATGGAAAGGTTCTGCAATGGGTTGAGCTGAACCATTCAACTACAAATGATCAACATCAATATCGCTCAGGGAAAACCCAAATCCCTATCTGATGCAGTCTCCAGAGCATGCACAATTGAGCTGGCCTTGCATGACCCCAGCCTCAACACAAGGACATCGGCTGCCTCAGATCCAATGGCCATGGACATAGATGCAAATCAAGTAGGGAATGGAGGAGGAAGAGGGGGAGGAAACTGGAATGGAAAGACGAGAGATGACTACCTTTGAGAGATGAGGGGAAGGTGCTTTGGATGTGGAAGCCCAAACTATGTTAGAGGTCACTGTCACCTAAAAAATGAGAAGTGTCGATACTGCGCCCAAACTGGGCATGTGGAGAGAGTCTGCCAGGACAGGTACATGGGTTTGGAGAAGAACAGAGGAGCAGGAAAAACAGGAGGAGGAGGAGGAGGAGCCCGAGTCTCTGCCAATACTGAAGCACCATTTTCCCTTTTCAATGACACACCGACTGCTGGTCCATCTCAACCCTTGGCCTGCATTGACAACTCCGCCAATGAAATCAAAGCCTTGAAAGAGGCCATGGCCCAGCAGAACGCCATCTTGGCTGCATTCATGAAAGAACACAAGGATTTTTAAAGCCAGTACTGGACTCTGCTGCACCTCAAGTACCCAACATGTTTCAGAACTTTTGATTCTCCTCTAATTACGATTCTATACATGCATGTACCCTAAATATGACTTCAGAAATAAAGCCTGGCACTTCGCATTACCAAGTCAATGTGTACCTTCAAGAGAGAGGATTAGAACTGAAAACAGCAGCAATGGTGGTGTCACGAAGGGTGACACTAGATAAGTTCGGATAAGGAAACGTCGACGGGATGGCTTCAGGGAATCTAGTCCGAGTTGACAAGGTTACATTTGAGGTGAAGAGACGGATACAGGAACACATACCTAGTCCGAGTTGACAAGAGGTCAAGCTAAGGACTAGGTTTACAGGGTACTGGGTTTATATACTGTTAACTATCAATAGGGAAGAGAGGCAGCGCATGGCAGTGTGAAACGGTATTGCGGTACATGAACAATGAGGCTGCGATAAGGCAGAGAGAAGCTGATGATGGGAGAAAAGAAGGTAACGATGACAGATGTAGATCAAGGCGTGTTTCAGGAAAGGTTATGGAAAGATTATGGGAAGATGGTGAACCGGGACAGTGGTATAGTAGACAATAAGGAAGATAGAACGGAACGTACGACTGAGTCTAGAGTCTGTTACAGAGTAATGGCTTGAGTAAATAACAACGGTAAATAAAGGAAAAAGAATTAAAATAATACGGTTTGTGACATTACCCCCCTCCTAAGAATCATCGTCTCGATGATCAAGGCGTCGATGGGGCGTCTGGGTGTTTTTTATGAAATCTGGAGATTATTCGTTTAGCATTTTGAACATTTGAGAAAGGTTCCCAAGAATTGTGTGCAGCATCATACCCCTTCCATTTCACCAAATATTCCACTCTCCTCCACCTGATTCGGCTATCTAGTATGTCCTCCACTTCATATTCTGGTTCGTCCTCTTCTTCTAGCTCCACTGGGCCAGGTCCTTCTGGTCTCTCTCCATTTACCTCATTCCCATTCCAAGGGTACAGTTTGCTTGCGTGGAAGACAGGGTGAATTCGGGAGAGCGATAACGGCAAGTCGAGTTTGTAGTTTACCCGCCCAATTTTTTGGATAATTTCGAACGGGCCCAATTGTCGATCTCCGAGTTTTTCGCTAGAAAGCTTGAGGTCGATGTCTTCCCCACTTAGCCATACCAGATCTCCTACTGTGAATTTCGGTAATTTCCCTTCCGCGCGTTCTGCCATTCGCCTTTTTGCCAGATGTAATGCAGCTCCTGCATCTTTCCGGACTTCTCTGAGGACCTCTAATCTCTCCTCCACGCTCTGGTTTCCGCTCTTCCTTCCTACTGGGATATTGAAGTGTGGTAAGTATCCATATTCCACCTCAAAAGGCGCAAGACCATGCGCTGAATGTACTCGTGAATTGAGGACAAACTCTGCCATAGGGAGGTGTTCGGCCCAATCATCCTGTCTCCTTCCGACGAACAGCCTCAGATATTTCTCTACCTCCTGGTTTGCCCTTTCTGTTTGCCCGTTGGCTTGGGGATGGTATCCTGAGGTGAGGGAGGATTTGATACCTAGACGTTTTAACAAGAGTCGCATCAAGTTGGCCGCAAACTGAGGTCCTCGGTCTGATACAAATTGCAGGGGTAATCCGTGAAGTCGGAAAATTTCTCGGTAGTAGAGGTCGGCCGTCTCTTCTGCCGTGATGTTCGTGGTGCAAGGAAGCGCATGGATTTGCTTCCCATAGTGATCTACACATACCATAATGGCATCATAGCCATTGGAGTCCGGAAGTTGGGTGATGAAATCGACTCCTATCGTCTCCCAAGGTCCTTCAGGTACGGGTAGGGGTTCTAGTGCCGTTTTTGGGTGTCGCTGTAGCTTCTTCCTGGCACAAACTTCGCATCCTTTCACGTACTTCTCCACATAGCTTCTCATTGTCGGCCACCAGTAATAGGAGCTCACCAGACTGTAAGTCGCGTTTACACCTCCATGTCCCGCTCCTCTAGCGTCATGGCACTGCTTCAGTACTTCCTTCTTGATTTCTTCGTTCGGAGGAACGTAAACCCTCCCCTTTCGATAGATGAGGCCCTCGTCTTCTTCCCATTCTGCTAGTCCATCGGCCAGCCGTTTCAATCCTCCTTCCTTCAATTCTTTGAGACCTTCTAGGACTTCCGCTTCACGTCTGGTTTCGTCTCGAATCCTTTTCTCCAGAGGGTTTTCAAGGCTTGCTGCTCCAATGCTAGCAAAATGTTCCGGTGTCAACACTATCTGCTTACGGTTGTCTTCTTGGTCTGACGTCTGATGCTGGGGCATCCGGGACAGAATGTCAGCCACGATATGTCGCTTCCCCAGCCTGTGGACCAATTTAAAGTGGAAATTGGCAAGTCGTAGGGCCCACCGTGCCTGTCGTCGACTTAGGTCCTGAGCAGTCCTCCAGTAGCGCAAGTTGTCGTGATCAGTAACAATCTCGAACGGGTCAGGTAGCCCTTCTAGATAGTGCCTCCAATCCTTTAACGCTTCGATGATAGCTAGCATCTCCCGGTCGTGGATTTCATAATTTCGCTGATTTTCGTCCAGGGAGGAGGAGCGATAAGCTACCGGATGCCATTCCCCGTCGTCTAGTTTCTGAGACACAACTCCTCCAGTAGCAAAGCCCGATGCATCTACCTCAATACGAGTGGGTCGATCTGGCTTCCACAATACCAGGACTGGTTCCGCCAGGAATCGGTGACGTAGTTGGTCGAAGGCCTTCTGTTGTTTCCTTCCCCACTCAAACGGCGTCCCTTTCTTCGTTAAATCGTTAAGGGGGCGGGCGAGATGGGAGAAGCCTTTGATGAATCTCCGGTAAAAGTTGGCGAACCCTAGGAATCCTCGCACCTCTCGTAGGTTTTTCGGTATCAGCCAATCCTTCACAGCCGCAGCTGGATCCATCTTTACCTGTCCTTTCCCGATAATCATCCCCAAGTATTCAATCTCTTCTTTCTCGAATTCGCATTTTTCGGGTCGGAGGTAGAGATCATACTCGCTCAGTCTCTGTAACACCTCTCGCACCAGTCCACGGTGTTCCTCCAAATTCTTGGTGAAGATCAGGATGTCATCCAGGTATACCGCTACCTTTCCTGCTGCTATTAGGTCCGCGAAGATAGTGTCCATCAGTGCCTGGAAGGTGGCCGGAGAATTGGTAAGTCCGAAGAACATGACGTTAGGTTCAAACAGCCCTCTATTTGTAGCAAAGGCCGCCTTCCATTCATCTCCTTTCCGAATCCTCACATTGTTATATCCCCAGCGTACATCAAATTTAGTGAACACTCGGGCCTCCTGAAGCTTGCCGATGATGTCTTGGACTAGAGGAAGTGGATAGCGATTTCGGACAGTGAACTCGTTCAGTTTACGGTAGTCCTGGACGAACCGCAATTTGCCATCTTTCTTTTTGATGAAGAAGACTGGAGAGGCTATAGGCGACTTGGACGGTTGTATGTATCCCTTCCGGAGGTTTTCTTCTAGAAATCGCTCTAGCTCTTGCTGTTCACTGACCGACATGGGGTACACCTTGGTGCGGATGGTCGCGGGCACATCTGGTGTTAGTTCAATAGCGTGATCCCAGGGTTGTCGGTTTGGGAGACGTTCCGACTCTTCCTCGGAGAAGACCTTACGAAAATCCTGGTATTCTGGGGGTACCGTCTGTTCAAAGCTCCTCTTTGCTTTCCTCGCGTTCTCCGCCTCTGCAATCCGCTGGGAGTACGTATACCCTGCTGCACACCAAACCTCCTCACCTAAATCTTCAATAACGCCTTCTCTCTTCCAATGCCGTCGAAGTTTGCGGTTGGCGTTAAATTTGATCGGGGCACTCTTCTCTTCTTCCTCGGGTATCTCTTCTTCCACTGTCGCTTCATGAATCTCCTCTTGATCCTCGGGAATTTGTAGTTTCCCTCTTTTCCAGTCTATCCGGGGGTTCAGTTTTTTAAGCCAGGGAAGCCCCAGGATAACGGATTCTGATCCGATATCCGTGACTAGAAAGTCCGTCCACTCTTCATATCCCTCTATTTCCATCTTCATTCGAGCGCATCTCTCAATTCTTCCCGCCGTGTTTTCTGTTCCATCGATATTCCTTACTTTGATGGATTTCTTTAGAGGAAAAGTCGGGATCCAGTTATCAGTGACAAATTTTCGGTCTATGAATAGGGCTGTCGCTCCACTATCCACCATAGCTGCTGTGAAGATTTTGTTGGTCCTGCTTCCTTGTAACGAGATAGGCAAATAAAAATGGCTTTCATTCGGATCGACCATACAGACGGTATCAATGTTACAGGTAGAATCGTACGAGGAGGAAAAGGACATGGTATTAAAATCGTTCATAGGGGACGCGCGAGTCGCAGCTTTTCTCGGCGTCTTCTTCAAAAATCCTCCTGCTTCTGGAGGATTGCGGCTAAAATCTTGTTTTGTTCGGCAATGGCGTCCCTGAAGGCATTGAAGTCGGGGTTAGAGTTGGAAGAGGGGGTTTGTGACATGGAGGCGGCTATGGTGGTGTTGGGGCCTGGACCTGGAGTGGGTTCGTCATCGAACAGAGACCATGGGGTGTTAGCGGCCACTTGTTGCCCGGCTCGTCCTCCTCCTCGTCTCGTTCGGTTCCCTCTTCCCTTCTCTACCCCCATATACTTGTCCTGACACACCCTTTCCACATGTCCAGTCCTTGCGCAATAACGGCACTTCTCGTTCTTCCAACTGCAGTTCCCTTTTACGTGATCTGGAGATCCGCACCCAAAACAGTGTCCCTTCATCTTCAGGAGGAAGTCGTCGCGGGTCTTGCCGTTACCTCCGGTCCGGGTGGCATCGATATCCATGGCATTCGGATCGGAGGATTTAAAATTTCCACCGGCGAATGTGGGACTGTGAATGGCCAGTTCGATGGTGCAGGCACGATTGATGGCTTCGGCAAGAGATTTAGCTTTCCCTTGTCCTAGTTCGATAGAAATCATGTGGAGTCGGATGTTACTGTTGAGACCATTGCAGAACCTTTCCATCAGGTCCGCATCCGAGAACCCAGTTCGTCCTCCTATGTCCTGAAATTCTTGCGCATAATGAGCCACCTTTTGTTTTCCCTGTCTCATTCCCATGATCTTTCTTCGCGCTTCTGCTTCTTCGTCAACTGACCCAAACCTTGTTTTAAACTCCTTTTCGAACTTTTCCCAAGTTCCGTCAAAGGGGAAAGGGGTTGCATTAGCTGGAACGGGGTCTTGTGCGTGTTCCTCATTAGATTTTACAGCGAGGTTGGCGTATCGAGCTGCCCAGTCCGCCGCGTCTCCTTGCATGAAGGATAGTGCCGCTGTAATATATTTGGGTTCAGTGTCTAGGTCTTTGCGGCTTGAAGCCCAGATTTTGAAAAGGGAAAGGAAGCGTCGTACGTCCGTAGTTTTCCCGGTAAAAGGGTCCGGCTTGGCCACACTGGACTTAGCAGGCTTCGGCTGTCCCATTGCTTCGATAAGCCTTGTCATTTGTTCCTGCATGTTTCTTTGATGCTGGGCCATCTGCTGTACCAGGGATCCAAGGTTATTATCAGTCATTTCTGTGTCAGATTCTGAGTGGTGTGACGGTGCAGGAGATGGGGACGGTGCAGGAGATGGGGACGGTGCAGGAGATGGGGACGGTGCAGGAGATGGGGACGGTGCAGGAGATGGGGACGGTGCAGGAGATGGTGCAGGAGATGGGGACGGTGCAGGAGATGGAACTGTCTGAGCAAAGTCTTCAGGTGGCGGTGGTGGGGGCTGTAGTACTGGGGTAGCAGGTAATGACGGAACGGCTTCTACTCGAGGGAAACGAGCAGGTAACGGTTTGATTCGATGGGTTCGCCCTTCAAGCTCTAGGGACGAGACGGATGCAATAGAGAGGGTGGCGGACGGACAGTTGTTTCGGATACACTTGAAAAACTCGTTCTCCCAAAGGTGAACGTGACACTGACGGGTTACGTCGAAACCGTGCGGTAGGCCTCTGCAGTCACTGGTGTCTCCAGAGAAAGACGTTTTGACTGTGGTAGGGACGATCTAGACGGAGATCGTCGGTACCTGCGGTGGTTAGCTTGACCTAATGTCACGAAGGGTGACACTAGATAAGTTCGGATAAGGAAACGTCGACGGGATGGCTTCAGGGAATCTAGTCCAAGTTGACAAGGTTACATTTGAGGTGAAGAGACGGATACAGGAACACATACCTAGTCCGAGTTGACAAGAGGTCAAGCTAAGGACTAGGTTTACAGGGTACTGGGTTTATATACTGTTAACTATCAATAGGGAAGAGAGGCAGCGCATGGCAGTGTGAAACGGTATTGCGGTACATGAACAATGAGGCTGCGATAAGGCAGAGAGAAGCTGATGATGGGAGAAAAGAAGGTAACGATGACAGATGTAGATCAAGGCGTGTTTCAGGAAAGGTTATGGAAAGATTATGGGAAGATGGTGAACCGGGACAGTGGTATAGTAGACAATAAGGAAGATAGAACGGAACGTATGACTGAGTCTAGAGTCTGTTACAGAGTAATGGCTTGAGTAAATAACAACGGTAAATAAAGGAAAAAGAATTAAAATAATACGGTTTGTGACAGGTGGATAGTGGGGCAACTGCGTTGTTCCTGGATGAAGGGTTCGTTCGGAAACACAACATACCTACGTTTTTGATGAAAAAAGCCTTGCCAATGATACACCGTCAAAAATCGCATTTTAGATACTATTTTTGGACGGATAAAGCACATTATCTTGTGTAAAATGGGTAATAAAGGACTAGAGTGAGCCTGAACTGCTAGTTAAAGTATTTAGTATTGCAGACCATTCGGTAGTAATAATGTTAAGTATGAACGGATAGAGATCTAGCTTATCCTGAATACTATGACAGATGTACTACCAAACAGAACCGTTTAGTAGCAGATCCACCCTATCAAAGTTACTAAGATAACTTCAAATTCCTACTTAAACTAAGTTGTGTACTTGTTACGACTCAAGGGATTTACCGACTCGGTAATTGAAGACTAAAGACCAGTAGTAGAAATCTTGTGATAAATGCATTAGGAGGGTAGAAGATCGAAATGGAATAGATCTACCGAAGCAGTGATCAGACAAAGTGTTCTAAGATCAGTATGATTGCCAAGTACACTATGGAAATGGATAGACTACTAATCTAAAGTATTGTTCAGTAGTCCACCGAATACTACAAAAAGAGAGAGAGTATAATAACAATTACGAGGCCCGTAAGGGACTCGTCCTTACTTAACCCGAATCGCTGAGTGTGGCAGTGTCAAAAACGAACCTCATGCCCATTTGGCAATAGTACCATGTGCATGGTTCTTCTCGGCATTTCTGCCATCATCATGGCATCAGACGGCATTAAACAGTTTACGGCTTCGTATGTGCCACGCGAAGCGATGGCCTCTTCTTTTATTTGGATGGTATATTTTGGGTTTGTTCATACAATTACGAGGCCGAATTTATGAGGTCTCGTCTTTACTCAACCCCATCGCTTAGCATGCCTTGCCCGATCTCCATTTGGTAAATTGTAATCTTATCAAGTTCTCAATGAACTGCCGCTAATGCCGATTTGACAATAAATAGACGGCATGGACTCATAATATTCTTGGCCTCGTACATGCCGCGCGAAGCGACGGCCTTCTTCCTTTATTAGAGTACCGAGGGTAATACCTTGGGCCAATACTACAGAGGGGACTCTACCGAGACCGGTAAGAATGGCATTCGGTAGAATGGGATACAATTGGTTTTAGGAGTGAAACTATAGATCGAATACTATCGATCTACAAGGGAAGTATCATCGGGTATACTAATCCATTGATTAGAACTGCACTACTGAAGAGAGAATACTATCAAAGGAATAGTTAACCAAGGACTTTCGGTAGCACCACAATAATAAAAGAGAAAGTAAAAGTATTATAGTCTGGGAGTACTGAACGTAGCTGGATAATGGGAATCTGACCAATTGCTCTACCAAGACTATCAGGAGTGACAACTGCAGTATAGTGGAGCATTATGATCACCCACTACTGAGTTGAAAATGTTGAAACCAGGGGAAGTAAAAAGCTGTAGGAACCTACATTTTCCTACAAAATCTATATGGTAAAAATGAGCAAGAAAGGAGAAGATATCCTTATAAAGAATGATTGGACTCAATACACCTACCAAACGATAATTTTGTATTATTATAATAGTATTTTAGCAGACATTCAAATATATTCTAGAATAGGTATAAAAGTAGGTAGGTTGTACAGTAGAAAAGTAGCTGATGATGAGTCATTATTTTAGTGGAAAGAACCCCACCAAAACAAACAAAACACTTTTAATTGTTGGAGGTGCTCATGAACAGATACAATGTTCTTAAGAAAAAAGTACACTTTTGATTTAACACACTTTGTAAGACTTTTGGGTTTTTATAACAGAAGGTATATCACAAAAACAGTAAACAAGTCAAGTTCAACCTTTGGTTCACTTATTTATAGTTTTAGAGCTTACACTAGTAGGTTATATTCACAATGGCCCAAAGCTATAAGCTCCAGACACTCGCTAGTGTACCGTACAATGCGTCACTACTTTTCTACTGTACAACCTACCTACTTTTATACCTATTCTAGAATATATTTGAATGTCTGCTAAAATACTATTATAATAATACGAAATTGTTGTTCGGTAGTTGTATCGAGTCTAATCATTTTACACGAGATAATGTGCTTTATCCATCCAAAAATAGTATCTAAAATGCGATTTTTGACGGCGTATCACTGATCTATAATATAGACGGAACAGAAAACAGAGCCGGAAAAATAGAAAGGTGTGCAAATCTAAGGCTGACAGTGTACCAGATGGGCGGATGGAAGGACTTCTTAGTAATGGACCTAGGGGGAGAAAACATGATCTTAGGGCTGCCGTGGCTTAGAGAAGCCAACCCAAGTATAGACTGGGAGAAAGGATTATTGCAAGTCCAAGGAAGAAGCGACCGTATTTATGATGACAATAATTTCTGGGCGACAGAAGAAGATGTAAAAGCTGGAGCTACAAAGGAGAAGGAAGAAGATGAAGGTCCGCTGTTGACTCCAGTAAGGATCAAAGCCAACCAGAAGCAGTGAAGGGAGTGGAGAAGGGAAGGGGTGATAGAAGAGCTAGAAGATGAAGTCTGGTGTGCAGCTGGAGTAACCTACTCTCAGCAGATTGCAGAAGAAGCAGCAAAAGGAAAGGAAAAGAAGACATTAGACCCCAAAGCGTATCGAGAGTTTCATAAGGTGTTCTCGGAAGAAGAATGAGAACGACTGCCAGCCCATCAACCATGGGACCATGCCATCGAACTAACTCCAGGAGCCCCACCATCCAAACTAAAGTTTACCTGATGTTGGTCAACAAACAACAGGAACTTGAATGATTTCTCAAAGTCCAAGACTACCGGAAACTTAATGAATTCACCATTTGAAACTGATACCCCCTCCCTCTGGTACAAGACATAATCAACCGACTCCAAGAGGCAAAATATTTCACCAAATTTGATGTACGATGGGGATACAATAACATTCAAATTAAAGAAGGAGATGAATGGAAAGCAGCCTTCGCCATGAATTGAGGACTTTTTGAGCCCAAAGTAATGTTCTTTGGACTAACCAATTCCCTGGCAACCTTCCAAACTCTAATGAATTCTATATTCAGGGACTTGATTGTGGCTGGAAAAGTAGCAGTCTACCTATATGACATCCTTATTTTCACAAGCACCAGGGAGGAGCACAGAGAGATCACAAAGGAAGTGCTTCAAAAGTTAGAGAAATACGACTTATACCTGAGACCAGAGAAATGCAAATTCGAGAAGGAAGAAATTGAGTATCTAGGACTAGTAATAAGGCATGGAGAAGTAAAGATGGACCCAGCAAAGGTAGAAGCCATTAGGAAGTGGCCTGTCCCTAAAAGTATCTGAGAAGTGTGAGGCTTCATAGGGTTCGCAAACTTCTATTGGAGATTCATACAAGGCTTCTCTAATGTAGCCTGCCCGTTACATGATCTAACCAAGAAGGGAGTATTGTTTCAGTGGGGACTCAAACAGCAGCAAGCCTTTGAAGACTTGAGAAACCGGTGATACGCCTGTTATTGGTACACCAGTAATTTCGCGCATTTCCTACTAATTATACATCCCGCTGGTGTAACCACTATAGTATTAAAGACCAACATTATACTAGTCAGAGACTCTGCATTCAGGATACACTCAAACGAGTCTCCTAATGTACTCCATTCACCGTCGATTGTTCTGTAACAAGTTTTATAACGGGCGGCGCCGCCTGTGAGCTTTTACAAATTCTTTTACTCTTAGGTACGCCTTTGCGGCGCTACTTTCTGGAAACCTCGAGTTCTACAACAACTGTTCTACGGGCTTGGCTTCAGGGCCCTGCGGCGCTGGAAACGAAACCAATATTCAGCATTCGGAGTTTGATTTCCATACCGTTGCGCTGCTGCGGCGCAACGTGTAACTGTACAGTTATACTTAGCTAATCATTTCCGACCTTTATATACTGTAGTATACACACACCTTTTCTTCAGTTACCCATACCTACTTACTCCAGTGTTCCACGGCGCAAGTCGTAAGCACTTTAGTTTCGTTCGTCGGTACTCTCTAGACCTGAATTGGTTTGGACTTGAAGAGAATACAAGAGAAGAGTCAAAGAGCATTTGTTTGATTGAGCGACGCTATAGCCAGACTGTGGCTTTTGTTTTGAAACCAGACTGTGGTTATTGTTTCGTGCCAGACTGTGGCCTTTTGTTTTGAAACCAGACTGTGGTTAGAGTTTGCTTAGTGCGCCGCACATTGTTATCGACTCATCTAAAAGATCTATCAAATCCCAACTCTTCCTACCCAAATCTATTATCAAGTTCGTTACTATTGTAACCGACTACAGTCGTTAAACCTTCCGCCGCAAGACATTCAGTTGTACTTAGACTATTTTATGAGTATTTCTATACTCCGTCACACCTCACACAACACAAGCGTATACTCTGGTTTAGTTGGATATTGGTAGTATCGGTATTAACCAATACTACTAGTTACTTGCTTACCAAAGTAGACCTTATCATTTGGAGCCCACCGCGAGGGGGTGACAAAAGTAGTTGTTCTTACAACAAGAAGTTTTGTTTTGTCGTAGGATTATTCCTAGTAGACACTCTACCCCAAAAACCGAACGTTTAGTTCAAAATTTCATCAACACGAAGTAGTCCGGCGCCAAGCCAATACATCGTTGGAACCAGCGATCCTGATAGACTTGCAAGGGAAGTAAGGAAATACAAGAGAGCCCTCCGCACAGTACACAGCGCTACAGTTGAAGAACAACTTATCGCAGTAGAAGTAGCTGATAGAGAGTTCGTCAAAAGAGCAGCTGAATACATAGTTGGAGACCCGACTGAAGCTCTCAATAGACTCAAACATCAATATCAGCTGTATGAAGGTTTATAGTTATCCTTACCCCCTATAAATCCATCATCGCAATCCAGACGACAGAGCGTCGCGCCGTCAGAGTCCTCTACTTCACTCCAAACATCCTACTTCACTCAAGGAGAAGGATCCCTCATCGTAGATCAAGAAAATCTACACCTAATAAACGACATCAACCTTAGTCTCGAAAGTTTATCAAGAAACCGTAGAAAGATGTCAGCAGACAAAAAGAACATGCCGTGCTACCATGGTAAAGATGCGCCGCGTATCAGCGAAGATACGGCAAGTAACAACAAAAGTCTTAGGGAGTACTGGAGAAAGCTCGAAGGGAACTTTGAGACTTGCAATATTACAGACGACAAAAAGAAGATCAATTATGCCATTAACACCTATCCTGACAAAGAGATTACCAGAGCTTGGAGTGGTATCGCCGCATATGAACTAGGCAAGGAATGGGCCACTAAAACCTATGCTGAAGTAAAGCGAGTCATTCTGGCTACTTATCCTAATGCAAGTGAAGAAGAGAGGAATACCATGTCCGAAATGGAACGGGCCCTAGAGAAAAGTGTTGGTATCTCGGTCAAAGATGAGGAGGCATACGGAGAAATGAAGAGGAAGTTTATTGGTCATTGGCAAGGTCTACCTGAAGGGCTATACACTGAACTACAACTAGTAAGACTCTGGTTGGCATGTTTAAGTGATTCCTTTAGAGACTCTCTAATAGATCGTATGAGCTTGAAAGGAAAAATAAAGAAGAGCACGACCGGCGCTGTCGTTCCTAAAGAGGACAGGTACCAGCTGTCCAATCTTATAGAAGAAAGTGATGAAATGGTTTATAATCATAAACCGGAAACCAAAATGCGCTACGGCGACAAAGCCCGCGACGCAGTACTGTCGGAAACCATACCGACGTACTTGGAGAAAGGACGTATTAAGAAAGAAGTATTAGAGGCCGTACGTGAAATTACAGAGCCCCTAGACGCGAGAATGAAGACGACAGAACAAAATGTGAAAGAGTGGATGCAGAAGACAGAGCAGCAGACAAGTGAGAAATGGAATGGGTTTAAGACTGAAGTGTCGACCCAGATCAACACACAATTTGACGGGTTCAAGAGTTGGTTCCAGACAGAAGTACCAGCACAACAACATCTACAAAATAACTGGATGAATGCGTATCCTCAGCAGATGAACTATGGATATGCACCTCAACCTCAGATGTATGCGCCGCCAACGCGTCAAAACCCTGGTATGCCATACCAGCAATACTCAAATCAACAGTCCGCTCCTGCACCACAAAATGCTCCGGCGCCGCCAAGGAACCAGCAAGGCTGGCCCCCTGCGAACAAAATGTCTCTTAAGGAATTACAATGCTTCTTTTGTTTCCTGTTCAGGCATTATGAAGCCGATTGCCCTAAAAAGAGAGAGTACCTAGAAAAGGAACTCTGCTTCGTGAACGAGAATCAGAAGTTATGTATGTGGGATGGTACTAGACTGATGCCTTTACCTTTTGGCCAAAGAGTACCCACTATGAAAAGGATTGACGACTATCTAGCGGCGCACCCTAAGCCCCCGCCGGTAGTACCTAATAATCTTCAAGCGGGAGGAGTTGCACAAGAGGACATATACTTGACGGAGCAAGCAAAAGAATGGGAGGAATATATGGAGTCTGAGCGTCAGAAAAATCAGTTATTGATAGCGACGCTGGTACAAAATGGGATTGCCATACCAGAAGGACTGAGCGGACCTCAAGGCGCCCCTACTGAAATGGCAAGTACCTATGCGTACAGTAGCCCTACCGGGCAGTCAAAAAACTAGATGGTTCGAGGATGGTGGGTACCAGGAGTACTGCAAGGCCAGGTCCTGCAAAGAAACCACCAGAGAACGAGAGACCTGCACCAACAAAGAATGTTAGATTTGAACAAGCAAAAGAAAGATTTGATGGAGTACATTTGAAATATAGGCCTCCAGCTAAGAGGCCTACGATTGAAAAATCGAAACATCCAGAGAAACCAGAAACTACAGAGCCTACAGCAGCAGAAACCAACACTGAGAATGAGGAGGAACTAACTAGGAAGGAACCATCCGTACCCTGGTATTCCTTGCCCGCGGCGCCCTACAGATTTGTCAGAGATGCCAATCTTCCAGAAAAACCAGTAAGGAAAAGTACGGGACCAGCGGCGCAAGATCCGGACACCGGATCGGAACTGCAGGATGAACCTATTCCGATTCCCAAAGATGGAGCAGCCTACAGCAACAAGGCACCGGTAGAGGACCAAACAGCGGTTGAAAAGTTAGCCAAGCGGATAATGGATGCTGGTGTAGTCACAAGTGTCAGTGAACTTCTCAGTGTTTCTAAATCCGTGAGGGACGAGGTGCGCCGTGTTTTAACCAAGCGCCGCATTCCGCTATCTAGTAAACAAGTCTTAGTCCTGGACTTTGTAGACCAGATGGGAACTGAAGAACCCCATCATGGACCAGAAGAATCAGAAAAGACCACAGAGACGTTGCCAACGGAAAATGAAATACCTGATGAGACATCCGAAAGCCCCTGGATGGTAAATTCTTTACTAGTGGAAGAATTACCTCCGGCGGTGGTGTTAAATCAATTATCGATTCAACCATATGGTAATGGAGTCTGTATCGGAGATCCTATATTGCAGTACCTTGAGTCGCTGGCGCCGGGAGAGAAACCTAAACCAGTAGTCGTAGCCAGAGATACGGCTTCCATCAGAGCGATTAGACCACTCATAAATGGAAAGCTGCATGTTGAATCTATACATGACTCAGGGTCACAAATAGTATCGACATCTAGAAAAGTAGCAGAAGAGTTAGGTCTAAGTTGGGACCCTGAAGTCTGCATATACATGCAGTCCGCAAATGGTCAAGTTGAAAAGTCGTTAGGGATAGCCCGAAACGTAGCCTTTAATTTCGATGGTATCACTCTATATATGCAAGTGCATATTATAAAGGAACCAGCATACGAAATGCTATTGGGTAGACCCTTCGATTTACTAACTAAGAGTGTTATTGAGAACGAGTCAGATGGTAGTCAAAGGATCACCGTCACTTGTCCAAACACTAATAGGAAAGTCACAATGCCGACATTTGCAAGAGGAAAGAGTAGGCCATTGGCAGTGAAAGACCCGCCGGCTGAAAGAGAATCTTTAAAAAGCATGGAGGATTTTCTGGCAACCTTGAGGAATTGATTAACAACAATCAAGGAGAGGTTGCAGTAATCTTTAATATGCAACCTAATGGTGTTTTAGAGTTGGAAAGTTTCTGTTTTCCAAAGAACCGTAATCAGAAAAGGAAGAAAGGAAAGTCTAAAGAGAACAAACTAAAGTCGGGGGCATTTACAAAGCAGGAACTTATGGATACATACCTAACGGCGTCAGTAAACGCAGTAGGACAAGATAAGCTGGCGGAGTACACCCTGAAAAGTTACTTGTCGAAGGTGAACTATAGACCGAATGTAGCAAGGTCAAAGACACCAATACAAGGGGATGAGGCAAATAAAGGTTCAAGAGAGACTGTTTGTCTGCAAGTGCCGGCGCAGTCCGCTGAACCTGCCGTATTCCTGTTCGACATTAGAAATTCCTCAGATTCCGAGAAAATCCTAAAAACTATAAACTTACTACAAAAACCTAAAACATTTGAAAATGATGAAACTACAAAAACAGTTCTATCTCAACATTCGTTTTCTGAATCACATCACTCCCCATTTTCTATCAGCTCGACATTTCACTCTCAGTTTCTTTGTAATTGTAATATTTCAAAGGCGGCGCTGGTGAATGCCTTTGTTCCGCCGGAAGTAGACCATACGTGTGGACTACTACCTGAGAACCAAAAAGCGACTTTCATTCCTGTAGCCGTCTTTGGTTCCAAGAAGTACAAACCAGTGGCGCTAAAAGTTAAACCAGTACTTGCGGCGCTACCAGAAAAATTCAGAATAATAAGGAATATAGTGGGAGATCCGTTGGCTGAAATGCCTCAACTTTCCCCTTTACCACCGGATTTCACCCCTAGTGGCTGCTATACAGAAGAAAGAAAACAGATAATAGATAAAGTTCATGAAAGCAACTTCCTATGGCCTGAGGAACGCAAACTGATGCACCATTTTATGATGGTCCAAGAACAAGGTTTCGCGTGGAATGATATGGAAAGAGGACATTTCAAGGAGGAATACTTTCCGCCGGTAGAAATGCCAGTAATTCCACATACTCCATGGGTTTTGAAGAATATTCCTATTCCGCTGGCACTATATGATGAAGTATGTAAAATAATACAGACGAAAATCAACGCAGGAGTGTATGAACCCTCGAACTCGTCATACCGTTCTCGTTGGTTTACAGTTGTAAAGAAAGATGGAAAAAGTTTAAGAATCGTTCATAGTCTGGAACCGTTGAATGCAGTCACCATTGCACATTCGGGTATTCCACCAGCAACAGATGATCTAGCGGCGCACTTCGCAGGAAGGTCCTGCGGCGGTGTCTTGGATTTATATGTTGGTTACGATGAACGGATTCTTGCAGAGTCAAGTAGAGACTACACTACGTTCCAAACACCGTTCGGAGCGCTGCGTCTGGTTACCCTACCTATGGGGTGGACCAATTCAGTACCGATATTCCATGACGATGTAACATATATATTGAAGGATGAAATTCCTCATTATACAGTCCCATACATTGATGATGTCGCAGTACGAGGCCCTAAGACCTGTTATGAGTTACCAGATGGTTCATACGAAACTATACCTGATAACCCAGGTATTAGACGTTTCGTGTGGGAGCATTTCCACAACCTGAATAGAATTGTGCAACGAATGAAGTATGCTGGAGGGACCTTTTCAGGTCATAAAGCTATACTTTGTGCAGATGAATTCCAAGTAGTAGGCCACACCTGCACGTATGAGGGACGAAAGCCAGACAAAGGAAAAGTTCATACTATTCTTAACTGGAAGAAGTTCAACAATGTCAGCGACGTAAGAGCTTTTCTAGGCACTACTGGTGTACTACGAATGTTCGTTAGAGACTATGCCAAGAAAGCAGATGGTTTAACAAAGTTACTAAGGAAGAACAATGCTTTCCAATGGGGACCCGATCAAGAAAAGTCAGTAACAGCTTTGCAAGATGCTGTAAATGACTGTCCTTGCCTGGGAAACATTGACCTCGAAAGCGGCGGCAAAGTAATACTATCGGTAGACACTTCTTACATCGCGGCGGGATTTTTCATTAGACAACTCAGCCTAGACAAAGATCCAAAGAAGACTAAGTATATCAGATTCGGTTCAATAATGTTGAACGAAAGAGAAGCCAAATTTTCACAACCTAAAAGAGAGTTATATGGTCTGTTTAGGACTTTACGAGCAACGAAGCATTTATTGTATGGTGTAAGGAATCTCACAGTAGAGACCGATGCTAAATACATTAAGGGAATGTTACAACACCCAGATGAAGCTCCGAATGCTGCTATTAACAGGTGGATAGAACAAATCCTAATGTTTCACTTTACCCTAAGGCATGTAGAAGGAAAGACTTTTGCGGCGGATGGTTTGTCTCGCAGACAACCTCAAGAGGGTGACGAAGAATATGATAACCCAGAAGAAGAGTACTATCATGAGGTCAACCCTTTTAAATTTGAAGTAGAAGAGGGGTCCAAGGACACTACATTAGAGTATGAAGAATTTTGGAATGATATAGATATCCACGGAGGTTTCCTAGCACATACGATGGAAAACTTTGCAGAGTTTATCGGTGGAGAAAAACAAGCAGAATATGAAACAAGAATGAGGATAGCATGTTCATGTCCTGATGGCGCTACCATTGTGTCCAGTATGCCTCAATTACTAACACCGTCGCAAGAAGATGTAGAACCTTATCGTGAGCACTATAGAACAGAAAAAGCAAAGAGGCTCGATGAAGATTTATTGTTGGTCCGGGAATGGTTAAGAAACCCGAAGCAGAAGCTGAAACTAATGACCGATAAGAAGTACCGGAGCTTTGTGGCCTTTGCTAAGAAGTTTTTCTTCGATAAGGACCGAATGTACAGGAGAGATTCTGAAGGGCAACACCGACTGGTAGTAGCCAAAGAAGATCGAATGGGTCTGCTACTAGCGGCGCACGATAGTTTAGGACACAAAGGTGTCTTTGCGACCAAATCTATACTGCAAGACTGGTTTTGGTGGCCTGAACTAGAGAATGATGTAAATCATTATGTGCAACATTGTCATGTCTGTCAGACTCGACTGAAAGATTTCGTCAAAATGCCTCCAAAGATCACTCCAACACCGTCGCTGTTCCAGGTAATGCATGCAGACACTATGCACATGCCTGTAGCGTCGGAAGGGAAGAAATACATTGCTCATGGGCGTTGTGCAATGTCTTCTTGGATGGAAGGACGGCCATTAGCAAAAGAAAACCAAAGAACTATAGGAGAATGGTTATATGAAGATGTAATTTGTAGATGGGGCTGTTTAGCTTTAATCATATCGGATAATGGCGGCGCTTTCAAAGCGGCGCTAGCGTATCTGGAAAAATGATATGGCATAAAAGGTATTCAGATTGCAGGTTACAATTCGCAGGCCAATGGCAAGATAGAAAGACCTCATTGGGATGTCTGGCAAGCCTTATATAAAGCGTGCGCCGGAGATGTCAAGAAATGGGTTAGATATTTTGTATCTATAATGTGGGCAGATAGGATAACCACCAGGAAAAGACTTGGTTGTTCACCCTATTTTGCAGTGACCGGCGCGCACCCCGTTCTACCAATGGACATAGTGCAAGCTACTTGGCTACAGCAAGTGCCTGATCACCCAATGTCCTGGGCAGAGCTCATCGGCATGCGAGCTAGAGCGCTAGCTTTACATGCTGAAGAAGTAGCTAGAATAATAGACAAGATAGATCAAAAGAAGATAAACGATACACTCAGATATGTGACGAAGCACCATGCTAAGATCCGTACATGGGACTTCAAACCGGGTTCTTTAGTACTGGTTAGAAATATGGCAATAGAAAAGTCATTAAACAGAAAACTACAGGCTAGGTTTATCGGACCCTGTATAGTAGTGCGCCGCACACAAGGTGGATCTTACGTGTTGGCGGAAATGGATGGCTCGGTACTGCAGAATAAGATCGCGGCTTTTCGAGTTTACCCCTATAACGCGAGACAAAGGATCAAGCTACCAGACAATCTAGAGACCCTTACTGGCCTTTCGAAGGCTGAGTTAGAAGAAATTGTTAACGGACCAGAACCTGACGATTCAACACCCGTGGAAATGCAAACGCATGGGTCCATAGAACGTATACCAGATGTTGACGAAGAGGAGATACTGGACACCTTGACCGACTCGGATTCGGAGGTTGACTAGTAATTACATTTCGGAGCGGCGCACTATCATGTGTATACCGAAACTACCTACGCTAGAGATTTCTAGTAAAGGGATGCTCGATATCATGGTAGTACCGATGGTGTGTAACTAAGCAATTAGTCCACTTCAGAAAGATCCATCATGGATACGTCGGAGTCTGAATCAGAAGGTGGTGGTGTAGTCAACGAGGGCATATCGTCCTCCATAGCTGAAGAATTATTAACTATGTTCTGGTTGGAAAGGCCTCCGCCCATAGTGGTCTGGACAGTCAGGGCATGGACATTAGATGTACCAAAGAAAAGTAGCATCCTGCAACGAAGGCCTCGCATGATATGGCGTATGCGGGCCTCTAGAGATTTGAACGATTCACTCTCTACGGAGATCAGATTTAGCGTCAAAATGTGAAGACAAGTAGCAAAATGTTTAACACACCATGGCGCTGCCATTCATATACAGGGCGCAGTTCAACATCGATAGACGAAGGATAGGCCCTAGCAGAGGGTTGGCTGCATAATGATATTTCAGCGGAACTAAGAATGTATAGAAGGAAACAGAGACAGACCTGAAGTCGGTAGTAACGGAACGAACCAAGGGGGCACCTTCAGGGAAATACCAGTTCCATTCACGAGGTTTTACAGGACCATATGAATCACTCAAGTAGCGGCGCAAAGGAATTTCGTCTTCCCCATTTATGGGAAGGAAGTAACCACCTTCTTTGCGCCAGCTACACATGAGCTTTTGAGTGGCTGCGACTATGCGGATATACTGGTGTCGGAATTCAGAGGGTGTGGTAGAAGAATCCATTTTCTGGTGTTTGACCTGGACAAGTTCGCAAGGGGTTTTATATAGAATAACCACTTGCGCCGCTTGTTGTTTACACTGGCGCAGATCTTCAATTACGTGCATGAGAACTTAAAAAGTTTAAACTTAGCTTGACGACAATCAGGCACAGGTTCGGCACACAGTTTTTTCTATTGGAACATAACGGAAATCTATATCTACGGATTTACGGATTTTCTAACAAAATTTAAACAAGACAGATAATTTCTAAAGAGAACGTAATCTGAACTAGAACTAGATGGTTTTATTGGAGCTGTTGCTGCCTTCACTGTCGGCTACTGAGTTAGCGGCACTAACTGGTGCTGATGCGACTGCCGGCGCAATCTCTTCCATCTGAGCATCAGGAGCTTCCTCTATAGCGGCGGAACCCTCGCTGCTATCAGATGGACCAGCACGAGCATCGGCGATACCAGCGAGCTGGCGCAAGCCTGCAACTTCAGGACCGGATAGCAGCTCTGCGTTTTCCCCAAGGAGATCTTGTAAAAGAGAGATAGAACCCTGAAGATGTTTCATCTGCAGCACGAGTTCGAGTGCGGCGGTACGAATACGCGCCTCCAACATAGAGATTGCCTCAAGCACTCGTCTGGAACCCTGAGTGCCAGTAACAGAAGGCAACAAAGCTTCTTGGTATTCGCGAGCGAGGTGCAGAACTGTTACAAGGGATGCCTCAGACAGCGGGGATAGATCACCTGTAGAAAAGTGAGATCCTTGGATGACAACATGAAAAGGTTTGAGAAATGGATACGCACTAAGGATGGCTTGAACCTGACCTGGGTTTATGATCCGAAGGCCATCCCTGATATCAGCAATCTGAGTGATGGTGGCGGCGGAGGCTCCTTGCGACTCTGTCCTAGCGCTTTTGCGAATGATCTCGCTTCCCGCGGACATGGTTGCTTGAGCCTGGTAAATTTTTCAGCACAAAGATCCTTGAACGACACCAACCAGACCATACCTGTTCAACAAGTTGAGCAGCTGTCACAGTCGCCTGGTACAGAAAAAGATAATTAGAACTTTGCAACAAATTACGCTGAGATAGGATACCGTAGTTGGACGAGGAGTATCTGGATGAGGAATGCGATTACTGGTCTAAACGGGGCAAGCAGATCTTTATTAGTGGAGGGGACAACTTGTGAATAGTGATACCCTACCACGGCGCCCTCATCATCAGTAACAGCATCTTCGCGCTTTTTACCCTTCTTTTTCTTGTCCTTCTTGGATTTGGTTTCCTTCTTAACCTGTTACATGAAATCAGAGGTTTAAAGGGACAATGCATATAAGACTCACACCGCCTTCAGTGCCTTCACTGGGTTTTGAAGAGTTTCCGTCACCTGTGTTTGAAGTGCGATAGTCCTCCATAACGGTGTCCTCATCTGCAATTCGTACACTGGCCGGCGCATGAATAGAAGCTTGTGAACTACGGTTTTGGATTCGAGGAATACCACCATAACTGGTGCCGCGCCCTGGACGAAAAATTGGTCCAGTGGGTGCCTGACGGCTCGGAGTCATTTCCTATGAGAAGTGGTTAGTATAATTTGGAAGATCAAAAACTAGAAAGACCTTCACTCTATACAAAGGAGCAGGACGATGATTGTCGGTATAATCACGGGAGCGGCGCACAAAATTTTGTACCTCTCCATGAAAGCGAGACATTGGTAGACCCATGGTATTGAACACGGCCTCAGCAGAGCGGCGGCGTGGAAGGTATTCATTACGCATGAACTCTTCATCACGCAACAATGTGTCTGCTTCGGTGCAGCGAGTAATGTCGGCCTATAAATGGGTGATTCAACATCGCGGCGCTACCATGTAAGAATTTACTCACAAGAGTCTGGATCATAGTGTCTGCTAAAGCGACGCACTGGTAGTCCGCTTGACCTTGGTTATCGTCAAGACGATTCTGTAGATCAACAGCCCTGTGGCGTAGCTGGCGGCGCAGGTTTTCGAGAGAGTAAAGAGAAGACATCTAGTTCAAGAAAGATAATAGAATTGTTCTGGTTTCTTGCTGCTTTTATACCATGCAGCGCCGCTGATTTCGGGTGCAGAGTTGGTTGGGGACAACCATTTTCTGGTGAAGGGGAGATGTGGCTAAAGATAAGCCGAACCCTTGACCCTACAGATAGCCGGCGCATGGATACAAAATGAAAACGCAGTGAGGCGACACAAATCTCGGTTCAGAGAAGTAACAACCGATTCAGAACCAGACAATCAATCAAACTAAAACAGTTGAACAATTTAACAAAGACAATACTTACACAAGCAAAGATGGAAAATCAACTTAAAATTTCATAAAGAGAAAGACAAAACAAGGGCCTTTCAAGGCCAATGGCATTCATGAAGTATAATAAAGCTGAACAAGAATACATATTATCTACTGAGTCCTTTAGCTCTGCAATAAGTAGATATAATAACCACAAGAAGTCTAAGCAAATATAAAGAGTATGCGGCGCAACCGTGAATCCAACTAGTCCGCACGTCTCTTGCCCTTATCCTTGCGACCTGCTGGCTGTGAACCCAACGCCGACGCCTCCTCAGGAAGTTTGCGGAATCTATCTGGTAGTCCATGACGAGCCTGACGGTTGAGGAAAGGAAGGATGGAAGAATGGAGGTCATAGGAGACGCCGGCGTGGTCGTCGAACACCAAGTTATCATGTTTGAAACCGTACTCTTCTTCAAGAGCAGGGATCTCATCCAAAAATGATATAAACTCCGAAGAGTACTTGGTACCGTTGCTGTCCTGCTGTTCCTTACGCTAGGTGTCGAAGCGGGTGGGGTCAACATGGTTGACGAAGGATAGGGAAGCCGCCGCACGATATTTTGCGGTGGCCAAGTCAGAAGCCAGTTTGTGCATCAAAGGCACCGCAGCATCGAAGTTGATCTGTGCCGACATCATATTGGAAACCAGGGAATGAATGCCTAGAACCAGGAAAAGTGTCAGGACAAACCAAAAAGTAAAAGCAAAACATATGAGACGTAGAGACGCGAGCCAAGTCTTCAGCCTGGTCTGCCTTGCGCCGGAGTTCGAGAGAAGTAGTAAAAGTGCACCCCTTTTTACCAGCGACGCAATTGTAGCATTTAAAGATGCCATGACCAACTTTGACACAGAGAATGTCGCGGGTCTTGCAGTTGGTGCACGTAAGGGGATTGGGCTGAATAAAGGACTTCAGAATCACAACCGATAAAGAAACAAATAAAAGGAAAAACATACAGCATGGACAGGGACGTGGGCGTTGTGAGCACCGATAGCCTGAGCACGCATGTGATCGTACATGTGCTCTGGCATAAACCTGGTGGAGTACGCCTGAGGTGGTGCCAGATACTTGTCGAGAACCCGTGGCGGCAATAAACTGGCGTTTTCGAGTTGAGCAGCGACAGGGACCGGTAAATGGTCCTGACGCTCGCCGCCGCTGGAGATCTGGACTGTGGGGGAAGAGACAGTAGCTGGCTCGTACCCATTGAATCCGTCGCCGGTGTAGATGCGAGCATCTTCAAGCTCAACACCAGTCGGTAGTGGCAGTTGAGTCTCGAGAAGGACTTGCGGCACAGGAGGTACAATTTCGTCCGGCACCAAGGGTTCATCAACCTGCATGGGAGATGGTGGCGCATCAGACTTGTCATCGTCAGAGTCGATGAACTGTTTAGAAGGAAAAGCTAAAGGAAGAAGCTCAACAAGAAAAGGAAAGGAGTAAAAAGGGAACGTACTTTTAGAGGAACTGGTTCCTTTAGAAGAACTGGCGACGGCGCCGCCAGACTTGGTGCCAGATTCTGAATTAAACAAACAGGTCAACGAGTGTTTAAAAATACAAAGAAAAAGAGAAAAACCCACTTTTCATCTTCTTGGCTTTTGGTGCAGTCGAGGAAGCAGGAGTATCGGCGGCGCGTTTCGCAGCAGAAATCCTACTGCTCATCTGTTCAACCAAAGAGTCTACAAAATCCTGATGATCAGCATCTGAGAGATAAGAAGTTTAAGAATGACAGAGAAACACAAAAAGAGAAGATCTACCTTGTGGGGGAGGCGTAGCTGGAGCCTTGAATGAGGAGCGGCGCCGCTTTCGTTTTGGCAGAGGTGTCTCGGGAACTGGTTCACCTGGCGGAATCAAGAGTGGAGTGTTGAAGTTTGAAGGGGGGGCCCTGGGCATATTGGATGGCTTGCGACGCGGGGGCAAGGGAGTAAGAGCCCTATAGGGCACAGGAGATGGCGGCGGCGCGGTACTAGGACCAGGAAGAACTGCGGGCAAGACTGAGCTTGATGCCACAGGCGGCGCGTCATCCAGGAAATCGTCGAAAAGGTCGAGAGGGTTTAGGGCTAGAAAAAGAAAACAGAGGCCATCATTAAGAAAAGTAAACAAGTCCAGAAAGAAGAATACTTACATAGAGGAACAAAGTCCGGCGCATATTGGGACCAATGGAGACCAAGGACATAAAGTTGTTGCTCCGGAATAAAGTTAGCGTTGCGCTGAAAGGCCAAAATCCGGTTCAAACAGAATGAAAAGAAATCGGAAAAACCAGACTTACAGGCGTAGCATATGCGAGCCCCCCATGCGGCGCCACGAACTCGAAATGAGGTGGGAGCCCTTGCTGCTCCACCGCCGCTGCGTCAACTTGTAGAGCGGGTTCCAACGGAGGCAGAGCAGTCAGAAGCTCCACTTGGGTCAAAATGCGGGCTTCAGCATCGAAACCGAGCTTATTATCGGCGCGAGCTGACTAGAAAAGAAGAATGTAATGTTCAAAGTTAAAGAAAATGCTTCAGGAAAGAATTCATAAAGCGACGCACCCTCGCCCAGTACAAAAGCTTGTCCAAGAAACTGGGTACAAGGCAAGAATACACCTCCGGATAGTGTTGCGCCGCAGTGGCCTGGAAGACGCCTGATTCATAAAACCGTAGCCATACATAAAACACTAGTCCTTGTACGGCAGCCGAGGGGTGGAAATCTTCACTGTACGACCAAGCAAGGTAGTCGGTCTAAAAGGAAAATAATGACGTCAAGTTGGCATAACATAATGATACAAAGAGAAAGGACCTACAAGGGCACTACAGGCCGTACGAGCCAGCTCCTGCATCGGGTGAACACCGAGAGCCTTGAACGCTGGAGGATTAAAGACGATGGGATACCATAACAAAAAGAATTTGAGGGCGCGCCAAGGTTCGGCAGCAGTCCCAATGATACGTTGGTAGTTGACTTGGGTGCGGCGGTTTTCCTCAAGGGCGGACATGATAGCAGTAAGATCGGCGGACGAGAAAAGATTAAGCGGCGGAGAGTCGAGAATGGAAGAAGAAATGGTGGTGGTAGATGAAGGAATCTTGAAGGTGACAGGAGCAGAGGCGCAACAGAGTCCGACAGGATCTGGAGAAAAATGTCCAAAATACCTGAGCTTTTATATCGCTCTACCTTGGACCCTGCGCGCGGGGATCTGGCTCAGCAAAAGGAATTTTGAGTCATCCTAGAAGAAAGAAGTCTCCAAGAACATATCCAGAAGCACGATCGAATGATGGACCTACAAACTAGAGAATGGAAGTTCTGGATTTGGAAGATTAATTTCCATTCTTGGACAATTCCCACGACTCGGTTAGCGGACATATCAGAATTAAACTCCATCATGATCTAGGGACCCATTCACTCAAAAATAGAGCGGTGGGATCCTAGATTCTAGTCAGAAAGGCGGAACACGATGCGACGGGGATCTCAAAAATCCGAGGAAATGCTCAATGAGGAATCTTGAACACCAGCAAACCGGCAGTCGGCAGGAAGCGATAACCGAAGACGGCGGTTTAGAACTCAAAGGTGAATAGGGGCTTGCCACTATGATGCTAGTAACAGAAGAACGACAACGAGTTTAGACTAGTCAAAAGGTCCGGCGCAGACTCAACACTCTAAATTTATAAGAGTAAATGACCTCGCAGTGCAAAACAGTGTCTGCGGTGTCTTCGTGACTTGTGAAAACTGTAGCAAGGATGACCGAGGACGGTCAATATTATAGTGGGGGGGAGATGATACGCCTGTTATTGGTACACCAGTAATTTCGCGCATTTCCTACTAATTATACATCCCGCCGGTGTAACCACTATAGTATTAAAGACCAACATTATACTAGTCAGAGACTCTGCATTCAGGATACACTCAAACGAGTCTCCTAATGTACTCCATTCACCGTCGATTGTTCTGTAACAAGTTTTATAACAGGCGGCGCCGCCTGTGAGCTTTTACAAATTCTTTTACTCTTAGGTACGCCTTTGCGGCGCTACTTTCTGGAAACCTCGAGTTCTACAACAACTGTTCTACGGGCTTGGCTTCAGGGCCCTGCGGCGCTGGAAACGAAACCAATATTCAGCATTCGGAGTTTGATTTCCATACCGTTGCGCCGCTGCGGCGCAACGTGTAACTGTACAGTTATACTTAGCTAATCATTTCCGACCTTTATATACCGTAGTATACACACACCTTTTCTTCAGTTACCCATACCTACTTACTCCAGTGTTCCGCGGCGCAAGTCGTAAGCACTTTAGTTTCGTTCGTCGGTACTCTCTAGACCTGAATTGGTTTGGACTTGAAGAGAATACAAGAGAAGAGTCAAAGAGCATTTGTTTGATTGAGCGACGCTATAGCCAGACTGTGGCTTTTGTTTTGAAACCAGACTGTGGTTATTGTTTCGTGCCAGACTGTGGCCTTTTGTTTTGAAACCAGACTGTGGTTAGAGTTTGCTTAGTGCGCCGCACATTGTTATCGACTCATCTAAAAGATCTATCAAATCCCAACTCTTCCTACCCAAATCTATTATCAAGTTCGTTACTATTGTAACCGACTACAGTCGTTAAACCTTCCGCCGCAAGACATTCAGTTGTACTTAGACTATTTTATGAGTATTTCTATACTCCGTCACACCTCACACAACACAAGCGTATACTCTGGTTTAGTTGGATATTGGTAGTATCGGTATTAACCAATACTACTAGTTACTTGCTTACCAAAGTCAACCTTATCACCGGTTTATCTCAGCCCCAATACTAACCCTGTGGAACCCAGACTGACCCACTTGTATAGATGTAGATGCCTCGGGTTTTGCCACTGGAGGCGTTATCATGCAGAAGTTGGATGACAAGCTCTGGCACCCAATCGCCTTTCAATCTGCCTCCATGGATGAACACCAGCAGAACTACGAAATCCATGACCGAGAGATGCTAGCAATCATTGAGGCTTTGAAGGAATGGAGGCACTACCTAGAAGGACTTCCAGAGCCATTTGAGGTCATCACCAATCATGACAATCTGCGTTATTGGAAAACAGCCCAGGACCTGAGTAGGAGACAAGCCCGATGCACCTTGAAACTAGCCAACTTCAACTTCCTACTAATACACAGACCAGGCAAGACCAATGTCCTAGCAGATGCCCTATCCCGCTCCCCTTTACACCAAGTTTCTGACAAGGAAGACAACATCAAGCATACGGTACTAAGACCTGAACATTTTGTAAAGCTAGCCACATCTCATTTTAACAACCCATTGGAGGAGAAAATCCATAGAGCAGTGGCAAGAGAAGTGGAAGTAGTAGAGGAGTTGAAAGAATTGAAAAAGGGAGGTCTAAAGAGATTAGCAGATGGAATAGCAGAATGGGAAGAGGATGGGGGGTTAATTTACCATCGAGGAAGAGTATATGTTCCCCTGGAGGAAGAGTTAAGGAAAGAGGTAGTAAGACAGTGTCATGATGCACCAACTGCAGGACATGGAGGAAAACATGCAACCTTTGACTTGGTTAGCACTCACTACTGGTGGCCATTGATGAGAGCGTTTGTAGAGAAATTTGTGGAAGGAGGTGACGTCTGCATGAGGAAGAAGTTACAGAGACACCTGAGAGCTGTGATGGAACCATTGGAAGTCCCTGAAGGACCTTGGGAGTTTGTAGGAGTAGACTTAATCACCCAGCTCCCAAAATCCCAAGGCTACGATGCTATAATGGTCTGTACTGACCACTTCGGCAAACAATTACACACCATACCCTGTCACTCAAACCTCACAGCAGAGGGAGCTGCTGACCTGTATTATAAAGAGATCTTTCGACTGCACAGATTACCGCTCCGAATAATCTCTGATCGAGGCCTGCAATTTGCGGCCGCAGTAATGAGATTACTACTCAAAAGGCTAGGCATTCAGTCGACCCTGACCTCAGGATACCGACCTCAATCAAATGGGCAGACGGAGAGGGCAAATCAAGAAGTGGAAAAATACTTACGAATATTCATAAACCAAAGGCAAGACAACTGGGTTGAACACCTACCTATGGCAGAGTTTGTAATTAACTCCTGAACGCACTCAGCTCACGGTTTAGCACCCTTCGAAGTGACCTATGGGTATTTACCACACTTCAATATTCTGGTAGGAAGACGAACAGGGAATGTGAGTATAGAACAACGGATTGAGGTGTTAAGAGAGGCGAGGAGAGATGCAGGTGCAGCTTTACACCTGGCAAAGAGGAAGATAAAGGAAGGCTTCGAACAAGGAAGAAAGAAGGCCCACCAATTTAAAGTTGGGGATTATGTCTGGCTTAGTGCTGAAGATATCAACCTCCAATTATCCAGTGAAAAACTTGGAGATCGATAACTGGTACCCTACGAAGTTATTGAAAAGATCGGAAACCTAGACTACAAGCTGGATCTTCCCAGATCCCTAGAACGAATACACCCCATCTTTCACATTGATAAGCTCTACCCATTCAAAGGCAACGTTATCAATGGGAAATTAGAAGTTGAACCAGAGCCCGTCTATTTAGAGGAAGAAGATGAACCCAAATACGAAGTAGAGAAGTTGTTGGATAGTCAAATCAGGTGGAGGAGGATTGAATATTTAGTAAAGTGGAAGGGATATGACAAAGGACACAATTCATGGGAACCGATAACCAATCTTACAAATGCTAAACGATCAATTACAGCATTCCACAAAAAACACCCAAATGCACCCAGAATATAGTCATCGAGGATGATGGGCTCTAAGGAGGGGGGTAATGTGGTGAAGATTAAATACTGACATTTTATTCCGATTACTAATATTCATTTTTCCTTTATTTCCAGACATTTATATTTGTATGTTCCTGTTTACCATTACCTTTAACTCTACTTCCAAACCTTAAACCTTAACTACACAGTATGCGCAGCCTTATCACTGCCTCACACCTTTACACCCTGTCTACACCTTTCTTTCATTTCCCTTTCGATCATACTTGTCTATAGCCTTTCCATAGCCTTTCCATAGCCTTACCATAATCTTTCCCAAACACACGTTAGTAGTGCTGTAGACCCTTAGCCCTAGTTTCACATCGCTGATCCCTGTAGTACAGTATTTAAACTCTTCATCCTGTAACCTAGTCCTCATCTTGACCTCTTGGTCTATTCGGACTAGGTATGCTTTGTATCTTCCCTACTATTCTAATCTAACTTGGTCTATTCAGACTAGTTTGTGTTAAGGTCACTCGTACTTGTCTCGCTCTTGCCTTGCCCTCTTGTTGTTGCCTCTTTGTGACACTTTCCTGTTGATCATAATGTCATGGGTGCTTTTGTGGATGATCTCAATGTTGCTCATGACTTGTTTTGGATGGGCATTCCTATTTGGTTAGTTCACCACACCCGAGAGTTATCCACTGTCTGGATTGACCAATTGGTCAAGGCTATCAATGAATCTACTAATCATCTCATTTCACTCCATGATACCCCTGACTTTATTGACACCCAAGATGTCGGACAAGTCACCTGAGCACCCTGTAGTTTATCAGGGCCTGATGCACAAAGCCAAGCAATATCTGGCTATGGTACAGTACGTCTGTGGCTTATACTCCTACTCCATTTTTGGTAACTTTGCAAGCTCAACAGCTGCTTCCTCCAGTTTGACATCACAGTCTTCAACTCCCAAGTTATTAGTGGACCCAGTTGGAAGTGGACTCGTGTCTGTACATGCGCCTTCAAGCCGTAAAAGGCCATGTATGTTGTCTTGTTGTCTTATTTTGAGTGTGTTTTTGACTTTTCTTCTCAGACTCAAAACTGAAGTCAAAACAGTCTGTCCTGCAACAGGAGCGAAACAAATTCCTCTTTCATGCTAATCCCTTCAACCCCACTGTAGTCCCAGTATGGAGAGATGCTCAGGCCAAACTTGCTCCACTGTCCATCACTCTACTGGCATCAGAGCTTGGCTATTTTTTCCCAGATCCTGATATGATCATATCATCTCCCAATGACAAAACAAAACAACAATTGGCTTACTCTTGGCTCAAACTGAGAGAACTTTTCATCCTCCGTCTCTCCTCTCACATTGCTGGATCAGTGCCCACACTGCTTTGCAATCAGCAATGGTGACACCTGCTTGCTCTGGCAGCTGGGATCAAGTATTTGGCAGAAACAGAATCAGGCTGGAAGCATGAGGAGATGTGTTGGCTACTGGCAGAGTATGTAGATGAGACTCAGAGTGGGATCTGACTAAAGCTAGAGAACCTGTCATCTGCTCCAGTGACTTGGCATGGTAGGGATTTTGCTGTTAGTGAGGAGCTGAGTCCCACAGTGGTACAAGAGATTGTCTGGGAAATCTCAGAGATATCATTCTGTCTGGAACTGATGGCTCTGCATCAGGAAAAAGCTTTTGAACCAATGGGCATCATTCCTATGGAAAAAATGCCTCAAATGTCAGTTAGTAGAATCAAAAAAATATTCATGGATTACATGGGTTCCACCAGTGCCATGAATGTTTTTGACCTCCATAGCGTAAGGTCAATCTGTTGCTCGATTACATGTTTGTCAATGAAGGTCAGAGATGTCTTTAAGGCAAACTTACTAGCACTTAAAGATTTCCTTCAGACAATCCTCAGAGATATTTTTTACAGCTATGAATGTTTTAATGCATACTTTCGGTGGTCTTATAGATGTACTTCAGCAGTTGTTGGCTGCCTTAAACATACTTTTAACACTTCTTGTTGATTTTTTTTGACTGTCTTCTGGCATATTTTTGCCTCTTTTCAACTGGCAATTACAATACTTTTGACAATCTTTTGACTGCAATTTGACACTCTAAAGAGCTAAATTTGATATATATTGGACAATCCCTTGTGCTCTTTTTGACTGTCTATCAGTATACAGTAGATACAAAATAGCCATCTTTCAATGTCCTATCAGCAGAGCTTTGGGCTCATTTCACCACTCTAAAGTTTTTCAACAAGATGATATTTCTCACTCTGTTGAATGTGCATGGGTATACAACAGATACACAATGATACATTTTTTGATGCACTATTGGCAGAATTTTGGGACTCTAAAGTTTATGAACAGGATGATATAAATGGGACGATACATAAACAGGATGATATATATAAAAATGCTTGTGCTCAATTCAATGCACCCATCAGCCCAATCTTGCCCTTGGTGGAAACCCTAACCATGACAAAATCAAAGCAAGACAATTTATGCTGATGCTAGCAGAAACAGAATCAGTAATGACATCCAAAACAAAAAACAAAAGCAGACACAAGGTGCAAACCTTCTACAAGCTCCCTTCATCCTTACATGCCCCTTCTCTGTCAGGACCATGCACCAAGCTTTCTTGATTGTCATCATTGTCCAGTCCAGGAAATAAGGATTTCGCTTTCTCCTCAAGGGCCCAGTAATCAAGATCCACTAGGTCTTCCTCTTGTCCAATTTCACTAGATAATGAACAAAAACATCAGTACAGATATGGTTCCACAAGATGGGGATTCACCCTATTTTCATGTACATGTATTGAAGAACATTCTTGTAGTATAGTGGAGATGATTGCTTCAATCATCTAAGGCTCTTGCAAATCAAACGGTACCTGTCAAAGCTTGTTTTGACCAAGAAAGAAGAACAGCTCTTGTGACTCACTCAGGTCTGGCATTCTTTTTGGAAAAATAGCTGGTACTTTTAAAGCCTGAGCAATACTCAGTCAAAACATGAGTGATCTTATATTGAAAAACATCAGCATGAAATAAAAGAATCAGAGAAACAGAATTGCTGTTGTACAAAGCAAGGCAGCTAAAGGTGCTGGAATAGATTTTGCCTCCAACAAGTAAGCAAGGGCCTGTCTACCAAACCAGACAGATATGTCTGCAAAATCTTCAGTAAAAGTTGGTTCATAAAAGGGGTCTCAGAATTCAGTAACAAGAGCTGGGAGAGATAGATCAGATGCAATTCTACAATGAGTATAGAAGGTACCTTGGGGTCTATATCACTATGATATTTCTGATCTGCCACAAGCCAAGGTATGATGACCTCCTAAACAAATATTAAATGCATTAGTAACATTCTGTGCCAATGACTCACCACCATGTTTTTGCCACATTGACATCATACTTTCATAGCAGTGGTGCGCAGTTCAGAAAAACCATAGTGAGCCAGAATAATGGGAGCAGAGACCCTCTTGAACTTGTATCTTGCATCAACACTTCCATATGACATCTATAAAGTAGAATTAGCCCACATCCACAGTAGCAGATATCTAGGTCACATATTGGAGAAGTAGATCAAGTTCTTGGTTGTTCTTTTCCACCTCTTCAATCGTTGCAAGGTACTCTTCATCGCCACACTCTCTGGCCGCTTCAAGTAAAACTCTCCAACACACTGATGTGTCCTCAGGAAAAGCATTCGAGACCACAGTGGCAAGCCATACTGCTTTCTTCCCAAATTTGGCAAGGCACCTCACCTGGGGAGACTGGAAACAAGCTCTCATGATCTTCTGGGGAAGATGTATGGGTGCAGTGACATTTCCTGAGTTTTTATTCACTCGCTTTAATGGAATGTCAACTGTTGTCATCTAGGGGATGGAGGAATTATCAGCTTGCTACCATAAAGACAAAATACATATCCTTTCTAAATCTTCATCGATCTCTTCCTCATCAGAGTCTTCTACATACAAGTTATTGTTGTCACCTTCAGACATCTGGGCTGGGTGTTCTGGTGAACAGTCAATAGCAACATATTGTATTCATAGGAAACTTGCCTTCTTCAGCCATGTCTTCATCATTCTCCTCCTTGACATTGCCATTGTCCTCCTCAACATCAACATCACCACTAGCAGAACAGTCTTCTTTCATTGAATCAAAAAGAGCCCTTTCATCAGCATCAAGATCATCTCTAGAACCTGAATACTTTATCAGAACTGCCAATGCTGACATGAATGAAACTTTCCTTTTTCCTTGTTGGGTTCTTTGCAGCCCTGCTCATTTGGTGTATCTAGAGGGAGTTTGAAGGACATACAAAGCAAGAATAAAGTCAGCTTACTTTTGGTACCATCTGCCCCTCCATCTGACCTTCTTCTCTTCCAGTAATTGTTCTCCAAAGAAGCCCTTAATTCTGATGCCTTTGAAATTGAAGCTTGGATGTTCGAAGCCAAAGACTTGGCGGGCAAAGTTGAAAAGGGTCTGCCCTTGATTTCAGATGACGGCTTTTTTGTGGTTATGTTCAAAGCCAAAGAATTACTGGTTGAAGCTGAGGAAGGTCTGACCTTAGTCCCAGATGAGGGCTTTTCTGTGTTCCCCCTTCATAGGGATGCAGGCCTGGTAACGTTCAAAGCCAAAGACTTGGAGGTCAAAGCTGAAGAAGGTTTGTTTTGCCCATTCTGTAGGGATGCAGGCCTTACAATGGTCTTTGCAATGGCGGATTTCAAAGTCGCAGGCTTCCCTATTGGGACAGTGTTTGCCACAGCTCCTTTAATCTTGCTAGCTGCACAAGTCATCACCCCAGCTGAACACCAGAGCCCATATTACATTTGTAAATGTACCTGGGAAAATGCACTAATGACATTTGCAATTGTGCGGGGCTGACCGCTTATGAGCTTTTCGGCCACTCCGGCCAGAAACAAAGGCTACCGGCATTAGCGGCATGAACTTTATGAACTGACATAAGCTCTTGCACTCACGGCAAGCCCGGCACCTCATTTTAAAGAGTCAAAAGCGCACATTTACAAATGTCCAAAAGGGCATAAGATAATAGATTAGATAAAGATAAGATAAGAGTATTGGGTACCGCCAGGTGCGCATTTTTCGGCTGATCTCAGATCTGCAATCCATTTTTGGATAGCAGCTGTGGCTGAGGAGAAAAATGCAAAAAATGCGCCAGGAGCCGGCGATAAAAATTGAGAAAGTGGGTATATAGGGGTAAATTGGGTCAGGGAATTCAAATATCCAATCAGATTTTGCATATCTGCAATGATTCTTGAGATATTCCCAAATAATCACTGAAAAATAGCAAAATTTGCTCCTGGGAGCATATCTGTAGCTCTAAAAATGTGGGAAAGAGGGAAAATAGTAGAATGTGATATTTAAAATAGATATCATTTAATTCTTGCACTGATTACAACATATAAATCAAAGCAATCAAATAATGGTCATGTAAAAGCACAGAATATTTTCCTAATATCTTATATATCAATCTTTTGATGCACATGAAATAAAACTAGGTGGAATAGTAGAATGTGGTATTTAAAGTAGATATCATTTAATTGTTGCACAACATATAAGTGAAAGGAATCAAATAATAGTCATGTAAAAGCACAGAATATTTCCCTGGTATCCTATATATTGATCTTTTGATGCAAATTAAAGTGTACAGAATTATTTGATGGAACATGAATTATTAATTTAATAGCTGCATAGTGTTAACAGCTCAGGTATCAATATGTACAAGCACAGAATACTAACTCTAAAACACAAAGTGTGAAACAGGGTTATCACACTATCTGAGCCATTATTAACAGCTGTACAATATTCAGTGAGAAGCAGATGCTATAATTGCAATCATGCCACAAACAAAGCAAAATTTTTAATGACTAGAAAGATGGGTTTTTTCATTTGTTACTGGCAATTTTTGTATTTTTATTCAGGCTAACAGTTTACTACCCAGACATGGTCTGACAAAAAAACATCTCTGTAAAATTGTATTGGGTTACTGAATATATTATCTACCCTAAATAATGGGTCTGGACTAGTGACCATTCAGCACTTCATAGATGCAAAACCTACATTAGATGCAATGCAGATGACTGATTTGTATAATCTTAAGAGGTAATATTCTACATTATCACAAGTTTATAAGGGTATAGCATTCATAGCTTTCCTATATTATATGTCTTTTATGGGAGCTTGGCAAACAGATGTATAGGTAGATATATATTTATGACTCATTGCACTCTCTAGATTAATGAGTTTAGTGAGAAACCTTGAATCCTATTATTTATCTCATTGATATGAACTGAAGAAAGTTGCATATATACAGAAGCAACCTGGATCAGTTTTTATATGTTCATATGATACCAAAACCCTACTGTTTAGGTTGAGTGCATCCATGGAGAACTGTAATATCTTTAGTGATTTCTGTTTGATTGCACATATTACACAGTTGTACTTTAAGTCTAACAGGGGCAAGTTGTTTGGAGAATGTGCATAAAATATCCACAAGCTCTCATTGTAATTCAATTACTTTAATGTTAATTGATTCAATGATTTTACAACATTCATAGTGAGATACTATATACTTTGTGTTCTTATTAGCTCTCTTGTTTAATGAAGCCTCTGAATGTTAAAACAGCAATAGTTATAATCATATATGGTGTATGGAAATGCTTATCTCAATATATGATTCTTTTACATTTGGATCTTTTACTATTACCTGACTTGTGAGACCTATTTAAACCTTGATTCATGTAAATATTTTAAAATCTTATATCCCTATCTCTTAAATAATTGCTGATACAATAACCCTATTGAAACACCAAAAAATCTTTCATTTCTGCGCACTCAGGGACATTTTTCATGGTCTAAAGCTGACTCAATATCTTATGCTTTTACATCTGTATCTCACTTGAGCTCTTAAGAGTATGCCAATGTTAATTAGACATTCATATCCATCAAAAAATGAATATATAGGATGTCAGGGAAATATTCTGTGCTTTTACATGACCATTATTTGATTCCTTTGATTTATATGTTGTAACCAGTGTACCAGTTCAATGATATCTATTTTAAATATCACATTCTACTATTCCACCCCTTTCCCACATTTTTAGAGCTACAGATATGCTCCCAGGAGCAAATTTTGCTATTTTTCAGTGATATTTCAACAATATCTCAAGAACCATTGCAGATATGCAAAATCTGATTTCATTTTCGGATTCCCCGACCCAATTTACCCCTATACACATATTTTTACAATTTTCATCGCCGGCTCCCGGAGAGTTTTTTGTGTTTTTCTCCTCAGCCACAGCTGCTATCCAAAAATGGATTGCAGATCTGAGATCAGCCGAAAAATACGCACCTGGCAGCACCCAATAATCTTATCTTATCTGTATCTAACCCATTTTATCTATGCACTCTTGAACATTTATAAATGTTGTTTTTGACTCTTTAAAATGTTGTGCCGGGTTTGCCGTGAGTATAACAGCTTATGTCAGTATATAAAATTCATGCCGCTGATGCCGCTGGCCTTAGTTTTCGGCTTGAGTGGCCAAAAATCTCATAGGCGATCAGCCCCGCAGAATTGCAAATGTCGTTAACGCATTTTGCCAGGTACATTTGTAAATGTTTTACGATATCAGCTGATTATCTGAGCTCTTGAGTCATGGCGACATTACCTCGAAGGAGCCCCACACACTATTGAAATCTTAACAGATCACAAGAACTTGGAGTACTTCACTACAGCTCAAAAACTTAGTAGACGACAAGCTTGGGGGGCATTGTTCCTCACTCGTTTTGACTTCACATTGCTGCACCGCCCAGGTACATCTAATCGAAGTGACCCCTTGTCCAGACAGACAGACCATAAAGAGGGGGTAGATCGAGACAACTCGGATCGCGTTCTGTTAGATCCCAAGTTCTTTCAAATAAGAGCTACTAGACCAGGATCAGTAACGACTGTCGGAGACATTGAGTTACGGAAGCGAATTCAGGAATGCCCACAATGAGATCAAGAAGTAGTGAAAGCATTGGATGTCATTTTACACAACGGACCTCGATCATTGGTAAAAATTTTACAGGAATGGAACTATGAAGATGGCTTAATCTTGTTCTGGGGGAAAGTATATATCCCCAATGACATCAAACTGCGACAAGACATAGTCAAAATGCATCATGATAGCTTGACAGCAGGACACCCCGGTCGATTCAAAACTTATGAACTAATTAGCAGAGAATTCTGGTGGCCCGGTATGTCGGTTTTTGTTCGAGACTATGTGGATGGTTGCGCTACTTGCCAGTTGACAAAGACAGTTAACCAACCAAATCATGTTCCTCTGGTCCCTAATGAAACACCAAATCGACCGTTCGGCACTATTACCACAGATTTCATCACAGATCTACCTGAATGTCAGGGATTCAATGCCGTTAATGTCACTGTAGATCGTCTAACCAAGGCCGTGGTGATTTCCCCCTGTCAAAAGGACATTGATAGCAACAAGACAGTAGATCTACTCTTCGACAACACTTGGCGTCAATATGGACTTTGGGACAAAATGATCTCAGACCGTGGACCTCAATTTGCAAGCAAAGTCATGAAAGGTATTTATGCAAAGCTAGGCATAACATCAGCCCTAAGCACTGCATACCACCCTCAAACTGACAGCGAGACAGAACGATTCAACCAAGAATTGGAACAATTCCTCTGCATATTCTGTAACTATCATCAGGATGACTGGGTTAAATGGCTACCATATGCTGAATTCTGTCATAATTCTTGCACACATTCTGCTACAGGGAAATCTCCATTTGAACTACTTCATGGATTCCTCCCATGGCTCTTCCCCACTGTAAACCCAATTTCACAAGTTCCAAGCATGGAAGAACAACTACAGAATTTAGAAGCCATCCGTAAGGAAGTTCAGGCGAGCCTAGATATGGCTGCAGAGTCAATGAAAAGAAGCCATGGAGATCATATCAAAGAAGGGAAAGAGTTCAAAGTAGGGGATAAGGTATTATTGGATGGAAAGAACCTAAAAACAAACAGACCCAAAGCTAAGTTATCAGATCGACGTCATGGACCATTCATCATCACTGAAAAAATTGGCAAGGTCAACTATCGATTACAACTTCCAAAGACCTGGAAGATTCACCCTGTCTTCCATGCATCCCTTCTCATGCCATTCCGGGAAATGAAAGCTCATGGACCAAATTTCCCTGGACCACCTCCAGAACTTTTACCAGACGATGAAGAATATGATGTAGAAACGATTTTGAACTCTAGACCAACACGAAATAAACGAGGGGTTGAATACCTAGTAAAGTGGTTGGACTATTCGGATGCAGAAAACTCTTGGGAACCAGCATCAGGACTTCATGGAGTACAACAGTTGATTGACGAATTCCATGCAAAAAATCCCAGTGCGTACAAATCACCACCTTTTAGACGACCTGGATCTGCTGTTCAATCCTTAGACATACCTTGGAAACTGATATGGCACTTAACATCAGTGCTCCAGGCACAAGCACCTCCTGAAGAGGGGGTAATGTCACGAACTGCCTCTATTCTTTTACCTCCCCCTTCATCCCCCCATCGACAAACCTTATCAAAACCTGATTGCAGGCTAACCCAGACCAAACCCCCATGACACCTCAATTCCTTAATCATTATATACTTCTATCATCAGCTGAGCAGACATCTGATCTCACCATCTGTCAATCACGGACCGAGTTATTGTTTTATGATAGGTTCCACAGAACCCATCACATCATACTACCTGGATACTCATATCGATGTGACTCTGACCTATTGTTCCACATTGGGAACAAGACTCAGGACTCTGTATAAATATCATAGACACTGTAGTTAGTTCCTCAGTTTGTCCTCTTTGTCTCTACACTGTACAACTGTAGTTCTGCACTGTATTTGAGCTACAGACGGCCAGCTCACTCTTCTCTCTCATATATCTATCTCTTTTCTCTCTCTCTTGCTCTGTTTTAGTATGACTTGAGTGGTTTCAGTGTTGTCGACCCCAGTCTTGACAGGAATATGGACATAGCTCCAGTCCTGTATATTGAGCTTTATCTAATAATAAGAGTCAGTAATATCGCATTTCGTGGGCTCAAAAATTACTGACAATTCTCTTCTTTTGTAGCTGTCCCAAATGCTGAGGATCTTTGAATTCACTATCTCTGATTGCTTGTGAACATGTTCTTGAAAGGAACAGAAATTTTGGAGCAAAGAAAGTGGTCATGTCAAGAGTTTCTGGGCTGTTGCCACACCATTTTTCAATGAAATAGTTCGCAACCTCATCGTTAAGCCACAATCCTGGCCTCAGACACTTGAAGTGCAAAAGACACAAGTCAAGTGAGCGCAGTTTGCAAAGCCAGTCAAATTCTGGTTCTGAGATCTGATAATTGGGGTCAAACTGCTAGCTCAATAATTTCTTGCAAACTCAAATCCACCTTGGACATGAGTTTTTGGAGCTTGGATGTATGTTGAACCCATGCCTTCTGGACATTCATTTCACAAAGAAAAAAGGCCAGGTGATTGTGATATCAAGCTTGATAGGAGAACAGAATCTATTATACAACCCATCTGTCTTCCAGCCCCATGCCCTGGCTCCCTCTATGCAATTAATACCTGGAAAGAACGTGCAAAAACATGAAAAAAGTGATCAAAACCAGATATTTCCCTCCCAGTGAGCTGGAATACAATCTGAAGGGAAGTTCTTAGTAATATGCCAAAAGTCGAAACACAGGTATATGCCCTCAGGCCCTTGTTCACTCAAGTAACCCTAAGTTCTATATTCAGAGCTGAGAAAAACTAGTACGTGTTTTGTGACTGTTTCCAGGATCAAGGTTGCACCTCAGGCTCTTCCAGTAATGGTCCTCCTTCTGGCAGGTCATCTTCTGGAAAAGAAGTGAATAAAACGTCTCCCAATTCCGAACCTACTCTTACCTCTGGTGCTTGGAGCATATGCCAAATAACATGTCCTCAACTTTGTCTCCACCTTGTCACAAATACCCTCCCGTCCTGCCTGTTCTTCATTGGAAAAGAATCTAATAGAAACGTCTTCTTCCAGATATTCTATCCACAGGACAAGAGAATCTGCTTCAGAAAATTCTTTCCAGCCTTGACAAAAGTACACATCTTTGCCAAAATCTTTGTTCAACACTTCCTGAAAAGCTAACACAGAAACAGTCTTGATTCCAGCCTTAGAAGCATTCAAGAGGTGATTGTGCAAAGCCCTGGCTTGTTGTTCAAGTAGCATCTTTTTATACATCGGCAGAACAGCTGTTGCTTGCAGGTTAGCATCGGGGCTCCTAGGAACAAGCTCGACTTCTCTCTTAAGCTGTTGTGAAGATTAAATACTGACATTTTATTCTGATTACTAATATTCATTTTTCCTTTATTTTCAGGCATTTACATTTGTATGTTCCTGTTTAACATTTCCTTTAAACCTTACTTTCAAACCTTAACCTTAACTACGTAGTGTGCACAGCCTTATCGCTGCCTTGCACCTTTACACCCTGTCTATGCCTTTCTTTCATTTCCCTTTCGATCATATTTATCCATAGCCTTTCCATAGCCTTACCACAATCTTTCCTGAACATGCGTTAGTAGTGCTGTAGACCCTTAGCCCTAGTTTCACATTGCTGATCTCTGTAGTACAGTATTTAAACCCTTCCTCCTGTAACCTAGTCCTCATCTTGACCTCTTGGTCTCTTTGGACTAGGTATGCTTTGTATCTCCTTACTATTCTAATCTAACTTGGTCTCTTCAGACTAGACTCGCTCATACTCATAAGAACTCATCTCGCTCTCGCTTGCCCTCTTGTCGTCGCCTCTTTGCGACATAAGCCAGGCTACAATTCTATAGGCATAGTATCCAGATAATCTGATGCTTTTGGTATCCTCTTTTGACAGCAACCTGCTGTAATATTCCCTAAAGATGATACTACTGAACTCCACAAGGTTTATCAGACAAAATAGGTCATTTAACCCCTCTAAACAGCCTATGTCAGGGAGATGGGGAATGGATTGCCTTGACTTGCAGAGCTGCACATAGTCCTCATCACCTTCCATGGCTTTGCATATAAAGGTGAGAAGGTAGAGCAGTAGGCGATGATGTTCTGGGTGTTCTCAATCGGTGATATGCTTTCCCTGAATGAAGCAATGGTAGATTCTGAAACAGGAATCACAGAGAGTTGACAAGCAGTAGAAATGAGATCTGAAGCAGATGGATGGTGACATGGTTATTATAAAATGAGGCATGTTTGGTCTCATCAACCTGGAGGAAATGTCAGAACAGTCTAAAACACAGCACTTGCTTACAAAGTGTTTCCAGGAATTAATTTCAAGGCAACAATTCTCCACTTGTCATCGTCCTGCACTCCATTATTCCATGTCTCTTCATCCTGATTCATCCATGGAGTGCAACACTTAGAAAATGTCAAAGTGGATCCAAAATGACTGAACTCCATGTCCTTTGGTAAAGCTAACAGCCAATATCTTTCACCTGAAAGTATTGAACAGGCTGTAGCAAAACCTGCAGTATCAATGTGGCACTTGTGAAGAGCATCAGTGGAGGTGCACAGCCCCCATCTCATTACTGGAAAAGGGTATGCATCCAACCAGTTTCTGAGCACCTGAAACAATGCATGAACATCTGAGGCCAATCCCCTCAGAAAAAATTTATCACTAGAGACAGTGGGAAAGTCCTGAAGATTCAAAATTCTGCCACTATGTCCTCTCTCAGCTTCTGCAAGAACTTCCAATAAGGTTGCCTGGCAATGTTTGGCATTCAAGGTGGATTGGTCTGGAACTATTAGATTAATTCAAGCTCATCAGTTAGAATCAACCATACCTTGGGCATTACAAAGATGGTGTAGGTTGCCTAACTGGCTTAGCTCTTCCTTTGTGAAAAGACTCTTGCTGCTCTTCAAGGAGTAACCTGGGGTGTCTCGTAACACTATATGGCTTCGAGCTAGCAATCACTGTTTCTCGGCATCAGAATAACTTTCATACTGCACGTGAGAGAGTGAGAATATGAAGCATTTTCTGTTTTTTTTTCTGCCTGATCTGCCTCTTCAAGTGATTGCGCACAGACAAATTGTCTGCGGTCATGTTCCACACGCTCAAGCAAATTCTTGACATATCTGATATATTTTGTTACCTGGAAATGAGTGGAATCAGCAAAACAAAAGAATAATACTAATAACACTGCCTACATGGAAAGTGGGTTGATAGTCTTCTGGCATACCATTCAGGTCATATACAGGTGGCATAGTATGCAGAGTTGTAAATCGCTGTTTAGAAGTATGCTTCAGAAAAGACTGGTTGCAGCCTAAAAGAAGAAAGATACCCCAGGTCTATCACTTGATTCGAAACGAGGTGACCACAACTGAGAATTTTTGACTATGAACCAATGACAAATGACAACTGAGCTGCACGTATATTCAACATCCATGTGTCCTCAATTTTCTGTATCCCCTCAGCATCAGGCAAAATATAATACTGATTGAGGAAAGAAGACAAAAGAGTCAATGATGTGTTTGAGCGGGATCCTGTATTACTCCACTTATGCTTTCTCTGTTGAGAGGCCTCCATATTTTCCTCACTCTCAATACCATTTCCTGTCTCTATCACCTTTCTCTTGCTGCTGTCCTTGTCATACTGCTCCCCTACAGGCTGCTCTTCGTCTCTTGCAGTCTTTCTCCCTTTCTGTGTTTCCTTGTTGTCATCTTCAGACTGCTCCCCATCATCATCTTCAGAACCTCCAGACTGCTGTCCACCTTCAGAACCTTCAGACTGTTGTCCATCATCTTTTTCAGACTGCTCTCCATCTTGCTCCTCATTGTCTCTCACAGTCTTTATCAGTTTCTTTTCACAGCCTTCTTTCTTGCCATCCTCATCCTGCTCACCATCCTCCTTGTCCTCCTGCTCATCATCCCTGTTCTTGTCCTGGTCCTGCTCATTGTCCCTGTTCTTGTCCTGGTCCTGAGGCAGTGCCATGATAACCCAAGTGCAGAGCATGGGGAAATTCACAGCACACTGGACTTAGTAAGTACTCACTATTGGTGGCCTACTATGAGGTTCTTCATGGAAAAATATGTGGAGGGATGTGATATGTGTGTGTGGAAGAAGCTACAATGCCATATGCCATGGGATTTGAAGCAAAAATAAATCGCGGAACTTTGGCCTATTTTTAGCATCCGCGCGGAACTTTACGTCATTTTTTGATTCATCCGCACATTTACAGCGTGACATGTGACTAGGCCAAATTCGCAACTTCTTGGACATCGGAAATGTCAGCCGCAAAACTTTTGAAACATGAATCAATTTTTTTTGTTGGACTTATTTAAGCAAATATGTGATTGTAAATATACAGAGCTTGTACCCACATCTCTCTTCTAGGATACCGAATGTCTCTTGACCATTAAATATTTATTGATTTAACTGGGGGGTTGTATTCTGGTTATAATAACATCTGATAGATATGATACAAAAAAATGTAATAATATAAAATCACGACCTTTAGTAGATTTTATAAATGTCTGGGTATCTTGAGACTTGAAATGTTGGGCTGTATATCACTTATTTAAGTAAATATTGATTATAATTTGTAAAGATCCAAAGCTTGTATGAAAGGGTGCTCAAGTATGAATGAGCCTTGACAGTGAGAGATGTTGAGAAGATAATTGACTTTCAACTTTGATGATATTCAATGTGAGTCTGGCCTTGCTGCTCTAAGGTAAACTGAAAGATTTCAATCACTCCTGACCAACTGGTGCTACCTGTGGCAATAAGTACTACCCTCAGTCTCTCTGTGAAGGGGCAAAAGGAACTTGGGATTAAATGGTCATGAGATGACCCTGCACCAGTGGTCAATGAATCCAAAGCACCATAGGCTAACTGGAAGAAGCTGAAATATGCTGAAACAGTGCCAGAGATTTAGGATACAGGAGCTGATGCTGGCTTTCTGGAAGCAGGAGAATTGGTTGAAGCTGATGCTACTGGAGAATCCATTATAAATTGAACAGAATAATGATAATGAATGTAGGTCATTCAAAGTACTAATTAATATAAAAAGAAAAGTATGCAATGGAAAAGAATAAAGTCATAGGTATAAAAATCAGAACTCATTCCAATTGTTTTATGATGTTATAATATTGTTACTGTCTTATTGTAGTTAAATACCCAGACATTCATAACTTGACAATTTGCTAAAAGTGGTCATTTTATATACTTCATTTTTTGTGTATCATAACTTGACAATCTGCTAAAAGTGGTCATTTTATATACTTCATTTTCTGTGTATCATATCTATGACCCACCAGTCATCTTCAATTTTTATTTTTGAATAAATAAATTAATATTTGGTCAAGAGACATTTGGTATCTAGAAGGGAGATGTGGGTACATGCTCTGTATATTTACAATCACATATTTGCTGAAATAAGTCCAACAAAAAAATTTGATTTAAAAGTTTTGCGGCTGACATTTCCGATGTCCAAGAAGTTGCGAATTTGGCCTAGTCACACGTCACGCTGTAAGTGTGCGGATGAATCAAAAAATGACGTAAAGTTCCGCGCGGATGCTAAAAATAGGCCAAAGTTCCGCGATTTATTTTTGCTTCAAATCCCATGGCATAATGCCACCCAAGAGCAGAAACCCAACCTTTGGAAATACCAGAAGGACCATGGGAGGTAGTGGGAGTGGATCTGATTACCCAATTACCTAAGTCTCAAGGCTACAATGCCGTCCTTGTCTGCACTGACCATTTTGGGAAACAGATTCACACTATTCCCTGTACCTCCAACATTGACACTGAAGGAATGTCAGATCTCTACTACCAAGAAATCTTTTGTCTCCACAGGCTCCCCCTCCACTTTGTGTCAGATTGAGGGCCACAGTTTGCAGCCAAGCTCACAAAACTCCTGCTTAAAAGACTGGGCATCCAGTCCTTGCTCACCTCTGGTTCTCATCTGCAAGCAAACAGACTGACTGAGACAACTAATCAAGAAGTCAAAAAAATACCTGAGGATCTTTGTGAACAGGTGACAGGATGACTGGATGGAACAATGGCTGAGTTTGTTATTGATTCACATACTCACTCTGCTCATGGGGTTGTCCCCTTTTGAGGTCACTTACAGATATCTGCCACATTTCAATATACAGCCTTTTCATTTATGATCAACTCTTTCTGTATTTAATAGTCTAGTCCTGTAACCTAGTCCTCATCTTGGCCTCTTGGTCAATTCAGACTAGGTATGTCTCTTGTACTCTCTCTATCCTTCTCTAATGTTAACTTGGTCAATTTGGACTAGTTGTTGAGCTCACTGTTCTTACTGTAGCTTGCTGTTACCACTCCAGCTCTTTGTGACAATAGCTTTTAGATGAAACATCACCAAACTGGTGCCTAAGTTTATCAGCTGAGTCAAATGACTTTCCAAATGGGTTTGGCAGTCATTTTGACATAGCCACAATCCAGCGACCCCAGGACAAGTAAGGATGAGACCTTTAGTAAACCTCCAGCCTCATAATAACATGAAATGAATGTTTGACTGCTTGAACAGTGTCAGAATGAGGCAGTCCTCTTCAGAAATTTTATCTGCATGCCATGTGATATAAACTGGATCACACATATCACCCAGGTAAACATAGGATTCATCTGACCAGATAACCTTGGACCAGTCAAATCCTTTCTTTCTGGGCCTACTTCATTCTCTTTCTCCTGACCTGGTGTGATGTAAGGGACCTTCACTCTGGAGATGCCACTGAACTGTTAATGCACTAATTTTAGTTTCCATCAAATTTAATCAGCAGTTCTTTCTAGCAGCACAAACAAGTTTTTGTTTGACCCTTGCCGTAACTTTTCAGGGTCATCCACTGCATGGGTTGTTTGTGGTAGAACCAGTCTCCTGAAATTTCTTCCAGATCTTCCTGGCAGTACTGACAGGAATACCTGCAATTTTGGCAGCCTCAGGGATCTTTTTGACTCCTTGGATAACACCTACTAGCCAGTTCTTCTTCAGAGAATCATGGTATGTATGGACCATTGGAAACAGGATTGGTGTTGTAGTGGAAATGAACAAATGACTTGACATGTCACATAACTATTACTTTTGGTAACCACAAGTATAATTGTAAACATCCAGAGCTTGTATGAAGCGTGCCCAAGCATAAGTTATAAAAACAAGGAATGGTGCAAAGATCATTGAGTTTGAACTCTGATAATATTCAGCACAAGGCTGGCCTTGCTGTGAGGCATGCTCTATCTTTCACTCTCACTTTGCCTGTTCTTAGAATGTGTGCATGAGGACTCAGGATAAGCAAGCAATCATGCTGATGAGGCTAGATAGGTAGCTTGGATGTTCATAAGATTTAAACTGGCTGCACATTTCAAACATTTACCTGGGAAAACTTGCCTGTCTAGAAATATGATTCTTTAGTGTTTGAATGTCAAAATTTACTAAGAATTTTATGAAGATTGGTTAAAGCTTGTGGAATCCTAATTACTATATTAGGTGACAGGACCCTTGCAACTTTGTGGCACTGGCTGTTTTCATGGAACATCTTGCCAATACCAATCATTGGTTCTCACATTCATTAAAAGGAGCTTATGATTTGGTAGACATGGGATGCCCTTCTAGCAGCAGTCAATCCCTTCAACTTGAATCCAGGGCACAACAGCAGGATAACTGGAAGAAGCCAAAATAAGCTGAAATAGTGTCAGAGGGGATTTGGATCAAAGGAACTGATGCTGGGATCTGGGAACTGAAGAAGCTTCACTTGATGCTGAGAATACTGGAGAACCCATCATAAATTGAACAGAGTGATGATAATGAATGTGTAACAAAGCACTAATGAATTTATACTGAAAAATGTGTGAATGTGATGGAAAAGAATCAAGTCATTGGTATAAAAAAATAAATGAATGATAAACTTGAACATAAAATTTTTGATTCATGTCCTAAAAGTTTTGTGGCTGATGTCCAAGAAGTTATGAATTTGGCCTAGTCATACATCACGCTGTAAGTGTATGGATGATTAAAAAATGATGTAAAGTTCCGCGATTTATTTTTGCTTCAAATCCCATGGCATACATGCTGAGATGTTCAGAACACCTGCGAAAGTCACCTCAAAAAAAATTATTTTCGCACAGCATAACCGGCTTAGTGTTCAGGATCATAGTAATCGGACTCCAAAATGGCCTCAGTTCTAATATCTTCTGAAAATGCAAACATATTTCCATATTTCTTCTGTGATATCATTTCACCCTCGACGTTACATGCTATTGCGCCTAGAGGCTCTATTTGGACTCTTCCAATCTTCACCGCTTGAAAGGACCCTCCACCTCATTCGCCTCTCTCCATCACCTTCTGTACATTGCTTCAACAAATCCACTTCACGAAACACTACTGCAGGGGTAACTACTCCAAATTTCAACTTTCCTTTCTCTTCTTTAGACATCCGTAAGATGTTCAGGGCGCAGGTCACAAATATGAGCGGTGTGACAACGTATCCAACCTCGCCACCAGTGATTTGCATTTGGACTGACTTGGATGTGTTGCATGGCGTAATTCCTTCGTGTTAGAGTTAGGTTTGTAATATTTTGATGAGGAAAGGTTTCACCTGTACCAAAAAAAGTCTGTGTGAAAGTTGCCTTTGCGCACCTAATCAAAAAGAATCATGAGAAGGGAATGCAGAGTGATTCAAGTTGTATATGCACTCTTCGTCCGAGGGTCCTGCGTGACTAGCAATACCGTTTGTAAATATCCTTGGATTGTTTGTAAGAAGCGTTCTACCCCACGGCCTTTTAACGAGGTAGCAAAATAGGCCAAAAAAAAATCTCAGCTACGCATAGTGAGTTGTATAAAAACATGGATGACAAAAGAACGAACTTTGAGCCATGTGAAAATGGTTGGTAGTACAATGTATGCGGAGAAGTGGACCGGAGGGGGCAAAGTGTCGAGGTCATTTTTTTCTGAGGAATATAGCGGGTCGAGAATCTGGGTCATACGAACTATGGAAGGATCTACATTAACGTACAACCGAAGTTAGAGAATATTCACTTCTGGATAGAAGACTTCACCTGCTACAAAATATGGGAATAACCAGCCTCTAACGCGGTCATCATATGCTCCTCCCCACCAGGTTGTTCTAGGCAACGCAGGAGGTGGACCTAATGGGATCGGCTTGGGCCGAATGGGAGCTAATTCTTGACGGATTTTTGCAATTTGGGCATGGCCGTAAGCGAAGCCATGAATCGCAGAAAGGTAAGTCGTATAGTGAACTTCAAAAGAGATGAATGCCAAGACAAAAATCGCCATAATAATCATTACCTCCGTATTTTCCGGTAGTTTGTACTCCAAAGAACATTTCCACGGAGGACGGGACAGTATCTAAGTCTTGGAGGAGACGTTTTGTTTGGAGGACTCCCATGTCGCACGGAACGGAATCGTATCCCTTTGAATACATCAAAGTAGAATTGTTATGTATACGCTGTTAGATGAATGGAGAAGCTGAAACGTACAGCAGCAGCACAAACAACGACTCTTTTCTGTTGTGCTTTATTATGATATTTTAAGTGCATGTTCTCGATAAACTCGGGTTCACCGGATATATCTAAGTAGTGCGAGCCGGCTTCGATACACGCGCGCACAACTGGCTCACCGTAGAGACGGAAAGGTCCCACACAACTCAGTACAACTGAATGATAATATGGTGAACCTTCGAGTTGAAAAGAAAACAGTGCTTACCACGAGCTGTTCGAGCCATATCGATCAATTTCCCTTCCTCTACGACATCTGCGACAAAGATCTCTGGTCTCGGTGACAATAGAGACTGCAGTCTTTTTAAAGCAGTTTCATTTCTTCCACCAATCCCCCATGTGAAGCCTTCGGGCAAAGACGAATGACCTGCAATCTCACGGAGAATAAAACCGGCAGTGTACCCAGTGGCGCCGTAAACGATGATATCGAGCCGAGGCATGGTGAAATGAGGAAATTGTTGAAAGGTTTTTAACATATCGCTGATTAAGATCAAGAGCGGCCGTTAATTATATTACGTAATATAGGCTTCATTCTGCTCCAAACCTAAACGTCCGCTGGACAAAGGGTTTATAAATACCCGAAAAAAACAAAGTTATGACCCAGCACAAAACCCATGATCCCATCGAAGCTCTTCCCCGTACGTGAACTCATAACTGCCCCGCAAGGCCTTCATAGCAAGACGTGGACACCACCTCCGTTAGACGGAAGCCTGACAATCGTTGAGCTCTTCGAGTGGAACGCGAATCACAGCCCTGATCACCCATATTACACCTATTACCATGATGGACAGAAACGCATCGTGTGTAATGCAGAGATATGGAGGGCAATGAAGCGCGTTGCGCGACTTGAGTGTGTCAAATATCTTAAGGATTATCACTCACGGTACGAGGCACAGGAAGGAGAGAGACCTAAGGATCGTGGACCAACTATCGGTATCCTTGCATCAGCAGGTATCCCCTTTGGATGTCATGTTTGCAACTTTCTCACTTTTTGATAGATACCATCTCTTATAATATCCTAATGCTCAGTCTAGCAAGATTGGGATATGTCCCATTCCCAATATCGACCCGGAACTCTCCAGCTGCAGTTGCACAACTCATATCCGAGATGCATGTTATTCAGGTCTTTGTTAGCCCCGATAATGCCATGCAAAACCTGATCTCTAGGACCAATGAGATTCTTGGCGCCGACCGAGCTGTTCAAAGATTGAGTATGGTTCAGTTTCATCAGGTGTCAGATGCAGGCTATGAATTTGGCTATGAATTTGAGGATAATCTCGATGTCTTCTTTCCAAAGCCGCAGTTGGACAGAATATTCTGTGTTTTTCATTCATCTGGTCAGTCCAATGATCTCAATCTCAACTGCAACTAATTTCAACACGTCAGGCTCCTCTTCATTTCCCAAACCAATCTCATTCTACAATCATATGTTCCTCAGACTAGCTATGATTCCATGTAAACTGTTCCACCTGTGACTTCTCTTTGCCATTTCTAAACTTTACTACAGATTATGGAGATCTCGATCTCAGTGACCTAATCTTGGCTATCCACACTGCTCCTGTATTTCGTGGGTTGTCATCTCCTTTGCTATCCTTCCGTAATAAGTAAGCCTGACCATATAGATGCCATGGGTCTCGCCACTCTTGCGTGGCCTCCCGTAACCGGCCTTATTATGGGTGTTTTCCCACCTCAATCGCCTCCAATGCTGCCTACGTCCGAGAACTTTCTGAGAGGTATTGTCGAGACAAAGGCAGACATTATAATGTGTGTTCCTTCATTCATTGAGGTATGACTTATCTTGGTTGATATTCAAAACAACTGACGTCTTCTCCTTAAAGGCATGGTTCCAAGATCCAGCCAGTATCGACATTCTCAAGTATCAGAATATACGGTCTATTGTACATTTCTTTTTTCATTCAATTCTTTCTACTTACCACTGAGATTTCCAATAGGTCTATGCAGGTGCACCACTAAACAAACAAGTTGGCGAGGAGTTGATCAAAATGGGTATTGCTCTCTTCCCCAGCTACGGATCGTGGGTGTTTTATAATATATCAGTTTTTCAAAACCTTCTTCAACTTACTCTCTACAGGACAGAAACAGGGACAGTTAGTAAATTCCTCCCGGCTGAACTCCCCACTCTCGACAAGTGGGAGTACTTCCAAATTTCCCCCCATATGGATGTGAGGATGCAACCTTGGAGTAAAGATGGTGTATTCGAGATTGTTTGTGTAGTAAGGCACCTCTTTTTTTACTGTCGCATTAGCCAGCTAATAAACGCTTCGCTAGCAAACATCATACTATGTGCCAAATGTGATTAACTACGAAAATAATGGTGAAATAGGCTATCGGACAGGTGATCTGGTGCAACAACATCCCTCCGACTCGAATTCATTCCGGATCTTTGGAAGAGCGGATGATCAGATTGTACTGGTCACTGGAGAAAAAGTGCGTCGTCACTTCTACTTTACTCGTCTTGGAGAGCTTATTGAATTGAGCAGACAAACCCGGTTCCACTAGGTGCATAGTCTGTTACTCTTTATATTTGGACGAAGATTAAGTATATTGTAGAGGCTATTCTTCTGCAAGATCCCAACATCGCGGGATGTGTTTTATTTGGGCACGGCCAACCCCAGAACGGTGTCCTTGTGGAGTTGAAAAGAAAAATGGAGAGGGATGCTGCTATAGAAGAAATCTGGTATGTTTCAGCGTAAATATATGAATGCAGATATACTGATGATTCCTAGGCCGAGTGTTGAGAAGATGAATGCATATGCGCCCACTCATTCGCGTATCGTAAAGGAGGTCAGAGAATGTTTTAACCTGTTCCTTTCATAAGCTAACACATCTGAGTCTAGTTCATCCTTTTCACCACACCCAGAAAGCCCCTTGAATACACTCCTAAAGGCACCGCTCGAAGTAAAATCGCAATCAAGTTGTATACTGAAGAGATAGAACATCTGTATGATAAAGCGGCTAGCGGATGGTCTGACCTTCCTGTCACTTCACGGTGGGATTTGAAGGGAGAGATGGAAGTGAGAGCGCTTATCAGAGCAATCATTTTACGAATAATGAGGGCAGAGCAAGAAGGGCTTCAAGATGACATGGATTTGTTCCAGAATGGTTGTGACAGGTATGTTTCGTTGGTGCGAAATTGTGATGCTGAATGGGGACATATTTTAGCCTGCAAGCAACATATATATTTCGTGCTATTTCACAATCTCTCAAGTCTTCCAATATCCAAAAGGATCTTCCAAAAGATCTGGTCTATCTATACCCAACCATTTCCTCACTTGTTACATTTCTTATCTCCGCACCTTCTTCCACTTCTACCTCGCATGAAGATACAATGCGCACGCTTTTGTCAAAGTACACAACACTATTTCCCGCGCATTCAGGGACGCTGGATTTACCGTCAGAAGAAATACTGATAGTTACGGGTACAACTGGTCATCTTGGATCCCACATTCTCAGCCAGCTCCTTCAGAATCCAAATGTTAAGAGAGTATATGCTCTGAATCGGCCCGAGAGCAAGCACAAGCAAGGGGAAGCTTTCACTACCGGCGGCTATCCTTCTGCGCTGTTAGACAGCAATAAACTTGTCTGCATTACGGCTGATCTCGCGAAAGTAGATCTTGGATTAGATAGTGCAATATACGAGGAGATGAAGCAGAACATTACTGGAATCATACACAGCGGTGAATACACACCTGTCGTTATTGTGATACTTGCTCACAGATTTTATCAGCATGGAAGGTAGACTTCAAGATGTCATTGGAGAGCTTCGAACCTCTTATCGCAGGGGTTCGTAACCTTGCTAGCCTCGCGCTAGGATCACCGTACAAGTCCCCACCCAGTATCACTTTCACTAGCTCGATGGCAGTCTTGTCTGGTCAGCTACCCACTTTACACGCACAATCATTGTTGCATCTAACTATTCGGTACCATGCTAGATATTTGCACTTCGCCAATCCTGGAAGAACCTATCCTGGATCCGAGCTTTTCTGTTGGTACCGGATATGGTGAGAGTAAATGGGTTGCTGAATCGCTCCTCCTTCATTGCCCCGTCAACGCCAACATCGTTCGAGTGGGCCAACTTTGTGGTGATACACGGACAGGTGCATGGAACCAAAAGGAATGGGTCCCAAATCTAGTCAAAACATCCCTGGAGATTGGGAAGGTACCAGTTGTTGATGAGGTAGGAATGTTGGCTTTTAGTCCGTATTGTTTTTTTGGTTGACAGCTAGCCAATGTCTACTAGAAAATCGCCTGGGTCCCAATCGATATTGCTGCTTCCGCTCTGATCGAGATACAATTCAGCCTTTCGACAGGAGCTCGCGTTCTACATCTCGTACATCCGAAACCCATATCCTGGTCATCGTTTGCCTATTCTCTCCATGTCTCAGTGGTGTCATGGTCAGAATGGGTAGCCCTGCTACCAGAGGACAATACGTTGTTCGAATTCTTCAAAGCATATGAAAAGGCACCAGTATTGAGTACTAAGGGTTTACGGCAGGTTTCAAATACAATGAGGAACATGAAGGAGTTGAATCAAGGGGATATTGAGAGATGGATTGCTGAATGGATCAGAAATGGTTTTATCAGATAGATGAACTTATGAGTATCGGCCTTTTGGTACAGTCAGAATGATTAGGACAGCTGGGAAGAGCTTCAGAGTTCAGGTACTCACTGTGAAGTTATGCAAAAATAAATATAAATTTAAATGTTGATAAAGCCTGAGCTACCTAGGACAGTCCATTCAGATACCATGGGTTTTGTAGAGTTCATTACGGGTACATAGTACAATTATATGAGTGAAATCTTGTCATATTGAATGCTTGGACCAATGAGTAATCTAGTGGGGTTTATAGATGTATAGAGGAGATGGTGACAGAAATATGAGTATGTTTGTATAGATGTTTAGAAAGATCTATGTCTGCTATACATCGGTATAGCGACAATGCATACCCCCCTTTTGCTATATGCCTTTGATGTTCATAGAGGGTATAGCTCTATGTTTTCTATACACTTCTATACACTTCTATACGCTGCTATGAACCTGCAAGTCTACTGATGAGGCCGGAGTTTACATAGGTCTCGTTCTTACTAAACTCGAGGTTGCTGGGTGTGGCTGTGCCGAAATCGATCCCCAACCCCATTTAGACAATTACATGTGACCTTACTGGTTATTCGGCAACACTTGACAGCTTTCGGCCTTGTACTTGCCATGCGCTAGCATTGGCCCACATCTTCTCATAAAAGATATGGGCCGTTGCCTTTGGCATGGCAAATACGAGGCCGGAATTTAATGGCAAATGTTGTAGTGTATATTTTGTTCTCGGGCTGAATAAAAAAGTCTATAGCTTTTAGATCAAACCGGTACTTGAGTTAACTGGCTGAGTTAAACGACTTTCCAAATGGGTTTGGGGTCGTTTTGACATAGCCACATCCAGCGACCCCAGGATAAGTAAGGACAAGACCTTCGGTAAACCTCTGGCCTTGTAATTAGTTTATTTTATCGGATTTCATACACAATTGTCAGCTGGACATGTGTATGGTACCAGTCAGCATACCCCACTCTTTTAACAAGTAATTTTGAGGGGCTCTACAATGAGGGGGAAGTGTTTAATACCCTAAGAACCACTTGGGTTATGTGAGCCAGTGGGTTGCCACTGGCAGGTATGAGTCCAATTAGGTGCTGCTATTAGTTATTCTAAACTGTCAGCAAGTACATCTTGGATAAAATTTGCAAAAACCAAACAATTTATTTTCTCTGTAAATGGGAAGATAAATCTCTATAATATTTTCAGTTACTCTCAGTATTCAAGCCCCAAAATGTACAACTCAAGAGGATGCAAATTCTCAAAGGAAGAAAATTGGGGAGAGTAGTGTCAAGACTCAGGTTGACGACACTGAAACCACCCAAGTTGCACACACACAACTAAGTGAGCAAAGATAGATACAGTGCAGAACTACTGTTGTACAGTGTAGAGACAAAGAGGACAAACTGAGGTGTTACTACAATGTCTGTGGTATTTATGTACTGTCCGAGGCTTTGTTCTGAATAAGGAACAACAAATAAAGATGAATTGATGAGACACTGGGTGTGAGTCAATATATTTCTTTGTGAAATATTTTAAAAATATGCTGAAGATAATCCGGTAGGAAATAAAATAAAACACTATGAAATAGGTTAATAATATTTTAATCAAACATTAAAATACAACCAGGTAAGATTGTTTGAAGATATATAAATGAATATATTAATCTGAACCCAAAAAGTTTATAATTTATCTTTAAAATATCATTTACCTATTTCACTCTCAAATATTTTAAAGATGAGACACTATTGAAGTGCTGTAGGGTGCATACCTCAACAACCTGTCTTTTTTCAATCAATACAGTGTTGGAGGCATTAAAATATTTCCTCCCAAAACTATGAATGGAGAATGAATTTGATATTATAAACATTCATTAATATATGACTAAAATATTACAATGTTGAATATGAAAGAAATATTTTATTGACTAATATCTACAGTTTGACAAAAAGTACTTCAGATTCAACACCATACCTGCCACAATTTTAACATGAGATTAAAATATTATGCTCTCAAATATGCAAACAATATTTTAATCAGTTTATACACTCTTAATGTTTATAGTAGCATCTAGTCTTAGTCCTATATCTTATATGACCTCCTATTTTAATATATTTTGGTATATTCTTGGATACTTTTGTTGATTTTGCACATATATTTTTAGTATATTTCTGGTACATTTTGAGTGTATTTTAGTATATTTTTAGTATTTTGTCTAAAAAAGATATGGGCCATTGCCTTCGGCATGGCAAATACGAGGCCGGAACAATGTTGTAGTGTATTTTGTTCTTGGGCTGAATAAAAAGTCTATAGCTTTTAGATAAAACATTACCAAACCAGTCCCTAAGTTAACTGGCTGAGTCAAACGACTTTCCAAATGGGTTTGGGGTCGTTTTGACATAGCCACATCCAGCAACCCCAGGACAAGCAAGGAGGAGACCTTTGGTAAACCTCCGGTCTTGTAATTTCACATGTATCTTTTGGTATATTTTAGTATATTCTTGTGTATTTTTTGTTAAGAAAGGGCTGAGTGGACTTAGACTTATAGCAGCACACGAAAGTGGGGAGTAAGGAAGAAGTGATCGTACATCACTCTGTCCTCAAGTATAAATAGTATTGAGTTAGATGAAGTAAATAAGTAACTACAAGTAATATAAAGTTATGACACATGATCCATATGACCTTATGTCGACAGTTTGATCGTAGTCAGGAATAGAATATTCCAACACTCCCCTTCAAGCGTGAATCCGTAGTTCTTTGGAGAAACGCTTGATCTTGTCGGCAGAAAGTGCCTTCGTAAGCATATCAGCAAGTTGATCGTGAGTGGATACATGTTTAACTTTTATGTATCGTTGCTTTATGCGATCAGTTATAAAGTTCTTGCGAATCTCAAAGTGTTTAGTTCTTTGAGTATGTTGTTCATCAGGAGAACGGATAATTGCTAAAGTTGATTCACTATCCGTGTTAATAAGTACGGGTTCCTGATTTTCTTTTAGTATTTCAGATATGAAGCCTTTTAAGTAAATGGCTTCTTGAGAGGCGAAAGCGAGTGCGCTAAGTTCAGCCTCTGTACTTGATAAAGTTACAAGTGATCCTCGCTTACTTGACCAAGAGATAAGCGATTCGGAGAATTTAAATACATAGCCCATTATTGGTTTATTGCCGTACGTTGACATACCATCAGAGTCAGCATATCCGTAAGTTGCAGTAACATTAAGACTCCCTAGGTTGAGCCAGTAGTTGCAAGTTCCTTTTAAGTATAAGTAACATTGTTTAGCTGCAGCATAATGTTCTTCACTAGGATCGTTAAGGTACCTTGCTAGTTGACCAGTGCAGTATGCAATATCTGGTCTAGTGCAGTCAGCGACATATCGTAGTCCACCAACTAGTGACATAAAGTGTTTTGTTGAAGCAGCGTCCCGCTTCGGTTCGTTCTCGGGTCTAGGGCTAAGATTTTGCCCGGGTAACATGGGTGTACGGCGTGCATGTAATTGGTCAAAGTTGTATCGTTTGAGAATATTCTCAATGTAATGTTTCTGACGGAGTTGAATAATACGGTTATTCCTATCTCGTTGAATTTCCATACCGAGAATCCAGTGGATTTCTCCACCGTCAGTGACTTGTACATGTTGATTTAAAGCATTTACAAATGCTTGAGTAGTGTTTGAGTTGATAGTACATAAAGTAATGTCGTCTACATGACATGATAGTATTAGAATGAGTTTATTTTCATGATATCGATAAAAAACAGCATTATCGTAAGTAGACTTTGTAAGTCCTAGTGCTTTAATAAGGATATCGCATAGTTTTTCATACCATCGACGACCGGCTTGTTTAAGGCCATAAAGTGTTTTTCGTAGTTTAAGTACGTATCCTTCAGGTAAATTAGGTAGTAAGTTTCCTGGAGGGGGACGAAGGTATAGTGTTTCCTCGTCAGTAACGTTGCCGTATAGATATGCAGATTTGATATCTAATTGTGATATTTCGAAATCAAGTGTTGCTGCAAGAGCTAGTATAAATCGAGTAGAGCTCATGCGAGCAACTGGAGCAAAGACATCATTAGCATAAAAATCGATGCCTTCACGTTGACTGAAGCCTTGTGCTACCAGTCTTGATTTTAACTTGATTTCTTTAGCAAGTTCGTACTTAGTTTTGTAGACAAATCTGGAACCAATAATGTTTGCATCAGGAGGAGGTTTAACATACTCCCAGGTTCCAAGACTTTCTAATGAGTTGAGTTCGGCTTTCATGGAATCAAACCATGAGTCGCGTAGTGGATGTTTCAGTACATCATTGTAGGTAATTGGGTCGCCAACATTGTCAGCATAGTAAACATTAAATTCTGTCAAGAAAAATGCAATGTTTTGTTCGACTTCATCATAGAGTAAACCTCGGGCTTCACGGATCCTTGCAGATCGCCTTGGGCCTGTTGGTTCAGTAGTTTCATTTGAGTCGACGTCCATAGGTTCAGGTTCATGTTCCTGAGGTGGTTGTTGTTCAGTTATGGATTCGTCTTCGGTTTGTAGTGGTTGTTGATTAGGGGTATTCAACTCCCCTTCAATTTGCGAAGTGTTTGTAAGAAACCGCAAATTGCGTTCTACTCCAACTCTGGTTCCAAAGTATACGTAATGACCCTTTGAATGGTCATCTAAGCCTAACCAAACTCCTCGTTTGCCTTTGGGAGTTAGTTTGCTTTTTCTTGCTTCATCGTATACAATGCAAGGTATACCAAAGCTGTGTAGGTTGTCTAAATTTGCGTTTACACCATAACGCTTAAAGTAAGGAGTTTGTTGTTTTAATGCAGTTTTTGGTGTTCGATTAAGTATGTATATAGCATAGAGGGCTGCATACCACCATAAACGATTGGGTAGCTTTGCAGTATGTAAGTTTACTCGTATCAAGTTCATAATATGCTGATGTATGTTTTCAGCGACTCCATTTTGTTGAGGTGTGTCGTGTACAGTATACCTCGGTTTTGTTCCTTGTGCTTTCAAATAGTTTTTGAATGCGACTGATGTGAATACTGCATCATTGTCAGATTGTAAAAATTTAACTTTGATGCCGTATTGAGTAAATAGTTCTGTTGTGAAAGTAACCCATTGTGCATAGGCTTCGTCTTTCGTTTTAAGTGGTGCTAAGAATAACCAACGTGTACAATCGTCAACGATGGTTAACCAGTATTTAAAGCCTTCAATAGAGGCTGTTTGAAGTGGACCAAATATATCAATATGAAAATGATCGCCAAAGTTTTTAGCTAGTTCCGAAGTGTGTTGTTTCGGAATTGGGTTTCGATGTATATTATTGACGACACAGTCCTCACATTGAGTTTCAGTCCAATCATCAATATCGGTTGTAATAATAGATTTGTCAGTTTTTAGTAAAGTTTTTAAATTTGTGTAGCTCATATGACCTATTTGTTTGTGAAGTTCAAATAAACTTAGACTCGCGACGTCATCACTCAATTTTTTAGTTGTTAAAGAATATAATTTGGCGCTCTCGTGTATGACGCCAGTAAAATTGTCCTTGTCATTTCGTATGGTACATGTATGATTGTAAAAAGTAAAACTATAGTCCGCTTTCTGAGAAATACTAATCAAAGTAAACGGTAGTTTTGAGTTGTAGTAGACGTTTTTAAGAGTGATTGTTGAAGACTTACTATCGTCCTTCCCAACCTCTACCCGCATATCGCCTGCTAATCGAAGTTCTAGTTGTTCTGAGTTAGCAACAGTTAAAGTGATAGCAGGTGTAGTGTGAATGTTAAAGAGTAAATTAAGATATGGTGTACAGTGTATTGTAGCACCAGAGTCAATAATATGCATTTGATCTTGGTCAGAGATCGCAGTAAAGGCAGGAAGAGAAATATGTTGACTCACGACAGCTTCAGAGTCTTGCATTTCGACGTCGCCAGAGGAGATAGCCTGGACCCAGTCGAGTTGGGCGCTAGAAGAAACTTCTTCGATTCTAGTGGAAGAAGTCGACGTTGAAGGGCCGGCAACTGCTACGGATGCAGATTCCTTAGTTGCACTCTTGTTCTGGCGAGTGATTCCCTTCTTCTTCATAGCAGCTTTAGACTTTTCAGTCCAGGGCTTAGGGCAAGTTGGGGTCGTATGACCCGTCTCGTTGCAGTTAAAGCACTTCCGTTTATCCGAATCAGAAGGCTTTTTGTTCGAGTAAGGAGCAGCCGCGTTGGCACGTGCTTCCTTTGTCTTCTCGGATCTGTCAACGCCCTTGTCACCAGATCCTTTTCCTCCCTTCTTGTGGGAAGAGGTCGACGATGAGTTGGTACGAGAGTGAATAGCTCGGTAGCTATTGAATTCGTTTCGGAGTTCATCGACCAGGGTCTCTGGGACAAAGATAGCAGCTTCCCCTGATTTGGTAGCAGCTTTCACAGATGCTTCGTATGCAGTACGTACGTGATGGTACTGCGGGGGAATAATGCCAACAAGGGCGGAGTAGAAAACTTGTTGGGAAGCATCAATATCCTTCGCCTTGATGGAGGCAAAGAGATCGGTGGCTTCATCAAGAAGTTTGTCGAATTCCCAGACGGGTCTTCGAAGGTTGAATAGTCTCCATAACTCATTTGAGTCGTGGACGGTAGTTTGGGGGTCAAAGCGGGCTTTTAGTTTATTGATAAGTTCGATCCCATCTCTTTCGTCGAGGTAGTGGATCATTATCTTGTCGTCGATTTTACCTGTTATGACGTTCAAACAGGCATGTTTGACAGTATTCCCCGGAGGGAGCCCAGAGCTTTTGTAGTGTTGGTAGCGGATTACATTTATCGCAGCCTGAACACGATAAAGCCATATTTTCCAGTTGTCTTTGCCTGTGAGAGTGCTCACAGAGTCAAAGGCTTTGTTGATGTCGGTTAAGGACATCACATAGTTGGGGTTAGTTGGACCTTCAGACCTAACGTTAGACGACGAAATAGAATGACCGTCGTCAGAAGGAGGATTCGCAGGAGGGGCAGAAGTATTCTGCACTGGAGTGGGAGGAGCAGGAGTAGGAACAGCAGCAGGAGCAGGAGAAGGGGCAGGGCCTTCGGGGTTCTGAGTAAAAGTTTCAGGTTCACCAGTTTGGGACATATCGAAGATAGGTGATAGTGGGAGAGCAATGGGTGATAGGATCTGAGGTTGTGGTTGGGAAGTAGATGATACTGGTGGAGTATGAGTTTGGGTAGGGGTTTGAGTTCCTGAGGCAGGAGTACGAGATCGACGACTAGAAGGTAGTGAAGTAGATCGACGAGTAGGAGGAAGTGGGATATCTGGAGCAGGACCTTGGGATCGTGTGTGACGATCAGTCATATACTAGTTTTTGGGATCAAGATCAAGAGAGAACACAAGTAGTGGCCAAGTTATATCAGGTTTATAGTGGGTAGCGGGGGACCGTAACCTGTTAAGAAAGGGCTGAGTGGACTTAGACTTATAGCAGCACACGAAAGTGGGGAGTAAGGAAGAAGTGATCGTACATCACTCTGTCCTCAAGTATAAATAGTATTGAGTTAGATGAAGTAAATAAGTAACTACAAGTAATATAAAGTTATGACACATGATCCATATGACCTTATGTCGACAGTTTGATCGTAGTCAGGAATAGAATATTCCAACATTTTTGTTTATATCACAATATATTTTTGTATTCATTGTTATAAATGGTCCAATGTTCACCATTCTTGAAAGGCAAATGGTCTTCTACACCTTTGTCATGCCTCTAATTTGTCATCAGGTGAGGTTTTTCTATGACATTCTGCTCCCATCCCACTACAAAGGCTGGGGATGTGAGGTAAACACATGCAAAGAAGACATGAATATACTAGAATGTACCAATGTATACTTAAACAGACATAAGTATATTTTAGTATATTCTTGCATACCTTTGTCTATTTCACATCTCTTTTGGTGTATTATAGTATATTTTAGTATATTTTTGTGTACTTTTGTCTATTTCACAGTATATTTTTGTATTGTTTGTTATATTCTTGTGTACTTTTGTCTATTTGAGTATACATTAGTACATTTTAGTTGGAATATTACACTCAAAATGTACCAGAAAAATACTAAAATATATGTGCAAAATCCATACAAGAATATACCAAAATATATTAAACTAGGAGGTCATATAAGATATAGGACTAAGACTAGATGCTATTATAAACATTAAGAGTGTATAAATTGATTAAAATATTGTTTGCATATTTGAGAGCATAATATTTTAATCTCATGTTAAAATTGTGGCAGATATGGTGTTGAATCTGAAGTACTTTTTGTCAAACTGTAGATATTAGTCAATAAAATATTTCTTTCATATTCAACATTGTAATATTTTAGTCATATATTAATGAATGTTTATAATATCAAATTCATTCTCCATTCATAGTTTTGGGAGGAAATATTTTAATGCCTCCAACACTGTATTGATTGAAAAAAGACAGGTTGTTGAGGTATGCACCCTACAGCACTTCAATAGTGTCTCATCTTTAAAATATTTGAGAGTGAAATAGGTAAATGATATTTTAAAGATAAATTATAAACTTTTTGGGTTCAGATTAATATATTCATTTATATATCTTCAAACAATCTTACCTGGTTGTATTTTAATGTTTGATTAAAATATTCCTATTTCATAGTGTTTTATTTTATTTCCTACCGGATTATCTTCAGCATATTTTTAAAATATTTCACAAAGAAACATATTGACTTGCACCCAGTGAGAGTATCCAGGTCGTCATCATGGAACAGTGGTACAGTCCAGTTGGTGAGATCAGATGATGATGGATGCATGTGTGATGTGGTGATATTAGGGAGGTTTGGTCTGGACCATCCTGTGATCTGGTTCTGACAAGGTTTGTTGATGGGGAGTTGATGGTGGAGGTAAAAGAATAGCAGTGATTCATGACAAGTAGCAAGATCCAAACCCATTCAATACAATATAAGTTTTGCACATGAAGGCTTTTCAATATGCACCAGCAGATGTTAATTATATAGAAAAGCATACAAATTCTTGCAGGATTTTATTTATGTTCTGTCTGTGACAAACTCAAACTTGTGAGATACAAAATTTGGAGCATTTGCATCCAGAAAACAACACATTTGTATATCTTGCATCCAATTAAGCAACAAACAAGTTTGAAAATCTCTCTAAGAAAGGACTGAAGGCTAGGGTGGATATTCTTTAGGAATTTCAATTATAGTGTGTATTTAAATGGTTGTATAATCAGAAACTATATAATATGATGCCTCACCATCTACACCACCAACCCAAATCGATGTCAGAAAAAGGTTGGCACAGGCTTATTGCGAGGAAATCACGGAAAGCTCAAAACTAATCATAAAAATGTTGCTGTGAGACCAAATTCTACTATTCTAAAATCATCAAATGACAGGCAATCTTCACTCAAGATTTCCACCAATCCCAAGATGACATTTGAGCTCCAGCTCGAACAGGCCATCAATTGCTCTTAACAGCAGCCTTCCAAAGTGTTAAATTATGCAGGCTAGAGCTCTTTTTTATTTCATATTGCTTTTTATTTATAATATTTATTCCCTAAACTGTGTAACCATTTGACTTGTACACAAAGATGGAAATACATATACATGTATATATTGGGATGGAGTACACAAAAAGAAAGGTACTAGGTGATTGCTATCTACGCAAAGTCCTTCACTCACTATACAGCTCGCACATTTCAATTCCCAACACAAAAGCTAAACCAAATTTTAGTATGGAAAAACTTGTAGACAAACACTTCACTCACTTTGAATACCTTTGTGTGTGCACAAATAGGGATATAGATAGAAGGATAGGAGAAATGCTCGCAGGATCAGTATCAATAACAGGACTGGACGAAATAAATTTCTCACCAACCAATCGCTAATGGTTCGTATTATTGACGTGAGAGAATAGCCACTGTCACTCGGCAACAGCAGCGGGGGCATGAACACCATGATGAACACCCTTCAATTTATATACTGCATGAAGATATGTATATGAGTATACCATGACAATGTGCACGAGTAGAATTTAACTCTTGCAGTTAAGTAGACGCACTCCATTGAGAAGAGGCTGGAGACAAATAGAGGGATATGGATGGTGATGGGCAGTGAAAGAGAAGTTTGAATTGACCTTGTGAAGTTCAACATTCCCGTGATAACTGAACAGTTGAGGGCAGGTAAAACTCACTCAATGTTCTTGGCAGCACAGTAGAAAAAATCTTCAAGGTGCATTTGAGGTTAGAACTCAGAGACGACATTTTGCAGATATTGTGTGGACATTGCGGTCAAGGTCAAAGGAAGATTTCCGATGTAAGCTTTGTCAGAGATCTAATGTGCTATATCTCAATAAGATTTCAACAATGCAGGCTAATTCTAACATCCCTGGAGTCTCAAGGCAGCATCATCAGGTTTTATCTTGGGAATGTCTGAACGGAATGTCTTCTGGATCTACAGTAGGGTTGGTGGTGTATTCTTCACCTGTAATCAACCCCTTCTTAATTTTATGTGATATATTGAATAACATCATTCTCAGATAATGCTTTTGAAGTGAGCTATCAGGCTCTGCAGCCCAGTGAGCTGGCTTCTGCCAGTTATATATTTAAAAACAAAGGCCCTGGCTGGTGCCATCTATTTGAGTATTGCAAAATAGGTTCAAATGCTTTGATTATATAACTATTTGGAGAGTTTTTGATGTTCTTCCTGATAGCTATATGATAAATATAGTAAGAAATAAGATATGGGTCAACTACAATGAATAATGGCTGGTATGGCCACATGCAGTGGAGGGCCATAATTCAACAAGAAGATGCCAGGGATCAATAACCAGAATTAAATAGAATTGGTGTGTCTATGCAAGCAGTTTCTTATGGCTAGGTAGACTGCCAAATGCAGTGCAAGTAAAGATAAGTTACGAGGCCGGATTTTACAGAGGACTCGTCCTTACTAAACTCAAGCTGGTTAGTTTTCCACATATAATCCCATTTGGAAAGTCACATGTTCAGCATAGAAATCCGACATACCTGAGGGCTGTAGCCTTTCCATGCTGAGTTCAGATCAGTCATCTGCTACTTTCTGTGGTAAACTGAAAAAATCCAGCAGGATGGCGGAAAGTATCTCTAAATTGGGAGTTTAGTGCTGCCACCATTCAGTCCCAGAAGGGTCTATTCATATCAAGGACTGGCTTGAATCAAATTAAATGGCTTCCATATTATAGTAGTCTTGAAAACCAGACTGATGTTATCTATTGAGTATATGTAGATAAGTATATAGTAAGTTCAATTTGATTCCAAATTGCAACATATTCCAAATCACACGGCAGCAACACCACATTTGTGAGAACAGCCAGTCAATATCATTATTGCAGGGATATTGTACAGTATTTATCCCAAAACCAAAAAAATCCACCGGTATAGTCAGACTTCTCACATTAATTTTTGCAGCTGTCATGAAGATTAAATACTAACATTTTATTCCGATAATGTGCTCGCTTGGTGAAACTCAAATATGAGCTTCGCAAACGATTATTGTAGTGCTTTGCGAACGAAACAACACAAAACCAACACAAAATATAATAATTGAGCAAGGTGGTGTAGGGTGTAGGAACACTTCTTGATAAACTGTAGAGTTCTCTAGCTCAAGAACGAGACACACAATGGTTTTAAGACCAATTCCAAAGTCCAATAACAAATCTTTCCAAATGACAAGTTCTTTCTTCTTTAAAGTTCAATAACCAAAGTTCAAACTATAACCAAGTCACAATTATTATGCACACAATATGATTGCACCAAAATAAAAGTCTTTGTTAAAGGTTCTTAGGCCTTTGTCTTGTAGGTAAGGGTAATGTAGAGTTTCCTTTGGCACAATAAGCTGGCCTGGGCAAGTGGGGTTTAGGAACCCTCCAAGAGACACCAGGATCTGCAGCGAGTGCTACTGTACTACTCTATCGTCTACCTACAACTACATGGTCCTTTTATACTCTAGAAACTAATAACTGTATGGTTTTAGATTTTATTTAAAAGTCCGATAAAAGATATAAAGAAATACGAGAGTAAAAGAGATTGACACTGAGAGAGACTATATCAGGAAAGATGATTACCTATAGAGGTAGTAGGTCCGTGAAATATATACAAGAAATGAGAAAATGTGGTATATCTTCTTATCAGTGCGATCTAGTTGCTCTTGGGTCAAGGGTTAGTACCCTCGCGTACCTTATGGATAGTCTTATCCACAGTCTTGCATTAAGGAATAACTAGATTCCGTTATACACGAACGGTTCCATATGGTATGCGCAGTTACGTGTAACTTGCATCCATATGATCTTCTTGATATCGGTATGGAAATACTGATGCACATCTTAACCATGATCTGACAGTCCTATTAGCATGGATCAGGATGTAAGAGAACTATCTTGAGTAGTGTTGTCTTGCGATGAACGGAATACCCCTATACACGTCAGTTCTTGTACTGTTTCATGCAAGGTCATCTCACGTAAGGTGCTTCGCATAGGACAGCTTTGCATAAAGTCATGACTTTAGGTCTTCTGGATAGGATTGATCTAGTTCTAAATATAGACTAATCCCTAGTTCTTATTCAGTAGTCTTGATATCTTCTTTGTATCATCTTAAAGTCCAATAAGTTGTTATCCCGTTGAATCATGAATTATAGATTACGCGTACTCAATGTCTCGTGTGTTGCAACTTGTTGTCAAGAGCAGTGGGTATGTACTATTCACAAACAGTATAGTATGCGAGATATAGTATTGTACCAAGCATCAATCTTAGTATCTAGCATACTTAGTTCAGTTCGCATAGATACTTAATCTTATCCTTTCACTTTCGCGAGCATAATCATAATCATTTTGACTGATAGTTTGGGCTCACTTCAGTCCTCTTTCACCTGGTTAAGTATACATAATTGATATATATGTCATTCTTTATGTGAAAATCGAAAAGTTGAAGTCAATTTTCTCACGGCATATCACCGACTACTAATATTCATTTTTCCTTTATTTATAGACATTTATACTTGTATGTTCCTGTTTGTCATTTCCTTTAACTTTACTTTCAAACCTTAACCTTAACTATGCAATGCACGCAGCCTTATTGCTGCCTCACACCTTTACACCCTATTTACACCTTTCTTTCATTTCCCTTTTGATCATACTTGTCCATAATCTTTCCATAGCCTTACCACAATCTTTCCTGAACATGTGTTAGTAGTGCTGTAGGCCCTTAACCCTAGTTTCACATCTCCGATCTCTGTAGTACAATATTTAAACTCTTCATCCTGTAACCTAGTCCTCATCTTGACCTCTTAGTCTATTTGGACTAGGTATGTTTTGTAGACTCTTTACTTCCTAATCTAACTTGTTCTATTCAGACTAGTGTACTTGCTCTCATATCACTCTCTGGTTGTCGCCTCTTCGTGACAGCAGCATGATTATTTACTATTAAATGATTTGAAATCTGAATTTCCTTTGAGCATAATTGAATTTAGGGCTGGGAGCTTTGGATTGTTAACTGATGTTTTTGGCATCTTTTTTGTGTCCTTTCAGCATTCAAATCTTCTGAAAAAAAATTACGGCCTCATACCTGCCATGCATAGCAGTGGCCCACTAGAGATTTCCGAGTTTGGAAATGCGGCAGTGGCTGAGATAAGCTGATAAGATAAGATTTTGCAACTTCGAAATTTTGGTCTAAACTTTCAAAGTAAAATTCTTGGAGTTGAAGGTTTATATTTAGGAGTCAAGTTTATATTTAGGAGTGGTTAAGTTTATATTTTGGAGTGGTCAAAGTTTATACTTCAGAGTGATTAAAGTTTATATTTCGGAAGTAGATAAGTTATGTTTATTTCGGAAATCTTGAGATGTCACATGTCACATTCAATGTTTTGAAAATCACAATTAATGCTTGTTTCAGAAATCATTTTTGGGCAGCACTAGGAAACCATGCTCTGAATGTGGAGCTATAAGTGTTGAACTCCATGCAAAGATATAATGATCTATGTCAGCATATTTCTCTTCATTGTGTTGTCATTATTGGTGTTACACACTGATTATGAGTCTGGAGTGAAATGTGGGATTTGTTTTTTATCAGATTTTTTGGTGCCATTGTATCTGTCACTGGGTGTATGTTAAAATAAAACCAGTTAATTGGACTCATACCTGCCCACTGGCCCACATAAGCCAAGTCATGTCAGTGATTAGTGCTGGTGGCTCAGACTGCTTATAATCATTTCAGAGGCTCAGATACATAGACATTGAGTGTTAACAGGCCATACAAGAGATATTAGAGTTTCAATTCTGCTCTGAAAATAAGTACTAAGTACCCGACACCCAACGTGTGGTTTAATTACGAGGCCGAATTTATGAGGACTCGTCTTGACTTAACCCAAGTCTCCTAGCTGGTTGGGAGTTAACCCATATGGAAACCATAACTCCATTCTAATGTCAGAGAGGTTCTGCACTGCCGCTGTTGCCGGCAGCACGTGTCTTGCTACATTGACCTGGCTACTATTTGTGCATTCCGGCCTAGAAGTGCATTCCTGCGTTTGCACTTTTTTCCCCTGCCTCAAAAGAGATGTACATTATCATGATTACAACCAAATTCCAAAAATTTGAGGGGATCCAGAATGAGGAAGCTATCAAACAGGGCCAAAGACAGGGAATTATGCTTGGCCAAAATGAACAAAATTATTTTCCGACACTAAGTTGGCTGATTTTGGCCTATTTTTGAACTTTTTGCAAGTTGTTCGAAACTTTGGGTGTGACATGTGACAGGTTTCAATTTCCGCAACTTTACTCATTCGAACTTCTATAGATTCATTCGCAACTTTCGATGTGACGTGACATAAAAGAAATTAAAGACTTGTACATTGGAGTTTTAGAACTTTTGCATGTTTGCATGCTCAGAAGATCTGTCCACTGCTACATAAATATTGACACTTGTTAAGTTGTTAATTATTAAAAATAATTTCACATAATATATACTTTATATATTCAAAATTATGGCTTCACTTTGTGATGCTATTTTTGTCCATTAAATTAAATAATTAAATATTGAAATCTCTTGACACATGTATGTTGCAAAAATCATTTCTCAATTATAATTGATGCTGAATTATATTCAATTATAAGCTGATTATAACCGCTTATAGCGGTAATTTTTGAGTTTTCGCTTATAGGCAATAAGCTGATTATATATTGTTATATTCAGAAAGATCCAAAAAAGAATTGTTTCCTGACCAATGGGAGGCATACTTAAACACACTCAATGCAGTATTTCTTAAAGCCCTATTCACAGGCTATATAATGAGTGTTTTACCTTAAGCACAAAGGGATGCAGCTCAGAGAAACAAAATATCACTTCCTATAATGACCCATAATCTGGTTTTTCGGTGCTGCTTATAAGCAATTATATAGGCCCCATAATTCAAATTTAGTTTTTCCGACATAAATAGATGAGTAATAAGGTTAATTCATGTAACTCTATCTCATAAGTCACAGCATGAGAGGCGTGGGTATTTAAAAAAATAGGACAGCTTCTTGTCTACTGCCCTTTGAAATCTACTATCTGGCTAGAATATAAGTATCTGATAGATGACACTTTTTTTCATGTAGATTTATCTATAAGGAAGCATCTGATGAGTCTGATCAACCCGAAATGAATGCATGCTTACAAGAAGGACAGTCTAGTAAGGCAGCTGCAACAAGCTCTGATGTGTTTCAGCATGCCTCATTGTGTATCGGGCCATGCAGTGCATCCTTGACCTTCAAGGATCAAGTGGGCATGGTATGTACAGTGAGGCCCAATGATTTAAGGTAAAACTGCCTTCAATTGAATTGAAGAGCACTGTCATTACGAGGCCAACTGTAAGAAGGAATTGTCCTTACATGAAACTTTTCACCCGAGTCCATCACTGCTGTGGTCTTGTTTGAATCGGAAGTTTTTGACCTCTTTAGAACAGCAACCCATTCCAAATTAGGCTCGTACTTGCCACACTTGCAGTGGCCCACTTAAGGTAAAACTGCCTTCAATTGAATTGAAGAGCACCGAAATAAGAGATTTCGATATTTAATTATTTAATTTTGCAATGGGCAAACATGGCATCACAAAGCAAAACCATAATTTTATATATTATGTGAAATTATTTTCAAAAATTAACAACTTAACAAGTGTCAATATTTATGTAGCAGTGGACAGATCTTCTGAGCATGCAAACATGCAAAAGTTCTAAAACTCCAATATACAAGTCTTTGATTTCTTTTATGTCACATCACGTCGAAAGTTGCGAATGAATCTATAGAAGTTTGAATGAGTAAAGTTGCGGAAATTGAAACCTGTCACATGTCACACCCAAAGTTTCGAACAACTTGCGAAAAGTTCGAAAATAGGCCAAAATCGGCCAAAGTGTCGGAAAATAATTTTGGCCAAGCATAGGGAATGCACTTCCCCCCCAAATTCCATGATCTTGACTCTGGCAGCGAAATAGCACCACTTTACATGGCCCAAACATTATGGAAATATTATCGAAGTGTTTCATGTATGTAAGGAATATAATCTCCAATTCCGGAGGGAATCTGCTCAGATTTAGTTGTGCAGGCTGACGCGGAATTTGGGAGTGCACTTCTAGTATGAATCTGAGTTGCGGTTACAATGCCGATTTGACAATATAATAGACGGCATCACTATTATAAACTTTGACTCTCGGCCTCGTACATACCGCGCAAAGCGACGGCCTTCTTCCTTTATGTCCACCTGAGTGGAGTTACGAGGCCAGAGGTTTACCGAAGGCCTCGTCCTTACTTGGGGTCGCTGGGTGTGGCTATGTCAAAATGACTGCCCAACCCATTTGGAAGGTTAGTTGACTCAGCCAGTTAAGTGATGTTTCATCTGACTTTTTTTTATTCGGCCCGAGTATCTTTTTTATGCTTTCTGGGGCTGCCTATTGATATGCAACTTGCTGTAACTGATGTAAGTTTAAAGTAGAACTAGGGAGCCACTTGTACAAACTAAAATAAGTGTCACCAGCAAATTGCCAAAAACATGATGTTGCCGTTGACTTGTGAGTCGAATAAAAGCCGGTCAAGACGGGGTCCATCAAAACTGACGTAATACCGATGCGACCGCCGACCGCACACAACACAGATCCGGAATGTTCCGTATATCTCCTGCGTCCGTGTGAACATCCCTGGTGAAGACTTTCAAATGTCTTCATTCGACACGCCCTTTCGGATTGTCATGGGTCCAATCCGCAACGCTCAGCTTATCTACAAAGAAATTCCTACTGGTGCGTCTACTTTTTGAAACATTTTACAGAGTTTCATTCTGGGCCATGATCTGCAGGATACCCGGAACCAGGAAAAACATTTACATATGATACCAATCGTACCATAGACTTGAATACCGTCCCTCTGAATGGAGGTGTTCTGGTGAAGGTCTTGTATCTGTCAGTAGATCCCTACATGAGAGATCTTATGCGCGACCCCAGCATCGCTTCTTATGCAGTACGCGCTCTCTTTTAAGCATCATACATACCGAATAATCTGAATTAAGCAAAGCCTGCATATACCATCGGGAAGCCAGTATCTTGTTATGGCATTGGCAAAGTCATTCGATCAGAGAATCAAACATTCAATGCCGGAGACTACGTGCATGCGCCTTCTCTAGGTATGCTCCAATATAATACTGTATATCAATGTACTTATATCCACAGAATATGCGGAATACTCTATTCAAGAAGTCACTCCGTATATGGAGAAATTTGAACCTTTGCCTGGGCTCCCTTTGTCAGTGTACGTCGGTGCTCTGGGCATGCCAGGTACGTTTCTCATTCTCAGACTTATACTTTCAGAATTATCTGACACGTGGCCAAAATCGTAGGTAGGACTGCCTACTTTGCTTGGAATGAGTATTCAAAAGCAAAGGAAGGGGAGACTTTATTCATCTCTGGCGCTGGTGGTACGCACTTATTCAAAACCATCTTATTGTAGTTACTGAAAACAATTTCCAGGGTCCGTCGGCACGTTCGTTATCCAGCTTGCTAAGCTCGATGGTTTGAAGGTAATTGCATCAGCTGGTACCGCAGAGAAGGTGGCTTTAGCAAAGAGCGTCGGGGCTGACATTGCATTTAACTACAAGAACGTGGATATAAACGAAGTACTACAGACTGAAGGTCCCGTCGACGTGTGAGTAACTTTGTGATTTCTTCTCTCAGGACAAATCTTGATGTAATACAAGGTATTGGGACAACGTCGGTGGACCAACCCTCGATGCCGCTCTTGGCAATGCGAACTATCATGCTCGGTTCATAGAGTGCGGAATGATCTCTGGATACAATAATTCCGATGGTATACACTTGAGGGTGTGTCCCTGAAATTTCTTCCAAACAGTAAGCTCAACTCTGAATCAGAACATCTGGGAAGTCGTATCTCGCAGCATTTCCATAAATGGGTTCCTCCATATCAATCTCGCGCCAAAGTGGCGTAAAGAGTTCGATGAAGTCGTTCCTAAGAAACTCCTCTGTGGCGATATTAAGTGGAAAGAAGATCTTATAGAGGGCCTAGAGAGCTCTGGCGAAGCCATTCTCGAAGTACAAACCGGAAAGAACTACGGAAAGAAAGTCATCCATGTTGCAGAAAGTTGAGGAATCCGATTGCAAAAATGTAAATATATGTATGGTATACTTATGCTGCTAAAATTGTGCCAAAAATTTCCCCACACACTCAATAAATTCCTGTGCCCAAAAGTCAGAGCCAACTCCAGCACAACCTTTCCTCTGCAACGATTCCCACACAAGTGCTGCCATATACAAAACTCAGCTGGCATGTAAGATGGTAAAAATTAGAGGTATTTAATAACAGCTATACTTTTTGCATCAAACCGAGACCGACTCGCTTAAATATCTCCTCAGTTTAGAGTATTAGATTAGTCAATGGTTTCTATTAAAGGTTATTACCAAGAATAATCTGATATTCGTTCTCCTTTTACTTACTAGTACACACTTCTCTTTTATCTCTGCAGATATTTTGTCACGAGGAGCAAATGTGGCAGAGACATGGCAGATATTGGAAATGATGACAACTACATTGTGATTATCTAAGTTTTGATTGACCCCTTGACCAGCTTTTTTTGGCTAAGCTGGTCATGAGGGTTAAGGGACAAGCAGACCCAGCTGATGGCATAATACACATCCATTTGTATGTGTGTTGAAGTTACACTCTCAACCGAAATAAAGTTTAAGGTTTAACACGGCCCGAGATGCCAAGTAAACTTAACCTTAATAAACTATACAGTTAGAATCTAGACTTCAAGTCTAGATTCACGGACACTTGCTCTGAAAGAACTATGTCAACCCTTTCTGTACCCTTTATGGAAGGAGTTTATACATGTGTAAACATACTTTGATCCGTCTTTCATTCATATGATCATTTGTAACGGAGCTTGTTTCTTTACCAGTATGTTGTCGTTTACTTCCCACTGGATTAGTACTCTTTCCCATGCTTTTGTACCAATAAAGACATGTTATCTACTTATACTCACAGTAGCTCAGAAACTTTTCAGGTAGTACTGAAGCAGGTCCGGAAACAAGTAGATTCAGTAGAGTTTTGATATGTTTAATGAATTCATCCTGTTTCCATAGATATTTCTGAAATCTTGGCTAATTCTATTGTCATATTTGTTTCGGATGACTGAAAGAGATGAATCTGCTGTCACTGTGACTCAGGAGTGTGCAATGGTGGTAGGAATCTTATTTTATTGAAATGCATAATGAAAATTACAAAGTTTACTATATGTAGGTGGTAGAAAACATCTGAAATTATTCAACATTGAACAGTAATAGCTATAGTGCTGATACAACAGAATTGGTGGGGGAAATGAGTCTCACTACCTCAGGGCTTTTCTTCTCAGGCCTATATACATTATTCCAAACAATTTTTTATCTGGACAGAGTATCTCAAATAAATTAGCATCCAAATATATTCAATTTAGATTGAAATATTAGGAAACACTATGCTGATATTGATATCCAATTTCATCCATATAGATAACTACTTTCCCTGAATTGAAATTGCAAGAAAATAATCATCAAGAATAGTGTAAAAATCAACATAAATGTGACTCCAGATACACTGAAAATGGCAAAAATCACTCCTTAGTGAGGGAGTAGCCTTTATATATATTATTTAGTCTTCACCATAAAAATGGCCAGTTGGTTTATTTTGCTGTGGATACAATACTGAGCCTTTGGGTTCAGTTCATGTGCATGGCAAGATTTCCTGGACCAACTGGCATGGTTGAATTACTACAGATCAGCTTCTGGCTCGGATTTCTTCCGCCGTATCTACACCCTTCTTCTGTGGTTGGTTACAACTTTGCTGGTGATCCTGTTGCTACAAGGCCTGAGTTTCGGCAGGCATCTTTCTATTTATAGGCCAATTTGACGCTATCATTCATCAACGCATAGATGCACATCGACCCGATACACTCATCCCCCTCCACTTGGTCGATTACCACTTAGCACACTCAATGATTCCAATAAAATGGCATACTGTGTACTGTTGCTCTGGCTGCTTACTTTGTTCCTCTCATATTTCATAGTTCTGCCGAGAATGTGTCTCGGTAATGAGACCTTCCACCGAGTCTACGGTCATTTCTGCATTTACAACAATTCTCGAAACGTTAGACCAGTTTTGATTTTTTCCCACTGACGATTTTTGTTTACTTGTGGCGCTGAAGCAAACAAAACGTGGCCTTTCTGAGTTAACTGCGAAGATTCCGAATGGTCTAGGCTCGAACACCTTATACAAGCTTTGTGTGGTTCAGCGCCACAACTAAACAAAAATCGTCAGTGGGAAAAAATCAAAACTGGTCTAACATTTTGAGAACTGTAAATACGAGGCCAATCTTGAATGCATCGTGGAAAGCTGTGATTTAATTGACCGGCTTGCCTGGCTTTTTTGCTTGTTGCCAAGCTACAAGTGAGTCGAACCCACACTTTATTAAGGAATTGTTAGTAAAAAAATAAAGCCCGATCAATAATAAATGTAACTTGTCACGAAAACACCTCCGGCAGGTCTCATTGTGACTTGCTGGGCTTGACCGGCTTGAACAAGCCGAAACAAGCCGGTCAAGTAAGGGTCAAGCATAATCACGATGTGGACGGATGATTAAGCGGACCATTGCTCCATGAGATGCCACGTATGTCAAATCGGCATTAGCGGCAGCTCGGAGCGTGAGGTACGAGCGAATATATTTAGAACTTGATAAGATTCCGATATACTAAATGGAGATCGGGCACGGATTCCTAAGCGACGGGGTTGAGTAAAGGGAGTCCTCCTAAAGCCTCGTAACCTTTCAGTCTTGCAGTGTCCTGTTAGCTGAAGCAAGGTTTCAAGCTCATTAATAAAAGAGGGCCGTCGCTCCGTGCGGCATTGACAAGGCCGACACATATGCCGTAGATTGTTCCTCACATTGAATATTGCTACTAATGGGTTTAGCAGTCATTTTACTAATTGAGACCTTCGGTAAATCTCCCTCCTCGTATGTAATCAAGTAATCTATTATCCATGACGGGCAGTCTCCACCTTTAGTTCCGGCCGCTGGTGAGCTCCTACCACGTTTTGGCATTCCTCGTGCGGCGTCACAGGAAGAGCTCATATATAGTGTCACAATAGCTCTCCCCGTCTTTTCTTTATTATGGCTTCCCTAAGTGACTTCGCCGTCATCCTGCTCTTCACTTTCGTGATATTCGTTTTGCTGTCTTTATCGCGAAAGCAGTCTAAATATCCTTATCCACCTGGCCCCAAAGGGGTGCCCTTTCTTGGTAACGTGTTTGATTTTCCAGAGAAAGAACAATGGATAGCTTTTGCAAAGATGGCTGAGCAATACAGTATGTCTCTTTGTCTTTTAATGTTCCCTATCGATTAACAGTCAAATGGTGCCTTATAGACTCTCAAATCATTAGTTTCAACATGCTTGGTCAAACGATCGTTGTTCTCAACGATATGAAAACTATTCAAGATCTGTTCGAGAAACGCGGCGCTATTTATTCGCATCGGTACTGTATCAGTCTTTTATAGTTAGTGGATCAGCTCTGACTCTTTGTTTCAATTGCTGAATAAGGCCAAGGATGCCCTTGCTGAACGAAGCGTTTGTATTATGTTTTTCACCTCTCTATCAAGCTAATGTTGCTCATAATAGCTCGGGTTTTAACTGGGTTTGGGGTTTCAGCACAGATTTGGAGTTTTGGAAAGTTTGCCGGCGCGAGTTCCTTCCACACTTCAGGCAAACAACTTCACGTCAATATCGCCCGCAAGAAATCGTCATGGCACATGGTCTCATCAAGAAGATTCTCAAAGCGCCCGAAGATTTCTTTGAGAGCTGCCGGTAGTTAGTTCATTTCGTTTGATTTTTTTTCGCGGATTCAATGGGCTCTAAGCATGACAGGATCTCTCATTCTTGATGTTACATACGGTATGAAAGTAAAGCCCGAGGGAGATAAGTTCATTGAGATTGCCGAGAAAGGCTCCGAGGGGTTGGAGAAGAGCACACAAAAAAACATTGTGGACATCATCCCATGGAGTATATATCCGTTCTGGCATCTCCCAATCAATCCTAATTTATCCTCTAATCTCAGTACAGCATATACCTTCTTGGATGGGTCGTCTTCCCGGACTTAAATGGAAAGCGGACGTTGACGAGTACAAAAAATTGGGCTTTGCAATGCGCGATGTTCCATATGATTGGTTTCAAGAGCAACTGGTATGGATTATTCTCACAAACAATACGTTATATGTTTTTAACGAAACGAGTAGAAGGAAGGAAAGGCAAATCCGTGCTTGACTTCCACTCTGACATCACAACTGCAAGATAGGTGGGAGGATGAAAAGTACACAGAGCAAGTGATCAGGTCCATATCCGGAGCACTTTATCTTGCGGGATCCGATACAGTACGTAACAGTCATCCGTTTGGAAGTCTTCTTCACAGTAATCTCCTTGATCCTCCTTATGAAATAGACTGTTGGGGTGATTCGATTTGTCATCCTCGTCTGCCTTCTCTATCCGAATGTCCTCCAAAAAGCTCAGGAGGAAATTGATAGAGTTGTTGGTCCTGATCGGTTGCCCAATTTTGATGACGAGGCCAAGCTTCCTTACGTTACAGCCATGGTAAAGGAGCTATTAAGATGGACAGCGCCAGTAAGTCAGTGCATTCTTTTCATTGCTCTTTGTTGGGGCTTCTTAATTATTTTCTTATTAGCGCTCGCACATGCTAGCGCGGAAGATGATGTATACAACGGATACTTCATTCCCAAGGGGTCCATGGTCGTTGGCAACTCATGGTATGTTCCTATGATGTGAAGTGGCTTCTCTTCTTGACTATCCTCTTTGGCAGGGCAATCCTGCATAATCCTCAGACATATATCAACCCTAGCAAATTCGACCCAGACCGATTTCTAACTTCAGATAGGATGAGCATTGATACAAATGTGCCAGATCCTACGATGGCAGCATTCGGTTACGGGAGGAGAGTATGTCCTGTAAGCTATTCGATTCTTTTCAGTACAATCATAACTCACTCTTATCTTACCAGGGCCGCTTCCAAGCTATGGACACCGTGTGGATTGCTGCTGCTTGCATGCTCTCCGTCTTTGATATAACCCCACCCGTGGGACCGGACGGAAAGAAGATTATGCCCAAGCCCGAAGCTGATTCAGGCATTGTGAAGTAAGTCGGTTGACTATTTTGCAGGGGGGACCGCCTTCTCTAGTCTATAGAATCACTGAGCCTGACTTTAATTTGTTAATAGCCATCCCCAACCATTTAAGGCGTGTATAAAACCACGATCTGCGCGCGCTGAAGAACTGATTAAGGCAACCGAAAAGAAAATTCGGGCCGAAACCGAGTAATTAGAGAGTTTTGTTTCTGTTCCATCCAATACATTATGTTACCACAAACTAGTAAAGAATTATTTTGGTCCAAACCATTAACCTGGTGGCCTGTACCTTCAATTGCGCTGTTCAGACTTCCCGTTTTGCACTCATTTTCAGTTTTTCACCTTTTTTTCACAAACTAAGGTTAGGGTTGGCATACATTACGAGGCCGAATGTGTCCTTAACTCAAGCCGCTTAGCTGGTCGGGTTTAAATCCATTAGGAAAGTGATCTGATGTGAATACCGGTTAGCTTTCAATAGCGTTACTGGCTTCAGACTTTCCCATAATATCCGGGGATCATCAGTGGACACTTTTTCATGCTGGATTCCACAATCTGGCTGCTGTTTAAAAAGCACATACATCATAACCTTTCAATCTTTCTGGATGTCACAGAAGGGTGACTATGAGCCCACATTACACCTGGGAAGAGTGTGATAGAGTCCGTAAGGTATATATAGTAGATCTCACAATGCTAACTTCAGTTAGCATTACCAGCCTTTTGGCATAGTAGTCAACATATCTTGGGATCAGTCTGTTATGCTGGAAAAACAAAAAATAACTCTTCAAGTTGAATGGTTAAATGCAACTACGAAAACTGCTTATCACTTCCTTCTCTTGTCCCAGAGATATTGCATGTTTTGTTGGTATACTTAACTTTTAAATTACACAAATTTCTGGTCAGTTGTTTGTGAGTTTATTGTTTCATAATAGGGGGTTTGCGCAAAGCCAACCGTTGACTCTGCAATTCAGTTTTCAATTCAATTGTCACATGAAAATGCCGGCATTTAATTCAGTAGAGCCAGCGGTTGGCGCATGCGCAAGGTCTTAGGTCTCTAATTTGAGAATTTGGTCCTATTAGATTACTGTTATCTTCTTTAGCTTCATATTTGCTACATAAAACAATAGTTCATCTTCCTGTCAGTTACAATGCTGATGAGTACAGAAATATGAAACCGGATCAAACTTAAAATTCTAATGTTCACAACTGAATTGCAGTTGAAGCTTGAAAATATTATATTTGAACAGATACTGATTAGTGTACATTTCATTGGTCTATACTGAAATTCGAAGGCCTCATATCTGCTATGTGCAGCAATGGCCTTCTTCTATTCATCTAAAAGTGGAGTCATCATGAAATCATTTGTCAACTGGTTTCCACCTGATAGAAGTGAGCTTCTGAGGCACAGTAACACTGTTCCCGAGCTGAAAACATGGTGTAAGTTTCCTTTTGTCATCAAATATTATGAATGTCTTGCCCCTTTTTTTTCCAGAGAACAATCATTATGTAACCAATCTCACTTGAAGCTTTCATATGAAAGTAATGGCTATCTTCACTCACCAATTCAATTTTGTGATCACTGCTATATTTTTAAGTATTATTATTTTAAGAAAGGCTACCAAATTAAGACTCACTTATCATGATGCTGAATAACATTGTTAAAACAGCAGGAAATACATGGACTGATCATTGGGCACAGCTCAAAATAGGGTTGTTCAAGCTGCATTGTTGCAGCTGTTGTCAAAAAAATCCTTTAAACTTGATTATGATGTCAAATCCATTGCAAATGTAAGTCGTTGTGAGGTCTGTTGTCACAAACAATTATCAGCTAATTTGACATGAGCTGACAGAGTTTCAAAATTGGTCAAAGGATCTGCACTTTAGCTTCACATGTTGACATATGCCTCCCAAAGCAAAAAAGCCCACTCTTATGCCAGAGGTGCAGATCCATCTTCTAGAGCTCAAGCTTGCCCTTCAACAGAAGAAAAAGACAAGGCTGAATGTGCCACAGTAAATTTGGCCAAATCAGCTACCACTACAAAACAGACCTGGGCTCATAAAAAAGGTCATTGAAGGAAAACTAAGCAGGAGAATCTAGCACTGGGTGCAAATCACTGTAAATCATCAACATTCCGGTGAAATTACAGGGGAATTATCCTATACATTTCATTATGTATTTCCTCAAACATCACAGAAAAAAATACAGAACACCCACTTTTGTTTTGACATCCTGTATGACCTCTGTAAATCATAAAGATATACAGGGAACATTACAGTGTGACAAATAGTCATAGTAATTCTGTCTGTAATGTCTTTGCATTTCAATAGGAAATATACAAAAAAAATCCAGTAGCCATTTCTGTAATTCATATGTAAATTCAAGTGGATTACATAGGAGATATATAACAGATACTATTGTAAGTCCTGGAAAATACAGTGTGACATGCAGTCACAATATGTCACCCTGTAATACATTGCAGTATGAATACAGGATAGATTTCAGAAAGGATCTCCGTAATTCCTCTACAAATCACAATGATGGTACATGGAAATACAATAATTGAATCATATAATTCATGTGCATTTCAGGAAATTATGTAATATTGTAATGTCTTTGGAATTCTTCTGTAAAGCAAGGTGATATATACAATAGGGTCACCTTGGAATTCACATGCATTTCAATAGGTAATATCATACTGTAATGTTTTTGTAATGTTTTGGTCATTGATACAGAATTGCTCTGTATATTGCTAGCTTGTACTGATAACTACATGAAAATTACTATGTGACTATAAGTCACACAGATTATGGTAATGTTTCAGTAATGTTGGAGGAGATATAGAGGAAATACAAATCCAAGTATATAGTTTATTGCAATGTATGGGGAAGAATCAAGGGGAATTATAGAAATATGTCATGAAGTTGTTGTGAAGTTGGCATGAAGTTGTCATGAAGTTAGCATGCACTTATTGTCAAGTCAGTGTGAACTTTGTCATGAAGTCAGCATGAACCTGTTGTTCACATCTGAGAAAATGATGCTATATTATAACCCAATTATGAGAATTATAACTTGGGACAGATATTTTAGTAGTTATAATATAATTAAAATATAGTTGAAACTATGTTATAATTCCAAAAAATATTTCGAGGATTATAAACTTGGCTAAAAACATTATATCAATTATAGCTCAGTTATAACTCATCAGAAACATTTTTTGCACTTGTAAGCCTGCTATAATATAGAGATTCCCTAAGTATGCAACATTTGGATAACAAATCATGGTGGAAGCATATCCAAAGACCAAGTATGGTAATATATTTGTAGCCTACCCAAAGCAGAAGTGGATGAGTGGACATTGGACCTTGAGCTTGTAGTCACACCTTCATCTCCTGCATCATACTCATCAAAGTCTTTTTCTCTCCAACAAATCCCTAAACCCAGAACCTGAATCAGAATATGAGGAACATTCGTTCCCATATCCACTACCACTGTAGCTTCCACCTCCACTGCCAGAATAGATGGAATCCAAGCCAAGGCCTTAGTACCATGATCCACTGCTTTAAAAGCTTGTACTGTCAGGTTCTGCAGTGGAGCATTTGCACCAAAAGTGTAAGTTTCTCAGCATCTTGATGATGCAGATGTGAGATCAGGCAAATGCAGAGGACAATGAGCTGGATGTCATGCTCATGACCACCCTAACCCTAACTTGACATGATTTTAGCCCTGACGACCATGTCAATCCCTCTCTTTCCAAGGGGCAGTCAGTTGAGAGTTTCACAAAGTATTTTCAGAAGAAGAATCAAAAAGGCTCCCTGCATATCAGCCATGGGATCATGCCATAGAACTGACACCTGGAGCTCCAGCCTCTATCTGAACCAAAGTCTACCCCATGTCCATCAATGAACAACAAGAACTTGGGAGATTCTTAGAGGATAACCTTTGAGAAGGATGCATCCAAACATCCAAATCCCCTATTGCATCTCCTGTCTTCTTCATCAAAAAGAAAGACAGAAAACTCAGGTTTGTACAGGACTATTGAAAACCTAATGAGTTCACCATCTGGGACTGCTATCCACTCCCCCTAGTACAGGACATCATCAATTGATTCCAAGAAGCCAAATACTTCACCAAATTTGACATACAGTGGTGATATAACAATATCAGAATTAAGGAAGGGGATGAGTGGAAGGTGGCCTTTGCAACCAATAAAGGGCGTTTTGAGCCAAAAGTAATGTTCTTCAGATTGTCAAATTCTCCTGCCACCTTCCAGACCCTCATGAACTTGATATTTGGATACTTGATTGCTGCTGGGAAGGTAGCAGTATACCTGGACAATATCCTCATTTTTACTAGCATGAAAGAGATGTGGGCCATTGCTTTGCATGGCAAGTATGAGGCCTAATAGAGGCAACCCAGTACCAATAACTAAACATCTACAGAGTATATCCATGACCCATATTTTAATATCACCAAGGTAAGTCTGATATGGACTTTGGGTAGTATATTTAAATATCCCTTAACACATTAAGTATATATTGAAATCAGGAAGAATTTTACTGATGGGGTGCTTTATCTAATCATAAATTTCTATATGTGGATGGTCAGAAATCAAAGGGTGCCTAATAGACCTCTCAGTCAGTGTCACAAACTGCCTCTATTCTTTTACCTCCCCCTTCATTCCCTCATTGACAAACCTTATCAAAACCTGATTGCAGGCTAACCCAGACCAAACCCCCATGAAACCTCGATTCCTTAATCACTATATACTTCTATCATCAGCTGAGCAGACATCTGATCTCACCATCTGTCAATCATGGACCGAGTTACTGTCTTATGATAGGTTCCACAGAACCCATCACATCATACTACCCGGATACTCATATTGATGTGACTCTTAGCTATTGTTCCACATTGGGAACAAGACTCAGGACTCTGTATAAATACCATAGACACTGTAGTTAGTTCCTCAGTTTGTCCTCTTCGTCTCTACACTGTACAACTGTATTTCTGCACTGTATTTGAGCTACAGATGGCCAGCTCACTCTTCTCTCTCATATATCTATCTCTTTTCTCTCTCTCTTTCTCTGTTTTAGTGTGACTTGAGTGGTTTCAGTGTCGTCAACCCCAGTCTTGACACTAGGACAAACTCTCTTACACTCACCTCACAACCCGACACCCTGGCCATTCTTCGATTTGAACCATTCAAAAATGCTCGTACTATCATCCACAGAGTGCCCTACACATTGCCATATTCCCAGATCACTGACTACCAACACATCAATCATATCCCTGCTTTGAAGGCTGACCCTTGGTCCCAACACTTGGATTTGCACTGACCGTTGGACCTGGAGATCAGGTGAAGTAGTCCTCTCTGAATATTCTTGACTATCACTATATACTTCTATCATCAGCTGAGTGGACATCTGATCTCACCATCTGTCAATCATGGACCGAGTTATTGTCTTATGATAGGTTCCACAGAACCCATCACATCATACTACCTGGATACTCATATTGATATGACTCTTACCTATTGTTCCACATTGGGAACAAGACTCAGGACCCTGTATAAATAATACCATAGACATTGTAGTTAGTTCCTCAGTTCGTCCTCTTTGTCTCTACACTGTACAACTGTAGTTCTGCACTGTATTTGAGCTACAGACAGCCAGCTCACTCTTTCTCTCTCATATATCTATCTCTTTTCTCTCTCTCCTTCTCTGTTTTAGTGTGACTTGAGTGGTTTCAGTGTCGTCGACCCCAGTCTTGACACTAGGACAAACTCTCTTACACTCACCTCACAACCCGACACCCTGGCTATTGTCAGGAAGCTGCACAATCAGCAAGAGATATCAATAAGCAACATAGCTATAGGGCAAGTACAAGTGTGCAGAGTACAAGAGGTCAAGCTGGGGACCTATCTACAGAGCTATGAAGTATATATGCAAACAGTACAAAGAGACGAGAGTAGATCAGAAGATACTGATGGAAATAACCATAGAATGATAATCATGTATCTAAGAGATGTTAATATGTGCAATAACAGATATGATCTGTCAATCAGAGAATGATATATCATAAAGATGGAAACCATATGTCTCGGAATATGTGATCTAGAACCAAGGTAGTGGAAATAATGATGAAAGTAAAAGAAGCAAGACCAATTTGTGACAGCTATTCTTCGATTTGAACCATTCAAAAATGCTCGTACTATCGTCTGCAGAGTGCCCTACACATTGCCATATTCCCAGATCACTGACTACCAACACATCAATCATATCCCTGCTTTGAAGGCTGACCCTTGGTCCTTTGACAACACCTGGATTTGCACTGACTGTTGGACCTGGAGATCAGGTGAAGTAGTCCTCTCTGAATATTTTCGACTATGAGTTATCTTTGACGTGGACAATGAGGAATTCATCATTCGCACCACCAGACCTATCTACCTCGATGACTCAGAACCCCTACTGCCAACTGTGATTGCAGCAACAGATCTCTTCTTTTACAACAGAAACAGAAGACCTGCTGACCTATACCCTTTTCCTTCGAATTAGTCATCTCGTTGTATGACCAGTTCAGAACGAACAAGTCGCAGATACGGAACCCCAGTACCTGCTGTAGCAGACCCCGAAGGAATTATCAGATCAGGATCTAGATCCAGACCTGGTTCTCAACCCGGATCCCGAATTCCATCTCCGCGTCGTGTAACACCCTCACCACAACTAGCTACCCCTCCCACTTCTACAGCCCAGACATGCCAACGACTAGCCTGTGCATCAGCATCTCACCTCTTTGACGGAGACCAGTGGACAGACGTATACAAATTACCAGCAGGATCTGGAAGCTTCTTCCTCTGCTTATATAACCCTTGCCCAAACAGGTATAACGAACCGCGGTTGACACCAAGGCCCAATCAGAGTTGGGGACTTGCGATCGTGAATTCACAAGAAGAAGCTATCAGAGGACACCAAGAACGTACAGCCCCTTGTCAAGACTGGGGTCGACGACACTGAAACCACTCAAGTCACACTAAAACAGAGAAAGAGAGAGAGAAAAGAGTGAGCTGGCCGTCTGTAGCTCAAATACAGTGCAGAACTACAGTTGTACAGTGTAGAGACAAAGAGGATGAACTGAGGAACTAACTACAGTGTCTATGGTATTTATACAGAGTCCTGAGTCTTGTTCCCAATGTGGAACAATAGGTAAGAGTCACATCGATATGAGTATCCGGGTAGTATGATGTGATGGGTTCTGTGGAACCTATCATAAGACAATAACTCGGTCCATGATTGACAGTCTGTGGTTGACAGATGGTGAGATCAGATGTCCGCTCAGCTGATGATAGAAGTATATAGTGATTAAGGAATCAAGGTGTCATGGTAGTTTGGTTTGGGTTAGCCTGCAATCAGGTTTTGATAAGGTTTGTCAATGAGGGGATGAAGGGGGAGGTAAAAGAATAGAGGCAGTTCGTGACACCCCTTCCCCATCCAATCCATTGACCTTTCCCCCGATTCAGACTCCTCAACCACAACAACTGTCCGCCTCTACTGTTGTTGATCTCACCCACTCCCCACCTGCAGCTGAACCCGAACCAGAACCTGAACAGGAATTGGAGCCTGAACCAGAAGAATTAGTGGCAGAACCTGAACAATGATCCAGAACTCATTCATCCCAATCACACCACTCTCGATCAGAATCAGCCATGTCTACCAACACCAACGGTTCAAGTGGAGAACGAGGAAGCAAACCAGAGGACTTTACAGGAGAGCGAAGCAAATCACGTCGATGGTTGGCCTTATTTAACAACTACCTACACACTGGGTGCAGGTTAAAATAAAACATGGTGAATTATTTTGAAGTTAGGCCACAAATTTTTAAAATAATACAGTTCTAAATTTTTTGATTTTATTTTAATGTTACATCAAAATAAAAGATGTATTATATACTGATGTTATTTTAAAGTTAATTTGATCAAGATGTGAGCATCAATTCAAACTAATCTAAAACATAACATCAAAATAAAACAACATGATTTATTTTAATGTTATAGGCAGAAAGCTAAGAAGGACTGATCAAAATAAGTGTAAAACAGCCATCAAAATAATACATTGTATTTTATTTTAATGCTTGTATGTATCAGGCTCTGAGCTTTCAAAATAAAATCAAAATAAAGTCATTGAAATTATTTTGATAAAATAGTAACTGTAACAAAAGTCATGTCAACCTCTATGCCAAAGGTCAGCAATGCTAACTGAAGTTAGCATTGTGGGATCTACTATATATATGTTATGGACTCTATCACCTGGTCATCAAATGTGATGTGGGCTCATAGTCACTTCCTGTGATAGTAACCATATTATATCAATTTCTCATAGATTACTATCAGCCTAAAGATCACAAAAGCATAACAATAAACTATCTTTCATCATTTTAATGATAACTGATTATCTGAAAGGTTAGATTACACCAGATTATAGAAATCCTTGATATAAAAATTGAATAATTTAATACTTCAAGCACAAGTTTGTGAAATGGATTTGCAGATATAACTCAAACTGTGAGCTTGAGACTAGCAGAGACAGGTACTTTTGAAATCTGGCTGGAACAGGTCATACAGTGCAGGTCATACAACAGGTCATACAATGTCATGTTTTTCATTTCTGTTTAAATTTTTATTATTTTTGTGAAGTTTCATGGCTTTTAAAGTATTGTCAGGTCCAGGTTCCAGCATTGTTTCTTGAAATCTGCATATTTGCCTGTCTCAGTTGTACAAGTTAGACCTAGCTACCCAAGTTAATGAAATGGAAGTGGGCAATTACTTTGTGTGGCAGGTACAAGGGGGTAATCTGATTTCAATGCTGTGCCAAATGTTGCTGAGGATGCCAAATTCACAAGAGATTACAAGCAGCAACAATCTGATCTTGTCAGTGTGATATCCAAAATGGGAGGTGTACATCCATTTCTGCAAACAATTGTTCTGCTTGCTTGGTCTACTTTTGCTGTTGCTAACAATGTTCCATATTTAGCTACTTCTGTTCATTTCTATCTGACCTATGCTTTTCTTTGTTTGGTCTACTTCTTTCCAGAATATGCCATATTCAGCCACTTTTGTCCATTTCTATCCAGAATATGCCCTATTTAGCCACTTTTGTTCACTCCAAACAATTTTTCTGTTTGCTTGGTCTACTTTTGTCAATAATATGCCATATTCAGCCACTTTTGTCCATGTATATCTGACTGATGCTTTTTATGTTTAGTCTACTTCTTTCCAGAATATGCCCCATTTAGCCACTTCTGAACAATATACCATATTCAGCCACTTGTTTCCATTTCTAATCTGACCTATGCTTTTCTTTGTTTGGTCTCCTATCCAGAATATGCCATATGCAACCACTTTTGTCCATTTCATTCCAAACAATTTTTCTGCTTGCTTGGTCTACTTTTGTTAACAATATGCCATATTCAGCCACTTTTGTCCATTTCTATCTAACCTATGCTTTTCTGTCTGGCCTACTTCTTTCCAGAATATGTCATATTCAGCCACTTTTGTCCTTTTCTATCCAGAATATGCCCTATTTAGCCACTTTTGTCCACTCCAAACAATTTTTCTGCTTGCTTGGTCTACTTTTGTTAACAATATGCCATATTCAGCCACTTTTGTCCATGTCTATCTGACCTATGCTTTTTCTGTTTGGTCTGCTTCTTTCCAGAATATGCCATATTCAGCCACTTTTGTCCATTTCTGTCCAAATATTTTGACTTTTCTATCCAAACTATGCTTTTCCACACACTTGGTCTACTTCTGGTCAGAATATGACATTTCTGTCCAAATCATGCTTTTTTGCTTGCTTGGTCTACTTCTGGCTGGAATTTGCCCTATTCTGCCACTCTTTTCCATTTTTATCCAAATTATGCTTTTCTCTCACTTGGTCTACTTCTTTCAAGAACATACCATATTCAGCTACTTTTTTACATGTAACTCTACCATTATGCCATATTCAGCTACTTTTTTTCATTCCTACTTAAATTATGTCCTTCTGCTTATCTGGTCTACTTTAGCAAGAAGATGTCATATTTGGCCACTTCTATCTGTTCCTATTTTTCTCCAGCTACTGTTGTCCAGATTATGCCATATTCTCCACCTTTATTATTTCTACCACTATTATATGTATTTGACCCACTTATATTCTCCAGATACATATTCAGCCATTCTTTTCTTTTTCTATCCACACTGTGCTTTTCTGTGGACTTGGTCTACTTCTGTCCAGAATATACTATACCCAGTCATTTTTTGATATTTCTAATTATGATTTTCTGCCTGCTTGGTCCATTTTTGGATAGAATACACCATATTCAGCCACTTTGTTCATTTCTATTCAAATTATGCTTTTCTGCCCACATTGTAACTATTTACGAGTTGATTGACCTTGTTTGACCCAGATTGTTTTGAATTGTACAATTAAATAAATCCAGGCAATCCACAATTTGCAAGTGTGCTCACTTTTTGTGACAATCTGGTTCTAGACCTGATTCTGTCCTTTTTAGGCAAGCTGGACAATTACAACAATTTGATCTTAATCCCTCAAGGTTATTGCAGGGGGTTTAACATGTAACATTAATGAAAGAATATATGTAGCTCAAATGTAACTGCAAATTGAACACTATCCTGGAAGAAATAGTTGGAATTGTTCAGTGGATGAGCATGGCAAAATAGCCATTAGCTGTGATTGTACAGCTTGTTGCTTGTGAATTGCTGTAAATTAGACAAGCCTGGGAATCAAGTCAATCAATACATGTCATTTATTGATGCACCTGGTCTACTTTAGTCCAGAATATGCCATATTCAGCTGCTTTTGTATTTCATCCAAAATATATTGTTCTACACACTTGATCTACTACTAATACTATGTCATATTCAGTGACTTTTTCTGTTTCACTCCAAACAGTGCTTTGTTGCTTAGATGGTCTATTTTTGTTCAGAATACACTATATTCAGCTGATGTAAATTATGCTTTTCCGCACACTTGAGTTACTTCTGGTCAGAATATGCCATTTAGTGCTTTTTTCCATTTCCATCCAAACTATATCTTCTGTTCACAATATACCTTATTCAGCCACTTTTTTCTGGGTCTACTTCAGTCCAGAATATCAGCCCCTTTTTTCTGTTTCCATGAGAATACTACTTTTCAGTCATTTTCTTGTTTTTATCCAAACTATGCTCCTTTGTGAACCTGGTCTACTTCTGATCTCTGTCCAAATTACACTATTTTTTTTTGTGTGGTAGCCAGAATATGCCATATCCAACCACCTTTTTCTACTTCTGTCCAAAATATGCTTTATTGCTCACTTTTGATTCAGCCACTTTTTCTGTTTCTGTATATCATATTTAGCTGCTTTTCCCCTTTTATCTGCAAACAATGCATTATTGCTTACTTGGTCTATTCTAGTGTAGAGCATCCCAGATTCAGCCACTTTTTCATTTTATTAAAAATATACTTTTTTGCTTACTTGATCTATTTTTCTCCATAATACACTGTATTCAGCTACCATTCTCCACTTCTATTCAATGTATGGTTTTTACATGCTTGGTCATAAGGTTGAATAGAAATTTTTCTTGCCTAACTTCAGCCTGCAGTCAGAGTTCTGAGAATCCATTCTACTACTTAATACCTGTAACCTGATAGTGAAGGCTCAACATTTGTCCAAAATATGACAAATTCAGCCACTTTTTCCCTGTTCTATCCAAATATGCTTTTCTGCTTATTTCTGTATAGTTAATTTAGCTTAAATACAGATTATGGCTCAAGTTTCTTTGAAGTACAATTGTTGAGTTTCCTTTGGCATTGTCAAATCTTTTAGAGAAAGGATGAAGAGTAATACACACTATTATGCACAATTGAGTAGGACATAAGTATACTTGCAAGCTAATTTTGCAATATTTTGGAACTTGGATCAAAATAATACATATGATTTTTTTGACCTTTTTTTCATCCTCAATTATTTTAATTGGAAAGGATCTGTGAACATGATAAGCTTTAAAATAATCAAAAATGTTTATTTTGATGTTTTTCAATGCTTATTTTAACCCAACTTACAGTTCATATTTGAACACTATTAAAATAAAACAAGCTGTGTTATTTTGAAGAAACCTTGAAGTTAATTTGATTGAAACATCAGGTGTATTATATAATAACTTCAAAATAAACTCATATTAATTCTACTTGTGTTATTTTAACACACTGTTAAAATAAAATCAAAATAAAACACTTGTATTATTTTAAAATTTTGTGGTCTAAGTTCAAAATAACTTCAAAATAATTCATCATGTTTTATTTTAACCTGCACCCAGTGACATTTGAACAAAACCAGGTATACAACGGAAGAAGATAAAGTCTCTCTGTTCCTCTCATTCTTCAAAGGAGATATAGGTGGAAGATGGGCTGAAGCACGGTTAACAGAGTATGATGAGGATCAGGAGAATGACGAAGTAGGAGAAGGAAATAAGTCATGGACCACTCTTAAAAGTGTTTCAAAACGCTTCAAAGACGACTTCAAACCCACAGCATATGATGTAGCAGCTCATATGGCCATCGAAACCATCAAGCAGGAAGGAAAGTTAATGGACCTAGATGAGTATAATACCTACTTTGACACCTACTCTGATGACTCCGGTTTTGAAGAAGTCGCTCTGTTGCACTTTTACAAGAAAGGGCTTCACCCCAAGCTTGTTGATCGAATCTCAGACACATATCCAATTCCAACTACCCTTGCAGGATACAAAGAGAGAGCTATGGAGCGTCAGCAGGAGTATTTGAGTCGTCAAGCAGAAAAGATCCAATGGGGAAATCCACGTTCGACCAGGACCACGAACCCCACAGGTGGACGGGCAGGAACCAACATCAACGCATTTAATAATGCAGAACCAGGTGCTAGACCTTCTAACTCTCGAACCCCGTTAACTGCAGATGAACGACAGGCTCTCATGAAGAAAGGGGTGTGCTTCAACTGTTGTCAGGTTGGCCACCTATCACGATGATGAGTCGTTATTTTAGTGGAAAGAACCCCACCAAAACAAACAAAACACTCTTAATTGTTTGATGTGCTCGTGAACAGATACAATGTTCTTAGGAAAAAGTACACTTTTGATTTAACACACTTTGTAAGACTTTTGGGTTTTATAACAGAAGGTATATCACAGAACAGTAAACAAGTCAAGTTTAATCACTTTCTATCAAAACAGTACTTCAGATTCAATGCAGATGTTCAGTCAGATCAGATTTCAGCAGTAGTCCAGTATTCAGACAGACAGACAGTTCAGATTCAACAGTAACAACAGTATAGATTCACAGTATATTTTGACTTTAGAGGTGATCAACCTTTGGTTCGCTTATTTATAGGTTTAGAGCTTACACTAGTAGGTTATATTCATGATGGTCCAAAGCTATAAGCTCCAGACGCTCGCTAGTGTACCGTACAATGTGTCACTACTTTTCTACTATACAACCTACCTACTTTTATACCTATTCTACAATATATTTGAATGTCCGCTAAAATACTATTATAATAATACAAAATTATCGTTCGGTAGGTGTATCGAGTCCAATCATTCCTTATAAGGATATCTTCTCCTTTCTTGCTCATTTTACCATATAGATTTTGTAGGAAAATGTAGGTTCCTACAGCTTTTTACTTCCCCTGGTTTCAACATTTTCAACTTGGTAGCGGGTGATCGTAATGCTCCACTACACTGCGGTTGTCACTCCTGATAGTCTCGGTAGAGTGATGGGTTGGATTCCCATTATCCAGCTACGTTCGGTACTCCCGGACTATAATACTTTTCTTTCTCTTTTATTGTGGCGCTACTGAAAGTCCTTGGTTAACTATTCCTTTGATAGTATTCTCACTTCGGTAGTGCAGTTCTAATCAACGGATTAGTATACCCGATGATACTTTGTAGATCGATAGTATTCGATCTATAGTTTCACTCCTAAAACCGATGGTATCCTGTTCTACCGAATGCCATTCTTACCAGTCTTGGTAGAGTTCTCTCTTTAGTATTGGTCCAAGGTATTATCCTCGGTACTCTGATTGTTATTATACTCTCTTTCTTTTTAGTAGTATTCGGTGGACTACCGAACAGTACTTTAGATAGTAGTCTATCCATTTCCCTAGTGTACTTGGCGATCACACTGATCTTAGAATGCTTTGTCTGATCACTGTTTTGGTAGATCTATTCCATTTCGATCTTTACCCTTCTAATGCATTTATCACAAGATTTCTACTACTGGTCTTTAGTCTTCAATTACCGAGTCGGTAAATCCCTTGAGTCGTACAAGTACACAACTAGTTTAAGTAGGAATTTGAAGTTAACTTAGTAACTTCAATAGGGTGGATCTGCTACTATAAACTGCTTCATTTGGTAGTACATCTGTCATAGTATTCAGGATAAGCTAGATCTCTATCCGTTCATACTTAACATTATTACTACCGAATGGGCTGCAATACTTAATACTTTAACTAGCAGTTTGGGCTCACTCTAGTCCTTTATTACCCATTTTACACGAGATAATGTGCTTTATTCATCCAAAAATGGTATCTAAAATGTGATTTTTGACAGCGTATCAACGAGACTGTCCTACCCGTCAGCAAGGACCTCCCAGAACGCCTGCTCAACCAGGCCGAGCCATTCATGCTACTGAAACATTGAACGTTTCAGAGACTCCTACTTCATCTGCATCGAGAACAGAGACTCCATCCCCCTGTGACATGGTCAAGGAGATTTCAGATCTGATCAACAGGGTAAAAAGCTTGCAAGGAGAAGAGAAGGAACAGGCGGCTGTATACTTGAAGGATGTTACTTCAAATTTGGATTTTTGAATCCCTCCCCTGCAGTATCGTCAGGAGGAGTTGTACACTATACCGGACTTTGTAACAATCAATTTTCTGTTTTTACTTCCCCATGTGAGCACATGTTTCCGTCTGAACTTAGAATGTCGACAATCACCCAGAACAGACAGATGCCATCAATTATGTTACATGTGGAATTCATTGGAAAAATCACCAGTAGAAAATCGATGCAGAAGCACTTCTCGATAGTGGAGCAGAAGGAATCATTATTAACTCACACTTCGCAAAAAAGAACAATTTCACATTACGACCTGTCCCTAAACCCTTCCCAGTGCGAAATGTAGATGGATCAGAAAACATCATGGGCTGGGTACGGCATTATACCATTCAAAAATTCCGAATTTATTCCCAGAATTCCAACTCCTACCATGAAGAACAAGCACATTTTTATGTCACTGATATAGGAGGACATGATATTATTCTTGGAACAGATTGGTTAGATGAACATAACCCAGAAATTAACTGGAAGGAACGACAAATGAATCTTACAAGATGTCCCCCTACCTGTAAACTAAAGAATCCTCCAGTGAAAAATGTGCGTACCAACAGTAAACTCTCTGGATCAAATTCTACTCATGATCCCCGTGACCACCATCGAGACTACCATGTAACATGGAAGGAACCATTGAACACCTACAAAGCGACCCCTCAATATAAGATAGCAGGACGACGAAGATGGAAGACAGATCCACGACTTCTTTATCAGATACTGATCAACTCGACCCTCTTTACAGAGGATGAAGATGATTCATTCCAAATACCTCTAGAATGGGAACAGCAAACTATGAATACTCTCCTAAACAAGGCAGCAGAAGATACAGTATGTAACATGCCAGACCAGGACAGTATTCCTATCCCTATACGAGCAACCTTTACTAAATCACAGCAACTAGCGGAAGACAGTCACAGAATAAATCAGAAACCTCTCAATCAACAAATTCCTGACCAATATCACAAGTATCTCAAAGTCTTCGATAAACAGACCTCTGAATGACTACCAACTCGAGGAGAATGGGATCATGCCATTGATCTCAAGGAAGATTTCAAACCTAGACCTTGTAAAACCTATCCTCTGTCACCGGTGGAGCAGAAGGAACTTGATACATTTCTTGATGAGAACCTGGCTAATGGGTATATTTGACCCTCTAAATCTCCAATGGCAAGTCCCTTCTTCTTTGTAAAAAAGAAAGACGGAAAGCTTCACGCTGTACAGGATTATCGGGAGTTAAACAAAGGGACGATCAAAAATGAATATCCCTTGCCGCTGATTTCAGAACTAATAGACAAGTTGAAGGGAGCTAGAGTATTTTCAAAGGTGGACCTCCGTTGGGGTTACAACAATATCTGAATCAAGGAAGGAGACAAATGGAAGGCTGCATTCAAGACAAACCGAGGCCTTTTTGAACCTACAGTTGTGGAAGGGCTAGCTGGCGCACTTGTGGCTAGCCCCTCCTACCTATTTCTATTCTAGGATACGACGATCTTCCTCCTCGAGGCGCATACACGATTCTTTCCATAAATCGACTTCTCCTCGGTGCTATCAGTACCGGGAACGCCAAGCCGCCGATTTCACCGACCAACATCATATTTTCATTTCACGTTCGACTCTCTTGGACTCCAATCTTTTGCTATGAATTTTACTTCAAAAACATAAAAGATACATATCGTATGTTTCATTCGTTTCTCATTACTACCATAATGTTTAGTGTATATCGTTCCATTCTCTTCAAATTCTGTTCTCTTGCTAAATCTAAAAATAGCCGACTGCTTCCTTCTACTCTTCTCTCCGGCTCGAACGTCCGTACTTACCTTTTATATTTTCTTCTCTCTTCAATAATTACTTACGAGAGGAAGAGGACAAAGAGAAATCTATCCAACTCTCTCATGCTGCTGTCCGCTGTTCCGAGAGCGCCTTGAGCAAGCGCTAGGGATTGGGGGACCCTATTCTCGTCGAACGCACGCAGTAGGAGGGACAAAGAGAAATGGATCCGAGTCCGAATCTAATCACACTTGGGAGTACCCCAACGGTCGTTAAGTAGCTTCTTTAATGTGTCTATTTTTGTAGTTAGTCACGCATTTGCCCGTTTGTACTTGTCGGGGCAAATCCCCAAAAAAATCTAGTCCTCTCTTGACTCGCAACCACCACCTTCACATCTGAGTTTTTCGAGCCCTACAAACAAATATCGAGTCGTCCAACGACGACAGAGCCGCTAAGTGTTTTCGTTCCCTTCTCTATTCGCACGTACTCTCTTTTCCGAGTTTATTCGTCTCGGATCAAACTCTATCGGTATACTGCGTCGTGGCTGTAGACACGCGCTAACTTAGTTTACCATTACTTCCCCTTCTACTTCCTCGACCTCTTCGTCTCTATCCTCGTTAGGATCAACCCTTTCTTCTACAGTGGCTGCCCCAGAGAGGCGAGAGGTTTTCCGAGAGAATAGAAACTTCCGTTTATATCAAATCTTTCATATAGTCTTTGTATTGAACTCTATTCTCCGCAGGGTACGTACTAGACGAGCTTCCAACATGACGACTCAAGCCGTTACGTTCATACAACCGATGCCAATCCCTGGCGCCCACAACGCCCCCGTCTTCAACGGCAAGAACGCCAAGCTTTTCCTCAATACGATCGAGCGCCATGGTCAAGCGGCCGGTATTACCGACAAGAACGAATTGGTAGATTATATCTATCACTACTCGTCAGACGAAGTTCAAGAGACAATTCGTTATGATCCCCATATGGATACCGAGGTAGAAGGCAGGACTTGGGACAAGGCTAAGGCGGCTTTTCTAGCTATATTTCAGATCTCCGAGACTATTCCTGATTTTACCCTTGATGATCTTAGGGAGTTTGTTGCTGTTCAAGCGCAACAGGGACCTTACTCGGACAAAACACAAATTGAAGATTATCTAAAGGCCTTTACGAAGATCTCCAACGTTCTTTTAAAGCGTAAGCTTATCATTCAAGAACAGGCTAACTACTATTTTGTCACAGGGATTCCGACCGAATGGAAGGAATGGTTCATCCGTGAGTGCCCAGAAGATAAAAGAGAAGCTGACTCCGCTCCTACTATAGCCGAGAGCATAGCTATTCTGAAACGTAAGTTCGATACCAAACGTCTTACTTACGAGTGGTGGAATTCGCAGAAAACCCCTATACCCAAGACTGTACGTTTTGAGGAGCCTCGACATACGTCGAGAGCGACAAATCCCACTTCGGCTCCTACTACTTCTATGTCGTCTGCACCTGGAAACGCCGTATCGTCTGGGGCCTCGCAAGGTCTACCTCAAACTTCAATTGACATCTTGACGGAACAAATGCGACAACTCAATCTGCATCTCTTACAACAGACTCAACATTTGGCTCAACAGTCTTCCCAACCGACGAACTCCGCATCTACTTCGTCTATGCCTTCTCACGCAAATGATGCCATGAATCGTGCTAGGAACCTTGCTAACATGCTTCGGTCCTGTATGATTTGCGGAGACACGGGGACGCATCCTCTTCATCCTTCGAAATGTCCATGTACCCAAGAACTCATTGTACAAGGCTACATTACGTTCAATCCAGACACAAACAGGTATGTTTTACCGAATGGGAAAGACTTACCTAGGGTACCTTACGGCTGGAAAGGCGGGATTAACTCCTTCTTGCGCCAAACATCTTCTAATGCGAGCTCCACGGATACGAAGGGGAAAGGTAAAGAAACTACGAGTTCTAACTATACTAGGGACGTTCCTCCACACCTGGCTTCGACGTCTTCGGCCGGATGGGATCTTAACAATTTGTCTCTCTCTCTGGGAGATGAATATGTCATCAACGGTACTACTTTTGCGGTGTCGGCGCTGGGGACTGATGCGACTAAATACTCAACGGACCCGGCTCTGCGTTCAGGGAAAGATAATACCCGTTTCAATCCGCTAGGAGATCGCAACGCTAAATCTAAACCTCGAGAGACTCCACAACAACCTTCAAGCACTACTTCAGCGAAACCTACGTCTGGTAACGTTCCGCCTTCGACGTCTCAAAATCCTAACAGTACCCCGCAAGCTGCAACTCCTAACAAAACGAACGTACCTCAACCGAGTAACCCGATTAACCGCTCCGACGGCTGGAAAGCGTCTCTTCCTTCTCATAACAAAGCAAGAAACGACGTTCCGATGAAAGACGGGACTAAGTCAAACCCCGGGGCAAGCTATTACTTTACTTCCCAAATACAAGAACGAACGGATGCGGTTCGAGTGTTCGAAACGGCTTTGGGAATGCAAATAACCTTACCATTGGACCAAGTAATCGGGGTGAGTCCTATTTTGCAAAAGATGTTTGGAGAAATTACTCGGACTCGCCGAGAATATGGGAAGCGGGATGGAGAAGTACAACGCGCTAACGGCGCCGAATATGATGCTTGTGAAGCAGGGACTTGCGTTCACAGTAGAGACGAAGGAGAGACATGGTTCGACTATGAAGTTATTGAATCTCCTGAGGTTCAGAAAGAGAACGAAGCTTTGTTGGGCGGCGTATTGGTTGGAGAATGCAATGATGCGGCTTTAATCGAAGACGAGGAAAAGAAGTACTTTGCGATGGCATGTGGATTTGTTGATGTGACGATAAATGGGAAGAAATTTCGAGCGTTGGTGGATACTGGAGCCGAACTGAATGTAATGTCAGTCGAGTTGCCGGAGGAAGCGAGACTGCCGCTAGATTTCGAAGGTACAGCATGGTCCCTAAAGGGGGTCAATGGGCCTTCGGAGCAGCTACGAGGTGTAATCAAAGATGCGCCGATAATGATAGGTGGACACGAGTTTGATCACCACTTCTTTGTCTCGAGGAATCGTATGGCAAAACAGGATATGATTCTGGGTGGGCCGTTTTGTCAATGGTACGCTGCAAGAATTCAATATTCAAGGTATCAAGGAGCAAAGTTATGGTTATGGAAAGATGGAGAAGAAATGACGAGGCCAACTATTTGTGTTCGAATCATTGATCCGAAGGATCCAAGGCACACAAAAGTCATAGAGTGCGGGAGGCATCCAGGACCACCTCCGAAATGTTCTCACCCTGTCCGTTCGAGCCGAGCCGCCAGGGTTGAAGAAGTAGAAGACGAAGAGCGTTTTTGATACAGGAGTCGGGTGCGGTCTTCCACGCGGCCCCCGTTACCTATGATATACCCACTGTAGGAAGATCCCTTGAAGCCTTACTAGGCAACGAGGAGTTTGATGGTTTTGATTTCTTGACCGGAGCGATCCCTCCTCCACATTTTGATGCTTTCTTGAGAGAGTACGCCCGATCTACCGGGAAAAACTCTAACTTTCCTTCAGACACTGAAAGTGCATGGGTTAGACGAGCATTCGCTACTGATTATCATGTAGGGAACACGATTCAGCCCAAGAGATCCAAATACAAGCCAGTACATCGCAAGTTTAGACCAGTACCTACTTACATGCCGGACCCGGTTGCCCAACAGTTCAAATCTATCCCACCTCCAACTCCTCTCGTTTTTCCCAAGAAGCCTCAACCCTGGAGAACTTTGCCCTTTGGTGACCGCGTAACTCTAGAACGAATGGAGATGATGTTAGGGAATATCGAGCCTGGAATTCTTAATGCGGAAGAAATCGACCTCCTTTGTTGGATAGTCCACCAACGAGAGAAGGCGTTCGCCTTTGAGTTTGCCGAGAAAGGGTTCTTCAGTAGAGAATACTACCCCGACTACGAGATACCGGTTATCGAACATACTCCCTGGCAAAGGCCACCTATACGGATCCCGAATGCAATTATCAACGAGGTAAAACGGGAGATCTCCACGCAGGAAAAGGCTGGTAGATTTGAATCGACGGTGTCCAGCTATCGATCTGCGATGTTTGCGGTAGCCAAAAAGAAAGGAGTTCGTCTCGTTATCAACCTCGAACCTCTCAATGCTGTTACTATTCAAGATTCGTCGCTCCCACCAAACGTCAACGACTTTGCCGAGGACTTTATCGGACATTCGATGTACGGACTTTTTGATTTGTTCTCAGGTTTCGATGCGAGGTGGGTCCACAAGAAGTCCCGACCCTTACAGGCGTTTCATTCTCCGTTGGGTGCCAAACAACAATGCACCATGGTAATGGGGTACACTAATGCGGTACAAGAATTCACGAGGTGCGTAAATCATGCCCTGGTACAAGTTCAACAGTTTGCTAGGGCCTTCATCGACGATAATGGGTGCAAAGGGGCAAGATCTCGTTATAACGACGAAGTAGCAGATGGGTATGAGGAAGCGCGCAGGTTCGTCGTAGAATATTTTGGAAATCTTGACCTTTTATTAGCAGCATTGATACTAGCGGGAGTAACGGCTTCCGGTATGAAAGCTATTCTTGCAGCGATACGTCTCAAGCTGGTCGGGAGCGTAGTGTCCCTGGAAGGGTGGAGTATGGCGGAAGAAATCGTTAAAAAGGTGTTAACCTGGGTCACTCCAACTTCGGTATCGGAAGTACGGGGGTTCTTGGGGACGGTAGGAGTAGGAAGAAGATGGATAAAAGGGTTCGCCTTGATAGCTAAGCCGTTAACCCAACTACTTTCCGTGTCAGAAGCTGAATTCTCTTTATCGATTGAAGCCTTAGACGCTATAGAAGAACTCAAACATCGAGCTTCGACAGCCCCAGTATTGATCAAAATCGACTACGAAGCGGCGGTAAAGGTAGGAAAAGTCCGTGATACTGACGAGAGACTAGTGATAGTTGGGGTAGACGCATCTTGGATCGGTGCCGGGTGGATACTCTATCAGTACCAAGACAAGAAGAAACGGCCTGCTTTGTACGGATCCTGCACTTTCAACAAAACCGAGAACAAGTACAGTCAACCGAAGTTAGAAGTCTACGGCGTTTATCGGGCATTCAAAGAGCTGCGGCATCGCATATGGGGACTCCACTTCCGACTTGACCACGATGCTATTTCACTAGCGAAGATGTTAAGAGAGCCGGACGACGTCCCGAATGCCCCGCTTCTTAGATGGGTTGCATACATCAAGCTTTTCAACTTCGAGACCCATCATGTTCCCGCCACCTCTCATCAAGCCGAAGATGGTCTATCAAGAAGAAGGATGGCGCCCGGAGAAGAGATCGAGACGGACGAGCAGCAAGAAAAGTTCCTAGAAGCTTTTTTGGACACAGTGTACGGTGATAAGAACCTAAGACCGTCAGGGGCGGATTGGAAAACTACAGTTGAGTATCTATTTGAATCTCTTTTTATTCGGTGTTCTACTCTATACGACGTCGCTTGGAATGCTAATGCAGCAGTACCTACGACTGGAACTTCTCGTTCGCTAATCATCAAAAATCACCTATACGACTGCGATCCCAATTTCTCTTTTTTTGCTAATGTTTCTCTCGCGGGTACTGGCGCAGACGGCTCAAGGCCGTCGTCAGATTTCTTGGTACGATCCTCTAATTCAGAAAAGGTCTACGAGTGTCTGCTGGGAGACGAGGTTTGCACGTTGGGGTTTACTGAGTATCATTCTTTTGTCGAACCGATGGATGTATCCGCAGTCAAGGTTCCTGAGGAAGATGATGGAGTATTTTGGGAGGAATTGAAGAAATTCTTCAGCGGGGGAGTAGTTCCTAGCCGTTATTCGTCTGATAAACAAAAGTTACGTTTTCGTAAGAAAGCGTCGCGTTTCTTTCTTCATGGCGGCAAGCTTTGGTTAGCTCCGAAGAAGAAGTCGGGGAAGCTTCCTAGACTGGTGGTGGAAGATACAGAGAAAAGGAACGAATTGTTGGCTCAAGGCCATAATGAAGTGGGGCATCGAGGCCGCGATGCTACTTACCGCTTACTTTCGGACAGGTACTATTGGCCTAACATGTACGATGCCGTCTCTTACTTCATTCGATCTTGCATTGAGTGCCAACGGGCAATCCAACCGCTTCCAATTATACCTTACAACGTTTCGTGGCAATCTCCCCTACTTCGACACTTCACCTTGGATTGCATCCATATGCCTCCGGGCGTGGGAGGGATGAACTACATTATTCAAGCGTTGGAACCGAATATTCTCTGGCCAGAGGCCAAAGCGATCAAATCTCTAAAAGCGGTTACCGTTGCAAAATTCATCTATACGGAGTTGGTTTGCCGGTTCGCATGCGTACCCGTTATTTCGATGGATGGCGGTTCGGAGTTCAAGGCCGAGGTCCGACAATTACTAGCAACACTGTATAATTGCACCGTGATCATCTCGACTGCTTATCACCCTCAAGGTAATGGAGCTAACGAACGGGCTCACCAACCTCTTGTAGATGCTATATTCAAAGCGTGCGGAGACAAAAGAGGACGATGGCCCGAGTATCTTCCTACTGCTCTTTTTGCTATAAGGATAACAGTTTCTAGGTCGACAGGCTATGCCCCATATTATCTACTCTACGGCGTTCATCCGGTACTCTCCTTTGACGTTACTGACCATACTTGGCAAACGTTAGATTGGGATCGTGTTCATACCCACGTTGACCTGTTAGCTATACGGATTTTGCAGCTTCAAAGGCGGGACCCCGACTTACAAAAGTCCTACGAGCAGATTCGGAAATCCAGACAACGAGCGATAGATGACATGCAAGGTAAGAATGGCGGGAGGTACGATTTTCATCAATTTGAAGTAGGAATGTACGTCTGGTTGAGAGAGTCGCAGTTGGATGAGATAAAAGGTGGTAAGGGGCTTCCGACATACTCAGGACCTTATATTATACACGAGAAGAGGGATACTGGTTCATATATCCTTAGAGAACTGAGTGGAGCCGTTCTTCCAGGTCATGTCAACGCTCAAAGGCTTAGACTCTTTTATTTTCGTCCTCATCACCAAACCTTGCGTGCAGCTATCCCTTCTAGACCGCATGTTCGAACCCCGAAAGTACAGGAACTCGATTGGGACTTTCGTTCGGCTTCAAAACGGATTCAAGAACGACAACGGGCGTTTCAAGGAGCAGAAGCTGATACCAATTCCTTTCGTGCGTTCTATGCCACTTGCTCATTTCCTTGATTCTTTTCCTCGCAACTATCTTCTTCTTGGCACTTCATACACAGTCAGCTTCTCCTGTGGATTTCCGTCCTCGTGGCGACGTTCAGCATGCGGCATAATCGACTTCTATCTCTTCTTACGTTACAATCCCGCCGTATATTCTCTATACTATTTATATCCCTTCAGAGACCGTCCATCTTCGTTCGTTTCGTTTCCCGCCTTTGTCGCTTGGACCATGCATCCTTTTGCTTTCTGTACACCTGTTCGTTCCACTGAATCGCTAGATTTTGCCGAGACCAATTGGAAGATCCAGCAATTACGACTACAGCTCCCCTCGGAAAAGGATACGTCCGCTGCGCCGCTCGATGGGTTTTCTTACGACGATGAGCTTGAATTTTACTATTATTGCGTTATCAAGTCTTCCTTTCTCATTTTTGACAGTCCTCCTTTGAGCACTGGACGCCAGATAGTTGACCAGTACGTTCCCCTTGCTAGTCTGACTTGGAATGTAGATCGTACCGGATATCACCCGACAAATGAACTCCATATCAATAATCCCGCCTATCACCCTCCTTCTGAACGCCACTTCTATCGTTGGGAACCGACGGCGTACAAGACCAGAGTACACTTTGCGCCTATTCACTCTTACGAAAAAGTCGAACTGGCGGAGGTCTTCACTTACGAAGTTGGAATGACAGTGGACTTGGGAGATGGCGAACGAGTAGTTCCAGTGGTGTTAAAGGTATATCGAACGGATCCTCTTTTGACATGGGGAGAGATTAGGGATGGACTGTACGGTGTTGGACCTCCATTGCGTTATGCGGTCAGAGCCGAAGGGGTCATGTCTGGTGAGTCGTTTCAGTCAATTGTTCGCCGTTTTCGTCTTCTGCGTCGTCCTGGGCATGCGGGGTACCCTTGGATAATAGACATTGGGTCCAAGAAGAAGGTGTTGCATGATCACCCGGATGACTTGGAGAGTGTTTTGCTAGACGAGAAGAACGACGCTTGGTTCGTAATGGCTGGAAATAATCGTTGGGTTGACGAGGATGCGTATGTGGATATCGCCTTGTCAAAGGTCAGGAATTGGTTTGTGGATTCCGAGGCTCGCATCAGAGGAATGTATCGTAGGGTGTTCGTTCCTCGTGCTGGAAAAAAAGTATATATTGGAGAGAGAAGGAGGAATGCGTTGTCCGTGAGAGCTACTGACCTTACTAGCTACCTTCAATTGGCATTTGGTCCTGTTCTGGGCTAAGTCGTGCGAGGACGCCCTCGAACTTTCCTTCACTGTGGAAGGGCTAGCTGGCGCACTTGTGGCTAGCCCCTCCTACCTATTTCTATTCTAGGATACGACGATCTTCCTCCTCGAGGCGCATACACGATTCTTTCCATAAATCGACTTCTCCTCGGTGCTATCAGTACCGGGAACGCCAAGCCGCCGATTTCACCGACCAACATCATATTTTCATTTCACGTTCGACTCTCTTGGACTCCAATCTTTTGCTATGAATTTTACTTCAAAAACATAAAAGATACATATCGTATGTTTCATTCGTTTCTCATTACTACCATAATGTTTAGTGTATATCGTTCCATTCTCTTCAAATTCTGTTCTCTTGCTAAATCTAAAAATAGCCGACTGCTTCCTTCTACTCTTCTCTCCGGCTCGAACGTCCGTACTTACCTTTTATATTTTCTTCTCTCTTCAATAATTACTTACGAGAGGAAGAGGACAAAGAGAAATCTATCCAACTCTCTCATGCTGCTGTCCGCTGTTCCGAGAGCGCCTTGAGCAAGCGCTAGGGATTGGGGGACCCTATTCTCGTCGAACGCACGCAGTAGGAGGGACAAAGAGAAATGGATCCGAGTCCGAATCTAATCACACTTGGGAGTACCCCAACGGTCGTTAAGTAGCTTCTTTAATGTGTCTATTTTTGTAGTTAGTCACGCATTTGCCCGTTTGTACTTGTCGGGGCAAATCCCCAAAAAAATCTAGTCCTCTCTTGACTCGCAACCACCACCTTCACATCTGAGTTTTTCGAGCCCTACAAACAAATATCGAGTCGTCCAACGACGACAGAGCCGCTAAGTGTTTTCGTTCCCTTCTCTATTCGCACGTACTCTCTTTTCCGAGTTTATTCGTCTCGGATCAAACTCTATCGGTATACTGCGTCGTGGCTGTAGACACGCGCTAACTTAGTTTACCATTACTTCCCCTTCTACTTCCTCGACCTCTTCGTCTCTATCCTCGTTAGGATCAACCCTTTCTTCTACACAGTGATGTTCTTTGGACTAATGAACTCACCGGCAACCTTCCAAGCAATGATGAACACTCTCTTTAAAGACCTCATTGACTCGGGCAAAGTGGTTATCTATATGGACGATATCCTAATATTCACAAAAGATCTGGAAGAACACCGTAACATCATGAAACAGGTATTACAACGACTAATGGACAATGACTTATATGCCAAACCAGAAAAATGCACTTTTGAAGCTGAGTCAATCGAATTTCTAGGCATTATAATCTCACACAATACGCTGGCCATGGACCCAGTAAAGGTATCAGGAGTAACGAACTCGCCAACCCCTCGAAATGTCAAGGAAGTTCAATCCTTCCTGGGCTTTGGCAATTTCTATAGACGCTTCATTCAAGGATTTTCGAAAGTTGCTCGTCCACTCTTTGAACTTACAAGAAAAGACTGTCCTTGGAACTGGACAGATAGCAGTCAAGAAGCATTTGATGCTTTAAAAGTTGCGTTCACCTCATCCCCTGTTCTTTTAATGCCTGATCCTTTGAAACCTTACCGAGTTGAAGTTGATGCATCAGATTATGCTACTGGAGGAATTCTATCACAGCAAGACCATGAACAGAAATGGCATCCAGTAGCATATTTATGGAAATCTCTATCGGAAACAGAACGAAACTATGATATCCATGACAAAGAACTCTTAGCCATTATCTGAGCTCTTGAGTCATGGCGACATTACCTCGAAGGAGCCCCACACACTATTGAAATCTTAACAGATCACAAGAACTTGGAGTACTTCACTACAGCTCAAAAACTTAGTAGATGACAAGCTCGGTGGGCATTGTTCCTCACTTGTTTTGACTTCACATTGCTGCACCGCCCAGGTACATCTAATCAAAGTGACCCCTTATCCAGATGAACAGACCATAAAGAGGGGGTAGATCGAGACAACTCGGATCGCGTTCTGTTAGATCCCAAGTTCTTTCAAATAAGAGCTACTAGACCAGGATCAGTAATGACTGTCAGAGACATTGAGTTACGGAAGTGAATTTGGGAATGCCCACAATGAGATCAAGAAGTAGTGAAAGCATTGGATGTCATTTTACACAACGGACCTCGATCATTGGTAAAGAATTTACAGGAATGGAACTATGAAGATGGCTTGATCTTGTTCCGGGGAAAAGTATATATCCCCAATGACATCAAACTGTGACAAGACATAGTCAAAATGCATCATGATAGCCTGACAGCAGGACACCCCGGTCGATTCAAAACTTATGAACTAATTAGCAGAGAATTCTGGTGGCCTGGTATGTCAGTTTTTGTTCGAGACTACATGGATGGTTGTGCTACTTGCCAGTTGACAAAGACAGTTAACCAACCAAATCATGTTCCTCTGGTCCCTAATGAAACACCAAATTGACTGTTTGGCACTATTACCACAGATTTCATCAAGGATCTGCCTGAATGTCAGGGATTCAATGCTGTTAATGTCACTGTAGATCATCTGACCAAGGCCGTGGTGATTTCCCCCTGTCAAAAGGACATTGATAGCAACAAGACAGTAGATCTACTCTTCGACAACACTTGGCGTCGATATGGACTTTGGGACAAAATGATCTCAGACCGTGGACCTCAATTTGCAAGCAAAGTCATGAAAGGTATTTATGCAAAGCTAGGCATAACATCAGCCCTAAGCACTGCATACCACCCTCAGACCAACGGCGAGACAGAACGATTCAACCAAGAATTGGAACAATTCCTCTGCATATTCTGTAACTATCGTCAGGATGACTGGGTTAAATGGCTACCATATGCTGAATTCTGTCATAATTCTCGCACACACTCTGCTACAGGGAAATCTCCATTTGAACTACTTCATGGATTCCTCCCATGGCTCTTCCCCACTGTAAACCCAATTTCACAAGTTCCAAGCGTGGAAGAATGACTCCAGAATTTAGAAGCCATCCGTAAGGAAGTTCAGGCGAGCCTAGATATGGCTGCAGAGTCAATGAAAAGAAGCCATGGAGATCATATCAAAGAAGGGAAAGAGTTCAAAGTAGGGGATAAGGTATTATTGGATGGAAAGAACCTAAAAACGAACAGACCCAAAGCTAAGTTATCAGATCGACATCATGGACCATTCATCATCACTGAAAAAATTGGCAAGGTCAACTACCAGTTACAACTTCCAAAAACCTGGAAGATTCACCCTGTCTTCCATGCATCCCTTCTCATGCCATTCCAGGAAACGAAAGCTCATGGACTAAATTTCCCTGGACCACCTCCAGAACTTTTACCAGACGATGAAGAATATGATGTAGAAGCGATTTTGAACTCTAGACCAACACAAAATAAACGAGGGGTTGAATACCTAGTGAAGTGGTTGGACTATTCGGATGCAGAAAACTCTTGGGAACCAGCATCAGGACTTCATGGAGTACAACAATTGATCGACGAATTCCATGCAAAAAATCCTAGTGCGTTGAGATTGTTTGAAGATATATAAATGAATATATTAATCTGAACCCAAAAAGTTTACAATTTATCTTGAAAATATCATTTACCTATTTCACTCTCAAATATTTTAAAGATGAGACACTATTGAAGTACTTTAGGATGTATACCTTAACAACCTGTCTTTTTTCAATCAATACAGTGTTGGAGGCATTAAAATATTTCCTCCCAAACTATGAATGGAGAATGAATTTGATATTTTAAACATTCATTAATATATGACTAAAATATTACAATGTTGAATATGAAAGAAATATTTTAATGACTAATATCTACAGTTTGACAAAAAGTACTTCAGATTCAACACCATATCTGCCACTATTTTAACATGAGATTAAAATATTATGCTCTCAAATATGCAAACAATATTTTAATCAATTTATACACTCTTAATGTTTATAGTAGCATCTAGTCTTAGTCCTATATCTTATATGACTTCCTATTTTGATATATTTTGGTATATTCTTGTATACTTTTGTTGATTTTGCACATATATTTTAGTATATTTTTGTATTGTATTTTTTGGTATATATTACTGTATTCTTGTATACTTTTGTCTATTTCACATGTATCTTTTGGTATATTTTAGTATATTTCAGTATATTCTTGTGTAATTTTGTCTATTTCAATGTATCTTTTGGTATCTTTTAGTATATTCTTGTGTATTTTTTGTTTATATCACAATCTATTTTTGTATTCATTGTTATAAATGATCCAATGTTCACCATTCTTGAAAGGCAAATGGTCTCCTGCACCTTTGTCATGCCTCTCATTTGTCATCAGATGAGGTTTTTCTATAGCATTCTGCTCCCATCCCACTGCAAAGGCTGGGGGTGTGAATTAAATACATGCAAAGAAGACATGAATATACTAAATGTACCAATGTATACTCAAACAGACAAAAGTACACAAGAATATAACAAACAATACAAAAATATACTGTGAATATAGAAAATCCTCATCTGATGACAAATGAGAGGCATGACAAAGGTGCAGAAGACCATTTGCTTTTCAAGAATGATGAACCTTGAATCATTTATAACAATGAATACAAAAATACACATGAATATACTAAAATATACCAAAAGATACATGTGAAATAGACAAAATTATACAAGAATATACTGAAATATACTAAAATATACGAAAAGATACATGTGAAATAGACAAAAGTATACAAGAATATAGTAATACATACCAAAAAATACAAAAATGTACTTAAATATACTAAAAATATACTAAAATATACTAAAAATATACCAAAAATATACTAAAATATATGTGCAAAATCAAAAAAAGTATACAAGAAACTGTTGCTTTGAATGTCTCAGCCAATACAAAGTATCTTGTGAGAATAGTTTAATGAATGAAAGGAACTTTGTCCCTTCCTTTTCTTCAAGAACAATATGTTCATTGGTACCATGACTCTCATAGCCATCATTTAAGAGTTGTCCTAATGATATGAGGTGTTAGTTTAGATCAGGCACATAATACACAGGATTGAGTTTATAAACTTTTATGTGCTTTGAATCAACACCATTCCTCTTGCTGTAATCTGTGTAAACGGGTTTGCAGTCTTTAGAGGTATTGGATTTTCAAGTTCTTCTATATCAACCAAGTCATCCTTCACAAAAGTGAAGTGAGATGATGCTCCTGAGTCTAGAAGTCAATGATCCACAATAAGCAAATCCATGTATTTTTGGAGTTCCTTCTCAATATTTTTCTTTCCCTTAAATTTAGAACACTCAGCAAATGGTGAGTTGTGTGCACAAAGAGAAGAATAATATTTATTAAGTACATCTGGTAGATTAAAATCTACTGGTACAGAGCAACATGCATATGAAGTACTACATCCCCCTGTCCTCATCGTCACTGCAAATAAATGCACATTAGACAAAGTGTACTGGTTAGAGTGAGAAGGTACTCACCTGTAATAGACACTCTGGTCATCAAAACCAGTGGCCTCTGCAATATCCTCATCCATGTCTGACATTGAACCAAGAGAAACCCCCCTTGTCCAACAGACTGCAGTCATTGTTGGCCCAATTGATAGGCTGGTCCTGGCTCATTCTGCTCAACAATGAAGGAGTAGAGGGACCTGCAATGGGGGTATTCTCATTCTTGTGCTGATGGTACTCCGACATTTTGATGTCCTGAGTTCCATGGACAATGGGTTCAAGGACCTTGATTTGCTGAGTGGATGGTTTAACACCCATGTCACAAGCAAGATCAAAAGTGTTCTTTGTACCTGGAAAGAAGCCATCAAAAGGCTTCTGAGTTTCCTGGAAGAAAGGGTTATGAGGGTCTGGGAGAGAAGCCATAAGAGGAATTCGAGCAGCAGTGGTGACATGAGAGTGGTCATGGTCATCATGTTGATGTCCCTTGCCTTTGCCTTTGCCAGCATGCTTGCTACAACCCTTTGAATTTTGGTTCCCCCCCTGGCTGCTAGCATTGTTGCCAGAGTTCTGGTGCTGTTGCTGTTTGAAATTAGGGTCCTCCCTTTTCCTCTTCACCACTGACAGCTTCTGCACCTGCTTTCCAGCATCCTTGTGTTTTCCCTTTCCAGTTCCTTCAAAGACCATGATGCCACAATTTTTTAAGTCTTCAATCGAGCTAGTTTTGACCACAGAAATTTGGTCAGAGACGATGTCATCAATGATAGTTTTGTAAGTGTCAGGAAGCTTGGAGAGTAGGATAAGGAGCTGGAGGTGGGCAGGGATTTTGAAGTCCTTATCAGCTGCCTCAATGTGGTGGAAGTACATGATTAGATCCTCCACATAGTTGGCTGGGTGAGCATTAGCAGGAACCTGGATATTCATGGCAGACTTAAAGTCATGGAGAATGGAAGCAACAGTAGGGTTGTCATAGAGTCCCTTGAGTTTGTCCCAAGTTCCCTTGGCAGTTGTCTTGCTTTCGACCTTGGATGCAACCAAAGTTGAGAGGCAAAGATGAATGGAATCTAGAGCCTGCATGTTGTTTTTCTTCCACTCACAAATTTCCTCCCTATTGGTGATAGCAGCTGCACTAGCAGCCTCAGTGTAAGTACCAGGGGATGGTTCAGCATTAATAACAGCATCCCAAATGCCAGTGTGCATGAGGTATGCAGTCGTCTTGGTAGACCACATTTGCCAATAGGTGGCATTGAGGGTTGGGAAAGTGTTGAATGTACTGTTCAAAGACATAGTGATATATCTGGGGAAAATCATCCATCAGCATTCATCCATAATGCATAGAATAAAGAGTAAAAAATGCCACAATAAATGTGCAAAAAGACAGTGACAAAGAGCCCCTTTGCCAGCATACAATATAGTGAGCACAGTGCTAATAAGCAGCAAATTGTTCAGAGCTTCACACTGAAAGCAACAGATAACTTATTGTTGTCTGGCATAATGTCAAGCCCTTCAAGGTGACTACCAGGTAAGTGGAGTGTTGTTGGCAGCCCTTTTAAGGCACTCCTGACAGTGGACTCCAGGGGCCCATAACCTGTGTGATTACAGGTATGGAAGGAAGCCTGTGTAGGCAGCAAGGCAGTAGCCTCCTTAACCTACCTGGGGATGAGAATAAGAGTTGAGGCGAGTAGACAATAGAAGTATCTCTGTTAAGAGTGCTAAAGTACAGTACAAACTACTAGGGTATTTATACTAAGTACCTATGATAAGTATCATATGATTATCAGCTTAAGGCTGTCTGTATCAATATGTACTGGGTGTATGTGGCTATTCTGCATACTACAACAGTTCCATCAGAATGATCTGATAGAAGATGTGTTGCCACATAAATGTGGCAATGTGTTGATGGCATCTTATGGAAGTGCCAATTCAACAAACTGGGCAAAACCAATGTATTAGCTGATGCTCTATCCTACTCTCCCTTTCATTGGGTCTCAGATGAGGAAGACAATACCAAAAGGACCATACTAAAACCCAAATACTTCATAAAACTGGCAACATCCCACTTCAATAACCCCCTTGAAGAAAAAATCCGAAAAGCATCAGCTAGAAAAGCAGAAGTAGTGGAAGGACTGAAGGAATTGAAGAGAGGAGGACTGAAGAGGTTAGTGGACAGGATAGCAGAATGGGAAGAAGATGAAGGACTGATATACCACTGAGGAAGGGTATATGTGCCACCTGATGACAAGTTAAGGAAAGAGGTGGTGAGACAATGTCATGATGCTCTAGCAGCAGGACATGCAGGGAAACATGCTACTTTTGATCTAGTAAACACCCATTACTGGTGGCCTGCAATGAGAGCACTTGTGGAGAAGTTCATGGAAGGATGCAATGTCTGTGTGTGGAAGAACTTACAGAGACACCTGAGGGCAGTAATGGAACTGTTAGAAGTACCAGAAGGACCCTGGGAATTTGTGGGAGTAGATCTAATCACCCAACTTCCCAAGTCTCAAGGTTACAATACCATCCTTGTTTGCACAGATCAATTTTGGCAAGCAAGTACACACACTCCCATGACACTCTAGCATAACCGCAGAAGGAGTGGCCAACTTGTACTACAGAGAGATCTTTAGACTTCACAGTCTACCACTTCAGATGATATCAGATCAAGAACTGCAGTGATGAGACTCCTGCTTAAACAACTTGGCATTCAATCCATGCTTACTTCAGGCTACCGACCACAATCCAATGGGCAGACAGAGAGGGCAAACCAGGAAGTAGAAAAGTATTTGAGGATATTTGTAAATCAAAGACAAGACAATTGGGTTGAACACCTACCCATGGTGGAATCTGTAATTAACTTGCAAACACACTCAGCCCATGGTTTATCCCCCTTTGAAGTCACATACAGATACTTACCTCACTTCAACATCCCAGTGGGAAGGAGGACAGGAAATGCAAGTGTGGAACAGAGGATTGAAGTGTTGGAAGTGAGGAGAGATGCAGGAGCAGCCCTACACCTGGCAAAAAGAAAACAGAAAGAAGGGTATGAAAGAGGAAGGAAAAAGGCACACCAGTTTAAAATTGGAGACTACATCTGGCTTAGCACAGAAGACATCAACCTATGGCTGTCAAGTGAGAAGTTAGGAGATTGTCAGCTGGGTCCATATGAAAGCATCAACAAAATAGGGAGCCTTAACTACAAACTAGACCTTCCCAAATCCTAGAGTGAATTCACCTGTCAAGACTGGGGTCGATGACACTGAAACCACTCAAGTCACACTAAAACAGAGAAGGAGAGAGAGAAAAGAGATAGATATATGAGAGAGAAAGAGTGAGCTGGCTGTCTGTAGCTCAAATACAGTGCAGAACTACAGTTGTACAGTGTAGAGATGAAGAGGACGAACTGAGGAACTAACTACAATGTCTATGGTATTATTTATACAGGGTCCTGAGTCTTGTTCCCAATGTGGAACAATAGGTAAGAGTCATATCAATATGAGTATCCGGGTAGTATGATGTGATGGGTTCTGTGGAACCTATCATAAGACAATAACTCGGTCCGTGATTGACAGATGGTGAGATCAGATGTCCACTCAGTTGATGATAGAAGCATGTGGTGATTAAGGAGCTGAGGTGTCATGGGGGTTTGGTCTGGGTTTGCCTACAATCAGGTTTTGATAAGGTTTGTCGATGAGGGGATGAAGGGGGAGGTAAAAGGATAGAGGCGGTTCGTGACATTACCCCCTCTTCAGGAGGTGCTTGCGCCTGGAGCACCGATGTTAAGTGCCATATCAGTTTCCAAGGTATGTCTAAGGATTGAACAGCAGATCCAGGTCGTTTAAAGGGTGGTGATTTGTACACTAATATGTCTCTTTTGTGTAAAAAGTAATGAGTTTCTAAAACGAAACACACAACCAAAGTACACCCTAAAGCACACTATATAATTTGTTTGCGAGGTTTCCTGGACGAAAGAAGTCGTCTCTTTAAACTTCAAGTCTTTTAGATCTTAGAAGGGGATAGTTTGCAATGTGATAGATTTTTGCAATAGCAAGATAACACACAAAGTCAAGACCAACAATTGCCAAGTTCCAATACCAAAGGCCCAAGTGCCTAACTATATCCAAAGGTGCCAAACTCTTAATAGTATATAACTCTTTCCACAAAAGTGATCTTTTAAGTCTTTGTATTGATATCTTGTAGGTTAGCATTTCTACAAAGCTATTGGTGACTGGCCCAGGCAAGTGAAGTCCTTACACTTCCGAGAGACACTGGGATCCACAATCAAGCTAGGTGGTACTACGCTGGGGAGCCTATGTATGCTAGCTAGTCCTATTTATACATGATCTCTCTAAAACTGTACAGTTCTACATAAATATTGAATGTCCGATGAAAGAAACAGATAATCAATGAATGTGTGACTCCTAGTGATATGTGTACACTAAATAAGGAAAGCGGAATACTGTAATTAGTAGGAGTCGTGACAGGTATATCTTGATTTACTCAAAGTCTGAGGGTCGCGATATAATCGGACCTCGCGACTGAATCCTTCTCCTGTGGTACCTTGGGTGTCTTGACCCTTAACCCAAGCCATATGATGACTACCATCATGGTAGAGTCTTTGTTTGATATCCGTCTCAACAAGCCACCTATTGGACTGGTTCATTACCCGGAATATCTATAGTCCTAATGCTGTGCCATCGCGATATAGCTTTGGAACACCATCTTGAGTACCCTGGCGGTCATTACAACCATATGGACTGGGTATAGGGTATACTTTACACAGATGATAGGGATATCTTAATTCCTGAACCATCCGAACTTCGGTAGTAGCATCTGTTCGCCTCTGGTACCGTGGGTTTAGTAGATCGCGACTGACAATCCCCTAAACACGTTGGTATTTCCTCGTAGTCAAAGCTGATCAGCCGCTCCTGGCGCCTCTATATCTTTATCCTGTCTCCTTCAGAGTAAGCCACGATATAAGTTTTTACTATTGGGTCTTGACTTAGTTCTTAAAGATCGCTTGCAATATAACTTATGTCTTTGCTCGCGATATAAGTATCTCGATATAATTCTTAACATTGCTCGCGACTTATCAAGTCGCAATATAGCCTCTTGATATAAAGTCGAGACTCTGAAGACATCTACTATAGTTTCTCACACAGACGATCCCTGTGATTGATACTTGATATTATCCTTTAGGTCTGACATGGATAAAAGTAACATAGCCATCTCTTATGTATATCTCTTTCTTAGTGCCAATAGTCCTATATCTTATACTAGACTCTTACTGTAATAATCACTTTATAGTTAAAATCGGAAAATATAGCCCCTCAGGTGTACGGCGTATCAATGCACTAGGATTTTTTGCATGGAATTCGTCGATCAATTGTTGTACTCCATGAAGTCCTGATGCTGGTTCCCAAGAGTTTTCTGCATCCAAATAGTCCAACCATTTCACTAGGTATTCAACCCCTCGTTTATTTCGTGTTGGTCTAGAGTTCAAAATTGCTTCTACGTCATATTCCGTGTCGTCTGGTAAAAGTTCTGGAGGTGGTCCGGGAAAATTTGGTCCATGAGCTTTTGTCTCCCGGAATGGCATGAGAAGGGATGCATGGAAGACAGGGTGAATCTTCCAGGTTTTTGGAAGTTGTAACTGGTAGTTGACCTTGCCAATTTTTTCAGTGATGATAAATGGTCCATGACGTCGATCTGATAACTTAGCTTTGGGTCTATTTGTTTTTAGGTTCTTTCCATCCAATAATACCTTATCCCCTACTTTGAACTCTTTCCCTTCTTTAATATGATCTCCATGGTTCCTTTTCATCGACTCTGCAGCCATATCTAGGCTCGCCTGAACTTCCTTACGGATGGCTTCTAAATTCTGTAGTCATTCTTCTACACTTGGAACTTGTGAGATTGGGTTTACAGTGGGGAAGAGCCTTGGGAGGAATCCATGAAGTAGTTCAAATGGAGATTTCCCTGTGGCAGAGTGTGTGCGAGAGTTATGACAGAATTCAGCATATGGTAGCCATTTAACCCAGTCATCCTGACGATAGTTACAGAATATACAGAGGAATTGTTCCAATTCTTGGTTGAACCATTCTGTCTCGCCGTCGGTCTGAGGGTGGTATGCAGTGCTTAGGGCTGATGTTATGCCCAGCTTCGCATAAATACCTTTCATGACTTTGCTTGCAAATTGGGGTCCACGGTCTGAAATCATTTTGTCCCAAAGTCCATATCGACGCCAGGTGTTGTCGAAGAGTAGATCTACTGTCTTGTCGCTATCAATGTCCTTTCGACAGGGGGAAATCACCACAGCCTTTGTCAGATGATCTACTGTGACATTAATGGCATTGAATCCTTGACATTCAGGCAGATCTGTGATGAAATCTGTGGTAATAGTGCTGAACGGTCGATTTGGTGTTTCATTAGGGACCAGGGGAATGTGATTTGGATGGTTAACTGTCTTTGTCAACTGGCAAGTAGCACAACCATCCACATAGTCTCGAACAAAAACCGACATACCAGGCCACCAGAATTCTCTGCTAACTAGTTCATAAGTTTTGAATTGACCAGGATGTCCTGCTGTCAAGCTATCATGATGCATTTTGACTATGTCTTGTCACAGTTTGATGTCATTGGGGATATATACTTTCCCCCAGAACAAGATCAAGCCATCTTCGTAGTTCCATTCCTGTAGATTCTTTACCAGTGATCAAGGTCCATTGTGTAAAATGATATCCAGTGCCTTCACTACTTCTTGATCTCGTTGTGGGCATTCCCGAATTCGCTTCCGCAATTCAACGTCTCCGATGGTCGTTACTGATCCTGGTCTAGTAGCTCTTATTTGAAAGAACTTGGGATCCAATAGGATGCGATTAGTGTTATCTTTTTCTACCCCCTCTTTATGGTCTGTTCGTCTGGATAAGGGGTCACTGCAATTAGATGTACCTGGGCAGTGCAGCAATGTGAAGTCAAAACGAGTGAGGAACAATGCCCACTGAGCTTGTTGTCTACTAAGTTTTTGAGCCGTAGTGAAGTACTCCAAGTTCTTGTGATCCATTAAGATTTCAATAATGTGTGGGGCTCCTTCAAGGTAATGTCGCCATGACTCGAGAGCTCAGATGATGGCTAAGAGTTCTTTGTCATGGATATCATAGTTCCGTTCTGTCTCTGATAGAGATTTTGATAAGTATGCTACTGGATGCCATTTCTGCTCATGGTCTTGCTGTGATAGAATCCCTCCAGTAGCATAATCCAATGCATCAACTTTGACTCGGTAAGGTTTCAAGGGATCAGGCATTAAAAGAATGGGGGATGAAGTAAACGCAACTTTTAATGCATTGAATGCTTCTTGACTGCTATCTGTCCAGTTCCAAGGACAGTCTTTTCTTGTAAGTTCAAAGAGTGGACAAGCAATTTTTGAAAATCCTTGAATGAAGCGTCTATAGAAATTGCCAAAGCCAAGGAAGGATTGAACTTCTTTGATGTTTCAAGGGGTTGGCCAGTTTGTTACTCCTGACACTACCCCTGGAGCTTTATTTCTAGTGCAAAAAAGTTAAAGATAAAGGATATATTTACCATAGAACATTCATTCACTTTCTCAAGCATAAAAAGTATATGTTTGCCACTCATAATATGTTTACTTTGCCACTCAAGATTGTTTAAGTTTCTTGTGCCACCAATACAAAGAATTGCAAAGATTTGATTTGTTGTGCAAGAAAGTAAATTGGAACAAAGGGGTTGCCATGGCAATACAAGAAAGTTAAACAATTTTGAGTGGCAAAGCTATCCTTTGTTATTTGAGAAACTTATATTTTCTTGAGTGGCATTCTTTTGTATTGGTGGCACAAGAAATTTAAACAATCTTGAGTGGCAAAGTAAACATTATGAGTGGCAAACATATACTTTTTATGCTTGAGAAAGTGAATAAATGTTCTATGATAAATATATGCTTTATCTTTAACTTTTTTGCACTAGAAATAAAGCTCCAGGGGTAGTGTGACACCTTTACTGGGTCCATGGCCAGTGTATTGTGTGAGATTATAAGGCCTAGAAATTCAATTGACTCAGCTTCAAAAGTGCATTTTTCTGGTTTGGCATATAAGTCATTGTCCATTTGTCGTTGTAATACCTGTTTCATGATGTTACAGTGTTCTTCCAGATCTTTTGTGAATATTAGGATATCGTCCATATACCACTTTGCCTGAGTCAATGAGGTCTTTAAAGAGAGTGTTCATCATTGCTTGGAAGGTTGCCGGTGAGTTCATTAGTCCAAAGAACATCACTGTAGGTTCAAAAAGGCCGTGGTTTGTCTTGAATGCAGCCTTCCATTCGTCTCCTTCCTTGATTCGGATATTGTTGTAACCCCATCAGAGGTCTACCTTTGAAAATACCTTAGCTCCCTTTAATTTGTCTACTAGTTCTGGAATCAGTGGCAAGGGATACTCGTTTTTGACCGTCCCTTTGTTTAACTCTCAATAATCCTGTACAGGGCGAAGCTTTCCATCTTCCTTTTTTACAAAGAAGAAGGGACTTGCCATTGGGGATTTAGAGGGTCGAATATACCCTTTAGCCAGGTTCTCATCAAGAAATGTATCAAGTTCCTTCTGCTCCATTGGTGACAGAGGGTAGGTTTTACAAGGTCTAGGTTTGAAATCTTCCTTGAGATCAATGGCATGATCCCATTCTCCTTGAGTTGGTAGTTGTTTGGAGGTCTGTTTATCGAAGACTTTGAGATACTTGTGATATTGGTCAGGAATTTGTTGATCGAGAGGCTTCTGGTTTATTTTGTGACTATCTTCTGCTAGTTGCTGTGATTTAGTAAAGGTCGCTCATATAGGGATAGGAATACTGTCCTGGTCTGGCATGTTACATACTGTATCTTCTGCTGCCTTGTTTAGGAGAGTATTCATAGTCCGTTGTTCCCATTCTGGAGGTATTTGGAATGAATCATCTTCATCCTCTGTAAAGAGGGTCGAGTTGATTGGTATCTGATAAAGGAGTCGAGGATCTGTCTTCCATCTTCGTCGTCCTGCTATCTTATATTGAGGGCCCGCTTTGTAGGTGTTCAATGGTTCCTTCCAAGTTACATGGTAATCTCGATGGTGGTTACAGGGATCGTAAGTAGAATGTGATCCAGAGAGTTTACTGTTGGTACGCACATTTTTCACTGGAGGATTCTTTAGTTTACAGGTAGGGGGACATCTTGTAAGATTCATTTGTCGTTCTTTCCAGTTAATCTCTGGGTTATGTTCATCTAACCAGTCTGTTCCAAGAATAATATTGTGTCCTCCTATATCGGTGACATAAAAATGTGCTTGTTCTTCATGGTAGGAGTCAGAATCCTGGGAATAAATTCGGAATTTTTGAATGGTATAATGTTGTACCCAGCCCATGATGTTTTCTGATCCGTCTACGTTCTGTACTGGGAAGGGTTTAGGGACAGGTCATAATGTGAAATTGTTCTTTTTTGTGAAGTGTGAGTTAATAATGATTCCTTCTGCTCCACTGTCAAGAAGTGCTTCTGCATTGATTTTTCTACCAGTGATTTTTCCAATGAATTCCACATGCAACATGATTGATGGCATCTGTCTGTTCTGGGTGATTGTCGACATTCTAAGTTCAGATGGAAACATGTGCTCACATGGGGAAAACCAAACAGAAAATTGATTGTTACAAGGTCTGGTATAGTGTACAACTCCTCCTGACGATACTGCAGGGGAGGGATTCAAAAATCCAAATTTGAAGTAACATCCTTCAAGTATACACCTGGAACAAGATCAAGCCATCTTCATAGTTCCATTCCTGTAAATTCTTTACCAATGATCGAGGTCCGTTGTGTAAAATGACATCCAATGCTTTCACTACTTCTTGATCTCATTGTGGGCATTCCCAAATTCACTTCCGTAACTCAATGTCTCTGACAGTCATTACTGATCCTGGTCTAGTAGCTCTTATTTGAAAGAACTTGGGATCTAACAGAACGCGATCCGAGTTGTCTCGATCTACCCCCTCTTTATGGTCTGTTCATCTGGATAAGGGGTCACTTTGATTAGATGTACCTGGGCGGTGCAGCAATGTGAAGTCAAAACAAGTGAGGAACAATGCCCACCGAGCTTGTCATCTACTAAGTTTTTGAGCTGTAGTGAAGTACTCCAAGTTCTTGTGATCTGTTAAGATTTCAATAGTGTGTGGGGCTCCTTCGAGGTAATGTCGCCATGACTCAAGAGCTCAGATAATGGCTAAGAGTTCTTTGTCATGGATATCATAGTTTCGTTCTGTTTCCGATAGAGATTTCCATAAATATGCTACTGGATGCCATTTCTGTTCATGGTCTTGCTGTGATAGAATTCCTCCAGTAGCATAATCTGATGCATCAACTTCAACTCGGTAAGGTTTCAAAGGATCAGGCATTAAAAGAACAGGGGATGAGGTGAACGCAACTTTTAAAGCATCAAATGCTTCTTGACTGCTATCTGTCCAGTTCCAAGGACAGTCTTTTCTTGTAAGTTCAAAGAGTGGACGAGCAACTTTCGAAAATCCTTGAATGAAGCGTCTATAGAAATTGCCAAAGCCCAGGAAGGATTGAACTTCCTTGACATTTCGAGGGGTTGGCGAGTTCGTTACTCCTGATACCTTTACTGGGTCCATGGCCAGCGTATTGTGTGAGATTATAATGCCTAGAAATTCGATTGACTCAGCTTCAAAAGTGCATTTTTCTGGTTTGGCATATAAGTCATTGTCCATTAGTCGTTGTAATACCTGTTTCATGATGTTACGGTGTTCTTCCAGATCTTTTGTGAATATTAGGATATCGTCCATATAGATAACCACTTTGCCCGAGTCAATGAGGTCTTTAAAGAGAGTGTTCATCATTGCTTGGAAGGTTGCCGGTGAGTTCATTAGTCCAAAGAACATCACTGTAGGTTCAAAAAGGCCTCGGTTTGTCTTGAATGCAGCCTTCCATTTGTCTCCTTCCTTGATTCAGATATTGTTGTAACCCCAACGGAGGTCCACCTTTGAAAATACTCTAGCTCCCTTCAACTTGTCTATTAGTTCTGAAATCAGCGGCAAGGGATATTCATTTTTGATCGTCCCTTTGTTTAACTCCCGATAATCCTGTACAGCGTGAAGCTTTCCGTCTTTCTTTTTTACAAAGAAGAAGGGACTTGCCATTGGAGATTTAGAGGGTCAAATATACCCATTAGCCAGGTTCTCATCAAGAAATGTATCAAGTTCCTTCTGCTCCACCGGTGACAGAGGATAGGTTTTACAAGGTCTAGGTTTGAAATCTTCCTTGAGATCAATGGCATGATCCCATTCTCCTCGAGTTGGTAGTCATTCAGAGGTCTGTTTATCGAAGACTTTGAGATACTTGTGATATTGGTCAGGAATTTGTTGATTGAGAGGTTTCTGATTTATTCTGTGACTGTCTTCCGCTAGTTGCTGTGATTTAGTAAAGGTTGCTCGTATAGGGATAGGAATACTGTCCTGGTCTGGCATGTTACATACTGTATCTTCTGCTGCCTTGTTTAGGAGAGTATTCATAGTTTGCTGTTCCCATTCTAGAGGTATTTGGAATGAATCATCTTCATCCTCTGTAAAGAGGGTCGAGTTGATCAGTATCTGATAAAGAAGTCGTGGATCTGTCTTCCATCTTCGTCGTCCTGCTATCTTATATTGAGGGGTCGCTTTGTAGGTGTTCAATGGTTCCTTCCATGTTACATGGTAGTCTCGATGGTGGTCACGGGGATCATGAGTAGAATTTGATCCAGAGAGTTTACTGTTGGTACGCACATTTTTCACTGGAGGATTCTTTAGTTTACAGGTAGGGGGACATCTTGTAAGATTCATTTGTCGTTCCTTCCAGTTAATTTCTGGGTTATGTTCATCTAACCAATCTGTTCCAAGAATAATATCATGTCCTCCTATATCAGTGACATAAAAATGTGCTTGTTCTTCATGGTAGGAGTTGGAATTCTGGGAATAAATTCGGAATTTTTGAATGGTATAATGCCGTACCCAGCCCATGATGTTTTCTGATCCATCTACATTTCGCACTGGGAAGGGTTTAGGGACAGGTCGTAATGTGAAATTGTTCTTTTTTGCGAAGTGTGAGTTAATAATGATTCCTTCTGCTCCACTATCGAGAAGTGCTTCTGCATCGATTTTCTACTGGTGATTTTTCCAATGAATTCCACATGTAACATAATTGATGGCATCTGTCTGTTCTGGGTGATTGTCGACATTCTAAGTTCAGACGGAAACATGTGCTCACATGGGGAAGTAAAAACAGAAAATTGATTGTTACAAAGTCCGGTATAGTGTACAACTCCTCCTGACGATACTGCAGGGGAGGGATTCAAAAATCCAAATTTGAAGTAACATCCTTCAAGTATACAGCCGCCTGTTCCTTCTCTTCTCCTTGCAAGCTTTTTACCCTGTTGATCAGATCTGAAATCTCCTTGACCATGTCACAGGGGGATGGAGTCTCTGTTCTCGATGCAGATGAAGTGGGAGTCTCTGAAACGTTCGATGTTTCAGTAGCACGAATGGCTCGGCCTGGTTGAGCAGGCATTCTGGGAGGTCCTTGTTGACGGGTAGGACAGTCTTGTGATAGGTGGCCAACCTGATGACAGTTGAAGCATGCCCCTTTCTTCATGAGAGCCTGTCGTTCATCTGCAGTTAACGGGGTTCGAGAGTTAGAAGGTCTAGCACCTGATTCTGCATTATTAAATGCGTTGATGTTAGTTCCTGCCCGTCCACCTGTGGGGTTCGTGGTCCTGGTAGAACGTGGATTTCCCCATCGGATCTTTTCTGCTCGACGACTCAAATACTCCTGCTGATGCTCCATAGCTCTCTCTTTGTATCCTGTGAGGGTAGTTGGAATCGGATAAGTATCTGAGATTCGATCAACAAGCTTGGGGTGAAGCCCTTTCTTGTAAAAGTGCAACAGAGTGACTTCTTCAAAACCGGAGTCATCAGAGTAGGTGTCAAAGTTGGTATTATACTCATCTAGATCCATTAACTTTCCTTCCTGCTTGATGGTTTCGATGGCAGTACAAGCTGCTACATCGTATGCTGTGGGTTTGAAGTCGTCTTTGAAGCGTTTTGTAACACTTTTAAGAGTGGTCCATCATTTATTTCCTTCTTCTACTTCGTCATTTTCCTGATCCTCATCATACTCTGTTAACCGTGCTTCAGCCCATCTTCCACCTATATCTCCTTTGAAGAATGAGAGGAACAGAGAGACTTTATCTTCTTCCGTTGCACCAGAGCCTGTAGTACATTTACAAATGTACCTGGCAAAATGTCCAAACGACATTTGCAATTGTGCGGGTCTGACCACTTATGAGCTTTTCGGCCACTCTGGCCAGAAACAAAGGCTAGCGGCATTAGCGGCATGAACTTTATAAACTGACATAAGCTCTTGCACTCACGGCAAGTCCGGCACCCCATTTTAAAGGGTCAAAAGCACACATTTACAAATGTTCAAAAGGGCATAAGATAATAATTGATTAGATAGAGATAAGATAAGAGTATTGGGTACTGCCAGGTGCGCATTTTTCGGCTGATCTCAGATCTGCAATCCATTTTTGGACAGCAGCTGTGGCTGAGGAGAAAAATGCAAAAAACTCGCCTGGAGCCGGTGATAAAAATCCAGAAAAGGGGTTTATAGGGGTAAATTGGGTCTGGGAATCCAAATATCCAACCGGATTTTGCATATCTGCAATGGTTCTTGAGATATTGTCAAATAATCATTGAAATTTTGCAAAATTTGCTCCTGGGAGTATATCTGTAGCTCTAAAAATGTGGGAAAGAGGTAGAATAGTAAAATTTGATATTTAAAATAGATACCATTTAATTGTTGCACTGGTTACAACATATAAATCAAAGGAATCAAATAATCATCATGTAAAAGCACAGAATATTTCCCTGATATCCTATATATTACTCTTTTGATGCACATGAAGTAAAACTAGGTAGAAGAATGTGATATTTAAAATAGATATTATTTAATTGTTGCCCTGGTTACAACATATAAGTTAAAAGAATCAAATAATAGTCACGTAAAAACACAGGATATTTCCCTAATATCTTATATATTGATCTTTTGATGCAAATTAAAGTGTACAGGATCATTTAATGGAACATGAATGTGTAATTCAATAGCTGCATGGTTTCAAAAGCTCATGTATTGATGAAAGATACAGATGTACAAGCACAAAATACTAACTCTAAAACACAAAGTGTGAAATGGGGTCATTACACTACACCTGTGCCATTATTAATAGCTGTACAATATTCAGTGAGAAGCAAATTCTATAATTGCAATCATGCCACAAAAAAAGCACAATTTTCAATGGCTAGGAAGACAAAGGGGTTTTTCTCATCTGTTACAGAAAAATCTTTTATTTTTATTCAGACTAACAGCTTACTATCCAGACATCATGTCTAGCAAAAGAACTTCTCTGTAAACTCCTATTGGGGTTACTGAATTATATTTATCTACCCTAAAATAATGGGTCTGGACTAGTGACCATTCAGCACTTCATAGATGCTAAAACCTTCATTAGACATGACAAGGCAGATGGTTTGTATGACCTTAAGAGGCAATATCTACATTATTACAAGTTTATAAGGGTATAGCATTGAAAGGCTTTCCCATATTATATGTCTTTTATGGAAGCTTGGAAAACGGATGTATAGGTAGACATATGTTTATGACTCATTGCACTCTCTAGATGTAATGAGTTTAGTGAAAAACCTTATTTATTTCTTTGTTATGAGCTCAAGAAAGTTGCATATACACAAAAGCAACCTGGACCAGTTTTTATATGTTCATATGATACCAAAACCCTAATGTTTAGGTTGAGTGCATCCATTGAGAACTGTAATATCTTTAGTGATTTTTGCTTGATTGCACATACTACACAGGTGTGCTTTGAGTACTTCAAGTCTAACAGGAGCCAGTTGGTTGGAGAATATGCATAAAGTATCCACAAGCTCTCATTGTAATTCAACTACTTTAATGTTAACTGATTCAATTTACAACATTCATAGTGAGATACTATATACTTTGTGTTCTTATATTGACTCTCTTGTTCAATGAAACCTCTAAATGTTAAAGCAGTAATCATGTCTGGTGTATGGAACTGCTTAGCTGTTATCTCAATATATGATTCTTTTACATTTGGATCTTTTACTGTTACCTGACTTGTGGGACCTATTCAAACCTTGACTCATGTAAATGTTTTATGATCTTATATCCCTATCTCTTACATAATAGCTGTTACAATAACCCAATTGAAACACCAAAAAATCTTTCGTTTCTTTTTTCATGGTCTAAAGCTGGTTAAATGTTTTATGCTTTTACATCTGTATCTTAGTTGAGTTCTTAAGACTATGCCAGTGTTAATTAGACATTCATGTCCATCCAAAAATTAATAGACAGGATATCAGGGAAATATTCTGTGCTTTTACATGACTATTATTTGATTCCTTTGATTTATGTTTTGTAACCAGTGCAACAATTATATGATATCTATTTTAAATATCAAATTCTACTATTCTATCTCTTTCCCACATTTTTAGAGCTACAGATATGTGCCCAGGAGAAAATTCTGCAAAATTTCAGTGATTATTCAACAATATATCAAGGATGATTGGAGATATGCAAAATCTAATTGGATATTTGAATTCCCAGACCCAATTTACCCCTATACATCCATCTTCTGGATTTTTATCACCAGCTCCAGGCGAGTTTTTTGCATTTTTCTGCTTTTACATGACTATTAGTTGATTCTTTTAACTTATATGTTGTAACCAGTGCAACAATTAAATAATATCTATTTTAAATATCACATTCTATTATTCTACCTAGTTTTACTTCATGTGCATCAAAAGAGTAATATATAGGATATCAGGGAAATATTCTGTGCTTTTACATGATGATTATTTGATTCCTTTGATTTATATGTTGTAACCAGTGCAACAATTAAATGGTATCTATTTTAAATATCAAATTTTACTATTCTACCTCTTTCCCACATTTTTAGAGCTACAGATATACTCCCAGGAGCAAATTTTGCAAAATTTCAATGATTATTTGACAATATCTCAAGAACCATTGCAGATATGCAAAATCCGGTTGGATATTTGGATTCCCAGACCCAATTTACCCCTATAAACCCCTTTTCTGGATTTTTATCACCGGCTCCAGGCGAGTTTTTTGCATTTTTCTCCTCAGCCACAGCTGCTGTCCAAAAATGGATTGCAGATCTGAGATCAGCCGAAAAATGCGCACCTGGCAGTACCCAATACTCTTATCTTATCTCTATCTAATCAATTATTATCTTATGCCCTTTTGAACATTTGTAAATGTGTGCTTTTGACCCTTTAAAATGGGGTGCCGGACTTGCCGTGAGTGCAAGAGCTTATGTCAGTTTATAAAGTTCATGCCGCTAATGCCGCTAGCCTTTGTTTCTGGCCAGAGTGGCCGAAAAGCTCATAAGTGGTCAGACCCGCACAATTGCAAATGTCGTTTGGACATTTTGCCAGGTACATTTACAAATGAATTACGGTATCAGCTGTCTGTTGTATACCTGGTTTTGTTCAAACGTAGGTAGCTGTTAAATAATGCCAACCATCGACGTGCTTTGCTTTGCTCTCCTGTAAAGTCCTCTGGTTTACTTCCTCGTTCTCCACTTGAACCGTTGGTGTTGGTAGACATGGCTGATTCTGATCGAGAGTGGTGTGATTGGGATGAATGAGTTCTGGATCGTTGTTCAGGTTCTGCTACTAATTCTTCTGGTTAGTGCACTGCACAGGTCCGACAGGTTGCTGCGGGTTATGGGTTTGGGTATTGCGGGTATGGGTACGGGTCCAGAATTTGAAACCCGCACCAACCCGTACCCATAGAGAAAACTTGTCGCACTGCCACAATCATTTTGTGCATGGGATAAAATTGTGGCTGAGCAGCGTTTGCTCAATTAAAAATAGTTCTGCTGCTCTAGCTGTCTAGATCTACAAATAAAAAGTGTTCCTATAGAATAGGAAAAGTTACTTTTGTAAAAATATGCACTACTTTATGCACAAATTTCAGTTATATAAACATTAAAAGCTCTATTAAATAAATAATTAGAATTTATCTGTCTAAAAATAACAGTGTGTGTATGCATGAGTTCTATGTCTATTTGATGATTAATGATAAAATCATCAAAGAATAATGTATTGTGACTTAGTATTACATTATTTTAACTGACCCTATAAACAGAAAATGTTGTGATTCACTGGATTGTGTTGAATTTGAAAAAAATACCAATCCATTTATTAACAAATTTCTATTATCTGTAGGCATTTTTGCTTGTACAACAAAAACAAAGACAATAATATGCTAGATACATCAGTATAATATTACTACATTCACAGGTTACCCGCCAAGGGTATGAACCCACACCCATACCCGTCAAACCCGTCAGAAACCCGTACCCGTTGGATGGATATGGTTTTCGGCGGGTACGGGTACGGGTTGGGTCAAAAATACCCATGGTATACCCCTGCAGTGCACTACTTCTGGTTCAGGCTCCAATTCCTGTTCTGGTTCGGGTTCAGCTGCAGGTGGGGAGTGGGTGAGATCGACAACAGTAGAGGCAGATAGTTGTTGTGGTTGAGGAGTCTGAATTGGGGGAAAGGTCAATGGATTGGATGGGGCAGGGGTTGTATGTTCTTGGTGTCCTCTGATAGCTTCTTCCTGTGAATTCGTGATCGCAAGTCCCCAACTCTGATTGGGCCTTGGTGTCAACCGCGGTTCGTTATACCTGTTTGGGCAAGGGTTATATAAGCAGAGGAAGAAGCTTCCAGATCCTGCTGGTAATTTGTATACGTCTGTCCACTGGTCTCTGTCAAAGAGGTGAGATGCTGATGCACAGGCTAGTCGTTGGCATGTCTGGGCTGTAGAAGTGGGAGGGGTAGCTAGTTGTGGTGAGGGTGTTACACGACGTGGAGATGGAATTCGGGATCCGGGTTGAGAACCAGGTCTGGATCTAGATCCTGATCTGATAATTCCTTCGGGGTCTGCTACAGCAGGTACTGGGGTTCCGTATCTGCGACTTGTTTGTTCTGAACTGGTCATACAACGAGATGACTAATTCGAAGGAAAAGGGTATAGGTCAGCAGGTCTTCTGTTTCTGTTGTAAAAGAAGAGATCTGTTGCTGCAATCACAGTTGGCAGTAGGGGTTCTGAGTCATCGAGGTAGATAGGTCTGGTGGTGCGAATGATGAATTCCTCATTGTCCACGTCAAAGATAACTCATAGTCGAAAATATTCAGAGAGGACTACTTCACCTGATCTCCAGGTCCAACAGTCAGTGCAAATCCAGGTGTTGTCAAAGGACCAAGGGTCAGCCTTCAAAGCAGGGATATGATTGATGTGTTGGTAGTCAGTGATCTGGGAATATGGCAATGTGTAGGGCACTCTGCGGACAATAGTACGAGCATTTTTGAATGGTTCAAATCGAAGAATAGCTGTCACAAATTGGTCTTGCTTCTTTTACTTTCATCATTATTTCCACTACCTTGGTTCTAGATCACATATTCTGAGACATATGGTTTCCATCTTTATGATATATCATTCTCTGATTGACAGATCATATCTGTTATTGCACATATTAACATCTCTTAGATACATGATTATCATTCTATGGTTATTTCCATCAGTATCTTCTGATCTACTCTCGTCTCTTTGTACTGTTTGCATATATACTTCATAGCTCTGTAGATAGGTCCCCAGCTTGACCTCTTGTACTCTGCACACTTGTACTTGCCCTATAGCTATGTTGCTTATTGATATCTCTTGCTGATTGTGCAGCTTCCTGACAATAGCCAGGGTGTCGGGTTGTGAGGTGAGTGTAAGAGAGTTTGTCCTAGTGTCAAGACTGGGGTCGACGACACTGAAACCACTCAAGTCACACTAAAACAGAGAAGGAGAGAGAGAAAAGAGATAGATATATGAGAGAGAAAGAGTGAGCTGGTGTCACGGTCAAACTATGTTTTAGACCAAATGACATGAAAAATAATCTAGCAAGGAATACACAATTAATACAACCCTTACACATGCTCTAGTTTATGCAAAACACCTCTAACCTTGGTTCGGAAATTTTCTATTAATTTTCTAATAATTTTCATTTGGTTTCCTTGCTTCAAAAACTTCTATGTTTGGTCTTCAATAGTCTCTAACCCCTATTCTGAACTCTGTTACACAACAGTGATTACTCATGACTTTCATCACCTAAACATCCTTATACTCTAACATTTGATAACTTCTTACATACACTAGCAATTGATAGCTACGCACTTCTATTCTGGGACACTTCTCCTAAATTAGTATACTGAAGGGAGGGTTTCACTCTAACCCTGGTTAGTCTCATTAAAGAGTGGAGCTAAACCTTATAGGGTTAGCTTGAAAGGAGGAATGAAATCAGACCTTCTAGAGTGCTCCACTTATTCTGCTCAGTCACATCAAAACAAGAATTTGGTGGAGCATCTAAATTTAGAAGACCCTGACTAGCCTAATAAAGGCATACCTTGCTTAAATTTAGAATACTTATACTTAGTAATAGTAGTAGTACTAGTTATGTAATCAGGTACCCCATGGGGTATATAAGGAGCTTGAAATCAAGCCCTAAAAATAAGAAACAAGTTGGAAATTAGTGAGAGTCCAGAGTGATTCTTCCCTTTACCCCACATTTGTCTATACTCAAGTACACAGGTACTTAAGTCAGCATCCTCTGTTGACAAGACTTGCTCTTGTAACAGAACACTAGTCATCTTATTGTTAGTTAGTTTCATAAGTACACAGGTACTTACAGTCTATACTCTTCCTCACTGTTGCCAAGTAACCAGTCTTGCTACAGTACTCTATACTCCACTGAATAGGTTTGAAGGTAACAGAATATTTGTTATCTAGCATCAGTTTGTTGATAATCTACCTTGATCACTGATTACTATCTACATTTTGTTTTAGGTTATTATTAGCTTTCAAGACAAAGTACTCACTTGTAGTCCAACCTCTATCTACAGAAACTAAAACTAGTTACTGTAGAATTCTTACTATATACAACTCAACTATATTCTTCTCTTCAGGAGTGAATAAACGGTTTCAATCTTCCTATTTAGATTTTCGAGTCACCTCAGACTAAATAGAATTTACCCCACGAACGACTAGGTGACTAGCTTGCCTACAGAAACTCAATTCACAAGGACCACTACACCTAGGTTAACTAGGACTGCATTCTTGTATAGTCTATATCTATACTATCTTTCCTAGTGTTGACACTGGCTGTCTGTAGCTCAAATACAGTGCAGAACTACAGTTGTACAGTGTAGAGACGAAGAGGACGAACTGAGGAACTAACTACAATGTCTATGGTATTATTTATACAGGGTCCTGAGTCTTGTTCCCAATGTGGAACAATAGGTAAGAGTCATATCAATATGAGTATCCGGGTAGTATGATGTGATGGGTTCTGTGGAACCTATCATAAGACAATAACTCGGTCCATGATTGACAGATGGTGAGATCAGATGTCCACTCAGCTGATGATAGAAGCATGTGGTGATTAAGGAGCTGAGGTGTCATGGGGGTTTGGTCTGGGTTTGCCTACAATCAGGTTTTGATAAGGTTTGTCAATGAGGGGATGAAGGGGGAGGTAAAAGGATAGAGGCGGTTCGTGACATCACCCCATTTTCCATGTTGACAAACTATATCCATTCCAAGGCAATGAGGTTAATGGAAAAATGGAAGTTGAACCTGAACCAGTGTATTTGGAGGAAGAAGACAAACCAGAATACAAAGTAGAAAAATTATTAGACAGCTGGATTAGGTGAAGGAGGATTGAATATTTGGTAAAGTGGAGGGGATATGATGAAGGCTATAATTCTTGGGAGCCAGTCACAAATCTCACAAATGCTAAAAGATCTATTACAGCATTCCACAAGAAACACCTGGAAGCACCTAGGATATAGTCATCAAGGACAATGGACTCTAAGGAGGGGGGTAATGTCACAAAGATTAAATACTGACATTTTATTCAGACTACTAATATTCATTTTTCCTTTATTTGCAGACATGTATATTTGTATGTTCCAGTTTACCCTTCTCCTTTAAACCTTATTTCTAAATCTTAACCTTGACTGCACATTGCATGCAGCCTTATCATTGCCTCACACCTTTATACCTTGTCTACACCTTTCTTTCATTTCTGTTCAATCATACTTGCCCATAATCTTACCAGAACCTTTCCCCAGACATGCTGTTTACCTACAGCCTTTCTTTCACATCTACAATCTTCCTGTTTTCATATTTAAACTAGCCAGTCCTGTAACCTAGTCCTCATCTTGACCTCTTGGTGTCAGGAAGCTGCACAATCAGCAAGAAATATCAATAAGCAACATAACTATAGGGCAGAACTATGAAGTATATATGCAAACAGTACAATAAGACAAGAGTAGATCAGAAGATACTGATGGAAATAACCATAGAATGATAATCATGTATCTAAGAGATGTCAATATGTGCAATAACAGATATGATCTGTCAATCAGAGAATGATATATCATAAAAATGGAAACCATATGTCTCAGAATCTGTGATCTAGAATCAAGGTAATGCAAATAATGATGAAAGTAAAAGAAGCAAGACCAATTTGTGACACTTGGTCTATTCAGACTAGGTATGCCTTGTATCTTTCTCTACTCTGATAATTAACTTGGTCTATCTGGACTAGTGTGTTTACTTCAGCTCATCTTGCTCTCACTTTGCCCTCTCATTGTCACCTCTTCATGACACTGTTTGGCCCTCAAAGTCTGGGCCAGCATTTGAATTTTGAAGACCCTGGATCTGTTCTGATAGGTCCTCATTGACCTTGCTTTCTAAAAAGAAAATGGGTCAGTGGCCAACCTGGACCTACCCTGGACCTGAGGGTTGAGGGCTAAAATTTGCTGGCCTGTGTTATAAACTTCTATCAGTCCCTATTACTTATTTTCTCTGATACTTGATATCATCTTTATAGACACTCTTGATCCCATCATATGTTTTACCACTGCTTCATTTCATTACCTTTTCATTATCTTTCCCACATCTCATCATGATCTTTCCTGTACTTTACCACTATCTTCCCCAAGCCTCATGTCCACTCAATCTACACTCTCACACTATTGTGATCTTGAATGTCTGAGTTGCTTTTTTTTCACTTGTTATCTGATTCCCACCAGAATCCCTCAGTATTTAAACTGTCATCCTGTACACCTAGTCCTTGTTGAATTGGCACTTCCATAAGATGCCATCAATGCATTGCCACATTTATGTGGCAACACTTCTTCCATCAGATCATTCCAATGAAACTGTTGTAGTATGTAGAATAGCCACATACAACCCAGTACATATTGATATGGACAGCCTTAAGCTGATAATCATATGATACTTATTATAGTATAAATACCCTAGTAGTTATACTGTACTTTAGCACTCTTAACAGAGATTCTATATCATCTTATTCACCTCAACTCTAACTCTCATCCCCAGGTAGGTTCAATGAGACTGCTGCCTTGCTGCCTACTCAGGCATTCCATACCTGTAATCACACAGGTTATGGGCCCCAGAGTCTGCTGTCAGGAGTGTGTTCAATGGCTGCCAACAATGCTAATGTGCTTGCTTTGTGAAACTCAAATACAAGCTTCACAAATGATTATTGTAATGCTTCACAAACAAAACAACACAAAACCAACACAAAATATAATAATTGAGTGAGGTGGTGTGGGGTGTAGGAATACTTCTTGATAAACTTAAGAAATATCTAGCTCAAGAATGAGACACACAATGGTTCTAGTCCAATTCCAAAGTCCAATAACAAATCTTCCAAATGACTAGTTCTTTTTTCTTCAAAGTTCAATAACCAAAGTTCAAACAATGACCAAGTCACAATTCCTATGCACACAATATGATTGCACCAAAATAAAAGTCTTTGTTAAAGGTTCTTAGGCCTTTGTCTTGTAGGTAAGGGTAAGGTAGAGTTTCCTTTGACACAATAAGCTGGCCTTGGCAAGTGGGTTTAGGAACCCTCCAAGAGACACCAGGATCTGCAGTGAATGCTACTGTACTACTCTGTCATCTACTTATGACTACATGGTCCTTTTATACTTTAGAAACTAGTAACTGTATAGTTTTGGATTTTATTTAAAAGTCTGATAAAAAATATAAAGAAATACAAGAGTAAAAGAGATCACCCTATGGGGTACCAGCATAGATATACCAGTGATGTAACCCTTGCGCCGAGGTTCATATACCACAGTCATTTCTTCACAGCGGGGTTTTATATTGGTATATATATACCGGCTGGCCACAAAACATTGGTCCAGAAGAATGCCCGGCATTACCGGCATTCTGATCATGCCGTGAATTTATCTTCAATGCCGGATTACCCAATGCATTATGACATGATTTTTCATAGGCGAGATAGTTTATACAAAACAAGTAATATTTTCCCACACTCCCAAATTTGACGTGTCCATGCACACCTTTGAACGGCTCAAGAATATACTCACGAAATTTAAATAGGGGCTGTGGCTGAAGCAAAAAAGTCAAAATACTTTCTGAGAGCCGGCAATAAAAATACTGAAAGGGAGCATATAGGGGTAATTTGGCCTGGGGAATCCGAATTTTTGATTGGAATTTGCATATCTCCAGTGGTTGCTGAGATATTTGCCAAATATTATAATAAAATGTTACTGAAGCCTTTTTCTTTCCACAAACCACTGTTGTGCTGAGCAATGGCACAAGGAGGAGGACCACATAAGAGAGTTGTGCTGACTGAAATATTTGTCATCCAGGTACTTGGCATGTGTATTTTCCCAGGCTGAGGAACATACTTATAAAAATTGTATAATAGTTGTGGCTGAAGCAAAAAGTCAAGCAATAAAAATACAAAAAGAATGTGTATGGGGGTAATCTAGGCTTGTAAATTTAAAATTTCCATCAGAATTGTTATATGTCTGATAGATACTGAGATATTGCACAAATAGTGCTATAAACTATTATTGTAGTATTTATCCACACAAAGCATGGAAACTGTCATTTAAATACACTGTGTTTTTTGATCTGTTTGACTAGCTTTTGTATATTCCTAAACACTTTCATAAGAGCAACAATACAGACCTAGGTTTAATAAGCAAATCATCAGTGGAACTGAAGTTATTGTACTGAAGTTTTATTAATGAGAAGAAAATGTGAAATAAAGAAACACTCATAGCTCCACTCCAGATCAACTTATCAACTTCATATTTTAGGATATAAATTAGATACCAAACTTATATCCAATTACTGAAAATGAAGCAAATTGAAAAGGTAAGAACCTTATAAGATTTTTACATGACATTCATACTCTACCACAAGAGGCGAGTATTCCAACTCTTCTCTGGCATTGTTCAATGAACATTAAAAAGGATAGGTGTGCTCACATAAGTTATTTTAAGTGTCACATTGAATCTTTCATGTCTGCTTTTTACTTTGACAATGCCAGATATGAGTTGAAACATATATCTCTTATGGTAAAGTAGAATGTCATGTAAAAATCTTATAATGTTCTTACCTTTTCAATTTGCTTCATTTTCAGTAATTGGATATAAGTTTGGTATCTAATTTATATCCTAAAATATGAAGTTGATAAGTTGATCTGGAGTGGAGCTATGAGTGTTTCTTTATTTCACATTTTTTTCTCATTAATAAAACTTCAGTACAATAACTTCAGTTCCACTGATGATTTGCTTATTAAACCTAGGTCTGTATTGTTGCTCTTATGAAAGTGTTTAGGAATATACAAAAGCTAGTCAAACAGATCAAAAAACACAGTGTATTTAAATGACAGTTTCCATGCTTTGTGTGGATAAATACTACAATAATAGTTTATAGCACTATTTGTGCAATATCTCAGTATCTATCAGACATATAACAATTCTGATGGAAATTTTAAATTTACAAGCCTAGATTACCCCCATACACATTCTTTTTGTATTTTTATTGCTTGACTTTTTGCTTCAGCCACAACTATTATACAATTTTTATAAGTATGTTCCTCAGCCTGGGAAAATACACATGCCAAGTACCTGGATGACAAATATTTCAGTCAGCACAACTCTCTTATGTGGTCCTCCTCCTTGTGCCATTGCTCAGCACAACAGTGGTTTGTGGAAAGAAAAAGGCTTCAGTAACATTTTATTATAATATTTGGCAAATATCTCAGCAACCACTGGAGATATGCAAATTCCAATCAAAAATTCGGATTCCCCAGGCCAAATTACCCCTATATGCTCCCTTTCAGTATTTTTATTGCCGGCTCTCAGAAAGTATTTTGACTTTTTTGCTTCAGCCACAGCCCCTATTTAAATTTCGTGAGTATATTCTTGAGCCGTTCAAAGGTGTGCATGGACACGTCAAATTTGGGAGTGTGGGAAAATATTACTTGTTTTGTATAAACTATCTCGCCTATGAAAAATCATGTCATAATGCATTGGGTAATCCGGCATTGAAGATAAATTCACGGCATGATCAGAATGCCGGTAATGCCGGGCATTCTTCTGGACCAATGTTTTGTGGCCAGCCGGTATATATATACCAATATAAAACCCCGCTGTGAAGAAATGACTGCGGTGAAGGGCTTTGGATTCTGCTAGGACTGAAAGACTCTAGAACTTAAGTCTCTCTGGAGACGCTGCCAAAGACCTTAAGAATACTCCTAAGACCTAAAACAACTACTGCCACTGGTGGGGGCCTAGTGCTTCCTAACAGGTTTTTTTTTAAAGCTCTGAAAGGGTGCGAGTGGGTATGGAGGACAGAACTCGTTCAAATCTGAAGTTATACGAGAGACAGCAATCAACTTCAACTGCTGTGTAGGATTCCTTAAGAGCGAATGTTCTCTCTTAAGAAGTAGGCTCACTGAATGACTTGTCTAGTCCTTTTCAATGAAAGGTTGAACAAAGGTTTATTCGGTCTAATGCAGCAAGTACTACGCACAAATACTGCACAAAACAAAATAGAGCACTGAGATAGCACAAAACCAACTCAGCAGAACTCTTAAGACGGGTAGATCGCGGTCACTACGCTCCTAAGAGGTTCTAACCAAGAGTATATCACACTCGATACACGCTAGATCAGACTAATTGACGTTCCACGCTCGTACTAGCCAATTAGGACTAATTGATGTTCCACACTCGTACTAATCAACTAGAAACTACAGTCCCACTGTACCAAGGATCCCTGTCACCTTGTACAACAGAAAGGGCCTGAAGTGATCAACTTAAGACGCAACAGAAGTCACAACTCAAGTAAGCATCGATTGTGAGAAAGGTTTTACAGAGTTATCTCGGACTCCGAGTGTGATACTAGCAAACTGGCAGTATTAATCTCTGAAGGCACACAAGAGCGGCTTCAAGCACAAGTGGCAAGTTTCAGCTGGCTCTTCTAGAGATGTTATACAAGCTACTAGCTCTCCTGAGTCCTTCATCAGCTACATACTGTCCTTATATACTGAGTAGGGAGTATTTCTACGAGAAAATGATAAGAAAAATACAAAAACATAAATCGTAACAGATCTGTGACATATTCCCTTTCTTGGGGCGTAACTAGTAATATCTTAAGGCTATGTGCAAGTATCCGTGTCCATATCCGAAGTATGACTAGTAATATTTGACTATTGGAGCGGCTGCCTTTGTAAGATAGAATGTCTTAAGGCCTTCCTTCCGCTTCCATCCGTCCAGGTGAGTGTCAAATGCACCCTTGCTTGATAATATTGCGCACTTCCGGTGTCTTAGCAGGTCATAGCTGTTCTATATCCGCCAAGTACCGTCATTTCCGCTTGTTCATGACCAAGCTGCCTACTTGTCAAGGCTCCGCCGACTATTTCAGTTACTGGGGAATGCCTTAAGCAAGTCGATTCGTTTCTCTGATCTTGAGCAATTTGTTATGTCCTATTTGACTTCTAAAGTCATAGGGCAGTAGGATTACTGAGCAATTGTTACAGAGTTGCCTCAAGACGTTGCAACCTGTCATAAGGGTACGGATAGACTGTCATTCCCGCACAGATCATGTCGATCACTGTCGATCATGTTCTTTTTAGGAATTCCTGAATTCGATCGAGATTTCTTCCGATATCCGACGTGTGTTTCACTTGTGCCACACTTAGCATCGGTTTCTTAAGCATTACAACTCTGTGCAATACTTCTTAGGAATGATACATAGGTCTGAAGGGTGTTTAAGACTTTCCCTTGGGTTGGCAATGTACTTGTAGAGTAGTAACATTTTCTTAAGAGTTGTTCAATACTCCTTAAGAGCGAGATCAAAGGTCGTAATTTGTCAAGTGTTCCCTACAAGCCATGATAACTTGGTTCCCACTACAGAGCCATAGTCATCTCACTCGATTTCACACTCAGACTAGGGGTGGGTAGCGTTCCTCTAATCTCTAAATGCCATACAGTTTCTTAAGACCTCTGTTAAAGTCTTAAGGGTGGATATGCAAGTACATCCCTTTGGCTAACAGCTCGGGACTCACTATAGCCCTCGTAAACCTATTGCATTGCTTAAGAGTAGCAAAATACCCTTAAAATGCGGAATTTCAAGCCTGACCATTTTCCAGGCTCATTATCTCCCCCACACTAAAATTCTGACCGTCCTCGGTCAGTGAGGTATCGGTATCAGTATTTCAGTCGAGTTTGATACTTCTTCAGACTATGTTATCAACCTTTGAAGCACTGCTTCGTCTTTATGATCTGCTTAAGACTTGATTCTATTGAATCTCTGTCCTTAAAGTGTCAGGATTGAATTAAAACTACTCCTGTTTCATAGTTCAATCTTTGATCACTTTAGATCGTCTATTCTGTGCACTCTTAAATGCTCCCAGTCTTTTGTAGCATAGCTATCACTGGTATCCTTCGTGTCTGATTGAATGTGTGGGTTTAAAGTGTAGAATGGATTTCCTTCTTAGGAGAGCTTCCATTTCTACCTTTGATCTTTCACAATTCACATCAAACCATACATAAACAAACTTCCCAACGAACTTTTGAAGTCCGTTTCTTGCTTTCTATCCCTCACCATGCCTCCGTCTGTCCGTAGGACCTACGAGATCGCTGAAGAGATTAACGCCCTCATTCGAGAGCCGTGGGAGCAGTCGCGCCAACACAACTACCCCTCTCTTCCTCAATACAAACAGCTCTTAAAGGGTCTCCAACCATTAATGACAGAGATCGACTTCGTCAACATCGAGTTCTTCCCCGACTGGCTGTCCCTTATCGTCTTTGGTGCGCACGCATGCGTGTCGCGTTTTTACAGCTTCTTCGAGAAGTCGGGATCTAAAACAACCCTTCCTTCTTGGTACAACTCTACCACACAGCGCATCATCAACGCCAAAAAATCCTTCGTAAGTTTTCTTTGAAATTCACGTATTCTTCAGCAGGCTTATCGTATTTTTAGACCGACGCCCACTACGAGATTCCCGAAGTTCCCGGATACGAAGGGGACGATAGCGATACTGATGATTCACTGCTCGTAACTGTGAGAAAGTTCAACTTTTCTGTTGAACTTTTCTAACGTCGTTCTTTTTTTTTTTTTTTTAGATGGACCTTGATCTAGACTTGGTCCCTCCTAAAGAGCAATCCTCTTCGTCTGCCAAGAAGACGTCTACGACCTCTAAGGGTGAATCCGCTGGTAAGACCACCACCCAGACGTCCAAAAAGTCTAATAAGCGTAAACTGGTACGTTTATTACACTTTTTCCTTTGTCTTCGACGCTTAAACACTTTTTTTGTCATTGAAGGCCGTCGCCGTATCCGAAGAAGACGAAGAGCCCACTTTCAAAGCCGAGGTATGCATTCGCTTATCTCAACTGACTATTCATCTACTAACTGTAGATTTTTAGTCTTCTAAAGCTGCGCGGGGTCCTTCTAAAACAAAGACACCCGTCGTCGAGATTCCGGTACGTCTATTTCAACTTATCTCTCTACTTTAAGGCTAATGGTTTGATTTTACAGATCAAATCAAAGAACCGCGGTCAACAAGCTTCGTCCTCTGGTCCAAAACCTGTTGTCATCAAGATGGAGAAGGATGCCAATCCAGCTCCCACTCCTAGACCTCGAAAACGCGTCTGAAAAACCAAGGAACCTTCCGAAGAACTGGAGGACGCCTTTCTTCCTGCCGAAACACGCTCGAGTAAAGGAAAGGGAAAGGACACCGGTCCTAGTCTTAAAGGGCTCAGTTACGCGACTGCTTTGGACCTCCCTGCAGGTAAACCTGGTCTGGTACGTCTTTATTTAATCTATCATTGCTTCTTAAGACTAACATTATCGTCTTAAGCTCAGCCGTAGTCGTAACTAATATGCATAGTATATAGACAATTGTCCTGAGATTAATATGCATATTCAATTGATAGAAGTCCACAACATTCATATTGGGCGGTTTCCGGATTCAGGGCCTCCGCGGAGTCTGAAATTGTTCTTACAGTGCCGCGCAAGCCGATTCTCGGGTTTCTCCGTGAGAGCCACTGTAAATTTACGCGCTGATGGCCTTTCCGAAACAGGAAACCCGGTCAAAATCACTTTTGGACCATTGTGGGATTGTACCTCAAATTTCGTACGGGCTCGCTTCAGCAAAAAATCACTCCAATTTTTCTGTAGACTCCCACGGCCCCTGTAGGATGCGTGCAGCCGCTCATCAGGATGCTTGCATACTATGCGTAGTGAACGATTACACAACGAGCAGTTTGCTCGTGGGTTTCCAAAACAGGAAACCGGAATTTTGGATCATTGCGGGATTGTAGCTCAGAGGTTATACAGATTTTATTTGTCCTTACCCCTTGGGATGTGCGCAGCTGCTCTTCAGGATCTTTGCATACTATGCGTAGTGAACGATTATTCAACGCGCAGTTTGCGTAAACCGCTGATGGCTTCTCCAAAACAGGAAGTCAGGCCAAAACCCAAATTTTATATGGCCCCGCGTTCGCCAAAAATCATACCAATTTTTATGTAGACTCCCACGCCCTCTGAAATATCTTCAGGATGATCCGATGTTTGCATACTATGCGTAGTTGCAATTATACTACACGCAGCTTGCATACCTTTCTCACTCTAGGTTATTGTCTTTGAATGACTTATAATAAAGTTATTTTGATTAATTCAGCCACAGTTCCTTGACCTTCACCCACCTATATCATGATGCGTATTATGCGTAGTCAATCATATCCAAATCAATATCCCTAGGACCACCATTCCTTGTGCAATCCATGGCTGTCTAGTTGAAGTATAAAGTAGTTTTTTCAGTATTATGGCTTCCGAGGGCTTCTATTTGTCAGGCTGCTTTCAGAATAGAGTATTCAAATGCACCGTTGACATGCGTAGTATGACTTGTTCAGCTTTCCCAGTCAACTAGCATACCTTGGCCGAAATTTTGATTCATTTGGTATTCCCTGTTGTTTGATATACAGGAACTTGTAAAGTAATCCATATAACATAATAGAATCTCCATGTAACCTCACAGGGGGTCTGTATCCCTCCGGCTACCTAGAAGATTTACGCAAGTCCTCAATACTCATAGTGTAACTTATTTCTGTAACAACATTTTCTGGTCCTATCAGCTTATTCATACTACATATTCCATAGATTTACTCAGTGATCAAACCAAAGTTTCTTGTGATACAGGCTCTATAATATTATTTAGAAAATTCACGCGAGTCCTCAATACGCATAGTACAGATACTGTAGACTTAATACTGTAAACGGCATTTTCTGGTCCTATCAGTCAGCTCATTCATTTACATCCGATTGTAGAATGGACACATAAAATACTATTTTACGGATGTGGTTGTCAATAGCATTTCCACCAAAGATGTAGTCTATGCGGTAATGTGTAATGTAAAAGAGTAAAAACATCAATACCTGGTTTCGAAACCGAGTCTCTTGAAAGTCATACACAGATCATGACACCTTAACCACTACACCGTGAGCCACACGTTCTTGATGCGAGGCCACGCATCCATGCGGAGCCATTTACCTTCCTTACCACGTAGATAATGCTATCATCACTTTTCACCCACAATTACGGCGATTTACACAAAGCTTTATTAAAGATAGGTACCGTTGTCTAGTCAAAGTCCTCTTCAGCATCCTCTTCAGCTAAATATTCAACTTCCCTCTCAACCTCTTCATCAGTCCCCTCATACTCTTCATCATCATCGGGATCTTCATCCTCCTGGACCTTCGAGTTCGTCCCACTAGATTCCGCTGCATCCTCACTGTCCGATACTCCTATCCAGAGAGATTCAAACTTCTTTCGTAAACCTCTGTAAAGGTCAGCTTGCCGTTCCGCATATGCACGAACACCTTCTTGATGAAATTGGTCACTTCCCCGTTCTAGTGGACCTCCATATTCATTGGATATTCTCCATTCTTCTTTCCAACTCGTCTTTCCATCTGCCAGAGCACCCTGGTATTCGCGACGATCCTCCCATAAGCGTGCGTTGTATTCCAATGTCACTAAGCACCGTCTCATCTCTTCCTTCAGCAAAACCACTTCTTCTTCCCATCGTTTAGCCCGAGAGTACGCTTTGCACCACTCCACTCGTATACCTATAGTGCTTTTAGTACTTCCATACATCATCGGATATGGACAAGCACATACCTTCTTCCAAAACCTTATTGTCCACCAGATCCCCCGTGCCGCCCTGAGTCCATATCCATGATGGGGGTAACCGTTTCCCTTCTCCCACCTTTTTCCGTGCGTCCTTCAACTTCTTAGTCTGGCCTCTCAATACTTCTCTCATTGCCCTGTCCTGTAGTGCCGCCTCATCCGTCCCAATCACTTCCACCTCCACCTCCTCTTCCTCGCTGTCCAAGATGCCACCTTCCACTGTTTCCCCTTCCTTCTTTGATTTCTTCTTCCGAGCAACACCTACAGCACGGTCCCCATCGTCCATTAGCCGAACATCACTCTCCAACAATTTCCTCCACTTAACGGAGTCTGGACCGACCAAACGGTACATAGCATTCCACGCGGCCTGGTACTTCAGCTTGGCATTGTCAATGTGCTTCTCGTTCCGGAGAAACAAGGCCTGCGATCGTCGGACCATGCCTTGATGAGCCACGTTTGATTTCCGATAGGTCAGCAGGCGCGATTTCATGTGTAAATGATTCCGAAGTTCGTTGAGAGCATTGCGCAGTTGCGCTTCGCGTAATTTTTGCTCAATATCGACAAGACCTGGGTGGCACCCTTCTGAACGATGTGCTGGAGGTAGATCTGATGGTAAGTACAGCTGTACTTGCTCGGCATGCTCCTGTTTTGGATCTGCTTTCTCTATGATTCGGAGTGCTGCTGGCATATATGTTGCTTGCATGGATCTGAAACGGCCAATAGCACGAAGAAGTTTCATCCGCCGCTGGAGAAGGGTGGTCTTCTGATTTGCAGTCTCGAATCTATTTTTCGCTAGGTCCAATCTCAAATGCCGTCTTACGACATCCGTAAGTCGAAAATGAAGATATACTATGGTAATGTTGCTTACTGTTGTTCTTCTAGATCCAATCCTTGTGAGACGAAGACTGTTGGGCTCACATTGTGAACCGAAGGTGCACCAGCTGCTTCTTGCGCCGCCTCCGCTGTCATAAGCTGTAACCTTACTTCACTTTCTGACATCCCTAGCCTCGGTTGTTGAATCAGCTACCCAAGAAAACACAAGGACTCTTACCCGCATTAGGAATCTCATAAGGATTCTTTTTTTGCCGTTCATCCGGGTGTAACGACAGCTCTCCCTCCCACTCCTTCACCATTTTCTCCCACGTCATACAGATGTCGCCCTGTTGCTCCGTAAACTCTTTCAACGCTCGTTGATGTATAATTAGTTCCGATAATGCGTTGAGGAGGCGTTTGAGCAATAAATTTCCTATACCATTGAGCATAATAAGAAACCGTTCTCAAAACAGGTGCAATCCACATACCAAGTCCGACCAGCTTCACCCAGTTCCAGTGACCCCAGTGGTCATCCATTGTATCGTGCCTTGATCCCGGTCCCATATCACGTGTACTAGTGGCAACGGGGCCCATATGGGCCCAGGGACGCTCGATACCTTCCCCATCTGTCCTTCCAGCGCCCCAAAGCCAATTCAAAGAGAACAACAGTTGACATAGGATTTGGTGCCCGTAGATGTGAAGCTTGGGGACGACAAAATAGATTATATGAAGTACCAGATTGAGACGGAGCATCGGTGGCAATAATTTTAAACGCTGCACAATTTTTCGACACCACTGGCAGACAATGTCATAGGATTGGACTTTGGTGAGGCGAGCGTCATGATGTCGTAATAGCGAGGCGAAGGCATAGTCCATGTTAGCATATCTACACATGTGAGTTAGCCAAGTTCCTTAACTCTGGTATTACTGTCTCACCTTTCACCCTTCTGCAAATCCACGACCCCGTTTCCCTGCACAAATTCGTGACGGGCACAAACCCCTAATCCACAACCCGTGGTCGCGTACCCCTTTGAGAACTTGGTATTCGCCAGCTGTAGAGCAGCTAAACCACTACAAGTACTCATCTGACCATTCCAGCAGCGTTTTCAGCACGAGATCACCTGTGATGTTTGTACACTTTACCTCGTCCTGGTCAGTCACCGTCAGAAGGTATTCCCGAAACGGCTTATCCTCTACAAAATACGCCCACCCCGTTCCTAGCCCCGGATCCCGCAATTCCGAAGAGACCAGACGCCTCTTTAGCCGAAAGCAAGCATCAATAGCTAAAAACAACCAATATTTGAACCTATGGAGATTCAATAAACTATACATATCATAGTAATAAATGCTTTACCGTTCGTCCGACTTGACATCCTGCCAGTTTGCTGGAAGGTTGACACCCACCCGAGGGCAAGCAATGCATTTGACCACGAGTTCACCGCTGCGAGTCTCATCCACAGGTCTTGAGCCATCATTTCCCCTTCCTGCACGCTTGAGCATCTTCAGATGCCGCCATTGCCGTATCATACGCGTGAAGGCTTTGAAGCGGTCCTATATTGTATAGACATTGTACAGACGTCGACATTGTTATGAGTTGGTACAAGTATCAAAAAATATTGGGACGTACGTTTCCTTTAACCAGGCCAGCGTTGTTTCTCAATTTCTCTAAACCGTTGTAATAGTCATATGTACAGACCTTCCCCTGAAGTGTCATGACATGAAACTGATTTAAGACCTCAAAGGTCGCTGCAGTATGAGGATCTGTGTGTGTTGCCGGATACCACCGACGTCGCATAAGCTGCTGTCGCCACTCGCCAGCTTGGTGTCGGCCGGGACAGTTACAGAAAGCTAGTGTAGCATTATGAATACCGTTGACGTGCAATACCGTGAATTTGGAGATTGTCCTTGGGTTTGGACATGTCTCCCCTCGTCGATGTCCCAACTGCACCACTACACCCAGTGACTGAAGTGACACCCTCCGGAAAAATACGCCGTTCCATTGCTAAAATATCTCATAGTTAAAACTCTCCATTGAAAGACGTAAGGAAAACCCACCTCGATGATATCCAAAGGTCGATCCGCATGAATGCTTCTACAGCACTCTCGGCACATCAAATCGGGATATACGCAGTCCAAACAACGATATAACGGCTCTTCGTCGGAAGCCTGACACATGCAACAAGCTGTAAGATCAACGTCGTTTCGACCTTCGGCTCGAATGAGCTCAGCGAGGTATTCATCACGATATGGCGTCCAATGTTTGAGAGGCTCGTCCTACGTATACAGTCAGTATAATAAATGCACTTACTTTAGGAGGATTGCTCACCGAGCTAAGATAACGACGGCGAACGTGTTTTTCTTGGATCTGATATACTCGACCTCCCTTCTCATCCACTGCTCCAGGGAGATCATCATCATCTATGTCCACCAAAGCCGATTCATATTCGTAACCGAAGTCTCTGTCGGTAAGTTGATTTAGCGCACGACTGACAGCCTCTTGACGGGCTCTTTTGACGGGTGAAGGAGGTTCGACAGGGAGGAGGACGCGTTTAACACTCTTTCCGACCGCGGTCTCAGAGCGTACAGTTGGTGACGGCGCAGGAGCAAAGACGTCAGCTACACGTAATTTCGTCACGCCAGCCTTTGCCTTCTGCTTCTGCCGCCCGTATTCAGACCACCTTGACATCGAGTTTGGTAAAAGAAGGCCGTTCATTTCCGATATATATATTGAAAAATAATTCACACGCCTAAATGCATAGTACAAAAAGCGTCTGCTACTATAGGCTACTATGCATAGTAACTGACGGTGGTTTGCCGACAACGACAAAGGAAGGCTCGACCTTCACTACTTCGATCCTTTCTTTTGATGCTACTCTCGACCTCGAATCTGTAAGTCCGCGTTGGATGGTTTGACAAGGTATCAATAGAAAGCTTGCCCGATTCGGTCCTCACTCCGAAGCCCCTAACAGCCATCCATTCCTGTCCTCGTTTCGAAATTAGATTTGAGCATGATTCACTCATGATTTACATTGATTCTACTCTCGACCTCAAACTTATAAGTCCGCATTGGATATATAGATAGTTTGTTAAGGGTTTGTGGGTGTCAGTAAAGCTCGAGCCCGCACTCAAGCCCTAACAGCCCTCCGCTCCTGTTCTCGTTTCGGGATTAGACTTGAGCACCATTTACGCAGATGGGAGCTATTATAAGTCATATGGTAAGCACATTGTGAACTTTACTTCCCTCTCCTTTTGAATCCCCATGATATATTTTCTTTCTTTATCTTTCGGATTCTGGTTCACATTCTACTCTTTGCAGGCGACCTGTGCATGATAATATTTTATAATATTGCATGTTTTCCACAATCGTATTTGACCATAATTAAGATATCAATAGTATCAATGATTTCGAAGGAATCAAAGCTCGTAAAGTACTTTCGTGGCAACATCCGTGGTGATTTTCAGCTAGGTTCCATCTTATTGTGCCGATATCTGTACTACTCAATCACTTCTTTCTTGTATTGTTTAGGTGTTTAATTTGTTATATTTCTCAGGCAAGTAATATGGAAATACGTCGATGAAAGTGACAAGGTAAAAACATTTCGTGGTGATTTTCAGTCAGGTGCGACACGAGATTGCAGAAATCTCTTCAATTTGACATCACTTTTTTTACTTCATCTATCACCTAATATTGGATCATGTCTTTTTCTCAACATGACCTCCGCTTAGATCTCGTTGGGAAAGAAGAAAGAGCTTGGCTTCTCGAATCTGGTATACCAGAAGCAGAATTAGACATTTATGTACGCACTCGCAAACGAATCCGTGCTCGAAAACGGAAACAACAGCGAAATAAGGAGTATTATGAAAGGTATGAATTGTTCTGAGTCTTTCAAGTCTCGTTCTAACCTTTCTAATTGTTCTCAGAAACAAGGAGGAGATTCTTGCTAAGGCCAGTGCACGGAGACAAATGTAACATTTCAATTCCCATTTCTCGCTTTCCTGTTCTCATGGTCTCTCAAGTGTTTCTCAAAATCATCTCAGTGATGAATACAAGAAAGTCTCAAAAGCACGTCATCGTCGGGCTCAAAAAAAATTCCGTGAACGGAACAGAGATGAATTAGCACGTAAGGAGAGAGAAAGACGAGCCGCCCTCAAACGTAGCAATGGGTAAGAGTCTATAATATGATTTGCGCACAGCAGCTGACAACTCATCTATACGCTGTTTAGAGACTCTGAATGAATAGAGATTTTTCACTTTCTATAAATAAACTTTCATTTTTTTGTTTTTCCTCACTAATGTTCCCTGTATTTAAGAGAGAGAGAGACTCAGAGTGTCGCGAAGAGGCGACAACGAGAGGACAAGCGAGAGCGAGACGAGAGCGAGAGACCTTAACGTAAACTAGTCCGAATAGACCAAGTTAGATTAGAGTAGTAAAAGAGATACAAAGCATACCTAGTCCGAATAGACCAAGAGGTCAAGATGAGGACTAGGTTACAGGACGAAGAGTTTAAATACAATACTATGGAGATCGGCGATGTGAAACTAGGGCTATGGGTTTACAGCACTACTAACGCATGTTCGGGAAAGATTATGGTAAGGCTATGGAAAGGCTATGGACAAGTATGATCGAAGGGAAATGAAATAAAGGTGTAAACAGGGCGTAAAGGTGCGAGGCATCGATAAGGCTACGCGCACTATGTGGTTAAGGTTTTAAGGTTTGGAAGTAAAGTTAAAGGTGATGGTAAACAGGAACATGCAAATGTAAATGTCTGAAAATAAAGGAGAAAATGAATATTAGTAATCGGAATAAAATGTTAGTATTTAGTCTTCACGACATTACCCCCCTCCTTAGAATCCATCGTCCTCGATGACTATATTCTGGGTGCATCTGGGTGTTTTTTATGGAATGCAGTTATTGATCGTTTAGCGTTTGTCAAATTTGTTACCGGTTCCCATGAATTATGTCCCTCATCATATCCCTTCCATTTCACCACATATTCGATCCTCCTCCATCTTATCCGGCTGTCTAACAATTTCTCCACTTCGTACTCGGGTTCATCTTCTTCTTCTAAGTAGACTGGTTCTGGTTCGACTTCTAACTTCCCATTAACGACGTTGCCTTTGAACGGGTAGAGTTTGTCGACATGAAAGACCGGATGTATTCGTTCTAGAGACTTTGGAAGATCCAGTTTGTAGTCCAAGTTGCCGACCTTTTCAATGATTTCGTATGGTCCGAGTTGTCGGTCTCCTAGTTTCTCACTCGAGAGCTGGAGATTGATGTCTTCCGCGCTGAGCCAAACGTGATCTCCAACATTAAATTGATGGGCCTTCTTCTTCCCTCGTTCGAAGCCTTCTTTCATCTTCCTCTTTGCCAAGTGTAGTGCTGCTCCCGCGTCTCTCCTTGCCTCCCTTAGTACTTCGATCCGTTGCTCTACACTTGCATTTCCAGTTCGTCTACCCACTGGAATGTTGAAGTGTGGCAGGTATCCATAGGTTACTTCGAAAGGTGCTAAACCGTGGGCCGAGTGCGTTCGAGAGTTGATTACAAATTCTGCCATGGGCAGATGTTCGACCCAGTCATCTTGTCTTCGGTTCACAAATATTCGTAAGTATTTTTCCACCTCTTGATTTGCCCTCTCCGTCTGTCCGTTTGATTGAGGTCGGTATCCCGAAGTTAGAGTCGACTGAACGCCTAATCTCTTTAATAGCAACCTCATTACTGCAGCTGCGAATTGCGGCCCTCGATCTGAGATCATTCGAAGTGGGAGTCCATGGAGTCGAAAGATTTCTTTGTAGTACAGGTCAGCCGCTCCTTCGGCAGTGAGGTTGGAATGGCAAGGAATAGTGTGCAGTTGTTTGCCAAAGTGGTCGGTACAGACCATTATGGCATCGTAGCCCTGAGACTTAGGGAGTTGAGTGATTAAGTCTACTCCTACAAACTCCCAGGGGCCTTCGGGTACTTCCAATGGTTCCATTACTGCTCGGGGGTGCCTTTGTAGCTTCTTCCTCATACACACATCGCATCCTTCTACAAATTTCTCCACAAAAGCCCTCATTGTGGGCCACCAATAATGGGTGCTCACCAGGTCGAAGGTTGCGTGTTTTCCTCCGTGTCCGGCAGTGGGCGCGTCATGACACTGTCTTACTACTTCTTTCCTCAGTTCCTCGTCTGGTGGTACATATACCCTCCCTTTGTGATATACCAGCCCTTCGTCTTCTTCCCATTCCGCTATCCCATCCGCTAATCTCTTCAACCCTCCCTTTTTCAGCTCTTTCAGTCCTTCCAATACTTCTGCTTCTCTGGCTGATGCTTTGCGTATTTTTGTTTCTAAAGGGTTGCTGAAGTGGGATGCTGCCAGTGTCGCGAAATGTCCTGGTTTCAGAACGGTTCTTTTGATGTTGTCTTCCTCGTCCGAAATTCGGTGAAGGGGGGAACGAGAGAGTGCGTCGGCTAGTACATTTGTCTTACCCGGTCTATGAATCAGGATGAAGTTGAAGTCGGCTAGTTTGAGAGCCCAGCGCGCCTGTCTCCTACTTAAATCCTGGGCCGTCTTCCAATACCTCAGGTTATCATGGTCCGTGATAATTTCGAAAGGCTCGGGAAGTCCTTCCAGATAGTGTCTCCACTCTTTAAGGGCTTCGATGATGGCCAGCATTTCACGATCGTGAATTTCGTAGTTCCGCTGGTGTTCATCCATGGAGGCGGACCGGAACGCGATGGGATGCCATAGTCCATCTTCGAGTTTTTGCATAATGACTCCTCCCGTGGCAAAACCAGAGGCATCTACATCGATACGAGTTGGCCTGTTTGGGTCCCACAGTGTGAGTATCGGAGCTGAAATGAACCTGTCTCTGAGTTCCTCGAAGGCCTGTTGTTGTCTAAGTCCCCATTGAAATGTCACTTCCTTTTTTGTGAGGTCATGCAGGGGTCTTGCTACATCCGAGAAACCTTGTATAAACCTTCTGTAAAAGTTGGCAAATCCGATAAAACCCCGCACTTCTCGAATACTCTTGGGCACCGGCCACTTTCTGACAGCTTCCACCTTGGCTGGATCCATTCGTACTTCTCCATATCTGATCACTAGTCCCAGATATTCTATCTCTTCTTTCTCAAATTCGCATTTCTCCGGTCTCAGGTACAGATCGTATTCTGCTAGCCTTCTGAGCACTTCTCTCGTGATCTCCTTATGCTCTTCCCTGGTACTCGTGAAGATGAGGATGTCGTCTAAGTATACCGCCACTTTTCCTGCCGCAATTAGGTCCCCGAAGATAGAATTCATAAGAGTCTGAAAGGTGGCGGGCGAGTTGGTCAGCCCAAAGAACATTACTTTCGGTTCAAACAGCCCTCGGTTGGTTGCAAAGGCGGCTTTCCACTCATCTCCTTCTCGGATTCGTATGTTGTTGTATCCCCATCGGACGTCAAACTTGGTAAAGTACTTGGCTTCTTGAAGTCGATTGATGATGTCTTGGACTAGGGGTAGGGGGTATCGGTTTCGAATGGTGAACTCGTTAAGTTTCCGATAATCCTGGACGAATCTGAGCTTGCCATCTTTCTTCTTGATGAAGAATACAGGGGAGGCGACGGGGGATTTAGAAGTCTGAATGTACCCCTTCTTCAGGTTGTCTTCCAAGAATCTTTCAAGCTCTTGTTGTTCATTCACCGACATGGGGTACACTTTAGTTCGAATAGAGGCGGGGGCCCCCGGTGTCAACTCGATTGCATGATCCCAAGGTTGATGGGCCGGAAGTCTTTCGGATTCTTCTTCAGAGAAGACTTTGTGGAATTCTCGGTAGGCTTCCGGTATCATCTCTTCCAACGTCTTCTTTTCCTTCCCTTTTGCGGCTTCTTCTGCGATCTGCTGGGAGTAAGTTACTCCTGCTGCACACCATACTTCATCTTCTAATTCTTCGATTACCCCTTCTCTCCTCCATTCTCTGCGTTGTTTCCGGTTCGCTTTGATTTTTACCGGGGTGAGCAAAGGTCCTTCCTCTTCTTCTTTCGTCGCTCCAGCTTTTACATCTTCTTCTGTCGCCCAGAAGTCGTCATCGTCGTAAATGCGATCGCTTCTCCCTCGAACTTGTAGCAGGCCCTTTTCCCAGTCTATGCTTGGGTTCGCCTCTCTTAGCCATGGCAGTCCTAAAATCACATCTTCTCCTCCTAGATCCGTGACTAAAAAATCCATCCATCCACTCATCTGATCCACTGTTAACCTTAGGTTCGCACATTTCTCTATTTTTCCCGCTCGATTTTCTGTTCCATCTATGTTGTAAATTGGTAAGGCCTTTTTCATCAGAAAAGTAGGGATCTTGTGTTTTCGGACGAATTTTTCATCTAGGAACAACGCCGTTGCTCCGCTATCCACCATTGCTGCTACATTCAGTTGTAATCCTTTCTCTTGAAGACACACATTGACTCGATAATGCGAAGCTCCCGGCTTTATTTCCAAAGTCATATTTAAAGTACATGCGTGTATCGAATCGTAGTTAGAGGAAAAGCGAAAGTTCTGAAATGTATTGGGTACTCGGGTCGCAGCAGAGTCCGGTACCGATTTTAAAAATCCTTACGTTCTTTCATGAAGGCGGCGAGAATAGCAGTTTGTTGAGCCATAGCCTCTTTCAAGGCTTGGATCTCGTTGGTGGAGTTGTTGGCGCGGGTCGAGGATTGCGAAGGGCCAGAGGTTGATTCGGTGTTCCCAAACAGGGAGAACGGGGCTTCGGTGTTGGCCGAGACTCGGGCTCCTCCTCCTGTCTTCCCGGCACCTCGGTTCTTTTCCAAACCCATGTACTTGTCTTGGCAAACTCGTTCTACATGTCCGGTTCGAGCGCAGTGGCGGCATTTCTCGTTTTTCATGTTGCAGTTCCCTCGTACATGGTTCTGGCTTCCACATCCAAAGCACCGTCCTCTCATTTCTCTGAGAAAATCTTCTCGGCTCTTCCCATTCCAATTTCCTCCTCCTCCTCTTCCGCTATTTCCGACTCGGGTAGCGTCTACGTCCATGGCGTTTGGGTCAGCGCGATGGTTGTTACTGGCGTTGTAAGTAGGGTCATGGAGAGCCAATTCGATTTCGATGGCTCGCGAGATGGCTTGGGTCAGGGACTTGGGCTTCCCCTGCGCGATATTGATGCTCACCATGTGGAGCCGAATGCCATGATTGAGCCCGTTACAGAAACGCTCTAAGAGATCGGCATCTGAGAACCCGGTTCTGGATCCGACGTCCTGGAATTTCTGCGCGAACTGCGCGACTGTCTGTTTCCCTTGTTTCATTCCCTTGCCATCTTTTCCCTGAATTTCCTTCCTAGCCTCTGACTCTTCGTCTAGTGATCCAAACCTAGTTTTGAATGCCTTGACGAATTCGTCCCATTTTCCGTTAAACGGGAATGCGGTTTTGGTGGGGTCTGCATAGTGTTGGAATACTTGGTCGGCATAGCGGGCGGCCCAATCTGCCGCATCCTCCGTCATATAGGATAAGGCTGAGGCAATCCAATCATGAGCGTTTCGGATTCCTTCCTGTTTCCCAGCCCAATTCTGGAAGAAAGCAAGGAAGCGACGTACATCCGTTCCTTTGCCTGTAAATGGCGCAGGTTTGGCGTTAGCGTTTTTCTTGTCCTTCTTCTCCGTAATGTCTGCTTTGCTAATGGAGTGTGCAAGGCGGGTGACTTCGTTCTGAAGCATAAGCTGTTGTTTCATGAGAAACTTGATGAGATCGTCTTTGGACATATCGTCCATGTTTTCGTCCTTTGGTGGTGAGGGAGGAGGTTTCGGCGGCTGTTTCGGTGGGATGGGAATGATTTCGTGTTCGATATTGTCCCACGTGGCTGTAGTGGGCTCGCTGATGGACTGGAAGAAGGCGTTGGGGCAAACAGGCTCTTGACAAGGCCAGAACTTCCCATCCGCTCTGACGTGCACGTGTCGTTTTCCGGTGAGGTCTACTCCATGAGGGAGTCGGTAGCATTCATAAGTGGTAGGGTCAGACATGACTGCTCCTCGTGTTGGTAGAGTTGAAGGCTGATTTCAATTACGAAGTCGGGCAACCACCTTACTCCTTTATAGGGAGTCTGGATTTACGTTTCGAAGTTCGTGTAGACGGGGGATGACCTTACGCAACAGCTCCTTGAACTGTTCGTACCTGCCCACCTGTGAGGCTCCTCACACAGGCTAGAGTCGACGGGCTTGTGGGCCCTCAGGGAATTGGGAGGAAGGGGATCGGGATACCAACGAGCACAGCGTGTCTGTACAGGTCTCTTGTAGACGGGCACAGTAGAGGATCTTGACCTAATGTCGCGAAGAGGCGACAACGAGAGGACAAGCGAGAGCGAGACGAGAGCGAGAGACCTTAACGTAAACTAGTCCGAATAGACCAAGTTAGATTAGAGTAGTAAAAGAGATACAAAGCATACCTAGTCCGAATAGACCAAGAGGTCAAGATGAGGACTAGGTTACAGGACGAAGAGTTTAAATACAATACTATGGAGATCGGCGATGTGAAACTAGGGCTATGGGTTTACAGCACTACTAACGCATGTTCGGGAAAGATTATGGTAAGGCTATGGAAAGGCTATGGACAAGTATGATCGAAGGGAAATGAAATAAAGGTGTAAACAGGGCGTAAAGGTGCGAGGCATCGATAAGGCTACGCGCACTATGTGGTTAAGGTTTTAAGGTTTGGAAGTAAAGTTAAAGGTGATGGTAAACAGGAACATGCAAATGTAAATGTCTGAAAATAAAGGAGAAAATGAATATTAGTAATCGGAATAAAATGTTAGTATTTAGTCTTCACGACACAGAGCGTGCGCACAACACTTTCACTTCTTTGTTTGCGCCGTTGTTTTGTTTGCGTTTCTTTTTTCTGACCTGTACCATCATGGCCCAATTACCATCACCGTCCTCTTCTGACAACTTCCTTCGAGACTATGAGCCCACGGAAGAACGCGAATGGACTCCTCTCTCACTACCAGTGAGCGAGAACAACGACTTATCACTCGGACATGAGGCCCAGGATGAAGGTGATAATCGCTCGGAGCCTGTTGATGGGGAAGGTGATCATGGAGACCCCAACACTGTCGTAGACGACGTGACGATGAATTCAACTCCGTTGTTTGACGGTGAACAAACAGAACATATTCCCAATATGGATCCTATCGAGCGCGCCTGGCTTTTTGATTGGGGAGGCTATAAAGGTCTGACTACGTTCAACACCCAGAGTACCTGGGGGTCAGATCAAAATTATACATGGGACTGGGTTGGGGACCCGCAAGCTCCGGTGCCATGGCATGTCATTTTTTTTTCTTGGTGTGTTTATGGTTTTTCAACTCCTTGTTGTCTAGGAGCATCCCTTATACGTGTTCAGGACCACCTGATCCTGACCTCGGTCGCGAGGCTGGCCGAAAGTGGCTGCGACAACAAATGGGTTTCAACATCGACCGTCGTGAAAGTTCATTTTACATTACCGATATTGCTCCCGAGTACGCTCAAGCCCTGAAAGACGTCTTTACCATTCGACCTGACATCGTGCATGCACGTCTCCCATGGGAAGGCACCGATGATGTTTTCCACGAGCTGGATGATGAGGCGTGGTGTAAATTGCAAGGTAGGTGCATGGGTGAAAATTTACAATCAGAATGTATAGCTAATGTTTATTCTCCAGTATTTCGAGCAAAATGCCCCGATGCTCCTTTCCCTACTTTTACCGGGAGGCAACTCGAGGCAAGACGTATTCCCTTTTTCCGCCGCATTCGACGACTTCACAAGGACCTTGCGAAGTGTGAAAGGAAAATTGCCGAATTCGCCCGTGCCCGGGAGGCTCTCTCAGGTGGTAGTTTACGTCCTTTCTTATTCTTACTGCGTAATCAAGAGAACGAACAGCGGAAGCAGATGCAAATGGAGTTGGAACAATCCCTTCCGATAGTTAGGGCTATGTACTTCCTCACGGCAATCGCCCTAGTTTACTTCGGGTAATTTTTTTTGATTTATATACATAGCCTCTTGTAGCCACAACAAATCGAACAATCAATTTCCCTTGTCATCTTTCACTAACCCCAAATCTGTGCCGAAAAGGTTCTTGACTTGATTTATATCCTTTCAATTTGCTTATCGTAAATCCAGTATTGCTGAAATGGATCTTCGCCTGTATGTCTCATATGAGGACCTTGAGATGGCATTGCATCATTCATACGATTTTACTTGTCAATGGTCTTCGAACGTTAACAGGCGAGGGGAGAAATCTGCGCCGAAAAGGTTCTTGACTTGATTTTTATCCTGTGGTTTTCAATTTGCTTATCGTAGATCTAGTATCGCCGAAACGAATCTTGGCCTGTGTGTCTCATACGAGGACATTGAGATAGCATTGTACCATCCCTACCAAGTTATTTGTCAATGGTCTTCGAACGTGTTAGCAGGAGGGAGTGATGATTACATGGACCAGCCGGAAGATATAGAATAATGTGGCTGCCGAGTCATTTACTTACATGTCGGGTATCCCATCGTATCCGTATTGTACGATTGTCCCCAGAAGTAGCCAAGTTGCCATTACGACATATGATCTTCTCAGTACGAGCTGGAGTGACACGATAGTGAAGGATAGTGAGTGAGTGGAAACGAACGGACCTCGTGGAGACGGTTCCTGATGTCCTCATGGAATCGGGATTAATTACTGCCACCGCAGCCACTATGTCTGCATTCGAGTTCTGGACTACATCGAAGACGATGCACAGAAATATTATGAAGAAAGGAAGAAAGTGAACTTCATCACTTGAACCAGGAGGAAGATGGTGAAATGCTGGGGATGAAGATCGGAAGCTTACGGATATTTTGCTAGCGTAGTGCTGTTGCCGGTGCCACAAGATTAGACAAAAGGAAATTCCGGTTTATGTGTATCCGGACACGCTTCTCATGGCATCTTGTGATCATGTCTGTACCTTCTCGCCTCTCAAGCTCTAGCTGTGACAGTTTGTGGGATCAGCTCGAGGATCTGGGTCCATACATGGCTGCGATGTCGCTCTCAGAAGATCCAAACCGAGCAACTTGTCGTCCTCAGTTGTTTGATAGTAGGACAAAGTCGGGCAATGGACAACCTAAGCCCAAGGCATGGTATCTGGTGTACAATGGGACAAATCCGGGTTGTTATACGACATGGTTCGAATCTCTGCATTTAATGTCAATGAAACTCATTGTTTTTCTGGTAGGGCCGATACTTCAGCTCGCGTTATGGGTGTCAAGGGCGCTCGTCATGAAAGTTTCTCTTCATACGACAAAGCAGTACATGCCTGGAGGCAGAACTGCCTTGCGAAACACTCACATTCACCAGGCTTTGTTGACGGTACGGTGTGGCCTGCTCCCGTACCTGAACGAGACGAGACTGCCACAAACCCTCTGCCTAGGGCTTGTACACCACCCCCACACAATGTTCCGTTCACTTACGAATCAACCTCGGCACCTCAGACACCTCAAACTCGCCGGACTGTCTCTAGGACTCCGGCTGCTTCACCTTCATCCTCTTCTGCCACTCATCCTTCGCCCAGGAGTTCCCCAATGAAGAAACAGGCTGCGAAAGCATACTTTGGTTCCGATTCGCCTCCCGTGGCAGCCAATGCCATTCCTCAGCGTCGTTGGGCAGTTAGCGCCGGTGGCTACAATGGGGTCTTTGATGCGTATGTATCATACTTCTGGGTATTAGTTTTGGTTTGCTGAAAGCATTCATGTAGACCTTCTGCAGACGCTATTCGCACTGAGGCGGATCGTCGGGGATTACCAGTGTTTATGAGACAAGTAGAAACAGTTGTGGAGGCTGATGATTGGTTCGAGCGGATGGAGAATGCTTCAGAAATGGAAAGTCAGTATAGTACAAGGAATTGATAGCGTAGTTTAAAGTGGTACTCGAGACTTCGCTTCTACTGTTATGGATCCGATATTCTTGGAGGCGTTCAGCGTGAATTTGAGAAGGGTGACATATGTCACACTCTTGCCGGATTTCCGATAATATTTTTTGTTTTATTTTTCTGGATTGTAAGCTGTAACGGACTGCTACACCATGACCATCTCCGAGTCTCCCACTGATGGTCCTCGAACGTCTAGCACCTCAATTGTCTCTGACGGTGTGAGTTCTGATACCGATGCACGTCCCTCGAATCCTAGTACTGCTTTGAAACCTTCTGCTCCTTCCGAAGACGCGTCCTCTGACAAGGGCCAAGAGGCCAACGCCGCTACGTCAGCAGGAACTAGAGTTATATGCTCATCTCCACATACCCTGTCCCACTCTCAGGAAGCGAGCGTGGACTCTAGGAAAAAAAAACATGCCGTGGCTCGAAAGCGCGGAAACAAAGGCCATTTCGAAGGGGAACAGCTGGAATGGTTACGCAGTCAGTTGAAACACTACTTAACCATCAAAGGGAAGCCCGCTCGAAGCTCTCAACTAGTCGAAATTCAGCACCGCTATGTGACTCGATATCCATGGCACCTTGAAGGGATTCCGGAGCGCTTTGAAGTATTGGAAAATTCGGACGTTTCACCGGAGTCAACTGGGCTATCCCAAGACCAATTCGAGGCATTGAAGGAGGAGAAAAAGGCATACTTGAAGGAGTTGGTGCCGAAAGCCCAGGTGGTGTGTTTATTTTCTTTTGGCATGATGGTTTGTCACGCCTGACATGCTTTCTTTATCAGACGGTTAAGAACTGGATCTTGCGGAACGCCTCACAGGCCAACCAGGGGTCGAACGCCGTTGCTCCATTTGTCGGGGTCATCAAGCAGCTATGTAACGTCGGACATTCTCCTCGGCGTATGAAGGACTTCAAGTTCTATATGGCCCACCACCAATTCAAGGACAAAGTTGGTGAGGAGTTTCAAGAGCGATGGAAGGTCGCTGGTTTGCCGAAATCTCAGAGACTGGACTTTCATTGCACCGTGGCAAAGGAGCTGTTTGAAGCTGAGCCAAAAGATGTACGGGAGATGATAGCTGCCGAGAATGAAGCTGCCTATCTTGTCAAGGACGAGGCATATGAGCAGTTGATGAATGGGGATAAGTTGGCGATGGCAGACTTGGCAAAGGTTGAGGAGCAGTTCGGGGATTTGGCGAACGAGATGTAAGTCTTTACGGTATTCTTCTTGAGATTTCTGCTGAGTCTTCTTGTCTCGAAGTTGTCAAGGAAACCTTGCGAAGTTCATTCAGCCTTTGCTGGACATTGTTCGGGCTCTGACAGGCCTCAAACTGGTACTGTTAGCGGGGAAACCGCCCAACGAAAACAAAGGCGAAGATGAGTTCACTCTTATAACGTGAGTATTCAAGTCGGTCGGTGATGTCATTGATAACTAAGACTATTAAAGTATTAGTTCGGGGGAGACTGCGGGTGAGACACCTCGGAAGTTCGAACTCTGGAATATTGAAGAGTTTACCAAGAATGTCATTGGTACTTTTATGAAGTTTTTGCTTCAAACAAAATCTGGTGAGTGGAGATGCCATATATGTCTTGAAAACGTCCTAACCTTATAATATACATAGGTGATTCCTCCGGTAGCGATGCCAGCGTTACCCCAGATAGTACTACCGTTACGGCCATGGTGGACAAGGCAGCTCAGCAGTTAGCGGCCCAGAAACACACTGATGCTGATGTCGGCATTTCCCTTCATTCCCTTGACGACCCCTCTCTAATCACCATGGATGACGAAGACGGCATTCACACTACAGGAGAACTGAAAGGAAAGAAGGCTGGTAACAAAAGGAAGAGTAAGAAGAAGGATATCGGGCCCGTAACAAAGCGCACCAAGACCAAAGCTGCCAAACAGAAAACTCGTACGGAATCTGAAGTGGAGACTTCGGAATCAGAGCCGTCAGATTCTGAATTGCCTGCCGCGAAAACCGCTGAACCCGTACGCAGAAGTACTCGTCCAAAGCCCATTCCAGTAAATGTCGGAGCTTTCAAGGCTCGTGTTCCTAGCGAATGGAGTATCCCTTCTGGTCTTCTAGAGGTGTTGGGGGCACTTGAGGGAGAGGAGAAGAGAAAGGAAATGAAAGAGCTGTTGCAACGAGTTGACACGTCACAGGAAGACGATTTCTATACATACGGGCAATCTGTGGTTCGGAGGCGGGATATTCAACGGTTTCGGGCTGCCGTTCCGAATGCGTGCGAGATTCCTGCTACAGTTATCGAGGCTTTGGAGACCATGAGGTCTGGGGATAGACGTAGTCAAATCGCTGAATTGTTGCGAAGGACGGCGACACCAGGAGATTTTGAGGTGTATTGCAAGGTGTTGATTAGAAGCTTCCAGGATATCATGGAGAGCAACTCGGAGAGTGCATTTGCTGAGAAGGAGAGGGAGGTTGGGCTGACGGATGGTGTTTCTGATCAAGTCGTGAAGGCTGTAACTGGAGACGCGGACGAGGAAGCGCCAGCAGTTCAAGATGTTGAGAAGGATGTCAGTGTTGCTTCACCTGCCGACGATGGATCTACTGAGGGTATGGCCAACTCACCATCTCTAATCGGTCCCGTTCCTACCTGTCCATCAAATTCAGACGTTATCGTACCCGCCGAGAGGACTGCTTCCCCGCAGTCATCGCTTTCTGCTTCAGGCGCCGAGACCTCTACTTCCCAACCCCAGGATATACAATCTTCCTCGTTTACGTCGCCTTCTACGGAACCTGTCGTTGAGGATCCACTCTTGATTACGGCGCCTTCTGTGGAATTGGTTGTTGAGGGTCAGGCCTCGAGCAATGTGCCGAGGGAAGATGAAGGGCTGTTCGATGTAGACGTAGGATCTGTTGAGCGCGAGGATTGGCCGAAATGGCTAGAAACAGCATTTGACACGTTGTCGGAGCTTGGAGAATTTGCTTTATGGAGGAAGATCCTGGTTTTGTGGGTTAGCCTGGAGAGAAAGTACGGATGGGCGAACCCCGATGGTCAAAATGCATTCTACACGCCTACTGGACGTCCTACAATCGTTTCCACATGGTCCAAAGAGCGCAAGAAAATCCGTTCCTCGCCTCCCGAGAAGATGGAAGACGTTGATGACTTCTGTGGTATTTGGTGGGACTGGTGGTCTATTCTCAATCCCGAGTGGAGGACCAGGGACTATAAAGGGCGCATTGTAACCGACGGGAATGAAGGAAAGGAAAAAGACCGCTGGGAAGTGATGAAGAAACCGGGTCAATGTGGTATCCTGTCGGTTCTGATTTGTTTATTTTATTGGTTCTTGAAGGTGAAGACCACAGATCAACGAGTGGAATGGGAGAAAGCACTGACAGACGTGCACTGGGTCCTCACCAGGATGAATAAATGCATCCGGTACGTAAATTTCTCCCATCCATACTTACGGATATTGATAGAACACAGTGGCTCCTTTGGTCGCAAGAGAGACTCCGATCACATCGTGGAGGACTCGGGCTCGACTCGTCGACTCCGGCAGCGTCAATAGAAGGAGGTATCCGTATCAGAAATAACCACTGTTCATTGCAATGCGTGATATGCGTATCATAGAGATTATGTACTACTGTCCATCGCAATGCGTAGTATACGTCAATCCGTTTATTTTGGTATGAAACGCTGACGCTCGCTTATTTTAATTTGATTGACCCTTTGGGACACTTTTTTCCGCTCATTTTGGCCACTCAGATGCCGATCTACGGCCCCTGGGTGTGAATAGAAACTCCGACAGGTATAGGCCCTGAGCTCACAATGCGTATTGAGCTACTGCTGTGTATCTAGACATGTATGGACAACTATCGTTTGAATATGCATATTATCTGTAGGACTATTGTCGTATACTATGCATATTACTTACAACCACGGGTGTTAAGCTCGCCAACTCGACTCTGAAGCATCACGAAATGATGCGTCAAGATTGTGAAGGTGAAGAAGAGATGGGTAAGTAGTCCTATTACTTGATCTCTCCCTCAATCTAACTTTCTACAGCCGGTTACATCTACGTGAACTCGACTGGCAACGCTTTCAAGGCCGAGGAACTCTTGGAGACTAATTATTCGACAACCCAAGCCGCCATCGCCTATCTTTCCTGCGTCTCGTGCGCCTGCGACGCTCTTCGACTCCCTTGCGTGTTTGAAGGCCCCGGAAAGCCCTGCAAGAAGTGCAAAAAGGGTAGCCGCTACTGTAGCTACGAATTTACCCACGATCGTCAGGAAATCCTGGCGAACGCTGCGCTTCGTTCAGTAATGCAGTCAGCCCCTGGTAAGTTTCTCCTTAAGGAAACTTAAACCTTTCAATGGTACTGATACATTGTTTCTCTTTAGTCATCAAGAACCAGTTGGACCGAATCAAGGCTCAGTCCATCGCCCTTGACATGGCTAGGTCTTCCTACGACGCTCAAGCTCAACTCCTTAATCTTGAGCTGGACCACCTTGCTCGCATGACTTCGGACCCTGCCAGAGTTCTTTGGCAGTTGGAGCAGTTCTCTCCCAACTTTAAGATCACCGACGAATCTGTCGCTGAAGTTGCCAAGGCCTGCCGTTGGACTGTTTGTCCTTCTGAAGCCGACGCTCGGACCCTTGTTCAGGAATTCGAAAACGGCGCCACCTTCAAAACCCTCTTCTTCCCTCAATACGAGGTCTCCGCATCTACCTCTTCCGACAACAACTCCGCTCCTCAAGCTGAGGACTCCGTCGACGTCGAGATGGACAACGCAGGTGCTGATAAGGCTGAAGAGACCGAAGCCAAAGCTGTCGAAGCCTCAAATGAAGCTGATCTTGGTCTTAAAGACTTGGACCAGTCTTCTGAGTCTGCTTCTGACGCTAAAGCTGATCAGGCCTCTTCTCCTGCTGTCTAGGGTTCGGTCGCTGGTTGCTGGCAGTCCTTCAGGACTTTAAAATTCATTTTTATTTTCTTACGTATCTCCCCTCGCACATGTATACACAGGCTCTGTAATGCCTTTAAATTACAGAATTGTATAATAGAATCTTGCGCGTCTTAAGACGCCTTCTCGTTCCATTTGTGTGTGCTTAAGAGATATTCGATACAACCTTAAGACCTTGAGATTCCCAAGGGAAGGAGGAGCGACTTGGTCTGCCGCGAGTCCGCCCTCTTGAGAATCTGATCTCTGATTACAAATTGAATGTGGCACACCTGACACCCGGTATTTGCCATGATCCGTTGCTTCGGCAATACTGTGCATTGCGTCAAGTCGTCCCGCTTCTTTTAATAAGGGAGCCTTCAGGTTAGTTTAACTAGGACTGTTAAACTTATCACTGTTGGGTCTCCTTATTCTCCCTAACCGTAGTAGACTGTCAATAGTCAACTTAATACGGTCCTTCATTCTAAAACGATCATAACAGATCATTTCTCGATCTAAGGCTTCTATGCCTATAATTTCAATATTTCGTTTCTTAAGACATTCTATAGCCGTGTAGAAGTTTAATGTAAGGATGTTTCAACGAATTTGAGCCATGTAAGCGTGAATTTCGTTGTCTTCTCCCCCACACTAAAATTTCAACTGTCCTCAGTTGACCTTCGGAAAGAATTCACTACTTCGACCCTATGATGTCTTTACTTGAGTATCTCCGCGTTCGTTCTGAGACAATCAAGTCTCCTAAGAGGTATTTAAACCCAATGAAAGGTGATCTCGTTTTTCAGAACACCATCATTCACTGTTCTACTCTTAAGACTCCAAACTGTCTCATCAAACTCTACTCGTTATTACTCTCGCTATACTTGTTCCACTAGCGTATAGTTATGGCTCCTCTCACACTTGCTGCAGTTGCTGCCCAAGTCGCAGAGCTCACCAACGAGATCGAAGACCTCCAGGATCTCATCAACAAGAAGAGAACTCCCAAGTCCATCGAATCCCTCCTACGCCCATTGGTAACACGCTTGGTATGTGTTTAAACACATTTTGTTATGATCTTAAGAAGTAACTTTCTTTCTTAAGGCGAACTTCACCGTGCCCGAGGTCAACCAAATTTCACAGAACGACAGCGCGCACAGCTGTTTCGCCAAAGCGCTCTCCGTCATACGTGATGCGACCAGAGTGGATGGAGTTGGTCATATTGCCAATCTTAAGGCTGCCCGTGAAGTCTGTAAGACTGTTGTCAAGACCGGTGACACTAGGCTTAAGGTAAGAAAATCTTTCTTAAGTCAGCTCATCTACTCTTTATTAAAACTTTTTCAAGTTCAAGAAGAAGACCGCGACTCAAGATATCGAAGACCTCCCCGATGACGATAGTGACGATGGCAATGCCTGTGGTAATTGTACTCAGGTACCATCTATCATATCTCATCATTCTACTCGTTCTGAAGACTTATACAGGCTCATCCTAAGGCATCTTGTCCTGTTAAGTTCAAAGGAAAGAAGAGTGTTCGTCTTCAAAGTTACGATTCTATCAATTCTAGACTGATTTGAATTCGCAGACCGTTCCAGACAATCAGAAGGCTAATCCATCTGTTGAAATTGTCATTGATGGCGACGTCAACATGGAGGAGAACACTTCTAAGAGTGTCAAAGGTCCTGAAGTCCGTGCTTCGACTGTGAGTATTCCATATTCAGAAGTTCCTGGAATGGATACTACTGCCTGGACATATATTCGAGCTCAAAAAATTCTGGAACAGTCCCTTGGTGCTCCTCGTCCCAACAACAAGCGTATCCGTGGCCCTGAGAGTGTCGACATCCGCACTCCTAGCGCTAGTACGTTTCCTGTGTTCTTAAGACCCTTCTGAGTTCTAATTGCATTTCTTAAGCCGACGTTGAGCGCTCCTCTGGCTCTTATCCACGCTGTCTTGTTGAAGAAGTGTCCCTTCTTCCGTTTTCTGAGCTGTCTAGTAAGAGCTCTGATTCTCTGAAGGCTCTCGCCAACCTCTTACTCGTTTACTGCGAACAGTCGCTGTTCGCGACACACCGATCCTTAACCGAGTACAAAACGGCTCAGGAACAGCGGGCAGAGGTCCTCAGAATTCTTCTGGAGCGAGCGGTTATAACTTCAGAGGCGGTAGAGGTTCCCGTGGCATTCCCAGGGGTAGAGGACGCGGATTCCGGATCCCAGGGCCAGTCCTCCCTTCCATAGGCTTGCATCATTCTTCTAGGGGTATTTTCTTTATCCCTGACGATGCTTTTCCACCTCTTCCAAGGAACAACTGATCTACTTGATCTGATGATTCCTTAAGGACTATTTCTCCTTCCTATCTTTACCATGGTTTAGGTTCAACACCTAACTCTGTATGGCCTGTAAAGATGTTCCTTGTACTACTAGCATCTCATTCCGTTGTGTTTTACATGTGTATGAATAGTAAAATCACCACGTAGTCGATCCTACTCACTTCGGAATACATCGTGTTTGTTAACTTTAACCTTAAGGATTCTCCTTAAGTCTTAAGATTCATCATGATCATCTACCTCATCATCCAATAAGTCTTCGAAAGACTCTGAATGGAAACGTGGCATTCTATCAAAAATGAAATCTTTTCCAAATTCCGATTCTTCTTCAGAATCTTCTTCATTGATCATTTTCTCTAATTCCTTTCTAGAGAGATCAATAAGATCGTGTATGTCTTCAGGTAGAGTGATGGGTTCATATCTAGCCTGATGGGGCAGTACTCTGAAGGCAGCTATCTTTTCCTTAAGAACAGTTCCATCGAGTTCTGCGACAATGTAGGAACCTCCTTTAGTTCTTCTGATAACGACCATTGGTCCCCTATATCTAGGATACATTTTGCGATCCAAACTCTTTTCAATCGCTGTATTCCTGATTTGTACTAAAGTTCCTGGTTTGAAGTTATACTCTTCTATATTATGAGCATACTTCTTTTCATAGATCTTAAGCTGTTTCCGCTTATTTCTATCGACTTTTTCCATTACTTCTCTGACATGGTCCCTATGCTTCGCTAAAGCCTTAGCACGATAACCAACTAGTTCAGAATGAGTAAGTATTCTATCTGGTGTTTCAACTAGCCAGGTAGACTCTAAGAGGTCCAAAGGTAGGATAGGTTCAGCCCCAGTTACTATGAAGTAGGGTGAGCAACCAAATCCTCGTCTTGTAGTGACCCTTTCAGCCCATAAAACGTGCTTAAGGAACCACCACCATTTTGATAAGTCTCCTCCTGTCGCTTTCGCTAAGGATTGTCTAACATCAAAATGCCCTCTCTCTACTTTTCCATTTGCTTGAGAATTATATGGCGAGATCTTAATTCCTCTAATACCATATTTGTCCTCTAACCATCTTAAGACGGCTTTCATTTGAGGAGCATTATCTGAAACGACTTCTGCAGGACTATCATAATCAATTGGCTTAAGAGGTTCCGCAGCTACCAAAGCATCTTTGATTTTCTGCATAGACTCTCTTTGCTCATTTCCCCATGTAAAAGGCACATCTGAACGAGTAAGCTTCTGTATAGGTTCTGCTAATTCTGCAAAATCTTTTATAAAGTGTCTCACTTGTCCACAAGTTCCCAAAAAGCTTCTTACTTCAGTGAGATCTGCACAATCACCCCATGTAGTAATAGCTTCGCATTTATCATGCTTAGGCCTTAAGCCTTCATACGATACGACATGTCCCACTACAATTCCTTCAGGATTACAAAGGAATGCCTTTTTACCAGAGAATGTTCCACCTGAGTATTTAACTCGTTGTAGTACTCTGTTAACATTCTGAAGATGCTCCCAAACGAATCGTCTAATCTTAGGATTCTCAGGAATAGTTTCATAACCACCACCAGGTAACTCATAACGAGTTGCTGGTCCCCTGATAGGTACATCATCAATATAAGGTCTAGTGACATGTGGTATTTCTTCCTTAAGGATGTGACATACGTCCTCATGAAATATAGGAACTGAATTCGTCCATCCCATAGGTAGTTTAACCAATCTATATGGTCCGAAAGGTGTCTGAAAGGTCGTAAGATCTCTAGACTCCTTATCTATAGCTCTTTGATCGTAACCCACGAACAAATCTAAGGTTCCGATGCAAGCTCTTCCTGCAAAGTGATTTCCTAGTTCATAAGTAGCTGGAGGAACACCTGAATGCTGTATTGTAACCGCATTAAGTGGCTCAAGACTGTGGACAATCCGAAGTTTTCCATCCTTTTTAGCTACACAGAACCATCTTGAACGGTAAGAAGAATTCGAAGGCTCATAAGTCCCACTGTCTATCTTACTCTTAACTAGGTTACAGACTTCGTCAAAGATACCAGGAGGTATGGGTATGTTCTTAAGAACCCATGGCGTATGTGGTATCACTGGGAATCGAACATCAGGGAAGAAATCACTCCTAAACGTTCCTGCTTCCTCAGGTGCCCAAGCAAATGCTTTTTCCTGATTTTTTACGACTGCATGTAACAGTTTACGTTCCTCTTCCCAAAGAAAGTCTTCAGAGTGATTCTGGTCCATCATCTCTTTTCTTTCTTGTGTATAACGTTCTGAAGGAACAAAGTCCGGCGGATGCGTAGGTAATTCTGGCATATCCGCTAGAGGATCTCCTATCATCAGGAAAAACTGATATAACCAAGGACTTAAAAAGGATAATCAATGGATAAATCAGCTTATTTATGGTGTCCATAGTTAAAAATGACTACTATGGCTGAATTTGACAACTGATGACAACTATGGATAGATGAAAAATTTAACAGACATAAAAAAGAAAACCATGGTTACCATTGTTGTCTGACAAAGAAGCCACTTATCCATGTATATCAATTGCTACTATGGTTGTTTGCATAAAATGTGACATTTCTATAGACATCTAAATAACATCTTTTATAAGTCAATGCAACCACAAACAGACAATAAACATTTGGCTTCAAGCTCATTATTGAAATATGAACTATAATACAATGTGTTCATAATTAAATAAAGTTAAAGTTGTCCATACATATCCAGTTTACACTTGATTATAAATTTTCAAGGCCCATTTAAACAGGTACTACGAATAGGTCCCATGCATTGTACTACTCCGATAGTGCCTACTATCACATTCCCACAGTTTTGCAAGGCTTCCTGATCAAGTTATCAACGGTGCTGGACCGACGTCAAAGACGTCTAATCTGATATTCCTGTAAAAATTAGAAATTAGCGTGAGTGGGATCAACAGAATGACGATAGCATACCCATTGAACGTTGACACATTGACCCGGCAAAGGCTCGGTGGTCTCACATCAAACTTGGCCGAATAAAACGGTTTGTCACGAGGATCGGAAGAACGTATGGGCTGCGTGATCGCGGAAGAATGGAGAAATGAGACTTGGCTCAGCTCCGACGCCGCGGAGGGATCACTCAAGGCTGACAAAGACGTTCTGCTGGTAATTCTCAAAGAGCTGCATGGCGAGACCAGCTCTCCGAGGTAGCAGAATCAACTGTGGAGAGAGAAGGTAGAGGCGCAACAGGGAGAGAGCAGCGGATAGCACGAAGGAAATGATGACAAATGCGACGATGTCGAATGAGAATGAATCTACGCAGCGACCCGAAAGGATGGAAGTGATACAGGAGCTTTGGGAGAAACTGAGCGGATCCTTCAGCGGGAACGAAAGAGCGGCAGGAACAGGATCTTGGTCCAACAAACTTTGGAGGTTATAAAAGAAGTACAACAACTCTCGTATGCTCAGGCTGTCGCTAACGATGAAGCATCATCGAAGGCGAGGGTCCATCGAATGCTTTTCGAGGACCTTGATCCGGGGTACCGGCAAGCTTAGGAGGCAGAGCAACCCAAGTTAGTCAAAGAGGCACTCGACGCCATCCTAGACGGTATTAACAACTTGGCCAGTATCAGCGGAATCATCAAGCTCGGTCTGCTGGTGCTTGAGACGATAGAAGAAACAGAGCGGTTGGCGAAGAACGGGATATTTCTCCTTGAAGCAGAGATGGGACCTTGAAGCAGAGATGGGAGTACAGGTAAAATCGAGCACCCCTGAAGTGGTGGTGAAGGTAGTAACGGCAGACATTGATACGAAGGAAGGAAGAAATAGTATTGCTTTTAGCCAGTCGGTTGGACATCACGTCATTTATCGACGCAAGAGGGTTTAAAGCACTGGAGAAGCAGCAGAGAGTAGCATGCTTCTAGAACCGGCGCTGTGAAGAAGGCCATTCGAGATGGCAGATGGACAGCGATGACCTGGACTCTGTCATGCCATACTCCTTAATGGTAAGTCCCATACGGTCCGAACTACTTTACCTGTCCCCCTAGCTACCTCCCAATAGTGCCTCCCCGACGGCGGCTTGGATAGAATTGCCTTCACTTTTCCCAGTAACGATTTTTCACAATCATCAGAGCCCGATACACGAAAGACAACATATTCAAGCGGCTGAGCTCCTGGCGACCTCGGATTGCCATGAGACTGTAGACTCTGCAAATGGTTTTCATTGCAGATCATGCGGCTTTCGAGCAACCCCAGTACGTCGTCTTCATTAAAGAAGCCATTGTGCAACTCCAGAGTAAGTCGCTGTAGAGACGGACAGAGTGGAAATGGCTCGTGTAGCCGGAACTGAAGTCGGCTGAGAACTTTATCGTATCTGGTTTGTTGCTTCTCGATGAAGAAATGTGGTGAAATATATTGGAAATCCTTGAGGGCCGGAAAACTTTCTAGTATCTCGAGAAGCGCCTCGTCTTCAATAAAAACTTTGTCCAGACAAAGTACAGTCAGACCTGATCGATTTTCCACGAGAAACCCCAGCGTGGCCCAATTCATTGGTTTCCAGGCATTTGTCTGGTCTTCGCCTTCATCCCCCGCATATTCCAAGACTAATTCCTGTAATTTCGGAAGACTCGCATCTCGAAAGAATTCCTGAAGGAGGCAGACGCCATTGAATTTGACTACCAGACTACGGAGTGTTCTATGAACGATAGGATGTCTCTGAACAAAGAGTTCATTTAGTGTGATGTGTACAATGAGATTTTCCAGACGTGGACATCTGGGCAGGGGCTGTTCGACATCGTGGTCCACCTCGAGAGAAATGACAGATGGCCACGGCATGTCGCCGTTGTCGTGGATTCGTTGGGATAACTTGAGCCGAATGAGATTTCGAAGCCGCTCGTTAAAAGGAGCCGCAGCAATCACGGGAGAACCCCAACGATTGATGAGATGGAATTCTTCAACGGAATTGGCCAAAGGAAGAGAAAGACGGACTGCTTCGATGAACTTGGCATTATTTTCCTCCAGCACCAGCTTTCGGGTCCGCGCCCATACATTTGCTTTCATGAAAGCCGTGATGATAGGCTGCGAATTATAACATCCAAATCTTGACAGACGGATGTTTAAGGAAAGAGCTGGAGACATATCAAGGCATTTGATTTGTTGACTCAAAGTCAGTCTCCCATCGAACCAGAGATTGGACAATAAGGACGGTGTTTGGAGCACTATTGAACGCCATTGCCCGCAGACCCGTGCGAGCACCAGAAGTGCTCTCCAGGCACCAGTCTTCTTGACGTTTGATTCGGAGGCGCATAAGTCCAACGAGAAAACTTTGAGGAGGAGCTCAACCGGCATTTTCGTCACATAACACTGACGGGTACGAGTATGGTCTACGCTCTGCGTTTAACGATTCCGCTTAGCACTGCAAACTGGATTCAACATGGAATTCTTACTGTCAGATCCATCCCGTTGAATATGCCAAGTCCCGTTGAATATGAGTCCCGTTGAATATGAGAGTGCAAAGCAACAAGAGATGTTCTAACATTCCCACGCTATAAGTGACAGGTAAAATACAGACGCATTACATGTAATACACGCGGCAGGAGTAGATAGATAGATAGATAGATAGATGGATGGATGGATGGATGGACAGATAGATAGATAAATAGAGTTAGACGGCGTAGTCCTCCACGAATATGCCGGGAGTAGATGTTCAAGTTGTATAGCCCGCCACGGCATACATCTACTCCGTAAGAAAGACAAGATCATTCACCCCATGATGAAGCACTATACACAATAACTGATCCTCTTGCTACCTCCCAATAAAGCTCTGGCGACGGCCGCGGCAAAAATTTCAGCACTCGACTCCGCAGCGACTCTTCACATCGAGGACGACCAGATATGCGAATTACTGCTTTTTCGAGTCGTACCGCCCGCAAATTGTGCTCCAGTCCTTGTAGATCGCCGTCGGTGGTTAATATACGCATTCTAAGAAGCTGAACCAGGTCATCCTCTTCGATGAAATCTTCGTGAAGCTCCAGAGTAATATGACGCAAAAGGGGGCATAGTCGCCGCGATTGACAAGGGAATTGCAAACCCTTAAGAAGACAATCATATCTTGTTTGACTCTTGGCCCAAGAGTTAGTACAGAAGTCTGCAGAGACAAATTGCAGAGATTGAAGACAAGGGAAACATTCAAGGATACCAACAATGTCAGCGTCAAGAACGAAAACTCTACTGAAAGTAAATGTTGTTACATTCCGGCAGAATGCAGCTTCGAGCACGGAAGATCCAGGACTCTGGCAACGCGTATCGGTAGAAGTTCTAGGCCACCACCACCATAGGTAACGATCATCAGCTTCAAAATGAATCTCCTCTAAGTTCGGGAGGTATGCATCCTGGAAGATCCGTTCTAGTATCAAATCGCCTAAGATTTTGAGCTTTAAGATACGAAGCGTACTGTAAGAAATTGTCGGATATATATCCGGGTCATTATCTCCCCAGCTTGAATATTGTCGTCGTGATTGGATAAAAAGAACAAGTTCCTCCAAATTCGGGCAGACTGGAAGTCTGGATAAACGCCTGCTTTGCGGAAGTTCAAGTTCCGCTGACTTGATAGAGAGAGGGTATGGAGCTTCATCGTCTTCGCCCTCATGTAGCATTAGCTTTAGATGGCGGATGGATTTAGGGAGTAAGGTTTTGTAGGGAATTATGGTCATATTCGACCCGTGATTTAAAAAGTGAAGCTGCTCCAGCAGAGGATTTGTGACAGGAAGCTGATTGAAGATAAGTGCACATAGAGGACTGTCAACGTCTTCAAGCACAAGCTTGTGGATACGCCCAAAGACACCTTCCTCATTCAAGACGCGGCAGATTGGGCCCCCGGAAGACCCAAAGGAAGATGAAAAGTGGAGCGAGAGGGAAGCATTGAGATAACCCAAGTGCAACAGATACTTGATGAGCTCGATATTTTGTCGCGGACGAATACAAAGGGTGGAAAAAAAGCGGGGAGTAGAATGAATCCAATTGCGCCATCTTCTGCAGACCTGACTCAATTCTAGCGCTGTCCAAGCGCGTGAGCTCCCAGATCCTACGTCCGACTCGGGGACTACAAGCTCGAAGAGATACCCAAGAATCTCTTGAGGCAATGTATCGATGCAAATTTTATCGATCCTGATGCGGGCCCCACTGTCTCTACGATTTTCGATTATTTCTTGGTACTTGTTGGTTTATGTCAGTGGACCGATGCAAGCTCGCAGCTGAAATGGCATCCATACCTTACTGCCCATCATGATGACTTAGCGTCAGTTGTTGAAGTCGAAGTAAGAAGCTTATTTTCCCACGCAGTCTCTGCAGCGGTAGTGTATCTTATTACTATATGGTCTCAAGAGGCTCCAGGCAAAGCAGGCCCACCAAGTGTATTTTCATTAGTATATAGTCTGATAAGAATATTGCGATTGGAAGGAATTAACAAGGAACTTATTACATCGGTCAAGAGCTGATGAAGAAGACCAGCTCGAAGGTTGACCTTTTGCAGTGCAATCGGGGACTAGCCAACAAGTCTGTCTGATGTCTGATAAATGGATAATGGCATCACTTGGGTTACCTTTCGAATCTGTACTTTTTGTGACAGACAGTAATCCTTGGTTCGCCGCGTTACCTGAAGACAGCTTTGAAAACCACTCCACATATGCCAGATGCTGCTTTGGCCAGGTAGAAGGGGCTGGAATCGGCTGCTTCAAAGTGTTTAACGATGTATCTGGAAGACGGAAGATGACTCGCACTCGAGCCAAGCGACAACCTGGAGATTCACAAACAATATGAGCTCAAAAAAGTTTCCTCCAATTTTATACTAGGGTACTAACCATTCAAGGAAGCACTCTCTGCATCATCGGAATTCATGACAACAACTGTGTCGAAACGTCCAAGATCTTTGGAATGATGCCTTGGAATTGCCTTCACAGTTTCCCAAATCTCGCCTCCCCCTCCCGGTGATTCTGAACGTATCTTGAACCGATGCCAAATATCGAGCACTTGGATGGGTATGGGAGCATCGCGAATTATGCCGCGATCTCTCTGCCGCTTTGAAGCAGGAAGAAGGGAGTTTAGGTACTCCTTCAGACACGTTAAGAACCGCGGAGAGGAATGAGTGTTCGAGATTCTTTCAAGTGACTTTTTCGGTTCTACAGGCTTTCGGGCAGTTGTATACATGTATGTTCCCTTCAAGTCACTTGCCTTGGGACCTTGATCAACGTCCATATTTTCCTTCTGAGCTTTGGGTGTCTTATATCGACAGCTTTCCTGTAACAACGGATCCAACATGAGCTCTTCTGATATATCCAATTGCATGTCACTGTCAGGTTCCTGAGGTTCGGCTTCACCAGAATCCGTATTCGAGATATTGGTGAGATAATAATCAAACATGTCAACCTTTTCTCGTCGAGAGATCCACCGAACCATTTGGGGGAAGTGATCACGCTTGTTGCTAGCCCTCCAACCACTTTTAGCAAAATCGATATGAAGCCGCTCAAAAAGCTCAGTGTTGTAGTTATCCGTTGTGCCGAAGTATTTGATAGATTCGACATAATGGATAAGGGAATGGAATTTGGGAATATTGAATTCTTCCCGTATTTCCTTTTCTATAAAATAATCCCGGTTTAGATGCCATTCATGCAGGGCATTCTCCATGTATTGGAGTGTCTCGTCGTCATGCGATTGATACTGGGCCATGTATATGAAATCCAAAATCGCTCTGCAAGCTCTGACGCCTTTTCCTGATATCTCGGGCGCCAAGCAAGCGAGAAGGATTTTTCCGATCTGCTTGCGTTCTGGCCCGGATACCTGTTTAAGAGCAGATATGCCGTTTTTGAAATGCCTGACACCGAACGCGGGAGGCAGGCTCCTAATTTTTCTATCAAGCTCTGCGGGCGTCATTACTGCTTGAATCCAAGATATTAAATGTTTAAGAACTCCTTGGTACAGTTGGTGGAGTACGTCAGGAGTGATAGATCGATGGATATCACAAAGGCTTGGGAAATCGCTCCAGAATGGATCAAAAGTGCTTCCAGCGACATCAAAATTGGCCATGCAGTATTTATGGATGTTAGTTCTTCGGCGCTTAACACCCACGGGGTACACTGATCTGGATTCTTTGATGGCTTTTTTTGTAGATTCACTTGTCCTGTCTTTTGGAGGACGTTTGGGATGAAAGTCTTGGAGATTTTCAGCTGCGGTTTCGCATTTTGGACAAGTTCCATATTTGACCAGAGTGACAAGACACTGCTCCGGGTAATCTGCAACATATGCAGCTAAGATAGGATGGACTTTGCGGACCTCTCCATTCCCCCCCGTCATCTCCACGCCATTTTTCCCCGCCACTATTAGAGGCTCAAGGATCTTCCTCATAGAATCGTGAAACAATTGGTAGGTCTTGACTTTGACATCCGCCTTTATCTCGCCCTCAGCTTTCTCAACCTTGTCCACAGGGAGATATGCCAGCAAAACACAGGCCCGATGACTCGTCTTCCTACGCATGGCCTTGGGAATATTCCCAATAGTGAGATAAACCGGATAAGCTGATTTTCCTCCCGAAAAATTCGTCAAGGAAGTTTTATCTGTAGCAATGATCACTGGCGCTATGGTCCCTTTCCCAATTTTTGCCTTACAAACAATTTATATCAGTGTCCTGAAGGCCTAAAGAACGTTGTTAATGACGTACTTGAGCAGCCCACCACCACTTTCCCGTCCACATTTCAGAATACACCCGAGTCTCCGACTCTTTGTTTCTGAATACGCGAGACGGTTTATAGACGATATGATCAGCCAAGGATGGATCTCCCCAAAGACTTCTGACAGCTTCGACGGGATCTCGATGATGGATTAGAAATGATTCTTCTTCCCTAGGAAAAGAGATACGAGTGGTTTTCCAGTCGCCACATCGATCGGGGATTTGGTCAACCAGATCGAGCATGTTCCGCGCATTTTTATACTGAAGACCTAAACTGTCCTTGACCTGATTTCTGATAAATTGGGTGATGCCCTACTGAGGAGCATACGGACATACCTCCGGGATCGCTAGAAGCCTGTCCACTGCTTTCTGGGATATTCCCTCAGTAATTGCCCAGTGGGCAATTTTCCAATCGATTGCAGAGGCAAAAGGGTGGAAACCGTTCTTTGGATCAGCCTCCCTATATGAATCTCCTTGTCCAAACAATAGCCTCCATTTCTCGCGTACATCTGCATCAATGCGAATGCACTCAGCTGCATCTGTGAACTCTGCAGTATGTCGCAGATCCTCTTCATCATCCAGATGACGGCCATAGCGGCGATAATGAAGGGTGGAAGGGCCCGGTCCTGCTTCGCCCTCCTCAATCCCGTCAGCAACGTCCTCCCCTAAGGCAGTAAACTGGAACAGATCTTCCTCCTCCTCTTCGTAGAGCTCCAAAAGGGCCTCAATATTATCCTTGAGCAAGCCACACGATTCAATTGTAGGTTCCTCTTGATCAGAATCCACCTCGTCAGAATCTTCTCGACCGAAACACTCCGCATCAGAGTATCCTACGCCAATCCCAGCTGTTCCAAATTTCGCCGCACTGCCGCTGCTCTCTGCATTTTGTTCATGAGATAACGAGATCTTAGCTAGTTTAGAGCGAATGAAATTCTTGTGATCAGAGTCGCGTTGCTGACCTAGATGCCTGTTGAGGCTGCTACCTGGCGGTATGAATGTATGACATATAGGGCAAGACTCCATGATAGTAAGAAGGGGAAATGTACTGAGTCGAGGACGTGAGATGAGAAACAGATAAGAGCCAAATATATTTGCTGGGCATATGGTCGTCACATGAATAGAAGACATGCTAACTATAGCGATGATCGCCATGTAGTTCGTAAGCTAAAGCAATCTAGAAAAGCGGATGTCAGTTGTCTCAGCGGAAGTATGCTGCGGCAACGAAGGAACATACACCATGACCGCCAGGTCTTTGCGTAGGCATAATGTCTATCATATCGCCGGATTGAGCATCGCGTGAGGGTAGTTCATACCGCTGGGGGGGACTTGGTGTGTCATACCGATCATAGCCCGCAGCTGCTGTAGCAAACCTCGAGGTTTGAAGTCAATATATGGCTATCGGCATATCAGGGAGAACTTACAATAATGAACTAGTGGACAAAGAACGAATTTCTTTCCTTGTTTCAGCTTGCTGCTCGCGAATCTGAGCTACATCCGATTGTAGCTGGGCCATTGTATGTAGGATTTCCTGTTGACGAACCAGTATAAGTCTGATTAAACATTCCAGATCAGGCGTCTCTCTGTGTGAAGACTCGATATCAGCCTGAACACTGGAAGGCTTTGTTTCCGAGATGTGGGAAGTGAGCATGTTCAGATGACGTTATATATAGTAACAATAGTAGCATGATACACAAACACCAGAAAAGCAAACACAAAAAGCATGCAGCTGTAAGGCGCGGAAGGAGATAAAATAAAATAAAAAAAGAAGAAAGAAGTCCAATTCAACGGTGTCAAAAGTTCTCTTCACGAGGTAGTCATACTAAAGACCATCAGGTTGACACCAATCGTATAGAGACGTTGATAAATAACCTTCTGAAAACAGGCTAAGTGCGTTTCAGAGCTTTTATCAATTACCAAAGGAAGTAAAAGACGAACCTTTCACAAGACGGAATACAACGTAAGGACATAGGTAAAGGTTCGTTACACTCGAAAGAAGAAGACCATAGGCACTGGATAAAATCATTGGAAAGGTATGAGAAATTATCGTGATCTTCGGCATACTGACAAAAGCTGATATGTAGCTCGAGATGCTTCAAAGATGGACGACGAACTATCTCAGGGAACAAGTCGCGGAATGCGTCCCAAGGAAAACGCGCAGAGAAGCTGACGTTGGCCAAAACGATGACGAGGACCACCAAATTAGGTGTTTCCGTCGACTTTAAAAACTCAACCAGTGCTGCGAGAATCCGGGACGTGCCGTAAACTTGTGCGGAACGGCAATCGAGCTGTAAAGTCAGCCTCGTGCACAAGGCTGGTGACTCCGAAATAACTTGACAGAAGGCGTTCGGCGTAAAGAGAATGGAAAGGTTTTCAACCTTAGATGCCGTCTCATCCCACCACTTGAAATATTTCTTGCGATCCTCGTCAGTGAGTTCATCCGGCCAGAAAGCGTACGTTGAAACATCCAGAACAATTTCAAGGATGCGGAGCCCTTGAAATGTCCCCAAGCCCATGCAACATATCTTATTCAACATGGAAGTAGATGCCACCAAATGCCGGCAGCGGATTAGGAGGGGATGGAAAAGCATAGTATAAGGCGTTAAAGTAACACCTAGCAAGTTTAAAAAGCGCAGGCAAGGATTCAGGTGCTTTAATACCTCATAAAAGACATGCACTGGCAGCCTAGACCCCTCGAGTTCCAGTGCCCACAATGCGGACAATTGATACCGCATTTGATCCACGAACTCATCATCAGGATCCTCTACGTGGAGACGCAATCCCCTAAGTACCGGGAGCTTTTGCAATACCGCTTTGAAAGTGCAAGCGACCTGCTCTATTTCGCGATCTTGCATAGGAAGGGTAGGGCTCGAAATTTCTTCCAACTCTTCCGAGTCTCCCGTTATCCCAATCTCAAAGCGTACTTGGTCCAAATCTGGTTTGGAAATAGGCGGAAGAGCCAGATCCAAGATCTTCAGCGAATCTGTGAAGGTTGGTTCGTGCAGACGTAGAAATAGCTCATCAAGATCGAGTTGGCTTGCGACGCCGAATTCTCGATACATATACTTTAGAACCCACGGTCCCAAAGAGTTTCTGAAAAGCTTGAGCTTTCCTCTAGATCTCCAATCACCTTCTCTCCAGAGAAATCGAAAGATAACGTCGAAGATTTCGGGAGGTAACCTATGTCTCTGCATTAGAATAGATGTGTTAGATTATGCATGTCCTTGATGATGATTTTACAATATTCCCATCACCTCTTTGATTGTTTTCAAGGTTTCCATCTTCTCGCTGAATTCTCCCAAGTCTTCATTTACAACAGATTCGTCTTCGCAGTGGGAGGCCTTCAAAGACTTTAGTGACTAACCGTCTCAAGCAAGGAGAGCCCAGAGTCATACATCCACCCTCTCCAAAGCAGCTTCTAGGATTTCGAGGCGTCGAATGCCTGCTTGAATGTGCATCGGAACACCGTTTTGCAACGACAACGAGATTTCCCGTAGAAACTGGGAGCATTTTTGGTGTAATTTGAGTCGTTGAGTCTGTGATGACATTTCAGGCGCGAAGAAAATGGCAACTTTTCCCAGACAGCTTGAAGTTGGAATTCCATGAGATAAGATATCAGATATACCATTTTAGTTCGATGTTCACCTCGGTGAACGAAAAGTCACAGCGTGATTGTCACGAGATAAGATATACCATTTCAGTCCGACGTTCACCTCGGTGAACGAAAAGTCACAGTGTGATTGTCACAAAGTCTTTGTACTGAAGACGTACTTATCTACTATACTCAATCATGGCTCAATGAATTCGAGGTCAGTGAATTTCACTGTCTTCTTTCTAACGGTCGGGCGCGATTGCGACTTCGGAAAAGCGGCTGTGCTCACTTGGACCAAGGGTAGCAGACATTTGCCTTCTGAACCCCCAACTATGTTGAACCCTGGAGCCCCATATATTGAGATGTTGCAGGTGGCAGCTATGTATTTCCCCTTTATCCGCGAGCCTGTCTTTTTCAGCGTAACCTTCCACTCAAGACAGGGGTCTAGATCAAGCTCAATTGGTCTTCGGACGCGTTTCTGACCGAAGACTGAAAATTACTCAAGGCTCAAACTTGGACGTGTTCGAGACAAAGAAAGCAGAGAAGAAGCTGTCAAGGCCGGAGCAAAAGCTGTCAAAGGTTGTCAAGGCCAGGGATCGAACTCCCATCTTATGGAATAGCTTTTGAAACAAGCACTGACAAAGAAACAAGCAAGCACTGGCAAATAGACCGCCTTGTTCTAGACATTGACAATACCCTACCCTATGGACGAAGACACCGTCATCGAATACCTGCGACTTTCATATATCTGGATACCGCCCGAACTGATAGAAGAACCTTGTCCATCCTTGTCGCAGTCTCTTCCTACAGGCTATCTGGTCTATCAGAAAACGTCTACATGGTATAATACCTTGCACACGCTGGCTAACGACAAGGATGCGAGCCCTCCTTCTTTGCGGAAGTTCATGGGTAACGCCACGCTGGGCTTCCACCATTTACGACTCGTACGCATGGACCCACCCGTCCGCTGTGACGATGAGGGCAATGTCATCCTTGATTCATTGGCCAGATGTCGCAAAATTGATGATATCACCATGAACCCTAACACCCGTCTCGACAAGGTCTTGCCCGAAGCAGATCAAGAACTCAGTGGAGCCTACCGCTATGCATTCACCTCAAAGAGTGTGCAATTAGAATCCTTCTGGACAATTGTTGTTCGTAGGTGGACAAATCTTTTTATTGTTGTTTGTAAGCTGAACCTGACTGTCCAGCTCTTATTCAGATAGCTGCTGAAGCCCTCTTCATGAAGCCAGCCAATGCAGGCATAGGTCCTGAGGATCTCAAACGGTTGTCTGCACACCATGCATTCAGATACATTGAATCCACCTCTGCAGACGACAAAGATGTGAAGGTGCTCGAAGCGATTACCACATATAGGTCACACCTACGTCGACCAAGACTTCTTCGAGCATCAGAGGTAGTTCTGTCCTCTTCTGTTGAGATTATAGCTAAAACCATCTTTCGGCAGGTCGAAAAATCCTTCGTTGACTTGGACGCTATCAAGCAGCATCTAGGTCTAAATCTCTTCCACACACTCTTTGACGAGAGCTCCGACAATCCCAACAAATACCATCCTGTTTGCGCGCTTGAGTTGTCAAGTTTTGCGCATCTTGTTGCTACTCGAAGCCTGAAGGCAGGGTTTCACTACAAACGCCCAGAGGGCTCCAAACACTCGACTGTCGATAATTCAAGAAAGTTCGGGGCGTTCCAATCGTCCTCACTTCGCGCTACCGATGCACTTTCGGATTTGATCGTACCACTCTTTTGTACTATCCCATTCGATCAAGGTTTCCAGCTTAATTATGGACAGTGAGTATTTTCCTTTATGTATCTGCATACAGCATCCAAATGATGAATAAAGAAACCAGGCAGTACAAATTAGTTTGGTATGCCGAGAAGGAGGTGGAGAAGGAGAAGGAGGCAAAGAGTGGAGCCCTCATCCCGACTTCTTCTGTGGTCGGCCACCTTTTCTTCTTGGTGAGGTCGACTCCAATCTTAGTGAGAGTGATTGCACCAGGATGATAGTCTACACCGTGGCATTTACCAAAATAGGCCAATACCTCTATTCCAAAACGCTCGGCGACGCTCCCTTCATTATGACCTCGATTTTTGTTCACGACAACTTGGACTTGACTGTTTTTTGGGGCTACCTCGCAAAAGGCGGAGATGTCGTTTTAACGCGTGAAAAATTCTCGTACAGTAACGAAGCAGACATCTATCGCCTGTTCACTATGCTAGCTAACCTTGCCGACGAATGGAAGACCAGAGATATGCTTACGCTGCAAGATATGAAGCAAGCGATGACGGAGTTACGCCAGTATGGTTCTGGCGGTGGTTCTGGCGGTGGTTCTGGGAGTGGTTCTGGGAGTGGTTCTAGTGGTGGTTCTGGGAGTGGACCTAGCGGTGGTTCTGGCGGTGGTTCTGGCAATGCAAAGGGCAAGAAACGACCCCGAGAGGACCAGAACAACCCGGAAACAAACAAAAGAACTTCACGTTCCGGAGACGCTCCTCAGACTACTGGTTTCGGTATTGCAATTACAGGTTCAAGAAGAAACATCACCATGAAAACATTTCTCACCTGCGATAATTCGTCGACGTCGCCCGTAGAAAGCACCTCTCTCAGCCCAATCTTGTCCGAGGCTTCGTCCCCGCCAGAGTCTTCCTCCTCAGCAGTCTCAATACTAGATGTATCAGAGTCTAGGGACGAACCAGAGTTAGTGGATGTGTCGGATTCGGATGACCGATTAGACACTCCGCGTTCAGAGAGTATGAAAGTGTGTTCCAATAATTAACATACTCGCGCGGTCATACTGATTCCATTTTTGAAGCTTTACCAAGACGAAGGTGGAGTCATTCAGCTGCTAGAACATTATCCAGGATCGTCTTCGTACTGCATCGTCCCTGGCAAAGGAGGCTCACCGGTTGGTGACCTCGACATCGAGTCGATGGAAAATGACGTAAAATATGCTCTCCAGTTCTTGGAGTGTGTGGAGTTTTTGCATTCCATCGACATTGTTCATCTTGGTCTGGATCCGTCTTGCTTGAAATTGCAAGACGGCAGGGTCAAATTATCTGGTTTTCAATTTTCTCGACATGTTACGGATCACATGGCAAAATGGGAGAAATCGGAGTTTCAACATGTTAAGTCGCCTTCCTATATCATTGGTTCGTTCGAGCTATCGTCCTTAAACAGTATGCCCATCAATCCCTACCACCTCGACACATATTCCGCTTGCAAGGTCGTCTTGGAAATGCTTAGCGGGGATAGCTGTCTGTTCCCTCGAACGCTTGATGATATAAGAGCAGCTAATAAAGCGAAACCTGATCTTATGTACCAAAAACGCAAAGCGTTGAAGAATTTGATTTCGCACACTTCGAGCAAAGGTCATAGCGTCTCTCGCCTTCTGCAGGAATTCCACCGGCTCCAGGCCAACGGTATGGATTCGCTGCTTTGCGAACTTACAACTTGATACTAATCTAATTTATAGATGCGTTAGGCAGCCTGGAAGGAGGGGACTCATGGTGGACTTATTTATATACGACGTAGGACAGGAACATCATTACATAGCATATATACTACATACTCACTTCTCAAAAAATTTCTGCACGAATCAGTTGTCAACCAATTAGACTAACGTTGTGAAGATTATCAAGACCAACTACGCTACAGTTGGCCGTACTTCAGCTCATGGGGACTCAAGGTAAATCTGTGACATTATAACCTCGGTGTCACATTCACGCTCGCGAAGGTCACATTCTTATTCTGTACCGCGCCAACGCGTTCAACTAGTGGAATGGAATCCCACACGTTCTTCGTCTCTCCCGATGACAATATTAACCCTTCCGACATGAAGTGTTTAGAAACCCTCCCATTCGAAACCAATATTGCTGGACAGAGTTGGGCAACTCTGAAAGTGGTGACGGCCGGCACACCGCTCGAAGTATGTTTTTATCTATTTCAAGTTTGGCTAATCTAATGAAATATATCCTAAAGCGACTAGTGCAAAAGCTAGAGGGTCATTGCAAGTATCTTATCCAAACGCAGGGCAGAGCGTTCGCAACAGAAAGCACACATAAATTCAGCAACGCAACTTCGAAAGCAATCTGGCCAGTTATATTGGGTCTTCGAGTTATCGACGTCTATTCCTACAAGTTATCTCCGGCAGCCCGAGCTAGTGCCACTGGCTCTGTCAATGTTTTTCCCTCCAGCAATGTGGGAATGACACAAAAGTTCTTCAGCAAAGAGAAGCAAGGCGCTTTGGTGAGTACATCCGATAGTTCAAAAATCAGCTCACACGTACTCTAAGCCTGGCTTCGCAAAACTATGTCCCAAGTCGTCCAGACCGGAAGGTTGGCATTCTCTTGTCAGAGAGGAGTATATGATCAAGTTCTGTACCGAAACTGAACAAGATACACCTTTCCATGACCAATTCGAAGCGCGAGTCGCAAACCATCCAGACCCTTGCGGTATCAAACTTTTACAGGCGGCTGGTAATGGGATATTAGACTCCAAAGCTAACGTCGTGATTTCCAATTTCGCATTGGCAGCGTTCCATTTGCATTGGGCTATCAATGTGCGTCAAATTAGACATCTTCCGCGATAAAACTCACTCTTCAATTTCTAGGGGACTTATTTAGAAGACAGTATCAGTGGAGAAGAAGTCTTGAAAGATAAATATGTGTTGCCAGCCCAACCCGAATATCGAGCGAACAACATGTTGGTGAAGTACAGACAAGCAAATCTATGCTCTCCTCTACATTTAGCATTGTTTGGAAGTTTCGCGCTCTTGTTAACGGACACAAAGCTTTACGCAAAAAGCGCACCTACTAGGCCATTGCTGTTCTCCGTAAGACTCTCCGCATAAAGAATACAGTTGTAGGAACTGAATCCGTTCTTCCAGCTTTTTGAAGCGCTTGGCAATGACCTTCCGTCGTGTCTGCGGGATTTTCAGATGTGCATTAAGGAGCTTCTTTGGCGTTGTGCTCTGGAAAATTTTGGTATTCGAGATGCAATAATACAGGCGAAAGGTAACATCCTCGGGCGTCACGATGCAGCATGCAGGGAGGTTGGTGTAGACTTTTTTAAATTAGGTGGGCAAATTCTTTTCTAATCATTCTCTGGTATTGACAATACGCGTCTTAGATACAATAACCTCCGATGCATTTGATGACGATTCCCGCCTATATCCTCAGGACAACGTCAATGGAGAGGGACCGGGCGGACGACATTGGAGTGAAGATGATGAGACCGATCAGGATGAAGAAAGCAACGGGTATGAGTGGAAAGCCGGAGATCCAATACTTCAGGAGAACGACCAAGACAGTAGAAGAGGTGATAAGAATGAACAACGTCAAGACAGCCAAATTATTTGTCGGCGGGATGACAACCAGGATGATGACCAGGACCAGGACCAGGACGAGAACGGGGACGATGAGCAGGACCAGGACAAGAACAGGGATGATGAGCAGGAGGACAAGGAGGATGGCGAGCAGGATGAGGATGGCGAGAAAGAAGGCCATGAAAAGAAACTGATAAAGACTGTGAGAGACGATGAGGAGCAAGATGGAGAGCAGTCTGAAAATGACGATGGAGAACAGTCTGAAGGTTCTGAAGGTGGACAGCAGTCTGAAGGTTCTGAAGGTGGACAGCAGTCTGAAGGTTCTGAAGATGATGGAGAAGGTTCTGAAGATGACGATAGGGAGCAGTCTGAAGATGACAACAAGGAAACACAGAAAGGGAGAAAGACTGCGAGAGACGACGAGCGGCCTGTAGGGGAGCAGTATGACGAGGACAGCAGCAGGAGAAAGGTGATAGAGACAGGAAATGGTATTGAGAGTGAGGAAAATATGGAGGCCTCTCAACAGAGGAAGCGTAAGCGGAGTAATACAGGATCCCGCTCGAACACGTCATCGACTCTTTCGTCTTCTTTCCTCAATCAGTATCATATCTTGCCCGACGCTGAGGGGATACAGAAAATCGAGGACGCGTGGACGTTGAATGTACGTGCAGCTCAGTTGTCATGTGTCATTGGTTCATAGTCAAAAATTCTCAGTCGCGGTCACCTCGTTTCGAATCAAGTGACAGACCTGGGGTATCTTTCTTCTTTTAGGCTGCAACCGGTCTTTTCTGAAGCATACTTCTAAACAGCGATTTACAACTCCGCATACTATGCCGCCTGTATATGACCTGAATGGTACGCCAGAGGACTATCGACCCGCTTTCCACGTAGGCAGTGTTATTAGTATTATTCTTTTGTTTTGCTGATTTCACTCATTTCCAGGTAACGAAATATATCAGATATGTCAAGAATTTGCTCGAGCGTGTGGAACATGACCGCGGACAATTTGTCTGTGCGCAATCGCTCGAAGATGCAGACCAGGCGGAAAAAAACAGAAAATGCTTCATATTCTCACTCTCTCACGCGCAGTATGAAAGTTATTCTGATGCCGAGAAACAGCGATTGCTAGCTCGAAGCCATATAGTGTTACGAGACACCCCAGGTTACTCCTTGAAGAGCGGCAAGAGTCTTTTCACAAAGGAAGAGCTAAGCCAGTTAGGCAACCTACACCATCTTCGTAATGCCCAAGGTATGGTCGATTCCAACCGATGAGCTTGGATTAATCTAATAGTTCCAGACCAATCCACCTTGAATGCCAAACATTGCCGGGCAACCTTATCGGAAGTTCTTGCTGAAGCTGAGAGAGGACGTAGTGGCAGAATTTTGAATCTTCAGGACTTTCCCGCTGTCTCTAGTGATAAATTTTTTCCGAGGGGATTGGCCTCGGATGTTCATGCGTTGTTTCAGGTGCTCAGAAACTGGTTGGATGCATACCCTTTTCCAGTAATGAGATGGGGGTTGTGCGCCTCCGCTGATGCTCTTCACAAGTGCCGCATCGATACTGCGGGTTTTGCTACAGCCTGTTCAATACTTTCAGGTGAAAGATATTGGCTGTTAGCTTTACCAAAGGACATGGACTTCAGTCATTTCGGATCCACTTTGACATTTTCTAAGTGTTGCACTCCATGGATGAATCAGGATGAAGAGACGAGGAATAATGGAGTGCAGGACGACGACAAGTGGAGAATTGTTGCCTTGAAATTAATTCCTGGAAACACTTTGTAAGCACGTACTGCGTTTTAGACCGTTCTGACATTTCCTCCAGGTTGATGAGACCAAACACGCCTCATTTTATAATAACCATGTCACCATCCATCTGCTTTGGATCTCATTTCTACTGCTCGTCAACTCTCCGTGATTCCTGTTTCGGAATCTACCATTGCTTCGTTCGGGGAAAGCATGTCACCGATCGAGAACACCCGGAACATCATCGCCTACTGCTCTACCTTCTCGCCTTTATATGCAAAACCATGGAAGGCGATGAGGACTATGTGCAGCTCTGCAAATCAAGGCAATCCATTCCCCATCTCCCTGACATAGGCTGTTTAGAGGGGTTAAATGACCTATTTTGTCTGATAAACCTTGTGGAGTTCGGTAGTATCATCTTTAGGGAACATTACAGCGGGCTGCTGTCAAAAGAGGATACCAAAAGCATCGGATTATCTGGATACTATGCCTATAGAATTGTAGCCTGGCTTGAGAGAGAAGTCGAGCTTGTTCCTAGGAGCCCCGACGCTAACC